>JARGCV010000052.1:6605000-7830000 GCA_034064705.1 Bothrops alternatus | reverse complement strand
AATTTAACAAATCTGGAGGGGAAACATGTATAGGTGAGGAAATAACTCTGAAATTATGACCCAATGAGTCATAGGTTGACTAGGTTGTGTTAAAATTTCTTAAGCATACTAGTTCTTAATGTGGGGCAAGAAGTATTTCTGAGTCACAGTTTATCATTTTATCTTGCTGGTCTTATTGCATCCCCAAAATAAAGCAAATAAAAATAAAAAACGGAAGTTCTGAATTTAGAGATGGGAAGGCCTTGGGGGGGGGGGAAAGCCAGAAAAATTAGGGGGGGAAACCCAGAGTTTTTTCCCGCCCCCCCTTTTTTCCCCAAAGCCGTTTGGAAAAAAAATGGGGGAGAAACCCCTGTTTTTTCCCCACTTTTTGCAGTTTTTTTTCAAGGCCTTCGCATCTGTAGTTCTGATGGGTAGATAATGGATTTAATATTTGCAGCATTTTTGCCAAGATGCTAAAAAAGATCACTTTAAAAAGATTAATGGCCAGAGGAGCACATGGCAGCAGCCAAGGCTGTTTGCCCAGACTCTTTTCAAAATAATGTAATATCACTGATTAACTATGTTTATTGCTGAGCTGAATGCAGTCTCACTCTCCCCCCCCCTAAAAACTATAATGTGAGGATCAGAGAGAGAAGATTATAAAGCTCTGTAATTTTTTATAAAGGGTCCGATGCTAGGAGCTTGAAGGTGCCATATCTTTCAAGAATAAAAGCTATTCGTTCTTAAGCAAATCTTCGCCTTAATAATATATGACCGTTCATTTGTTTACTTGGTTTTTAGACTGTGCAACATTGGTGTCCCTGGTAATGTTTTCCATTTAGAAGTCTGACGCACAAAGCAATTTGTCTCCCTTTAAAAGCCTCTCTGTATATGTACACGTTTGTATGTTTATGTGCCTTTCACACTGAGAATTGTGAGACCTGAAATCCAACATATCTGATAGGTACCAACTTAGAAAATAATACATTGCTATCTCTCTATCAGTAGCTTTTTATATTGAAATGCAATTTCTAAAGTTGGGCACCTAAGAGTGCACGTTCCAATAATCAAGGAAGGAGATAGTATTCTCACTTCTTCTTCTCTGTACATCAGGTATTTGTTGCAGAGGTACCCTTTCTTCCAGCTGTAGTATCATACTCCTGGTTGCTGTGCATAGTGGGGTAAAGGCACAGCCCAGCCTTTGCACTGTGCAGATTCTCTTAATGCCCAGCTTTATTGTAACTTTTGTGGTGGAATATAGCCTGGATTCTCAGAAGAGGGTGGCTGCTGTCCAGAGGGGAAGAGGCAGCAGAGCCTGAAAGTTTGTTTGGCAGAAAAAGGGTTAAAACAAGTTTTCCTTAAGCTTTCCCAAAGTGTATCTATAGTTTTGAAAATAGTTGCTTTTGTCTGGCAAGATTCTATCTATAGGTAAAGAACAATAAAGGAAACTGCTCTTAAGTAACTCCATGTGCAGTTCTTGGTTTTGGGGGCCTGACACCTTTCCCCTAAGCTATTCTATTTTCTCCCTCTAATGCTGGGATGTAATAAAAACCACCAAGACAGAATGAAAAACTGGGACTGAAAAAGCTAGCCTTGCAGACTTCCTGCCCTGCACAAAGGACTAGTATGCCTAAGGAGTTTTAATACAGTTTCAAACATGGCTGGTGAGCAAAGAAGGAAAGTGGGTGAGATCCTAGGCTTAACCTATCATGGGACCCAAGGAGTAATGCAGTGCCAGGTCCAACACAGAGAAAAACAACAAAAACAACGACTCAAGATCAGGCCTAATGAGCCTTTCAAAAGGCAGGGGAGGCGAAATCCTCAAAATGAAAGAGTGGCTGAGCAGAGCAAGGCTCAAGTGGATCAGCCACAGTGTCACCGGATTGATCCAGAGTTCACTGCCTATCAAATTGCCTTGTGCGCTCAAGAAAGAGAAAGAAATGTTTCCAGGCTTGGGCTGCCCAAAGGTTAATAAAAAGTAGACAAGGACCAAAATGAAAAGTCAGCGCCACATAGTTAGAATAGAGTAAGCACTTGATATGCACATTATTCGAAGTTATTGAGATTTCCCAGCCAAGTTTTTGCCGGAGAAATAGGCTTTGGGAGAAGCCTTGGCTTCTGTCAAAATTTGGTAAAATTGTGCATTGTAGAGGTCCAGCAGGAGAGGAGGAAAACCCTTCCCTCTGTTTGCTATTTTCACCAAAAGGTGGTGGTGGTTGTTGTTATTATTATTGTTGTTTTTGTTCTTGTTCTTGTTCTTGTTCTTGTTCTTGTTCTTGTTCTTGTTCTTGTTCTTGTTCTTGTTCTTGTTATTATTATTATTATTATTATTATTATTATTATTAATCATTGCATAGTCAGCCAGATGTTCAGATTGAATTTGGCACTTTTGTCTACCTATAGAGTCCTTTCCAAGGACCTGGGATAGGCAGCTGTGGATATTTGATGGTGTTACAGATATCGTCACAGGATGGAAGCTGCTCCCAGTAAGGGCTGCCTTTGGCAATTGACTGATGGCAAATCTGTCAATGCCGATGATGGTGTTCAAGTGGTGCTCCAGTTGTTTTGGGATTACACCCAAGGCGCCTATTACTATTGGTACTACCTTTGCTTGCCTTTGCCCCAGTCGTTCTATTTCTATTTGTAGGTCTTTGCATTTTGTTATCTTTTCCAGTTCTTTCTGTTCTATTCTAATGTCTCCAGGCACTGCCACATCCACTATCCAGACTTTTTTTTGTCTTTCTTAGCGACAATTGTTAAATCTGAAGTGTTATGTGGCAGCTGCCTGGTTGTTTGAATTCAAAGTCCCAGAGCAATTTAACTTTTTCATTTTCTATGATTTTCTCTATTTTATGGTCCCATCAGTTCTTGCTTGCAGGCAAATAATATTTCTTGCAGCTCTTCCAATGCACCATTGTTGCTACTTTGTCATGCCACTGCTTGTAGTCAGTCTGTAAGATCTTCTTGCAGCAGCTTACCAGGTGGTCCACTGTTTCTTCAGCTTCTTTGCATAGGCGGCACTTACTGTCTGTTGCTGTCTTCTCAATTCTGGCTTTGTATGAATTTGTCCTCAAGGCTTGTGCAACCAGAATTAGTCCCTCACTCTCTTTCTTCAACTTTCCTGCTCTTAGCCATTGCCAGGTCTTGTCATTATCTGCTTTCCCATCTCTTTTTTTTTTTGTACTGTACTGGCCACGTAGTGCATTGTCTTCCCATGCCTCCATTCTGTTCTTCATTTGGTCTTTTTTGTGGGCCAGTTTGGTCTCTCCAGTAGTCAGTAAGCTTTTCTTATATACTAACTTCAGTGCATCATCATCATTGTCCTTCAGATATTCTTCCAAACCCCTTTTTTCTTCTTCCACCATCTGATGTACTTGCTACATTCCAGGCCCACCTATTTGCCTTGGTAGGTAGAGTCTGTCAATGTCACAGGGTAGATGAAGGGAATGGGGCATGATTCATTGTCATTATTTTTTCTGGTCTTCCTATCCATTGCTTTTAGTTCTGCTTGAGTCCAGTCCACTATTCCAGCTGTGTATCTAATGACTGGACTTGCCCAGGTGTTGATTGCTTTGATGGTATTTCCTCCATTGAGTTTGAACTTTAAGATCTCTTTCACTCTCTTAATGTATTCACCTCTAAGCTATTTCAGTATGTATGTATGTATGTATGTATGTATGTATGTATGTATGTATGTATGTATTATTATTATTATTATTATTATTATTATTATTATTATTATTATTGTTATTGTTGTTGTTGTTGTTGTTGTTATTATCTTTCTAAAGGCCTCCCAGCAGGCATATCTGAATAAATATTCCACCTTTTAGACCTTTAAAAATATTTAAATTTTGTGGAAGTTACGAAAATCCACAAAACTGACGAGCAGGTATCTAAGGTGACAGAAAAAAAGGGAACATGAAGAAAGAAGGGATAAAATAGTGTAGTGAAAATATACAAAATGGAGGCTTCCCGTTCTTTTCCTTAACCCCACCCCCACCCCCCACCCCCACACACATCCTGTCAGAACCAATCCTTCCATCACCCCCATCATCCTCCCAGAACCAATGATGTTTCTTGAACAAGAAGTGAAATGTTTTCTTCTTTCTCAAGGGAAAAAAACAGTCCAGTTGCATTTTGAAAAAGCACCTTCAAGAGTTTGCTTTTCCATTGTTCAGGATCCCTCTTTCTTGTAAAACAGGCACCCAATTATCTTTGCAATAAATCTTGGTTCTTCTCCGTGTTGTGTTATTTCTTCCGTCTGAATCGGTGAGAGTAGATATTATAGGTCCACCTAGTTCCTCCAGGAGCATTCCCTGTGGAATCCTGGCTCTGAGTGATCTACCACATGTAAAAGAATAAAGCAGGGTATTTTCTGGAAATCTATATCCCTGTCCAACAAGATTCACTTCAAACTTTGCCTCTTGGGGAAAGGATGCTATGTTTTGTATTGTTTTTAATCTCCAGGTGGCAGGGAAGTACAGTGTAAAAAATGTAACTCAAGACAATCTTCTCTGCTTCTCTCTTGTATAATTTAAGGAAGTGTATTATTCTTGTTCTTCATCTAATTCTTAAACCAGCAAGTTGAGTCCAGAAATTGTTTTATATATTAAAGCAATTGAGAGTGAGTGGTTATTAAGTTTTTAATTAAATGTTAAAGAAATATGAAGAACATGATATCCAATTTGCTTATAGTGGGGCACTTGTATCCATTACAAGCCATACTGATGTCAAAATGATGACAATCATGACTTGATGTTATTGTGCAAATGGCACAATTAACTAATAGTCCAGGTGTCCACAAGATACGGTCAAAATAGTCAAGGTGGCCACAGTGGTGACATTAAAACTCCACCTGTTTTTATATGCATTACATTTTTTTTGTTATATCCTGCAGACAACCCCATGTGATGGCATAATTATCATCCTGCCCACAAACATTGCTGATTCATACAGGCTGCAAATAGTCCAAACGAATAAATAAAATTCCTGATTTACCTTATAGGCCCTAATAAATCCACAGAAAGCAAAGAAAAAAAAGCAGCTTTAGGAGGAAGGAAAACAAACCAGGAATTACCTAAGTAATCTTCCCCAAGCCAGGCCAACTTTTCAAAACTGACTTAGATTAGTTCTTTATGCCCTGCTTAAAACAAAGTATGCCTAAACATTACTTCTTGATGAAATCTGTCTGACTGCCTGAAACCAATCAGACTATTATGTAGTTTAGAAAGACTACCAAGCCAGAATACAATGAAATAAAGTAGCACTAGAAATAGGTTGTGTTGTGAATGCAACCCAAGAGCGTCCAGCGAGGTCCATGGCTCAGGGAGATTTTGTCCCTGTTTTTTTTTTCCTGCTATTAAAAAAAAAACCTGCAGCTTTTTTTTTTGACATGTGTAGACTAACCTATTTGGCCTATAACTGGGGTCCCCAATTCCCGGTCTGCGGACGGCACTGGTCCGCAGCATGCCAGAAACCAGGCCATAGAAACAAGCAAAGCCCCATCTACAGGATGCAAGCAGCACAAAAAAACCCACACAACCCTCCAGTCCATGAGGAAAAAAACTGTCTCCATGGAACCGGTCTCTGATGCCCAAAAGATTTGGGGGCCGCTGGCCTATAAGTATTAATAAAGGAAGATACTGAGAAGCAAGGGACAAGAAAAAGAGAAAAGAACCTTGGAAACTAAGTAATGAATGTCAATGAACAAACACAGAGTGCCAAAATAACATTGCTACCAAAAATAAATCCATTCCCAAAGCAGGCAAACAGTTTTTCACACTCATCTCTGGTATTACTAATGCTCCTTGTCACCTCTGCCTCTCACTATTAAGCAAAGCTGAGCCCAGGCCTACATTTCGAAAGCCTGGTGGGGATGCAAGCAGAAGACGGGCCTGTTTGTGGCAGGTTACAATATTTAGACACCTCAGCACCTCTGACTTAGTGGACTTATTTTTGATAAGTGGCACTTAAAAGTGTTAGTATGAAGCACAAGTAGCTAATGCAAATATGTTACCGACCCCTACCAGAGTCAGCAATTATGCAAATATCCCAAGCCTTCATCTTTTATAATTAGATGGAGCTCGCTTATGGTGAACTCTCATTTTCTAGCTCACTCCTTGCTGAAATATTCCACCAAAAAAGAGAGAGGGAAAGAGAGGGGAGGGAACGGCGGAGAGTCACGAATAGGCTTGAAATCAGATAAATAGTGTATTCTCTAAAGGGGCTTAAGGGATGGTCTGTATTTAAAAAGAAGGGGAAGCTGGGAGGCTTCCAGCAATTATTTTCTTGTTTGTTATGCATGAGAGATGCGGGAAAAGCATGGAGACATCAGGAATAAGATTGTAATAAGCATCCTGCCAGAGTCATCTCAAGTGGACGAAATATTAATTAATACTTTCTCTCTGTCCCCACCCTAAGGTATGTTTTGTTAGCTCAGCAGTGGAAAGAGAAGGGAGGGAAGGAGGCAGTTACAGGATTGCAAGGAAAAAAGATCCTTAAAAGTACAGTTTTCCAAGGAAGCTTTCTCCCCTGCAAACTTCTCCATGAAGCTTTCCACAAATCCCCATGGAAAAGCTGTAGCTGCACAAATGCAACTGTACAGCCGAACCTTATGTATAGCTTCAAATGACATGTGCCTAGATACTTTTATGTCATACATACAGTACAGCAACAAAGTGTATGTCTTTATTGTTGAATATCATTTTATTGCTTGATGAAGTACATTGAAAATCCTGGCTTTACTAAGAAAATCAAGGAAACTTATATTCACAGTTAGTATCTTTTTATGTCCTCACCCCAAATATCTTGATAGAATTCCACTGCGTAGAGAGGTTTTTCTGCGTAGAATGTCCCCATATAGTCACACCCCACACCACAAAACCAACATCAATGGAGGTTTTTAAGAAGAGATTAGACAGTCACTTGTCTGAAATGGTATAGGTTCTCCTGCTTGAGCAAGGGGCAGGACTAGAAGACCTCCAAGGTCCCTTCCAGTTCTATTCTATTCAAACATTTCTGATTGTCCATCATTTCAAAGTGGAGGACATGGATTAATGGATCTGAGTTACAGAAAAGCATATTGCAATTTAATTTAATTCAATGTATTTATCTATTTACATCCTTCCTTTATTATTTTTATAAGTAGCTCAAGGCAGTGAACACATACAATACTCCTCCTATTTTCCCCACAACAACAATTCTGTGGGCTGAGAGAGAGGGACTGGCCCAAAGTCAACCAACCAGCTTTCATGTCTCAGGTGGGACGAGACTTCACACTCTCCAGGCTTCTAGATTGGTGTCTTAACCACCAGAGGCTTCTCAACATAAGACGAGTCTAACAGTGAAACCAGTTACTTCTGGGTTACTTTTCATGGGATTCAAGCAGAGGGTAATCATATGTTATTGGATGTTTTACTTTGGATGTTTGCAGTGAGCAATATTTTGGATTAGATATCCCCTTCCACAGGGCTTTTTTTGTCATAGAACGCCCAGAATGGAGTTCCGGCACCTTTTTTGGATGGAACCTTGTAGGGTAGGCAAGGCGGGTTGTATGACGTGTGCGAGTTCCGACACCTTTTTTTTTTTTTTTTACAAAAAAAGCACCGCCCTTCCAACTCTCCAATGCTATGATTAGAAAGGAGGGGAGCTTAGAGGGGATTGCTGATTTCACCCCCTTCTGTGAATGAAACAGCCCTTCCACTAGCACAGGGTCTTCAAACTGGCCCTTTTATGACTTGTGGACTTCAACTCCCAGAATTCCTCCACAAGTCATAAAAGGGCCAAGTTTGAAGACACCTGCACTAGCATCAGGGCAGTTCTAAATGCCAAAGTTTCAAAATGTGAAAATTCAATAAACCTTCTGGTACCATCGGAGTTTTGTCCTTCTTCATTATTACTGAGAGGAAAGGAGATTCTGTCTTGAACAGTCAGGAGATGTTGATGGCACCAGGTGTAAATTCAAGGTTTTTTTTTTTTTTTACCAATACTAGAGAATTAGCTAACACGGCACTGTACTGGTCACAATACTTCCAACTATTGTTGCTGTCTGGTAACATAAACCATTTTCAGCTATGGTGCCAAGCCCATTTTTCCTCTCATACTGACAATCCTTGTTTCAAAAGAGGGTTGTTCAGCAGAACATTTAACCAAACTTTGAAGATAAGTCATAAAGTCTCATTGAGTACTTCTGTCTTACGGGACCGTCTTCTGCCACATACTTCCCTACGACCGGTGAGAGCGCACAGGGTCGGCCTCCTCCGGGTCCCGTCAGCGAAACAATGTCGTCTGGTGGGCCCTAGGGGGAGGGCCTTCTCTGTTGTGGCGCCCGCCCTCTGGAACCAACTGCCTCCTGAAATCCGCGTTTCTCCCACTCTCCTGGCCTTCCGAAAGAATCTAAAAATCTACCTCTGCCGGCAGGCCTGGGGATGATTGTTGACTGTGGTGTGACTGATGAATATGTGTGGGGTTATATTTTTAATGTTTTGCTTGTACTTAGTTTGAAATTGTTTATATATATATATATATATATATATATATATATATATATATATATATATATATATATATATATATATATATATATATATATATATATATATATATATATATATATATATATATATATATATATATATATATATATATATATATATATATATATATATATATATATATATATATATATATATATATATATATATATATATATATATATATATGTTGTGAGCCGCTCTGAGTCTTCGGAGAGGAGCGGCATATAAGTCCGAACAAATAAATAAATAAATAAATAAATAAATAAATAAATAAATAAATAAATAAATAAATAAATAAATAAATAAATGTTGCTGCTCTATAAAGATAGTCAAGTGACAAATTGGTATAAGGCACAGTTATTAGTGCTAAGCAATATTTAAAGATTTTTTTCCCGCCTTTATTATTTTTATAAATTACTCAAGGTAGCAAACCCACACAATAGTCCTTCCAACTTTTTTCTCTTCACAACAACTCTATGAGGTGGGTTGGACTGAGAGTGAATAACTGGCCCAAGGCCACACAGCTGGCTTTCACGCCTAAGGTGAAAGAAACTAAAATTCACTGTCCTCTGGTTTCAAGGTCAGCATCTTATGCTTGATCCATGCTTGGAAGATCCAACTTGGTATGGCGAGGACAAATTCTAATTCACATCATGTCTGAACTAGCTCAGGACTGGACTGAAGTCTCCCTAACCTAACTGAACTTCGTACCTCTTTCGTACTTGAGGGACATTTAAACCTCAGATTAATCTGCTTTAAATCCAACACTCTATCCAGCACTAGATCAAAATGTGCCTTTCAAATTGTCAAAAAGTTAATTTTCTCGACAAAACAGTCTTCTGTCTTATTCTCCGGCTTCTGGGAGACTTGCTTTCCAATTTCCTTTGGTGGCATTTTGAGTTTACTTGATTGCTAGAGGGAGTCCATAGAGCAGCCGGTTTGTTGTTTTCTATTACACATACCTCCATCATGCATTTCTGAATCCAGACCCAAAAAAAAAAAAACCACCCACAAATATATATTTAAAAAAAAAAAAAGCACAAGGGAATATCTCGCTTGATAACTTCCTTTGGGATTTAACTGAAATGTGGGAAGCCAGGGAGATTGGAGACTGCTGGGATCAATCATTCAAAGAAAACCAGAATAATGACAAATTAATAAATCCACCCGTGAGAATCCAGCCAGCATTCTCTTCCTTTGAAAGAACTTTTGAAAGCAAATTCTTTCATCCAAGTGGATGAGCAATTGTAGAAAGAAAAGAAAAAAAGATGCAGGGGAAATTTTGCCCTAAATCTGACCAATGAAGGCCATTCAGACCAGCAGCAAGCCTAGATTCTGACTGGTTTAAATCAGATCAAATTACCCTTCCTATCTCCCTTGGTGAGGTCTCTTCTCCCTCCCTCATCTTAACCTGCAGTCCAGGTGAATGGCAGGTTTAAGTTGGCATGTATTTAAAATGTATAAATTAACAAGTACTCTTTCCCCCCCCCTTCTTTCTTTTACCTTCCCTTTCTCTTTTTTTTTCTTTTCTTTTCAGCTGTTTTTCAACTGATCAAGTAATTTGGCTGTGCTGTATCTGGCCATCTTTAGGATGATCCTTTCCCAGCAAACAATGGTTCTCTGTGGTCAATTAATTAATGTTTGTGAAGCTTATTGTTCCCCTTGGATGAAAGGAGTTACAGGCTGTAAAGTCATTGTATTACGTGGATGATGACTGATGGCTGTGATAGCATGAAGCTGCTTGCCCAGTGCAAGTGCCAAGGAAGGTGAAAGTTCAGGGCTAGTTTATGTATCAGATTAATTTGCTATTAAAAAGTTGATTTCAGCTGGAAAAAAAATGAAGGGTGGGAAAATTCTCCCTTCTTTTATGAAATATACCAATCCTAACAGAAGCTCTTAGTTGCTCTTGCCCTGCAGATTTACTACTGTGAGAGTAATTAATTTGTAATTTCAGCAGAAAACCGACATCATGATAGAGCTAACATCACATCTATGAAGCAACTCCCAGCAATATTACCTATTAATTTATTCCATCTATATCCAGACTTTCTTCAGTTTTCCTCCATAGGCAGAATTTTACTTATTTTAGTCTCACACCAACCACCTTTTCGGATCAGAGAGACATTGACTAGTTCCGATCATTCCTTGGTCTAATAGCCCCTTTCAAGTAAGATCTTGCAGATCCTAAGTTGAACATCTAAACCACTATACCATATTAGTTTTCCAGCTTAAAGGCTGGGGGTGACCCAAAGCCTTGCATACAGTGCTCAGGATTAACAATAAGGCATACGGGAAAAATGATTAAATATAGGTTGAATGTGAAACGTTTATTAGCCTGTGTTTATTACTTGCAATAGCACTTAGACTTATGTACCGCTTCACAGTCCTTTACAGCCTTCTCTAAGCAGTTTACAGAGTCAGCATATTCCCCCAACCATCTGGCTCCTCCTTTTTCTGACCTCGGAAGGATGGAAGGCCGAGTCAATCTTGAGCTGGTCAGGATTAAACTCCTGGCAGTCAGCAGAGCTAGCTGCAATACTGCATTCTAACCACTGTGCCACTGTAGCTCTTAAATTAGATTGTACTTAAATTAAATTGTAACTTATACAACTTAAATTAAACCCATTTCACTTTTTCTCCTAGCCCCACCCATGTTCTTAAAATTGCATTCTTTCAATAGATCAGTCAAAGGCCAAAAGCAAGCCAGACCAGAAATATTGTCTCTCCTCATATTCCACTCACTGTCCCACCCCTTTGATTTAAATCAATCCCCCCATATATTTAAACAGGCCTAGGTCTGTATTCAAATCTGATCACCTGCTTAGAGTTTCACGGGTTTTAATGGCAAGAATTAAGGAAGCAATCTTATATCCATTTACCTGAAACAAATCCCTAGTCCTGAATGCATGCTATTCATGCTGCCAGTCAGAAATTTAGTTCTGTCCTTGCAACCAATACGATGGACTGCTTTTACTGGAATAACATGTCACAGGGGTTCTATAACAATTCTTTTCACTAGACAGAGAAACTTGGGTGTTACGACAATTTTTGCAAATGAAATAGAATTCCAAATTCTAATGTTTATGACCATTTAAAAAAAAAACTCAATTGCCCGTTGCAGTCTTATTGAGGAAGCTCTCATCCCATCATCTCAGACTGAAGCCAAAAACTGAGCTGTTCCTCCTTCGACTTGATCAACAAGCTCTGGTGTACAGTTGCATTAGGACATCGAACTGCACAGTTCATGACCTAAATCTAATGGTTACCTTTGTCATCTGCGCTGGACAATTAAGTGACAGAGGAGTGAAACTGACATTGAGGAGCAGATTTTTGCCTTCCAGCTGCTTTCAAGACTTAGATTTCACTGTATCATGTTCAGAAAGGTCACAGCTTTGGCCAGATGACCAGCCCAGAGATGCAGATGGCTCCGTTTGTCACCTGACGGATGAGGGCCTCCACAACCTGCTCCAGAGGGCCAAAGTTCACCAAAAGGTTATGGGCTTCTACAAAACGACTTGCATTATTAGTCCATCAGCAATGGGACCATCCTTTCATTTAGCTATTCCAAAACTCAGATTAATTTCATACAATTGTCAAACCAAAGCTACAATGGACAGTCATTCAGAAGAGAAAGTCACTATAGAAATGCTATAGTTGTTCAAACAGGGGGTGGGTTGGTGGGTTGAATCCTACCCAATCTCTCAAGGGACGGAAATGTGCCATATTTTCTAATGAAGTGGGTTTAAAAAAAAAAGCTTATTATTGCAGCCTGATACTCACAACTTCTGGTTATTCAAGTGTCCTCCTTTCTAGTGAGCAAATGGAAGGTTGACATGATATCTTTTGTGCTGAAGAGAAGGTCTTAAATTCAGCTGATATCAAGATCCATAAAAAGTAATAAGCTTTTCTCTTGTTTCCCATTGTCTGCCTTCACATGCAACAGATGTTCTTAAGTGCTCCTTAGTTTAGCCCTGTGTATTTTGAGTCTAATGGGTCCTCCTGCTTCAACTGCATTGTGAAGCCTTCATAAACATTTTGAGATACAGTATATAGACTGTTTCATGAAACACAATTATGGGACAAAATCTTGTCACCAACCAGCTTGTCACCTTTGTGCTTGTGCACACTTGCAAACTTCTTTTAGTAGAGATGCACCTGGGATGTAGATTTAATTCCAGTTATCTATAGTTTACTGTTGGGTAAAGAAGATCAAGGAAAACTTTGTCAATTTCAGTGGCATCACAAATTGAAATGGCTGTGGAAACCAGCTCCTTTGAGCCCAAAGAAGAATACAAAAATGCCTTTTTACTTTGGCCCCCATTGCAAGAACAGTTTGACTCATTGCCCATAAAATGTTGAGATTTTGACAAATGTTCCAAAACCTGGATCTTAAGCTTTCTACATCTACAATCTCTAGGCCCTTCACATAGAAAGGGGGAAGGAAACATCTACATGGTAGATCACAGGTTCAAAGAAGAAAAAAAACAAAGTCAGGGAAAAAATATATGCAGAAAATCATCCAGCTTTTATTGAGCTACCTAAAAGGCATTGCCATTGAACAGATCATTCAGCTGTGCTGTAGGCCAGCCCAGTCTGCCTCTTTTCAAATTCAAAGTAACCTATTGCTGGCTTTTATTTATTTTTTAATACTTGAACAAGAGTTTAGCAAATTTTTTTCCCTTGCAGTCCTGCTCAGGCTGGAACTCCCACATCTGTAACTTATATGGGAAAGAACTGATTTACTAAAACAAGTACATCGCTTTTGCACAATGTAAAGGACAGGTGTCAGAGAGGAATGGCCAACCTAGAGTTTCAGTCTGCTTTCCCACTTTATACCAAGTAACAAAAGTCTCCATCTTCCTCTTCTCTCCCTCCCTCCCTCCCTCTCTCTCTCTCTCTCTCTCTCTCTCTCTCTCTCTCTCTCTCTCTCTCTCTCTCTCTCTCTCTCTCTCTCTCTGTGTGTGTGTGTGTGTGTGTGTGTGTGTGTAAATGTGGCAGACTGTTTTAATTGACTTTACTTTTTAAACATTGTGTTAACTTTTTAAAATGAAACAGGATGCTCAATTAAGCAGCAAACTCTAGCATAATTTCATTCTTGAAATTTTCTTTATTTATTCTCAGTAGTATTTATGGAATGCTTATATGTGACCCAGATGACTGAAGGAACACTCCTGCTGCATACTTATTCTTTTAAATTTGTGAGAAATGTTAGAATCTTACTAGACTCCGAAACCTTTAACTGCATGACTTTCGAATCTGCTTGCTACTTAGGGCTAACTATTTAATTTGTGTTTGTTTGCTCTTTAACTCAGATTGCTGCCGTCTTGATCATTCTATTACATCTGACTTATTTTTCACTTTTGTCTTGGCAGAGTTCTTTTGAGCATTGTCCTTCTGGAGATCTTGAAAATGTCTTCAAAATTTTGTGCTCTTGATATTTGGTTCCAAGAATGTAATCATATACAAAGGGAGGAAAGAATTACACTGAAGAATACTGGGAGAAGAGGCACAACCAGGAGAATGGTAAGATAAAAGAAACCTGAGTCTAGGCCAGAACTGTAACCTGAGTAATCCTCCAATGGAGAGAGCAGAAAAGCCCATTCAAACTTGATTACTATAACCTTATAATAAAAATAGCGTTAGCATGCATGACTTTGGTTTCCTAGTTTGGTTTGCCTAAAGAGTTTGATAAATAGTGACCAATGGTATGCTGGAGGCAGTTCAGAAGACCGTAAAATATTAGAAAAGAATAGAGCTGCAAGAGATCCAAGATCCCTTGCAGCTTTTTTAGTCCAGCCCCCTGCTCAAGCAGGAGAACCTATACCATCTCAGACAGGTGAATGTCTAGTCTCTTTTTTAAAATCTCCAGTGATGGAGCGCCCATGATTTCTGGAGGCAAGCTGTTCCACTAGTTGATTGTCCTCACAGTCAGGAAGTTTCTCCTTAATTCCAGGTTGCTTCTCTCTTTGATCAGTTTCCAACCATTGTTTCTTGTCCTGCCCTCTGGTGCTTTGGTGAACAACAGGACCCCCTCTTCCTTGTGGCAGCCCCTCAGATACTGGAATACTGCTATCATGTTTCCCCTATTTCTTCTTTTCTTTAGACCAGCCAAACCCAAGTTCCGCAGCTGTTCTTCGTATATTTTAGTCTTCAGGCCTTTGATCATCTTAGTATTCTTAGTATTCTTCAATGCATTCTGGGTTTCATTGGCTAGAGTTAAGCTGCAATAGATCTTTAAAACATTTTATATGTGATATAATGGGTAGCAGCAGATACTCTATCGCACTGGTCTTGTATGATTCCTATAAGTATTGTGACCAGTCCGAAATAATTGTGTTGTAAATTCAGTTTTACAAAATAACCATATGGATTTCCATGTTAAACACAGTTTATTTGCTTCTAAACTGATCGATTCATTGATTGATTGATTGATTGATTGATTACGGGCTATAAGCCAGCTTTTCTTAATACATATTTAACATATAGTTAGGTAAATAAGGGAAGAGTGTGCAGCCTTGTCTCATTCCTTTGCCAACTTGGAGCTACACTGTTTCATTATCTGCTGAACTATCGGTGGCTTCCTGACCTGTATATAAGTTTCTCATGGGGGCAATGAGATTATTGCGGGATTCCTGTTTTTCTGAGCACATTCCACAGTTTAATGTGACTGACACAATCTATAATCCACGAAGCTCTTGCTGACTTCTGTTTGGTGTTCTTTGACTTTTTCGATTACCCAGCATGTATCAACAATAATGTCTCGTGTTCCGTGACCTTTCCTAAAGCCAACTTGAACATTCTGGCATCTCTTTTTCCATGTAGGGCTCTAATCTGAGTTGGATGATGCTAAACATTATTTTTCTAGCATGGGAAATGAAGGATATTGTATGATTGTTCGCATGCTCTGTTAACTCTCTCTCTCTCTCTCTCTCCACCACCACGCCCCACACACAAACATTTTGTTTTATAGATTAAAATGTAGATTGACCTCTTTCAAATAGTTGGCCATTGTGCCATTCTCCAGATTTGCTGGCATAAGTTGGTTAGAACTTGACTGATTCTTCTTCTGTTGCTTGCCATTTTCACTGGGTATTTCCTCCCAAGCTGCTCCTTGAACAATGACTTGTTCCTGAAACTAAGCGGTCAGTTCCAATTTCATTGGAACTTACTCAGATCATGTTTTTTTCCCTCTGTGGAATTATATTCTGTTGGAGCACTTTCTGTTAATAAATTTAACTCTTAAATAATCAATCCCACTCTGTGGGATAATTGATTGTGTCAGGAGATGGGGCTTTGGATTTACGGTAGTAGAATTAGGCTTATGTGCTGGAAAAAGAGAAACTTTGGCACTATTAAAATAAAAGCATGGAGTCTATTGCCATCTAGGGGGCAAAATGTATTATCACATCGATTCCCCCCCCACACACCACCAAAGTACTGTATCCTTATACAGGGTTGTGAAACAATGTATCTGAAACTAAGCCTTTAACAAAACCTATCAATCACAATCCCAAGAATTAATTAGCATGAGAACAATTGCTATAGCACTAAGAGGATTTAAGAACAAAATAAAACAAGGATTCGGGAATATTACATGACTAAAAGAATAATAAAATCATGGTCAGAAGCATTCTTTAATGTGCCCAAGCAAAATCTGCACTGCCTTTTGACAAATACTATACAATACTATTGACAAAAGTCTATACAAATATAGATCCATAGAGTAGCCATAGTTCTTACACTGCAAACAATTCTCTTGACACACATCAGGTTTCCATTTTTCTGTTATATAAAAGAAGAAGGTAAAATAAATGGGAAGATGGAACATAGTTCACACAAGCACCAGCATTAAGAATCATCTTTACTTCCAAGGATGAAAGGACTTATTGAGGTTGGCTCAACAGTTTTGGGTCTACAGGACTGACTATGAGAAGATGATTGCCCAGCTTCTGCTTCAATACTGCCCATACAAGGGGACCCATCATTCATCTGAATGCACTCCGATGTTCAGCAGAAATTTCCTCTTCCACAATTCCCATCAACTGGATCTAATCATGTTTGTACTAAATTATATTTCATCATGTTTCTGGCTATGCGTGCTATCTCTTCCTTCCTTTTCGACAAGGCACTTTAGAAGAAAAGGTCAACAGACTAGGTATTTGTGAAATAATGTTGTTCCTACCATATACCAGTAAGTATGGGACAGTGCTAGATGGAGGAAGAAACACTCTAAGAAACTACATGGGTTCCAGTCTCTGGGGGTGTTAGGGAAAGAAATGTATTATGAGCTTCTCTTCACTCATCCATTCAACAGGTGAAAGAAGACTACCAATTAACTTAAATTACAAAGACTCAAGATTATAAATCTGGAATTGCACAGCCAGTAACATACAACTATTACATACAACTTACTCTCAGAAAAGAAGCCGGTTCTCATTCAACAAGGACAGAATACATAAATGCTATTTATGTGTAACCAATGTCATGGACATCCCTTTTGATCTTATCTCCCTCCCTCCTTCTGGAATCTGCCATTACTATCACTAGTGGGGATTCCCCACAGTGGTAACAGCAGAGGCAGGGGCGAGTTTTTTGGTAGGGAGAGATCGCAATGAAAGAGAAAGAGATGCAGGAGCATCCCTTGAACTATGTATACAAGGGCTCAAAAATCTGCAGGTATTTACGATGTGCATTGTGACACATTTGACTTGGCCTTCAGCATTCACCAGGTCATCCTCAAGAGATTGTATATAGTTCCCAGAATCTGCCTTGTTGTTAGGGTCTTCATTGTGCATGGACAGTCAACCCAGAAAGATTGCAGTCTTGAAAAGGTGGCTGAAAAAGAATGCAGAAATACTGCTATCTGCAATATTGGACCTGCTGGCTGGATTTGCTAGAAGTTGTCATACAACAAGATAGGAAACAGGGGTGTCTGCAGGTAGAGGGTCAAAAAAGTCCAGATGGTGGCCACACTTATGGGCCAAAGGCCTATCCCTTGTTTTCACAAATCATATATAAAAGGGGGTGAGAATTTATCATTCAGTTAGAGCAGCATGGTGGCCTAGTGGTTAAGACTCTCATCTCCAACTCAGAGAGTTGAGAGTTCAATCCTAGATAGTGGTGCACACACAGAGAAAACACTTGCTACAAACTTGATGTAGACATCAGGAAGGGCATCCAACCAGTAAATGCTTAGCTCCATCTAGGTGCCCTGATTTTACCCCAAACAGGGACTATAAGGGAGTAAAAAAGGGGGTTATTTTATCTGACATTCAGTAGGGACTACTATCTTGACCTTTTCAAATAATTCCTCCTTGAGTGCCCTGTTATGAAGGTTCCTTCCCAAACTGTATAGGATCACTTTTAACTTCAAATGCTAGTTGTGCCATGCAAATAGGATGCTAGTTGCTTCATCTCAGTTCTCAGTGTATGGGTTTACCTACAGAAAAATGCTCCTTTACACTTTGTCTTTTCTCCCTGTTGTAATGTATTGGATGCAAGGTTTTTGTTATTATTTTTATAAAAGAATTCTAGAGTCTGAAGTGATAACAAGTCAGAATTCTCCTACTTCAACCCCTGGTTTACCCATTTCATTATGTGACCTTTGCCTGCCACCTGCAAAGAAAGACAAACCTGGTTCCAGACTTTTCAGATGAGCGGCAATTGCCTTACACGTGTACTTCATAGATACTGTGAAATGTGTTGCCATTTTAAGAATTTTATTCAAAGGAGCTCTCCCTTAAGACCTAGGTAATTAGCAGCTTAGGGGTGACAATCTCTATAGCAACAATGTATTGTTTTATTCAAGAACTGAAAGATATTTGAAAATAGGGTTGTTTATTGTCATTTAAAGGAAAGCTTCCCCAAGGGACACTAAAACATCAGAAACAGCTTGAAATATTTCATAATTGGCTGAACCAGCTTGAAATATTTCATAATTGGCTGTCTGGGTTGATGTGCATGAACACACAGCCCTCCATCTATCAATATATCTGGCAATGTGGTCCTTTAAAAGATAGCAAAATAAAGATCTCCAAGGAGATACTGGCGATTTCTTAAGAATAACAGAATATGAGCAGTCTAGAACAGCAATGGAGAACCCTTGGAGTTCAGCGTGTCAAAAATGGCCTAACATGACTCTGCTGTTGACCCAGACTTAGGGGACAGTATCAATTGTGAATACATGCAGATAGCCCCGCTATCTCTGGCCACTTGCAGAACCATGAATGCAAGGTCATAACAGGACAGCAAAGGAAACACCCAATATCCTAACCCACCAGGGAACATATGGTGTCTTAGGGAAACACATAAACCACCCAAAAGGGAACATATGGTGTCTTGGGGGAACACCCAAAAGGGAACATTTGCTGGTGTGTCTCACACATATACCCTTCCAACAGAAGAAAAACAATATGGTGCTACACATCACATAAAGAAATGTCAAATAATTACAGAACTGACATATGAGTAAAACACTCATTTTCAGAGTCATGCATTCAAGAATAGTTGTTGAATGCTAACAAACACTGGTGTGTCACCCAAAAGATCGTGGCATGTCACCTTTCATATGCATGTTATAGGTTTGCAATCACTGGTCTAGAACTACATGGGAAGGAAACACGGTGGACAATAATGAGGTGGCATTTAATGTGCTTCTCTCTCTCTTTCCCTCCCTCCCTCCCTCCATTTCTCTCTCTCTCTCTCTCTCCCTCCCTCCCTCCATTTCTCTCTCTCTCTCTCTCTCTCTCTCTCTCTCTCTCTCTCTCTCTCTCTCTCTCTCTCTCTCTCTCTCTCTCTCTCTCTCTCTCTCTCTCTCTCTCTCTCTCTCTCTCTCTCTCTCTCTCAGATCAACCTGCCTCACAGGGTTGATGTTCTGTAGAAAATAGGGGCATGATGACCAATGAAGGATGGTTGAAATTGTTTTTACGTACTTCCCTCAAAGAATTGCTTGTTTTCCGTGTTTGTTTTGATTTTTTTTTCACTGTAAACGGCCTTGATTTGGTACCTCATATATGAACGACAGGAGAAGGAAGTAAATCCATTTCAAATCATGCCACTCCAGACTGAACATGAGGGTTCATGCGATGGTGGGACCTTCCAGATGAATTATGAAATTCCTCCACTTTGTTCACAAACCTTATTGATAAATGAGACCTTCCAGTTATAATCATCCCATCCCAGCAGGCATAACCAATTAAAGACCAGGTTTGCGATCTGGAGATTCTAGACTTAATAGCTTAGATCAGCGGTTCTCAACCTATGGGTCGCAACCCCATTTGGGGTCGAACGACCGTTTCACGGGGGTTGCCGGACACCACGGTCCGCCATATTTTTTTTTCGTCACGCGCGCATCGCGCATGCGCGCATCGGCCTGTCACGGTCCGCCATTTTGTTTTCTGTTTTTTTTTGTTGCGTGCACGCTGTGCGTGCGCAGATCAGCCCGTCACGCCGCGCATGGGCGGAGCAAGTGGGGTCTCAACCTGAAAAAGGTTGAGAACCACTGGCTTAGATTGAAGAACAAGTGGAGGCTCTAGCTAAAAGAGCCTTTGCCCAGCTCTGCTGGGTATGCCAACTGCAACTGTGCCTGGCACAGGAGGTCTGGGCTACAATGACTCATGCCCTCATTGTCATCTGGCTGTGCAGGAGTCTGAATTTGCCCTTATAAGACTGAGAGAAACTGCAACTAATCCAGAGTGCAGCAGCCTGTGTATTTACTGCTTCTCCGTGGTGGGAGCATAAAACACCAATCCTGAATGCCCTGCAGGGGTTGCCGATTGATTTCTATACACAGTTTAAGGTGCCAGTGTTGACCTATAAAGGACTCCATGGCTTGGCATCTGGGAACCTGCAGGACTGCCTTCTCTAAGCAGTTATCAGGAACAGCTGCTGATTTTCTGTGCCAGCAGGGCTGGCTGCTAGATGGCAAGCTGGATGCCTGCCACTGTCCAATAGCATGCAACATTCGGGCAGAGGTTTTAGAAGCAAAGAGTTCTTTTCACCTATAGCTAAAGATGACCACAGTAGCATAGTCAAAGGCCCCGGCACAGGAATCCAGTAAACAAATGACAAATCCAAGAGACTCAGGACACATTGAGATGGTGTCTGGAGTTCAAAGCATGGCCTAGCGAGGTAAAGATGACAGAGCTGAGACTTGAAAAGCTGTTCTTGGTGTTTTCTCTCATGGAGGGGGGGGGCAATAGAGGCAGTCCTTGGCTTATGGCCACAACTGAGCCCAAAATTTCCATTGTGAAGCAAGACAGTTGTTAAGTTAGTTTTGCTCCCCTTTATGACCTTTCTTGTCACAGCTGTTAAGTGAATCCTTTCAGTTGTTAAGTTAGTAACCCGGTTGTTAAGTGAATCTGGCTTCCCCCGTTGACTTTGCTTGTCGGAAGTTCACAAAAGGTGATCCTATGGCCCTGGGATACAGCAACCGTCATAAAGATGAGTCAGTGGTCAAGTGTCTGAATGTTGATCACATGACCGTGGGGATGCTGCAATGGTCATAAGTGTGAAAAGCAGTCAAAAGTCACTTTTTCCAGTGCCGTTGTAACTTCGAAAAGTCACTAAATTAATATTGCAAGTCAAGGACCAGCAGGCACCTGGGTATCTACAGGATTGTACTTGTAACGTCCCACTTACTGTACTTGTAAAGAAGCCCCACTGAGCCAACACCCACTCGCATAGCTGAGGGACAATATTTGTCGGGATCTGCTCTCCTGCTGGTCTACTTTTTTGGGCCAGTCTGTCTGACCTGCTGAGATTCTAGCAATGTTGAAGCCGATCCCTCCACTCTGGCTGTGCAGATACCTCAAGTTCCCAGGATGCACTGAGGGCCTCTCAGACATTTACCCACCCAGCCCCAACAAAGGCAAAGGTAGTTTTTGACGATTCAAAGATTCTGCTGTTCAATCTTCACAAGCTGCCTTTGCCTTTTTGGAGCTAGGTGGGTGAACGTCTGAGAGTCCCTCAATGCATCCTGGGCACTTGATGTATCTGTTCAGCCAGAGGGGAGGGATTGGGCTTCAAAACTGCTAGAATCTCCCACTCAGGACTATTAACCCTAGACGACCCGGGCTCTTCTATTCCTCCTCCTCCTCCTCCTCCTCCTCCTCCTCCTCCTCCTCATCCTCAGAAGACAAGTCCAGGGTTCAGAGAGTTATTGGTCTTTGTCTGTACTGAAGAAAGTCAGAAATTACTTTTTTTTCTATAGTTTTTTTCCTTTATGTCGCTATTCCCCAATTTTGCTTTTTCCCTATTGTTTTTCCTTTCTCTCTCTCTCTTTTTTTGTATTTCATATTTTTCTGACATTTAGAGAAGGAAGAAGGAGGAGGAGGAGGAGGAGGAGGAGGAGGAGGAGGAGGAGGAGGAGGAGGAGGAGGAGTTGTTCAGCAGAATTATAACAGCTGGTAATCCCATACTACTGGAGGTCCAGATTAGATGCTGATGGTGCTTTTATTTATTTATTTTTATTTATCAAACAAACAAACAAACAAATACTTACTGCTGTGAATTCAATAATCTGAGCAACTGAAATCTAGTTTTGTCTCTGATTGTCCAGGGATTCTGCTGTGGACACCAATGCCCGGGCCATAATTTCCCACTTCAAGTGCACAGTCAATGTCTTTGATAGTTCAACCTACTCTTTCATTTTTAATTCTGGTTTGCTTTGTTTTTCAATAACACAAATTAGAGATGCAGATGCTGAAATGCTTTCCAGTTTCTTTTTTTTTAAATCAAAGCTTGAACCACTGCAAGGAATTAGACCCCCTCCATCTGTTACTCTCAATACCAAGAGAGATTCTGAAATGCACAAGAAGCCATAATTGACCCAAGCTGTCTTTCAGTCATGATATATCATTAATACACAGTTTACTCTGTTGTTCTTAACAAAACCAGGGAATTGCAGGAAGATATTCAAAGGGTTGTAAGCTCCTTTTAAAACTGATAGAAAAAAAGAAATCATTGCAACATCTTACAAGATACACAGCCTTATTTAATCTGATTGGAGAATCTCTGTGATCTTGAACTTTTGGAAGTTGTAGTCTCAGCATATTCAGTTAGGAAAGGCTGAAATATAGAATCAATGAAACTTGCATTTATATCACTTATTCATGATATTCCTTGGCTCAGTGTTTCCTTAGCTTTACCTTCCACCACAGTTATTGTAAGCATAATAAAGGATCATTCCATGTATAATGCTCTGGATAAACAAAATATGCAATCAAGTATAAGAGAAAAAAATAAAATGATGTACTGCTGTTATTTCATTACTCCATGCCATATTCTAAAGTTTAAAAATGGCTACGTTTGTTAGATAGATGATTGGGGGCGGGGGAGAGAGAGAGAGAGAGAGAGAGAGAGAGAGAGAGAGAGAGAGAGAGAGAGAGAGAGAGAGAGAGATGTTGAAATTTTCAGAAAACAAGAACAAAGGAAAATTTGAAATAACTGATTCCCAGATTGACATATGAAGAAAGGGAGTCCAGATCATCTTGTCTACCTTTGTAAGAACTGACTTATGTTATGTCTTTGTGTTTCTTCTATGCCTCTTCCAAAGTAGGTAGCTTCTGACGGAAACTGACTTTACCAGGAGCCCTGGTGACTAGAATGCAGTATTTTAGGCAAACTCTGCCAACAGCCTGGAGTTCGATTCTGACAGGATTCAAGGTTAATTCAGCCTCCCATCCTTCCGAGGTCTGTAAAATGAGGACCCAGAGAGGGCTGTAGAGCACTATGGGGTGGTATATAAGTCTAAGTGCTATTGCTATTGCTACATTTTAAAAAGGCCTCAAAAATATGTGTACAAGGAATATATTATTTATTTAGTACATAACACACAATGTTAGGGAAATGTACACATGCTAGGCTCACAATGCAGTCCTGACAGCCTAGAATGTTAGCTCATTCTGTTTAGTGCTTAAGCGCGTATCCTTGGTACACCCCAGGGAATGTACTATCTTTATACCAACAATATAGTGGTGCTGGATCTTCCGGGTTCTTCCACCTACCTCAATTTGCCTTGTGAACAGGGAATAATAATATATCATACCGGTAATAGGCTTCCATGTGGAATCAAGTAATTTAGATTACGATTTCCCAAACAATGAGATGTACCTCACTTGGGAGAATACAGATAGAATACATTGTTGATGTACATTGTTACAATAAATCCATCTTTTCCAAAGTTTTATTGTGTTGTTTTTATTGTTCACTTTGGTGCTTAGATTTTTGTGTACATTAAGATTACACTAAAAGGAAGTATAATGGCAAAACATTTAGGAACCCTGATGTAGATAGAACTGGATGAATTGGGTCCACAGATATACGTTTCTAACCACAATGATGGAAATGTAAGTTATGATATTGCAACATAACTGTTGTCCTTTGCAACTTGCACCATGATGTCAAACAAAAGAATATAAGGAGCAGAATTTTCACTGTGATGTCACAATGCACATTTCACTACTTCAGGGATAGGCAACCTTGGCTCTTTTATGACTGGTGGACTTCAATTCCCAGAATTCCTGAGCCAGCATGGCTCAGCTTGGAAACTTTCCCTTTCCCCTCAGCATGGCTGGCTCAGGAATTCTGGGAGTTGAAGTCCACGAGTCATAAAAGAGCCAAGGTTGCCTACCCCCGCACTACTTACTCTACTTTCTTCCACATTTCCACAGATACCTATGACTGGCCCCACCAGATATCACCAAAATGCAATTCCTTGCATTCATACAGAGAGGGGAAAAATGTGGGACATTAATTCTGATGCTCTATGGAGCCCTCCTAGTTCTGAGGGTTCACTGAGTAGAACTCAAGATTTCTGTTGTCAGATTCTAGCCTGACAGAGCCACTACAGATATATATGAATGTGGGCATCCCTTTCCAAGACTGCAGGATCCAATCTGAGTTGGTCACTGGGACCAGAGATTTAGTCTTCTGAGCTTTCAGACTCCTGGTAGAGCCCATCCTCAGGAACTTCTCTCCAAGACTGTTCAGTGCGGGGACACTGGTGGACAGAAGTGCATATTCCTAAGTGCATATTGTAAGCATAAATGTTAAAATGTTAAAATTTGTTTTGCCCAACACCCTCCAATCTATGTGCTAAAAGTTTCCAGTGTTTCTCAACCTTGACAATTTTAAGACATGTGGACTTCAACTCCCAGAATTCCACAGCCAGCAATGCTGGCTGTGGAATTCTGGGAGTTGAAGTCCACATGCCTTAAAATTGTCAAGGTTGAGAAACACTGTGCTAAACTGAAAGAGTCTTGAAATTAAAGCTGCAACAGTTTCCTCTCTAGTAATATCATGCAGGTTGAAATCTTCATGCATGCTATCAATTCAAGAGGGGCTGTCAGTCTTATCAGAGAAAGAAAGAAAGGTCAATGAAACAAATGAGATAAGCTTGAGAATTATGATCTGATGTGGTTCTCTTTTATTGAGTGTTTTTGAGCTGCTGAAGGCCTGCTGATATGAGTCAGCTGTTCTAGTCTGAGATAATTTCCTCATGTTTTCCTTTTGTTTCATTTTTAAAAGGCTTTTTTTAAACTTATGATCTCCATCTGATTCTCTTTGATTCTCTTATCTGGACTTTGCGGATTCATAAATCTGGCCTGGTTTTGCTTGCATGGGAGCTGCCAGCAAAATGAAAGTGTGAGACAGACAGATGGGGAAACATGTCAGAGTGGCAGCATGTTGGTTGAATAGTTGATTATTCAGCAGGGACAGAACATTTCAACAAGCCCTGCTGTGAAATCAATTCACATTGAATCACAAAAACTCTTAAAAGAGATGAACAGTTGATTTCAACCAGAGTGGCAGGGAGGACATTTCCCAAGTGGGCGTCACCACAGAAAAGTCTTTTGCAGACCTTGGTAAATTAAACCTTTTGCTGACATTCCCAAATCTAGCGTTCTCCAGCTTTTAAGGACTGTAGCATCCAGGGTTTCAAGCAAGAGTAGACCAGAAGAACTATATGGCCATGGTGTTATCTTCATTGCCAGGGATAAGAAGAGGGACTTTGGGGCTTTTCTGGCTCATGCAGTGAAAAAGCTGAGCTGGGATTGATGTGATAGGCCTTGACGTAGGCGGGTGGAAAGTGGAAAGCGTGCTGCCCCTTTGTCTCAGGCAATACAATATTTTATATTGGCCCTAAGAAGATATAACACAGTGTTTTAAGCCCAGGAAAATCATGGTGGGATCAGGGAAAACACTAACTCCAGATCCTCTCATACTGTCCCATATATAGAGGGTTCTAACTGACAGAACAATTAACCAGTGGAACAATCTGCCTCCAGAAGCGGTGAGTGCCCCAACACTGGAAATTTTTAAGAAGAGACTGGACAGCCATTTTCCGAAATGGTATAGAGTTTCCTGCCTGAGCAGGGGGTTGGACTAGATGACCTCCAAGGTTTCTTCCAACTTTATTACTATTACTATATCTGCTCTTTGAAAGGAAGGAACTGGTCTGCTGTGAAGCACTAAGGTGGACCCCATAGGTTTGGCAGATGGCTGGAGAATGGTGCCTTGTACATAAATATGCCCACTTACCCAAACAATAGATAAAAACAAGAGGAAGAGAAATAGCAGGTATCTTTCTAATAAACTGATGTTTAGTGATTATTTCCACTATCCATGGCTGTAGTTCTGTGAGTGGGCAAACTCCTTCCAGCAACTTTTCACAAGAATATCATAATATGTGCTCAAAATTCCAGTTGTACCCATCAGCCCCAAACAATTGGAGGCAACAAAAGAAATCTATAAAGGTAGTCCTCGACTTATGACCACAATTGAGCCCAAGATTTCTATTGCTAAATGAGACAGTTCCGTGAATTTTGTCCCATTTTATGACCTCTCTTGCCACAGTTGTTAAATGAATCACCGCAGTTGCTGTTAGTAACACAGTTGTTAAGTAACTAAAGCTTCCCTATTGGTTTTGCTGTTCAGAAGGTCACAAAAGGTGATCACATGACCCTGGGACACTGCAGCCATCATACATATGAGTCAGTGACCAAGTGTCTTGAGTTTTGATCACGTGACCATGGGGGATGCTGCAACAGTGGTAAGTGTGAAAAATGGTCATAAATGGGGGGGCGGAGCTAGCTTGGATGGTCGATGGATGCTAAATTTCTGCCTCCTCCGAACCATCGCAGAGAATTGATTAAGAAATGTAACACCCAATTAAGGACTATGAAAACTGAAGAGATTATGAAACCTGAGTTACTTCCTTTGCTTTCCTCCTGAAGTTTGGATTGTTTTTGATTCAGTTTTGGACATTCTCCCAGAGAAGTTTTGAATTTGGATGTTTGACTAAGAGACTTGAGAGGCTTTTGAAGCCTGATGGGGAGAGGAGGGACCCTACGATTAAAGAATGATAGGAGAAAGAATTTGGAGAAAGTTTAAAGGAGTACAGCTGAAAAGATAATAGCTGATTTATAAGTGTACAGTGTGAAGGCCCATTACTCCTTCCTTTCAGTCGGGTGTTGAGATCTGGAGAAAGTAAAAATATTAAACACCTTTAAGACAGAGCCTTGATAAGGCGTGTGTAATAATAAGGTGACCAACTTTTTTACAATGAAAAGGAGGACACAAATAAATTGAACAAAAAAATATCGTAAATAAAAAAAACATTTTATTCATTGCAACAATAATACAGAATACATTATAATATGATAAATGCATAATAAAAAACATTTGTAACAATAACATTTTATATTGTAATTATGCTTACATGCCATGCCCCCGCCCGCAGCTACCCCACCAGCACTGCTGCCCCGCCGTGTAGAGTGGGCCCTGTGGCTCCCAAAGCACCAGCTGTGCCAGATCCGGCCCCGGGGGGCAGCCTGCCGTCAATACACCTCACCTGCAGCCACCCTGCCAGCACCACTGCCCACCCTGTGCAGCCCCATGTAGAGCAGGCCCCACGACTCCCATAGCATGGGGGCAGCCGGCCGCCGCCACCCCTCACACCCCCACCCACAGCAGCCCCACCGTCCCTGCCTCTTGCACCCACAGCCATTATTGCCCTAGCAGGGCCGAAGATCAAGAGAAACTTACCGTGGCTTCGCCGCTCCAGTCTCCTCCAGGTATCTTCGGGACTAACTAGCAGATGGTGCAGTTGGGTAGCAGGGAGGGATGCAAAGTTCCTGCCAATTCGCCTTCGCTGCAGACAACTTGCATGTGCAAAGTTTGCGGGCCAGGTGTTTTGGCGCTCTCAGCAGCAATTCCTATTGGCTTTCGAAAGCCAATGGGGGAGTAGCACAGCTCATGCAAAAGTTGGAAAAAAAACATCAAAAAAAAGGTGCCGGAATGCCGTTCTGAGTGTTCTATGAGAAAAAAAAGCCCTGCAGATTAGTCTTCAAATATCGAAAAGGAGGACATATAGGAGGACACTTTTTGAGGGAGGACAGAGCTTACAGAGGACTGTCCTCCCTAAAGGAGGATGGTTGGTCACCTTAGTAATAAAGATAGTTGCTGTCTTTGGATTTATTTATTTTCATCATGTTGCTTTCACGGAGATAAGTTGATAAGGACAAGATAAAGGGAGGAAGTGATTTGTATGGACTATAGACTGTGTAAAAATTCTTAGACGGTTAAGAGCTCTTTTTGGTGGCTGGATGTCAAAACGCAGCCAAAGTGCAGAAAGTGTTTGGCAAAGACCCAAAGTAGGCCTTAGACCTTCAGATTTACATCTGACTCTAGTGGGAAAAGTCTTAGAAATGGATGTGAGGAAAAAAATCACCTGAGAAATCACTTACTCAACTAGATAAACTTGATACAGTAGTCTCTTACAAGAGTTTAGAGACATGAAAATAAATATAAAAGAAATGAAGACAAAGAAAGATTTGAAGCAAATAAAAGATAAAATGGATAATATGGATGTAAGAATAACAGATCTGGTGAAACAAAGTCAGGATATGACACGAAATATTACAGAAGTGAAGACTCAGATGGGAGAACATGATAAGGTGTTAAAGTCAGACAACTATGATGCATCAGGTGAAAAAGGATTTGATTGAGATGTGTGATTGTCAGTGCCGATCAAATTTACGTATACGTGGATATCCGGAGAAAAGAGAAGGAAATGAAGCAAAATTGACTCAAGCAGTACTGGATTGAGCTACCTCGATCCTCCCAGATGTCCCCTTTACAAGATATGATATTGATACAATACACAGAGTCGGCCCAAAAAGGTTGGGAAGAAAATTGACAAGAGATATTGTGGTGCGACTTTGGTCATATGCAAAAAAAGAGCAATTGATGTGCAAATTGCGAAACATGTCATCTATAATGTTTGGGGGGCATCAGATACAATTTTTCCCCAGATTTATGCAATGAGACTTTACAATGGAGGAGAGAGATGCATCAAGTGTGTCAAATATTGAAGAAAAATAACATTAACTACAGCTGGGGACATCCAATTTTTTTGAGATTTTCTTACGGTGGAAGATTTTACGGAGTTGAAACAAAAGAGGAGGTGATGGAGAAATTAAGGGAGCATGGAATCATCAATAAAGAAGATCTACAGGAGAAAGGGAAGCTGGATGAAGCAACAGGAGCTACAAGTTCATTGTAGAGACAGTATATAAGTATTTGTAATGTTATAATATATGTTTGGGTGTAGAAATTAAGGGTAAAGATGGTCAAGGGAGGTGGAGTGGGTGACCAAAATCCATGCAGGGATGGTTCCTCTCCCCCCCCCCGGAGGCTTGAAGCGGCAGAGAGGAGGAAGATCTCCTGAAGAAGGGAAGGAGGACAATATATACGTATATGGGTGGGTAAGAGGTTATTTATGTTTTGGGACAATATGCTTATTTTGTAGTTTTAGTTTTGTAAGATTTATGTTAGAGCACATATGGAAACCAAAGGGAATATGTAATCTAAGGAATAGATGGGGAAAGCATTGAAGGTAGCTACATGGAATGTACATGGCTTGGGAGAAAAATATAAACAAGCAAGAATTGAAAAATCAATTAACAAAGAGAAAATAGATATTGTATTTTTACAAGAAACACATCAAAAGAAAGAAGGGGTGAATGAACTTAGGTTATATTGGGCTGATATATATGAAAATGCATTGGTACATCAAAAGCAAGAGGGGCAGCAATTATGGTAGCTAAAAGATGTGAATTTAAGATAAAAGCCATAAAAAGGGATGATATGGGAAGATTTCTTATAATTCAAGGCGTGATTTATGGACAAGAGGTCACTTTAGCAAATTTGTATGCACCTAATACAAATCAAAGAGAGTTTTATAATAGGGTATATAAAGAAATAGAAGAAATAAAAAAAGGTTATGTGATAATGGCAGGTGATTATAATATGGTTATGGATACAGGAATAGATAAATCTAATCCATCAAAAGTGGAAATAAAGTATAATAATACAGATTTAAGAAAATTTATTAATAGAAATAGATTAAAAGATATTTGGAGAGAATTACATGAATCAAAAGAGTTATAAATATTTTTCTAGTAGACATAAAAATTTTACAAGAATAGATTATATATTTGTAACATCGGAAATATTATCTAAAATAATGAAAGCAGAGATAAAATAATTAAAATATTAGATCATGCAATGGTAAATAACTATGGAAATGGAAATAGATTGTGATTATAAACAGGCAAGTAGATGGAGAATGGATTCAAGGATTTATAAAAATAAAGAGATTTTAGAGAAAATGGAAAGAATTAAAAGACATATGGACTATAAATGAAGAAGAAGGCAGTAATATAGGTGCAATATGAGATGCAATGAAAGTGGTAAGAGATTTAGGGATAAAATATTCTTATAATATAAAACAACAAAAAGAGAACCATATAAAAAGATTGGAAGAGGAAATTAAAGAACTAGAGAGTAAATATATAGAAAGTAGAGAGAATAGGATTATGTTAGAATTATCAGCTAAAAGAAAAGAGTTGCAAAATATTGAGTTAGAACAGGTTCAAAGAAATCTAATTTATTTAAATAGGGAATTTTATGAAAATAGTAATTAAAAATTCTAAAATGTTGGCTAGAGCCACACAAGTTAAAAAGGCAAAAAGCCTGACCGGAGTAATAAAGAACGATAAGGGAGAAAGATGTAACATGATGAGAGAAAAATTGTTGATATTTCAGAAATTTTTTGAAAAGTTATATAAGGAAAAGGAAATAAATGTGAATGAAAGTCAAGCATATATAGAAAAGAATTTAAACTGTAAAATGATAAAGAAATAATGGAATCACAAATAAAAGAGAAGGAGATACTGGAAGTTATTAATAAATTGAAAATAGGTAAAGCACCAGGGTTTGATGGACTAGGCGCAGAATATTATAAAAATTTTAAAGGATTATTGGTGCCGAAGATGAGGTTAATGTTTAATAAAATAATGGAAGGGGAAATTATTCCAAGTTCCTGGAGGCAATCTCTGATAGTGTTGATAGTGAAACCTAATAAAGATCTTACAAACCCAGGATCATATAGACCAATATTCCTTATTAATCAGGATGCTAAGATTTTTACAGCAATATTGACAAATAGATTGAATACATTTAGACCAATATCCCTTATTAATCAGGATGCTAAGATTTTTACAGCAATATTGACAAATAGATTGAATACATTTAGACCAATATCCCTTATTAATCAGGATGCTAAGATTTTTACAGCAATATTGACAAATAGATTGAATACATTTATAGAGAATTATATTAAAAAATGATCAGTGTGGATTTATAAGAGGCCGACAAATGTCAGATGTAGTAACAAGGGTATTAAATATAGGTTATTACATAAAGAATCAAAAATTAAAGGCTGGTATATTAGCATTAGATGTATTTAAGGCCTTTGATTGTGTGGAATGGCCTACATTGAAGTTATTAATAGAGAAGTTAGGCTTTGGGAAATATTTTTAGAAAGGTGATAAATCAACTATACTCAGAGAATAAGGCAAGAGTAGCTATAAATGATGATGTTACAGAGACAATAACCCTAAGCTGGGGAGAGAGACAGGCTTGTCCCTTATCCCCAGTTCTATTTGCATTATTGATGGAGGTTTTGGCAAATGCAATCAGGAAAGATTCATTGATTGAAGGAATTGGTGTATATAAGAAAACTAAAATAAATTTATTTGCGGATGATACATTACTAATATTTCAAAATCCCATAGCTACTATAGAGAGGGTATATTCACATTTGAATGAATTTGGGAAATATAGTGGATTGCAAATAAACTGGGAAAAATCAGAAATGATGTTATATAACCATAGTAAAGAAGAAATGGATATATTGAAAGAAAAATATAAATTAAAAATAGTAGATAGTATCAAATATTTAGGTATTGACATCCCCAAAAATATTCAAGAATTAAAGAAGATAAATTATGAGAAGTTAAAGAAAGATATAAAAGATAAAATGGATAAATATGGAAAAGTAAAATTATCATGGTTTGGAAGAACTGCAGCAATAAAAATGAAAGTTTTACCAAAAATTAATTTTTTGTTTTGGATGTTTTGTTTTTGGATCAAGAATTAAAGGAAATACAGAGATTGCTGGAGGTGTATTGTAATGGAGGTAAGAGAGCAGGAATAAGTAAAGCATTGTGGTATGAACCATTTAAAAAGGGTGGACTGGGTCTTCCAAATGTTAGAAATTATTGGGTAGCTAATCAATTAAGGGTGGTCCCAGATATTATAGCAGTAAATAGAGATTTATTATGGAGCGATATAGAAGGAATTAAGGGAAATAGGTGATCCTATAGAAACATATTGGTTAAAAAAGGATATTAAAAATTGTTAAGAGAATTCAAAATCCCTTTTTAAAAAATTTGATAGAATTATGGAATAAATGGAGATATCGGTTAATACCAGGAATTTCTCCTTTAACATTGTTGGTAGAAATGGAGAAATTCCCTAAGATTGAATTGAAAGAAAGAAAGTAAATTTTAAAAAATCAGATATATAAATGGGAAGACTGGAAGAACAAGATAAAGAATATAATACAATTAAAGAATGTTTTACCAGATACTAAATTAAATTGGCTGAATTTAATACAATTAGAGAAATGGATAAAAATGTAAGAAAAATCTGAGGTGAAAGATAGACAGTTAACAAAATTTGAAATGATTATAAAAGAAAGTGAGAAAAACAAGGAATATATAGGTAAAAGAAGAATTGGGGAAATATACAGAATATTAACTGAACTAAAAGATCAGGCAAAAAGTTTAAAATTAATCTGGGAAACAGATTTAGGAGAAATAAACGATAAAGATTGGAAAAATATTTGGAACAGAAGAGTATATAAGAATATGTCAGTTAGAGTTAAGGAAAATGGATATAAAGTGATATGGAGGTGGTACCTAACACCACATAAATTAAATCAAATAGATGTTAAATATACAAATATTTGCTGGAGGTGCGAGAAAGAGATTGGAACATATAAACATATATGGTGGGATTGTGATAGCACACAAAAGATATGGGACATGGTGTTTAGGGAAATTAGAGAATTTTTGAAGGTAAATTTAGATATGTCACCGAGGATCGCATTACTGTTACTGGTGGAAAAACAAGATATAAATGAAGCAAAAAAGGAATTGATTGTAAATTTGATAATGGCAGCTAGATTAGTGATGGTTAAATATTGGAGATGGAATTGGGTTATTCAAAGAAATGAGTGGTATAATGAAATATGGAATATGGCAATAAACGATAAGTTAACAACAGAAATTAAATTTAAAAAAGGGATGATTAAAGTAAATAACTATAATGAAATATGGGATGATTTTATAAAAACAGTCTTGGTGGAAGGCAAAGGGAATAAACCTGCTCAAGAATATATGCTGTTTTGGAGGGGATAAGGGCACAATTGAAATATATTGTATATTGTTAGTTGTTAGAAATATCGGTAATAAAAATGGTCTCCAGGGGTGTGGATGCACCATAGTATTTGTATTTTTATACTGTTTTTAGTTAGACTTATATGTATTATGTTTGTATTATTTGTATTTTAATAAAATAATTTTTTAAAAAATAAATGGTCATAAGTCACTTTTTCAGTGACATGATAACTTTGAACAGTTGTAAGATGAGGACTACCTGTGCGCATATATAATAGAGAATGTATTATGCTTATGAACGATGGTTTCAATATGAACTTTCTATTTATGTAAAGATGTGGTAGAGTGGCATATCAGTGAACTGAACCTTGGAAGAAAAAGCTTGCTTCCAAACAGGCTATTTGGGAAGTGGGCTGCAGGAATGGAAGGAAATGTGAGTGTAATCCCACCCAACACTTTTTACTCCTTTAAAAGTTCCCAGCACAAGGCTAATGAGATCAAGGATTGGTCTCTTCTATGAATCTCTCTTTCAGACAAGCATCTGCTTTCCTAGACATTTGATTAGGGTTATTGTAGGATAGGACAACCACGGTTGAGTTGCAAAAATCTGAAGAATTGGCTGCAAGAGAGTTTTCTACAGTTCTTTGCTGCCATCTAGTGAATTTTTTGTTTTGTTTTGGTTTTTTTCATTCCTTATAGTAGTCATAATCCAAAGAGAAAGTAAATACAGTATGAGATATAAGCAGTGTTTCTCAATCTTGACAATTTTAAGGCATGTGGACTTCAACTCCCAGAATTCCACAGCCAGCGTTGCTGGCTGTGGAATTCTGGAAGTTGAAGTCCACATGCCTTAAAATTGTCAAGGTTGAGAAACACTGAGATATAGGATGGTTTTCTGTGTAGCTAGCTGCCTGAAAAGAGAAGTAAGCTCTTTTGTGCAATAATTTAAAGAAATTAGGCTTTATCTTAATAGGAGAAATCAACTCTTATCCATATAATGCTGAGGGTGTGTGTGTTGTAATATGAATTTTCCTTCGTTGTGCAGGTACTACATAAAAGCAGAAACTATTTTGATTTAGCATGACATTAACTGAGTCATGCTCGTCCATTACAAGAATTCATTCTTTACACATTGTAATAATAAACCTAAGGGGGTGAACAGACACAAAGAGAGCCAATACATGTAACATAGAAAGAAGATACAGGTTTTTTGAAATACACACTGTCCTAAAAAAAAAAAAAAGCTACACTAGATGGCAGAAGAGCATTCTTTTCTGCTCTTACCAATGGAATTTTTTTTGCAAATAGGAGGAATATATATATATGCCATAATCTATATATGCCATAATCTGGACTGCCAAATTTCAGGGAATACCTAGATAGCAGCAATAGCTTTGATCCTCTCTGATGACAAATACTGGATTTGTGCAGCTCAGATATAGCAACCTTAACTTTAAAAATGGGCAATAATTTGTTTCTTTGTTTGCAACGGTGGCAGTTTTGGGTTGTGAATAATGAAGCATATTTATTACATAATAAGCTTCTGTAAATGCTGACTCCATATATTGATTTCTGGGCATAAGTATAGGTGCCGATAGAGATATAGTATCTATTATAGGAAAAAAAACAGAGAAAGAAATATTTTGGGGAATATTAAAAAGGCAGAATAAAAAGGAATAATGAAAGATCTGCATAAGGGGCGTACAGCAGCCTGCGTTAGGCAGGCTGTACAGCAGCCTGTGTTACGCATCTGCGTAAGGGGTGTACAGCAGCCTGCGTTACGCATCTGCGTAAGGGGTGTACAGCAGCCTGCTTTATGCATCTGCGTAAGGGGCGTACAGCAGCCTGCATTACACATCTGCGTAATGGGCGTACAGCAGACTGTGTCACACAGGCTGTACAGCATGTACAGCAGCCTGCATTACACATCTGCATAAGGGGATACAACAGCCTGCATTACGCATCTGGGTAAGGGGCATAGGAGGCATACAGCAGATGACGATTTAAAAAACAAAAGCACTGGTGCTGCAGGCAGAGTTACTCCTTTCCCCCGCTGTTGTTTCCAAAAGACTGAAGCTCTCAGCCAGCAGGCCTTTATAGGACTGGCCCCACACTTCTGCCTGGCCCACACCCACTAGATCAGTGAATACAGCTGTGACTGGGGGGAAATAGCAAAATTGCAAGCCAGACTCTGCAAAGACTCAAGTCTCTTGTTGCCTTGAGTGACCTGCTTTTTCTTCTGGTATATCTGAGCAGAGGGCAGGCTGTTCCTCGTAATCTGGAGAAAAAGGCAAGGACTCTCCTGCCCTTCCTAGCCTTGACTCACTTTGGACAGAGATCTACAAAGTTCTACACAGTGAGATGGGCATCAAATAAATCTAATAAATAAATACATTCCATTAGTTCCAGCTTCTTTTGTTGCATCCATTTCATCCATACTTTAAATAATAGTGAGTGCAGCTGTGACTGGGGGAAAAACAGCAAAATTGCAAGCCAGACTCTGCAAAAATTTAAATCTCATGTTGATCCAAAAGACCCATTAGGGCTTATTTTCAGTGATGTCTTATTTTTTCATGTACACGAGGCAGTGAGTTCATGTGGCTGCTAGCCCCGTCCTCCAAGCAGAAGATGGAGGCAGAGGCATGGGGGAGGGGAAGTGTTGCCACCACCCACATCTCCGGTGATTCAAAGGTGAAGCATCAGTCCCTGTTTTAAGCTCCACTTTTCACTGGTGTTTTGGAACTATCCTGTTCCATTGGCAATGAGTGTTGCTACCGCTTGGTTTCAGCAACCATGGATTCTTCCTTCCTGCAGGAAACTCTGCTCCTTCCTTCCTGCCACTAGACAGTGAACGCTGGTCCCCACTTTCTCGCCGTCCTGCATCACCCCATGTCTCCCTTCTCTGTTCTGGAAATGGTAGCCCCGTTTTCTGCCACTTCTCCTCCCGATGTTGTGTCTTTCCTTTGTATGGAAGGACACTAAGCTCTGTGAAAACTGCGCCAGCTGGAGCTGGGAAAGGAAGGCCAGGCTCCCCCTTGACATTTTGCATGGAGAAGCGGATCTGCTTCCCGCAGGGTTGACCTCAGCACCCGCTTTGGTTGGCAAACACAAGAGCTTTGCTCTTTTTCTCCAGGGTCTTTGAAATTGCCTCCTCCCCTTTGTGTCAGATGAGATCAACTAAATTAGAACTACGAGGCTAGAGGTTTCCTCAAAGAACATGTTTATTGGTTAACAAAGTATTTGCACAGTCAAAAGTGAAATCAAGTCTGAAATGCCCTCCCAAGAGTTACACTATTACAAAGTTAAACTTTGCAGCCCAGTGCTATGCAATCAGCTACTCTTTCCAATAGAATAGTTTGACGAGCTTTCTAACAGAATGCTCAAACCCGCCCCCCCCCAGTCTAACTGGCAGGTGATCTTGGTTCTCACAGGACAAAGAATTGTTTAGGCTGGCAGAAATTCCCTGTTCCCCCCCTCCCATTCTTGTGGCAACCAAGAATGAGCAAGATGGCTGCAGCCCGTTTTGTTGTAGAGTTGACACTTTGCTTTTCTGCCTTAAAATACAGAGCAGACACATTTTTCTCCTGATTAGCTGAGGAGAGCTATGGTTTTTGTAAGAAGCTGAGTGTACGTGTCAGTCCAGCCCTCTTGGAATGGGCTGGGCCTGCGGGAAACAGGTCCATTCCTCCATGCAAAGCTCTTGTGTTTGCCAACCAAAGCGGGTGCCGAGGTCAACCCTGCAGGAAGCAGATCCGCTTCTCCATGCAAAATGTCAAGGGGAAGGGGAGCCTGGCCTTCCTTGCCCAGCTCCAGCTGGCGCAGTTTTCACAGAGCTTAGCATCCTTCCATACAAAGGAAGGACAAAACATCAGGAGAAGTGGCAGAAAACGGAGCTACCATTTCCAGAACAGAGAAGGGAGACATGGGGCAATGCAGGACGGCGAGAAAGTGGGGACCAGCACTCACTGCCTAGTGGCAGGAAGGAAGGAGCAGAGTTTCCAACAACCCTGCAGGAAGGAGGAATCCACAGACACTGAAACCAAGTGGTAGCAACACTCATTGCCAATGCAACAGGGTAGCTTGCTTCCTTCCTTCCTTCCTTCCTTCCTTCCTTCCTTCCTTCCTTCCTTCCTTCCTTCCTTCCTTCCTTCCTTCCTTCCCTGATCCAGGTGCTTCTGCTGAACCCTGACGCTTATTTGGGGCTCAGCGGAATCGCCAGGATCAGTGCTGGGCTCCAGCTGATCCATGCTTCTGGGCGGCTCCGCAGAAGCGTGGATCAGCTGTAGCTGCACACACTGATCCTGGGCTCCTGCCCAGCTCATTTGCTTGCATTTTGCTGGAAAACATGCTGCTTGCTAATTTAGTAGAAGTGCCAGGATCAGTGCCGGGCTACAGCTCACTTTCTCCAAATACAGGCCGCTCACTGCTTCAGTAAGAAAAGTGTCTTCTCTTCTTGGTCTGCCCCTTTTATACCTTCTCTTCTCTCCGCCATCCTCCTCCTCTTCTCTTCTGGGTGAATTCAGAAACTCCAGTTAGCATGTTGCCATGTGGCAGATCCTAGGGATTCCGCCAAGCTCTGCAGCTCCAGCTGATCTCCTCCAATACAGCTGGTTCCCTCCCCCACTATAGTTAGCTAGGGCTCGTGTACCACCAGCCAGGTACTGAAGTACCACTGGTGGTACGTGTACCATGGGCTGAAAAGTCCTGACTTAAGGCACAAAACTAACTAAGAATAACAGAATTGCCAATTGGTCTAAACAGAAAGCTTCTGTGGTTTTTCTATTGTCTGCTGTAGTAGAGAGAGCCAGTTTTGGATAGTGGTGAAGGCATCAGACTAGAAATTGTGAGTTCCAGTTTTGCCTTAGGTATGAAGCCCACTGGGTGACTTTTGGAGCAGGCTATAGAATAGAATAGAGCTGGAAGGGACTTTGGAGGTCTTCTGCAGAGCCGCACAGATCAGCTGCAGCCGCTGAGCCCCAAAGAAGCATGAATCAGCTGTCAGGGTTCAGCAGAAGTGCCATTAGTGAAGGAAGCAAGGAAGCAAGGAGATGGGAATGAGAAGGGGGGGAAGGAAAGAAGGAAGGAAGGAAGGAAGGAAGGAAGGAAGGAAGGAAGGAAGGAAGGAAGGAGGGAGGGAGGGAGGGAGGTGGGAGGTAGATGGGAATGAGGATGGAGGCAGGGTGGGAGGGGAAAAGGAAGGAACCCCCCCATGGTAACCACAATGTCAAGACTGCTAACATCGGATGTTCTTGCTTGCCATATATGAAGAAGCAAACATGTTTTATTTAGCCTGCATATGATATCTAGAGTTAAAGTCAGACAATGTTAGAATAGCGGGTGGGTAAGTATGTACTCGGGGGATAGTTAGCCACAACAATATTTCAGTACAGTATTTCCAAGGTCAGCTGTGACCAGAGGAGTTATGGGAGGGAAAGTTCACACTTCAAACTAACTGGAGAACATGATTGATGACTGTAAAATGAAGGAGTGAGTTATGCTTTGTTGGGGGGGGTGGGAGGATTCAGTTTTTGGCTTCATTATGTATGTGCCAAAGCTATGTAGCAATAAAAGGATTCTTTAAGGTAAACAAAGCCTCAAAGTTCTTTGAAAAGCTGCTTCTTTCAGAACCATGACACACAATGCTAATGCAGCCCTCAATGAAATTGAGTTTGACACCCCTGATATAAAAGGTTAAGTGAATCTGGTTTACCCATTGACTTTGCTTGTCAAAAGGTTGCAAAAGGGGATCACATGACCTTGAGACACTGCAGCCATCATAAATATGAAACAGTTGCCACGCATCCGAATGTAAATCACATGACCCTGGGAATGCTGAAATGGTCATAAGTGTGAAAAATGGTCATAAGTCATTTTTTCAGTGCCATTGTAACTTCTAACAGTCACTAAGCGAACTGTTGTAAGTCGAGGACTACCTGTACTTTTATCACTTTTTTCCTTTTTTTTTTTGGTCATCAAGTTTTTGACACCTTGCTAGGTAACTGGTGGTACTTGGATATTGCCATATCCTAAAAGTGGTACAATCTAGATCAATGATGGTGAACCTTTTGGGCTCAGCATGTCAGAAAATCAAGAAGTGCCTAATTTGATTCTGCTAGAGTGTATTACACACACACGCACACACACACACACCAAACAAAAAAGTAACCTTTCTTTACATATTCATTTATTTTTTAAAAAAATACATGTATGATCCCCAGGATTTGCCATGTACCACTTACTTTTAGGTGGTGTTCTCTTTCTGTTAACAGGCCTCTGCAGTCTAAACCAAGGCAGCTCCAGGTTGCATGAGGCCCTTTTGCCCCATTCTTGCACAACTTTGGGAGGCTGTGGAAGATGCACAAGAGCACAGCCACCTCGCACAACTGCCAAAGACTCTGGAGGCTGTGTGAAAGCATACCCATTCTCACACAGCCTCCCAAAGTTGTGCAAGAACAGGGCATGCTTTGGAGAATAGTTGTCTTTAGGTTTTGGTGAATGCTGGCTTCTCATCCAAAAACATGGCATATCACCTTTGACACGAATGTCATAAATTCAACATCACTGCTCTAGATTCTGGAAACCTCTTGTTTGATGCTCACTGGGCTTCCTGCCTGCCTATTTCTTCTAGATGTGTGAACTCTTCTTTTTTTTTTTTTTTCAGATCCTTATTGCCTAAAATGTAAATTTGGACCTCAACAGATTCTATTTTTTATTTTCTCTTGCTAAACTCCCACAGTGGTGAAAACCAACCAACCAACCAGCCAACAAAAGAAGCTTTAAAAGAGCATAACTGCATTTTTCCTCCCTAACATAGCAAAGGAAACAGATGGTTCAAATAAAAGGATTAAATTCTCTAGGACTACAGTGAGGCAAAACTAAAATTAACACTGTCCCCAACTTAACTATCAGGGACCCGAGCTACAGCTTCCGAAGGAAATGTGCCATGTATTTGTTTAATCAAGTGATCAATCACAGAGAAAGGGATTCAAAAATAAATATTCTCCCCCCCCACCCCAGGGTTTAATTCCCTTCCTGCTGTTGCTTGGAAAAACTCAACGGGTTGTGTTCGGTGGGTGTTTTTTTAGGGTGAAAAGTGCTTTTGCTTGCAACTGCGATGCCCAGCTTTTGCTGATTGCTGCCTAAAAGAATTCTCCTTGCTACATTCTGTTCCTCTGCCATTCAGAATCTGCACTGCGGGAGAGGACCTTAAATAGGAAAAAGGAATTTATGACAATCTGCTGCCCCAGTTTAAAAGCCCTAAAGTGTTCATTACTAAATGCAAATATTCCACTGAATATGACCCCAATTACTATGATGAATATCCAAACAGAAAAATGCACATTTTGGACTGATCGTGGATGGGTTGTGAGTGTGTAGGTGTAAAATTCATATCCCTCATCATACGTATGCCCAATGATTACAGATTTGTACAGAGAAATTATAGCCTATGTCAGTGATGGCGAACCTTTTAGAGACTGAGTGCCCAAACCACAACCCAAAGCTCACTTATTTCTTGCAACGTGCCAGGGCTGCATCGCATTGTGGTGCCCTTAGGGGGGGGGACAGGGAGGTGCCTCTAAATGCCGCCTCTGGCACGCAAAAACTGGGGGCACAAAAATGGGCCACCGTGCTGCAAGGTGCAAAAATGGCTGCTGCCGCACTGCAGGTTGCAGATACAAGGCACTGCACCACGCAAGAATGGGGCAAGGCTAGTGAGTATCACGCAGGCACTAGCCCCACCCCATTTGCAGCGTGTGCATGCTCGCAGCCCCGTGTGTGCGTGCATGCAGGTAAAATGCTTCCCCCTCCCTTTTCTTCCAGTCCACCAATCGACAATGGTTGGTGACCACCTCTACTCAAGCATGCTACCGGTAGTCGGCCGCTTCGCCTTCTTTGTGCTGGGTGGGGCTCCTGCTCTGGGCGGCGATGGTGGCCTGATGGACCTGCTGCTGGAGGTGGTGGTGCCCGTGCCAACAGAGAGGGCTCTGAGTGCCGCCTCTGGCCATATGTTCACCACCACTTGCCTATGTTGTTCCCTGATATCTTGTGATACCTTTAAAGTAATCAACCAAGATAATATGAAGCATGTGCAAGCTTTTGAATTCTCCAGAATTCCTCCTCAAGCTTAATGATGAATATAATAAAAAGAAAGGGCATAAGCCCCTGATTACACTGGCAAAGGCAGCCAGCTGTTAGTTGTACGTTGCTGCAGTGATGCCTGTGATGGTCCTCCCAAAATTACAGCGATGATCTGACTGTTTCAGCTGGTTCACAAAAATGTTTTTCCACTTGCTAAGGTGTCTATGAAAATACAGGTAATCCTCAGGTTATGACCATTCATTCAGCAACTGTTGAAAGTTACAGCTGCGCTGAACAAATGATACTTACAACCAATCCTTGACTTTAGCATGTGTCCCCACAATGATGTGGTTGCCAGGCAGGCATTCGGTGCTCAGCTACCGGTTATGACATTGCAGTGAGTTACAGTCATGTGATCACAATTTCCAACATCCCTTGCCAGTTTCCCACAAGCAAAGTCAATGAGGAAGCTGGCAGGAAGTTGGAAGTCACAATCATCTGAGGTCCTTGCTTAACAACCTGCATGGTCCTTGAGTTATAAAGGCAATTGGGACTGGAGTTTCCTTGCTAAGTGATGTAGCCATATGACATTACACTTTATGACTGCAGTGCTTAATATTGGAAATTCCAGTCTCAGTTGTTGTCATAACCTGAGGACCACCTGTAATTCAAAAAAGAAAATATCTTTCTAAGTATGGCATGGCATTCCAGAAAGCAAAGTGCTCTGTATTTTGTCACAGAGCAGTGGTTCTCAAACTTTTCTTCACCACAGACTACCTTTAAATACCACACAAGGTATTTAAATACCACACCAAGACTTATCTCAAAATTTAAATCATAACATTTCTTCAAACTTTCACGGAGTCCTGTGATATCACCCCCCCACACACACACACCCCGGGTCTGTGGATCACAGGTTGGGAACCACTGTCTCAGAAAATAAAAAAATGAGAAAATAGGACGATGTTTTATAAATATAATCATGCATTCTGCAGGAGTCTTCTTCATTGATACAACTATCACCATTAGCAAGGTAACATACCTCAGCCCTTCTAGTTGGGTTTCGACAATTCAATATCTTCAGAGCCCTTTTGTCACTCAAAGCTTTCCCCCCACCACCACCTATTTAATTGTGGTCTTAACACAGCTTAAGTTTAATATTCTTAAAATTTTAAATGTACTTTTTCATAACTGTGTTGACAAAATTTAACATGAGCTTGACCTCGATACAATGCATGAAGGATTTTCAAATTGTTAACGGCAGACTTCCATTTGATGGAATTGTCCCATCGAAACAGATTCACGAAGGAAAGGGAGATCTCCTTCACAGCAGTTAATTGAATTGGATGACCTGATAGTCTTTGGAAGCGCCTATTTCATTCAATGGCTATTCTGGGGTTGTGGCAGCAATGCATAAGGTTGCAATTTTACTTCCATTTGCAAAAGGCTGGAGATAATTGAGTGGTATGTTCGACTTTCTAACATTGACCTGAGTAGCTGGTCAATAAATTTGTTCACTTCATTAAACTCTTTACTTATCAAGGCTTTTGGGGGGGAGGGAGTGTCAAGATTAACACTGCTTTGGGCTTCGTTCCCTTGCTCAGCAGTTAGCTCCTTTAATGGGCCCAGCGATTAGCCTTCATGTGCTCCTTTTGAGGCTAATGGAATGTTCCTCTTCTAGGTAGGTCCTGCACCTTGCAGCTCATGAATCAGCATTTGGAAGCTGGGATCAAGACAAACAATTAAATTCTGCATGGCTCGGTCAAATTGAAGGTTTCTCAGAAGTGGCCAAGTTTGCCAACTTCGCGCATTGCAGAAAACTCAGCATTGGGGGCAGGAAAGCTATATACCCACCCCGTAAAGGGAAAAAATTGGTTATTCTTTCTATCTGCCAATGTACCCTTCTCAGCTAGATAACTCAATAATGCTAGTGACACGAGAGTCCTTTCTAATAATGCCAGTCACCTAGGCCAACCTCATGGCATCCCAAGAAGTCAAATGATAAGAAATAGCCAACACAGAAGGGGAGTCTTTCTTCAGTGTCACGACAATCAATCAGAATAGAGCTGGAAGGGACCTTGGAGGTCTTCTAGTCCAACTCCCTGCTCAAGCATTAAACCCTATACCATTTCAGACAAGTGACTGTCCAGTCTCTTCTTAAAATCCTCCACTGATGAAACACCCACAAGTTCTGAAGGCAAGCTGTTCCACTGGTTAATTGTCCCCACTGTTCCCAGTGAGCATCCCGGAAGACCAACTGGAAATGCAGCATAAGAACTGGCTTCTTCAAACAGTTTTGAACATTTAAATTTTTTAAATAAAAGGAGACCATCTTATGCATCGCTTCTGTCAACTTCTCAATAAACTCCTTGGTAGTCAACATTGTCTGTTGTCTGTTGGGTTGCCTACTATCACTGCTCTAAAATTGTGCCAAAGAGATACTTCATTGTAGTATAATGCTTGAAGATATAGATAGCTGGACTGCAGCAAGGTTAATGTCCTCAGAACAATCCACCTGATAAGGTTCTGATAGGGGATCTATCCTCAGATGAGGAAGAAGTGGTGGCAGAAACATCAAGTAACTCACCAACTGTGATTTGGACTCTAACTTAGTTCTAGGCAAGGGCTCTTCAGAAAACCCAGGAGCAGATCTGAGAGGCTAGCCCAGAGACACGAGAATGCTAATAGGAAAGCAGAATGGCAGCTCTTGGGTGATGAACCTCAGCTGTGCTTTGGGTGGAGGTTCAAGAGCTCATTCATTGGGCTTACTCCTTTCATATATTGAGAGCAACTTGTCTAAGACTAGGCTGTTGTCCTGTGTTGCCAATGTAACTGCATTGGGCCTTCGATTGCTTTTGACATTTTCTCTCACTTCTCCTTTGGAGCTGGTGCCTGACTGATTGCTGGCATTTACTGGGTCTGACTGTGTAGTGGCCTTGATCCCTGCTTGCCTTGACCATAAGTATACTTGACCCTTAAAGATATGACACAGGACTTTTGCAAAAACTGTTTCTTCCAGGTAGCTGCAACCAAGTCTGATTATCTCTGGCCTAGAGCAGTTTTGGTAGCTTGCCTTCTGGCAGCCAGCTATCCTGGGCACAGAAAATAACTCTCTGTGCTATTTTTGTCCTGGTTGCCAAGAAATGATGCAGCTTTAAGTGATTTGAGCTTTCCCCATGATTTATTTTGTTTCAAACTGAACCTCAAAATAACTTAGTTAGCATTTGAGTTTTATGTTTAAATTGATTCTGAACTGATATTTGCAACATAAATAGTTGGGAGTCCATTGGGAATCTGATGGTATAGAAATTTAGCAAATGATAGATAGATAGATAGATAGAGAGAGAGAGAGAGAGAGAGAGAGAGAGAGAGAGAGAGAGAGAGAGAGAGAGAGAGAGAGAGAGAGAGAGAGAGAGAGAGAGAGAGAGAGATTACTTAAAGTGTTTTATTTGCATAATAGTATGCCTATATTAATACCTCTAAAATATTTTGAACAGATTGATGAAGGATTTTCTATGGCAAGAACAAACCTTTAGATTCAATGGTTTTATTAGCAAAACAACAGTAATTACATGAAAACAAAGAATTCAATTTTCAAGAATTTTAGCTGTATCTTTAAGGCTGGTGTTCCAGTTTGGCTTTTCCTATTGAATGTAAGGGATCAAGTAAAAAGTCATTAAGGAAACAATGATGAAATTGTGTAATCTTTCAAACAAAATGGCAGGATTTTGTCTCAATTTTTAGTGACAGCTCTGTCATATTTCCCAAAAGACCCATTTTGAAGTTGTTAGTTTGTACAGAATTATTATTTTGACCTTTGCTCATAAGACACACCACTATAATCTCAATTTGAAAATAGCTGGACAAGTCATGGGCTATTGGTAGTGTTATTACTTTAAATCAGCTTATTGCAAGTCAAGTTTTTAAGTCATGAGTTATTGCAAAGAAATATAAACTGCCTAAAACATAAAATTGCAAAGTATAGCTCCGGGCAGTGAACTGACAAAACTTTCTTTTGAATATTTATTGGATTCATTGGTGAGTATACAAAAAGGATTGCTTACCTATTTTTAATGTGTTAGACATGTGACATGGATAAAATATCACTCATCTGATAGTCCAAAATCAGAAAGATCCTAGTAGCCCTTTTCTGATTAAAAAGTTTTATTAAAATTAAATCATACATGTATTAATATATAACAATCTAAAACAATCTTAGAAAAGGGGCTACCAGTTTCATTTCAATGTGGGGCTGTCATAGACTAACCTCTCGTTCTTCAATGAGAAAATATCTATGATATTCAATTAAATTTCATACTGGCGTGATATTCCCAAAATTATTAACACTGTGTTACTAAGACCTTTGTTCTTCATGAGTGTGAATGTTTTTTTAAGTCTTATATCAAATATTTGGACTTTAGCCATTGGTGGGATTCACATATGTGAACAACCGGTTCTCTGTGTGGATGCCATTTCCGGAAGTCCATTCTGTGCCTGGGCAACAAAAAATTAGCTACCGGTTCTGCCGAAGTGGTGGGAACCAGCTGAATCCCACCACTGAATTTAGCAGAGGAAAAGCTATGGATTTATTATTTATGGGGTACAAAGATTATAATTATTCAGTTGTAGAAAAATAGTTTGCCGTGGGTATTTACACTCTGTTTATAAGCTGGAACCCTGCTGATACAATAGAAAAATTGATTAATGTGATCACCATTTAATGAGCAATGTAAATGTAATAAACTAAATATAAATAATAGTTTGGTTTCTTTATTCTTTATTCTTTTTCCTTCTTTTTGTATGTAATATAATTTTTAAAAAATTGAATATGCATTCTATAAGGAATTCCTATTTTAAAAACCTGAATGTCTGCTTGGACACCTTTTTTTCCAGCTTGGTTTAAAGGGCTAAGATGATGTATTGTAACATAGAAAAACCTGAACAAAGAATCTACATCATATGGGGTGTGAATAGTAAACTGCATCTTAAACCAGACAATGCTGGCAATTTCTTCTAAAGAGCAGCCATCTTTGGTTTACATAATATAGAATAGTGAATTATGCCAACAAGGACATTTATTTTCAAGAAAATTCAAGATTGCATATTCTTAAGATGGTGGCACCTGGATCGGCTGCAGCTGCATTGGCTCTCGAAGGTGAAAAGTTTTTGGAGGGATACAGACCACATGATCGGGAAGATTTTAATGTGTTTGAGCAACATAGTGAGACTAAGCTAACATACGATCGACAATCTTTGATGGTATGGCAAGTTTTTAGCTGTTTTGGAACTGTTGGTGAGACCGTTAAAAGTTGTTTGTGCTGTTTGAAATTGTTCTGCCGGCAACGACAGATTCTATTGCAAATCAGGGCTGTTTCCGAAGGAGGCAGAGGAGGAGAGGTCCCGGGGCTTATGGAGCAAAGGAACTGGATGAGGCTGTCAGCAGGCCAAGAGGAAGAGAGAGAGGCTTTTGGAGGAGTTGGTGGCTGTGGTGGTAGCCAGGGGCAAAAAGGAGTGAACCCTTTTAAGGAAAAGGTGAAACAGACAGGATCAGAAAAAGAAAAGGAGGCGAGGTTGTCATGCAGGAATACAAGCTAATTTGAGGGCTAGTCCACATGGAGCTCTGTTTCCATCTGTTTGCTATCAATTGTTCCCTAGAGACCAAAATGGACGTTCTGAAATTTGAGCTGGCCATGAACAAGGAGTGTATATCGGAGGTGGTGGCCCTTTGAAAGCTGTATGCAATGAAATTTCATTTTTACGTATGCCTGTTGGTATACATTCAAAGTGACAATAAAGTTGTTGTTGTTATCTTTTGTGCAACAGGTTAGCATTGCTTCCTTCTGATAGCAATAGCACTTAAGACTTACATACTGCTTCATAGGGCTTTACAGGCCTCTCTAAGCAGTTTACAAAGTCAGCATATTGCCCCCAACAATCTGGGTCCTCATTTTACCGATCTTGGAAAGATGGAAGGTTGAGTCAATCTTGAACTGGTAAGACTCGAACTGCCAAACTGCTGGCAGTCAGCAGTCAGCAGAAGTAGCAATGCTGCATTCTATCCACTGTGCCACCAGGCTTCTTGGCGGGTTTCATTTTAAAATGGTGTGTAGTATTTTAAATTGGATAGCATACATAAATATCCACAAAGGAGGGGAAAAGAGGAAAATTTCCAAGTATAAATTAGCTGTAATGTTCACATTCTTAGGTTTTGTTTAAAAAAGCCTCTCAGAAACAAGTTACTATTGTCATTATTCTGCCCAATTTATGCCAAAGGCCTGGTCCTGCTTTTTTTCTTCTTCTTCTTCTTCTTCTTCTTCTTCTTCTTCTTCTTCTTCTTCTTCTTCTTCTTCTTCTTCTTCTTCTTCTTCTTCTTCTTCTTCTTCTTCTTCTTCTTCTTCTTCTTCTTCTTCTTCTTCTTCTTCTTCTTCTTCTTCTTCTTCTTCTTCTTCTTCTTCTTCTTCTTCTTCTTCTTCTTCTTCTTCTTCTTCTTCTTCTTCTTCTTCTTCTTCTTCGCTAAAGAGCTTTGTAAAACCTTTTCCCTTGAGAAAAGTGATTTCCCCCCAAAAGGGAAGAAAATAGGATATGCAATCAAAATGTCTAGTCTTCTAATTGGGATTCTTGCTAACAAAAGCTGAAAAATGGATGATATAATTAAAATCACAAAGATTACAAGATAATGCAGCAGAGGACTAGCAATAGTATAGTTTTTTTAAAAAAAAATCTATGATTCAGCAGAATTATATACCTTTTCTACCAATTTTCATAGTTCCTTTGAAGCAATCTGTGCAAATTATGGAGCTTGTTATTAAAACAGTCAAAAATGTAAAATGAGCCGGTAGTGTAAAGCAGGGCTTTTCAACCTTTTCACCCATTGTACCACTTTTAGGATTGCAACGCCTTGGTCTCTTCAGCCTTGAAAGACGGCGTTTAAGGGGTGACTTGATCGAAGTGTATAAAATCATGCATGGGATAGAAAAGGTGGATAGAGAAAAATTCTTTTCTCTATCACACAATACCAGGACAAGGGGGCACTCCCTAAAGCTCATAGGTAAGAAAGTGAGGACAAATAAAGGGAAATATTTCTTCACCCAGAGGGTCGCTGATTTATGGAATTCACTTCCAGAAGGGGTCGTGACAGCTGTCAGCCTTGACAGCTTCAAGGCAGGGCTAGATAGATTCATGGATGCCAAGTGTATCGGTGGTTATTAAAACGGATGTCCATGTGCCGCCTCTATGTTGGTTGAGGCAGGCAGGATTCCCTTGAGTACCATTTGTTGGGGGTCAAGGGAAAAGGAGGCTTTTGCCTTCTCTTTCTGCTCAAGATCCCCATGTACAATTGGTGGGCCACTGTGTGACACAGAATGCTGGACTCGATGGGCTTTGGCCTGATTCAGCATGGCTCTTCTTATGTTCTTATATGGCAATATCCGAGTACCACCAGCCACCTAGCAAGGTGTCAAAAAAGAAAAGGAAAAAAGTGGTAAAGTACAGGTAGTCCTCGACTTACAACAGTTCGCTTAGTGACTGTTTAAAGTTACAATGGCACTGAAAAAAGTGTCCCCCAAGCCACAACCGAGCAAGACACCTGCCTGCCCACCCAGTGACGTTCTTCCTCCTGTCCAAGGTTTTCATTGCTGTGAGCATTTCTATTGAGGATTGGCAGCGGGGGTGGGGTGGGGGTGTTTGGTTTTTATTCTCCCCGTCTGCTGGGTGGTTGCAGCAGGTTTTGGTCACTTCACATGACCCTGAGACACTGTGACCGTCATAAATATGAATCAGTTGCCAAGCATCTGAATGTAAATCACAAGAACCTGGAGATGCTGCAACATTCCAGCTGATCGGCGCTTTTTCTGGGCTCAGCAGAAGTGCCAGGATTAGCACCGAGCTCCAGCTGGAGCCTGGCGCTGATCCTGGGGCTTCCACTCAGGCTTGTGCAGTGCTGCCACTGGTTCAGATCATTCCCCTCCCCCACTACCACTTTTCTAGGATAGTCGCGTACCACCTGCCAGGTGCCAATGTACCACAGGTGGTACCCGTACCACTGGTTGAAAAGCCATGGTGTAAAGCCATTATGATTTCATTAGTAATCCCACACTATCCGCTTATTTACTTTTTTAAAAGTTGTATTTTTGTTGTAAAACAATGCTTTGCCAAGCATTCAGAAAGAACATTTAAATGTTCCTTTTTATTTCTCTGCACTATGCATTCATGCAACTCTGTCCATTTTTATCCTTGATTATTATTACTGTATTATTTTCTCTCTGTGAACTTAAAATTTCATTATAAAATCTAAAGTAGGGAAACAAAAGGTATTAGCAGCTGAACTCTTCATGTGAAGGGAATATCTATATCTAGAGAAACATCAAAAAATACCAATGTAGAGATATGTGAAGATTCAATATCCTATGCTGATAAGGGCTGAGAATAAGGACTGTTGTATCTCTGCAGCTTTGGGAAGCTACTTGCTGTTTTCTTTTCCTCTTTCTTCTGAATATCTTTTTGATTTCTTTTAATTCTTTCTCTTGTTTCCATACAAGTGTCTCTTTGTTTTAACAGCATGCTTTTGCCAATTTGTCTCTTTAAGGGTTTGGGATAGAATTGTATAATTATGTAATTCTAGGCATTTTCAACAGATGAATCCATCACAAGAACAGGCAATTGAAGGCCCACTAAAATGATTCCCCTGCACACCATCCTTTTGTCTGTCTGTCTGTCTGTCCGTCCATCCGTTCATCTCTCTCTCTCTCTCTCTCTCTGTGTGTGTGTGTGTCTGTCTCCTGGGTATGCAATTCTTCAGGTTCAGTTGGACAGCAGTGTTTGGAGCACATGGAAACACAAATTTACTATTTCTTTATGACTCATTAAAGCAGCCACCTTAATATAAGCCTTCCCACAGCTGTATAATCCTGGAAAAAGCACCACTGTTTTAACGTGTCACAGAGACGTGATGCTTCAAACTTCTATACATTTCAAAACATATCTTCCAAATCGGATCTGAAGCATTACACAACATTGTGGGTATATTAACAATAACCTGAAATCAATTATCCCATTTTCATGATTTTACATTATATCGGGAGGGCAAGATGTGGAACCATCCCACATACCATAGCAGATATTTGAAACATTGATCAGTGGCACTAATAAGCAAATGTGTTTAGGCATTTAAAAACAAAAACAAAATTCATTTAGGGAAAGAGTAGAGGGAAAGAAGCAATGCTTTTTTTTTTAGCAAAAACTCAACGAATGCATTACTTTTGCATTTACATGTAATTAGGCCATTATGTTGAAAGACAAGCAAGTGAATGATTTTAAATCACTGTCTCCTAATTTGTAATTTCTACCCCATTCACCAGAGCAGTCATGCTATTAATTTAATATATACTGCATGACATTCTATTTCCTCTTCTAGCCCAAAATGACTTTTGAAAAGGAGCTGCTTCTCCTCAGCAATTTATAATAATTATCAGGACCTCTGGGTGTCAGCAAGTTGATTTAGTACTTTTGATTATAATGGCTAATTCAGCCCCTCCACTGAAGGGAGTTGGGAAAGGGTATTTACTTTCTTCTCGGAACTGTTGAGCAAACCCAGTATCACTTATTCTATCAATGCAATTCCCAAAGTTGCATGAGAAATAAAACAGATGCTAGGAGAAAAGAATCATTATGACCGCAAGCAACTACATTTTTTTTGCTGAGCTGTCTCAGTTTTGGGCTCTGAGTACTCAAGTGCATCAAAATGAATTACGGCAAATGGCTAACCATGTGCCTACTTTAATTCACTGTGGACAATCCCAATTTGACATCCATTTCTGCTCTTAAAAAGTCAGCAGAAAAAAATATTGCCAATAGTAGAAACATTTTGGCCTATTTTCACATATGAATCCTGCTCAGCTCCAAGCTGATGACAGGGAAAGTTAACGCTGAAGAACAAATTGGCTGTCTGAGACCCAAAACCTGTTATACTAAATACAGCACTACAAAACACATTTAAAATTTTTGCATCTGACTTTACTTTAAGGCAGGGGTGTCAAACTGCCGGCCCATGGGCCGGATGCAGTGCTTTTTTTCTTTAAAAAAAAAAAAGGTGCCGGAACTCACACATGTCATACAACCTACCTTGCCTACTCTACAAGATTCCATCCAAAAAAGGTGGTGGGACTCCGATCTGGGCGTTCTATGAGAAAAAAAGCCCTGGCCGGATGTATCATAGCGAAACTGTGCCCCCTCCATTGCCGGCAATGGGAAAAAAAGTCACGATATGTCATGACATGTCACATGACATTGCGAGTTTGACACCCTTGCTTTAAGGGCTTAGTGCTGCTTTCAACCCCATGTTTAGTGGGGAATTACATTTTTTTATCTTTTTATATATATAATTTTTTATTTAAAAAAATTAACAGGGATAATAAGAATTAGTACAAATTAAAACAGAATGGAGAAAACAAAAGAAAAAGAAAAACGGAAAAAGCTAAAACTGCAATTAGAGAAAAAAGGTGGAAGAAAGTAGAAAGAAAGATAAAGATAAAAAGAAGTAGCTTCTGTTATTCTTCACAGCAATTATAATACAAGTATATCTTAGCCTCTCTAAAGTTGCATAAAGGCACTCTTCTTTCTATAATCTGTCCTGTCTGATCATAAAACTATAAATCAAAATTTCCTTTTTTTTCACTTTTACTTTTTAAAAGTCCATAAGGGGTATCATTAATAAATGTAGATATTATCCTTTTTCTAATCAAAGAAGTCAGTTTGTTTATCTCAGCAAGTTCTGTTAATTTCACCAAATCATTCCTCCACAGTGAGAATTGCTGAAGCTTTCCAACTTTGTGCCTACAGCAGACATGTCAAACTCGCAACGTCACGTGACGTCGCACGATGTATCGGAGCTTTTTTGCCATTGCCAGCAATGGGGTGGGCATGGCTCCGGTATGATGAAACCGACCTGCGGGCCGGCAGTTTGACACCCCTGGCCTACAGTAATCTTGCCACAGTAATCCTATACAGGTAGTCCTCAGTTTACAGCCTGAATTGATGCTGCAAATTTGGTCATAAATTGTTGCAGTCATTATGTGGGTCACCATGTCACTTGATCTGATTTTGTCAGTGTTTTTATCACCGTTGCAAGGTGCCATTAAGAAAATCATGGGATCATTAAGTAAAACTTGTTTTCATCAGGTGAATCCATTCTTCCAAATAAGTCCCCTTTTTTTGCTGGAAACTGGGCCAAAAATGACCCAAATAATGGCCACGTGACCATAGGACACTGCAACTGGTCATAAATGCAAGCCTGTTTTAAGTTCCCCAAAAGCAATCACATGACTGTGGTGTGTATTGTAACATTGAGGTTGGGTCATCACTTTTTTGGAATCCATTGTTACTTAGAACGATCATTCAGAGTGAGGACTACCTATATTGACGTAATTTTCCATGCCTTTTTTCTAATCCTTAAAGAAGAAATTCTAGCTTCAATTGAATATTGATCTTTAAAATCTTTGGAATCAATGTATCTCTTTGAATCCAATTTTTTTTTAGCTTTTCATATGTCCACTAAGCATAATAAAATATCTCTCCATGTTGTTCACATTTCTAACATACATTTGAAATGCCTTTATATATTATTGATAATTCCTCTGGCATCAAGTACCAACAATTTTATCAAATTTCTCTTTAAGATCATAACACAATGTAAATTTCAACCTTTTAGATCATTTATTTTTCTATTGATCCATCTGTATATTATAACCAACAGTCTTAGTCCCACTTTGTTATACATTCTTTAATCTGTTTTTCCTGTTTCAAATTTCAACAAAAGTCTAGATATTTTAGCAGTTGCATGTTCTTCATCAAAATATGAGTGTGATTCAGATCCTCTTACTTTGATCATAAATCTCTTTATCTGTTTTGAATCTTTCTAATAACTATAAATGACAAACCCATTTATTTAATTTTATATTTCCATTGATGATTTTCCAATAATTGCTGATATCTTAACCATTTGTCTTTGCCTACTATTTCTTTTCTATGGACTTCTTATTGTCCTGAGATCTACACAGATGTTTTCAGGCACAACCTGGGTTTCTATTTACTCCATATTCTCAACATGGAACATCTAATAAAATGATTTTTTAAAATGCACATACATTAAAACTTTATCATACCATATGTATTCATGCCATACAAATCTCAAGTCATGCTCTTCTAAATCTAAAACTGTCTTGTTTCTCAGCAATACCCATTCTTTCATCCAAATCAAATAACAAGCTGCAAAATACAATTTCAAAATCAGCAAACCCAGTCCTCTTTGTATCATGTAACACTTCATATTTATTTTTTCCCTTTGCCATACAAATTTATCTATATCTTTTTGTCATTTTTGAATTGTATATCGCTGACAAAACAAGTTTTTGTCTGAAACAAAAACATCTTTCTAGGCAAAACATTCATTTTAATCATATAAATTCTCGCCAACTGTGACAATTTTAACTTGTCCTATCTTAACAAGCTCTTCTTAAGTTCATTCCATGTCTTAACATAATTATTTTGAAATAATGTACAATTCATATTTGTCATAGTAATACCACATTTTTTAACCTTTTTCTTAATCTTCAAATCAGTTTTCTCCATAAGTTCTATTTGATTTTTTAATTTCATATTTTTGATAACTTGGTCTTCTGGTAAGCTCAAAGATTTCTAAGATTCTATTAATCTTAAAACATGCTAGCAAACCAAAATCCTTTAATTTTCCTACTGTCTCTAGCAGAACTTCCAAAACTAACATCACATATTCTTATCTTCTTGTTTTGTAAAATCCAACAATTATCTACTTTCCTTAATAATACACAATCAAAATTCTCATAAATTCTCTTGGTCTATTTGTCTAATTAATTTTACTGTTTTCAAAGACACTTTCATCAGGAACAAAATTCTTCTATTTTCTGAGCCCTTTATCAATTTAAAACTTTCTTGAATTACAATTTTGTTAGGCTTTTTGCTCTTTGGATTAAAATCCTTTAAGATAGTATGTTTCCCTTTTCTTAACTCCAAGAAGAAGGCAACTTACTAAATGTCTTTGTTCTTTCCTGCTGTTTACAATATTTCTCTTAGGTTGTAAATTAAATAAATTTAAAGGTGTTTTAAAAAGTGTGAGTTTTGCCAATCATACTGTATGTCCATATAGCTCACACAGCAATTTTGAGCACATTGATATTCCCTCAGCTTCCAAGCAACTCAATTCACAAATAATCACAAGAAACTCAGTTTCTATGATCTCCCTACAAGGAGCAACTACCCAGAGCACAAGTGGTTGATTCCCTCAATTCTCCTTCCTCTGGGGAAATTTTCATCAGTCAGAACATGTCTCATGACTGCCAATTTCACCAAGGTGCTGTCCCCATTCATGGAGCTGCTCATAGGGACATCCAAACCTTCCATAGGTCATCACCCTGAAGCCTAGGGGACTACATAGCACTTCAGTAAAGCACACTGCTTAAAGCACATACCAAGTAAGTCTTACAACAACAACAAAAATAGATAAGTGGATGGAATGAATATTGCTTAAAAGCGTTGGATTTGTGTTAAGTATATGAATATTTCTAAAATATTTTAAACAATTTGATTAAGGACTTTTCTTGCATAGGAACTACTCCCTGGATTGCATTATTTTATCAAAACTACATTGATCATATGAAAACAAGGAACTTAATTTTCATCTCTAGATTTATATTCTAGTTTTGATTTTCCAAAGGAATGCAAGTGATCAAGTAAAAAACCATTATGGGTATAATTATGAAATTATGTAATCTTTCTAATACCCTGACAGTAAAGGGGGAAAAAAAGCAGTAATGAACTGAGTCAACTCAAAAGTTGCTTGAATCAAAAAGACCCCAAACATTTAATGTCATTAAGGAAAGCTAATGTATCCCTTGGGCTGGGAGCTGGAAAAAAGTACCACTGCTTTAAGAATTCAAGGTTAAAGTAATCCTTACAAAGTAGCACTTTTTCTCTGGTTTATGCATATGTCCGAACAAAACCGGACGACGTAAATTGCAAACCCAACCACCCAACAATTAATTGAATCCTGTTACTTGAATCCATTATTTCATGCCCTACACTCAAACAATAAACAAAGTAATGCCTCTTTGTATGCTTGAAAGATTGCACACAATCTTATAAATTACAAAACAGTGCTGTGCTCACACTCACTTGCAGTCTGAAGCCTTTCCGGCCAATCACTTTCCAAGCGTCCACAGTCCTGCTCTTTTAAGATTTATATAAGAAGTTGTATTTTTATGATCTAAAGCTGCATGCCACAGAACCTTGTTTGGATTCAGAAGCCAGCCAGGGTGTGGCCTATTTATTAACATTAGCTTTTATCTAGTATAAGTCAAGGTGATCTACATAAGGTTTCCACCTTCTATTTTCTCTAGAACTACAATTACCTTTGAGCTAAGTTGGGCTGAGAGACAGGAGCTGGCCCAAAGCCACCCAACTGACTTTTATGCTTAAGGGAGAACTGGAACTCATGTTTTCCCAGTTTCCTTAACCATTGTGCCAATCTAGTTAATAGTTAGACTAAGGGAGAGCATTTGAAAATGCTAGGGTCATAGGCTCAGCTGAGAAGCCAAAATGCATCCTTAGAATAAGACAATGTTTCTTGCCAAGATAACTTTTTGCCAAGATGCCAGGATGCATCTCCGAAGTCCCCAAGAGTTGAGGTTGAAGGTGACTTTTAAACCCTATTTCTTGTTTACTTGCTGATTCTACCTGGAAAATATGGTCATAAAGGCCTGTAGATCTTTATAAGTAATCACTTGCAGCTTGAAGTGGGCCTGGAACCCTTCCAGTAACCAGTGCATCATTTGCCAAATAAGGCTGATTTTGCTGAACCAGGTAACATTGGTCAACTAGTCAGCAGCTACATTCTGAACCTGACTTCAAGAGTAGCCTCATGTAAATAGTTTTAAAGTAATCTATCAGAGGTAGAAAACACTCAGAACCTTCAAGGTACAGTTGAAATAGGCTTAACATTATTATTTTTTTAAAAAAAGAATAAGATCTTTCTAAGGGGGTGGAGGGAGGAAAAGCTCACCCTTCCATTTTGCATTATCATCCATTCTGGCACTATAACCCCCAAACTGTGTGTGCATTCCTTTGTCTTTTAAAATATCGATTTATATGAAATTGCCATGGGAGTTATAATGTATTGAATTTATATCGATTAAATATGCCTGTGATCTTATATTGTTGGTTGATTACCTTGGGCTGCCTGGACATCCTGTAATTATTCAAGACTCATGAGTTCTTTTGAAGTTTCAATAAAGTGAGCCTGGGAAAAACCTATTTCTGACTCTAGTGTCTTTTGTCTGGTCAATTTGGAGCAAAATGATGACAATACACAGTAAACCCAAATCTGTTGCTTTTTGTTACTTAGTTTTCTCATTGGCAGGTTACATAACAACATTAGAACCTTCCAACAAACCCAGTATTCTCCATTGATCATATGATGCTGGTTTTATCTGACACCCTAACACCCTATTTAATTAGTATTTTAGAATCATAGGCCTATTGACCTAAATACAGCCTTCTAAGTCTAACATTCTAACATTCTGCTTAGTGCAGGAATCCAAATTAAATAACCCCAGGCAGTTAGCAAACTAGCCTCTTGAACATATCCAGTAAGAGGAAGCTTGCTCACAACTGGTTCAAATTGCTCTTGGTGTTAGAAAGTTTTTCCCTCTCCCCTTAATATTTTACCAGAATCTGATTTTTAAAAAGCCGCCCAACTATTACTTGAATCCATTATGTCATGCCCTACACACAAACAATAAACAAGGTAATCTCAAAGTTGCTTTTTCAAAAGGGAGCTGGACTCTTTGTTTCCTTGAGGAGGAAGAAGAAAGAGTTTCGATTCTCATACAAGAAGCTTCATCAATTCTGATGGTGCGGGGTGGGGGGGTGGAAGGATAGTATGTGTACCTGTCTGGTACCTATCCTTCCATCCTCCCAACTGATGAAGCTTCTTGGATGAGAATTGAAACATCTTCTTCCTCAAGAAAAAGGCAGTCCAGTTGCTTTTTGAAAAAACACCTTTGAGACAGCTATCAGGCCTGGATGACTGAGAATCTCCATAGACAATAAACAAGGCCTCTTTGTGTGCTTGAAAGGCAACACCCTATCTCTCCACAAAGTTTAGTCTTCTGAAAATTAAACATGCCCGTATCTTTAAATTTCTTTTCGTGAGTCCTAGTTTCTGGCCTCCAGATCATCCGCACAACGCTTCTCTGAATTAGACTTCACCCGAATCCTTCTTAAAATGTAATGCTCTGAATTGCACACAATGTTCAAGATGAGCTCAGATCAAGGGAGAATAATATAGAACTATGGCTTGGAGATCATATTTCTGTTGATGAAATGTCATCACACAGCCAGCTCATATTTAGTTTGTAATCAACTCCTGCATATGGAGTTTGACTGCAGACTCTTCTAAATGGCTTTACTGTGAAGGACTACAAAGATACTCTGCCTGTGGTTTAAGCTGGTCACCTACCATTTTGTCTGGGGGACACAGGTATGCTTATATCCCTCCAATTTTAGAAGGATTATCAGGCCAACTTCAAGGTTCTGCTGCTTGGGTGTTGAATCAAAAAGAATGTATTTCCCTATGCCAATCAGCTTTTGCTTTAAGATTTTCAACTCAGCTGCTCTTCCAAATGCCTGCTTTCCAAGCAGAATATAAAATTGTAGAGAACAGAGCATAAGCTATCAGCTGACAGATTCAGGTGGTACAAACACTAGGGAAGAAAAAAAACAATTCATCACTGTGAAGGATTCATATGTGTACAGCTGCAATGTATTGTTGACTGCTATGCAAACAAGTGCAGAAACCAATGGAAGCCTGCAATGTATGCTTCCTCACCAGTCACATCAGCGCTGAACATACCTGATTCAGAGCAGAAGGAAGGCAAATCTGGTCAGCAAAGGAAAATTGGAAACCCTGTGGCTCTTTCATGAAGTGACAATTGTGCTGTTCAGGCTTTATGAGAGCTGAGCATCCTCATCTGAAAGGTTAAAGTTGCTGAACTGCGCAACAGACAACCTATACTCCAGCTCCTCTGAGCTAAAATCACAAAACCAGGTTTTTAGCTAAAACCACTGTGAGGATGAGAAAGCTTGGACTATACCAGCAGCTTGGACCTGACTTTCATGAGGTTTTTTTTTTTTTTTGTCTTGCAGCTGCTGAAACAAAACAAAGCTACACAGGCTTTTCTACCGATTCTAATGTTTTTTAATGTTCTTCCTGCCTAATATTTAATAACACTTAGTTTTCTGCTGGCATTTTTTGGAGCAAAGTACTGTATTTTGCATGCTTCTCAGTCTCTATGCCCTAATGAGTGATGAAAGAATCCCCTTGCCTTTCTTGAAATAATATTCCAGTTTATATGCTATGTTTTCATTCAACTCATTCTTATTAAACTCTTTCATTCAAATCTTTCTTATTAAACATTTAAAATCCTGCAGGTTAAATACAGATACCTCAATGCGATTTACATCACCCAACAGCAGTTAGCTATCTCTCTAAATGCCCAGCTGACCTCTTCTTATTTGCTCTCACCGAGAAACAGTTCATGACTTCAGGCTGAGTTTGTCAATATCACTGCTTAATATTGCAATGCTACCTTGACTCGGCTGCAGCTGTGCTCATAAATGCAGAAATGTCAGGTAATGGGCAAAAAACATGAAAGGAAAAAATGAATTATAAAGTAAATAAAATAAATTAGATTTCTGGAATAAACTCTGAAGAGTATCAATAATTAGAATGGGGTTTTTTTTGCTTGTCATAAAGGGATCAATTCTTGCTTCTAGAAATCCATCTTATTTATATACAAATATTTTATACATGTTACATTTTGTATAACATTTCAATTATTAACCAACAAATCTAGATATGCAACCTCAGCTTCTTTTTAAAAGATTTTGTTCAGCTTTGGTAGCAACATTGTACAACATTATACCTAAAGGTGTTTTGTTTTTTTTATTCAAGATGGAGTCTTATAGCAACCCAGACATTGCTGGTGGTTTTGTAAACTGGGACACATTTTGAACAGAAACAGGTACAGAAACACACGCATGTATACACTTTTCAGAAGGTATCTCAGATTGCAGAACTGTAAACAATTAATATGGTCAGATTTTGGAATATGAGAGAGAGAAGGGAAAAGATAGAGAGAAAGCGAGAGGGGGAGGGAGAGAGAGGGAGGGAGGAAGGGAGGGAGGGAGGGAGGGAGGGAGAGAGAATCAATTTCCAGTTCAGAACTGATACACATAAATAGATTCTAAAAGAGAAGGACCCCCCCTCCCTGAAACAATCACAGAATTAGAAAGTTAATGCTGCATTGGTTTTAGGGAATGAGAGGCACACTGCAGGCTTCACCTGATTCTACTTTGAAAGAATGCCCATTTTTGAACTTACAAAAATCTTGAAATTAAACTCTTTGATGGTTATGTTTTCTGTTGATAACAGATGCTGGTTCACCCACACAAGTTTTCATAGGGCGCAAATGGCTCATTACATTAAATCAAAACCTTGAAATAATGGCCAAAGGTTTATATAAAATATCTTTTATCTATAAATGTTAGTCTGTGAACCTACAGAATTGGATGCCAGTGCAGGACCTTTTCAACAGCTAGTAAGAGGTCAACATAAGTAGATACGTAAAATTATAATTGCTGCCAACTGAGAAATGCACTGGATTCCAAGAAATACTAAATGAATAAATCATTTGGAAATAAAAGACACTTTCTTGTAGAAACATCAATAGCAAGATGATTATGGAAAGCTGAGTAGGTCAAGCTGATCTTTTGAAGAGGATCAAAGCAAAGCCAATATTGTGTGGCATAAGATGCTGTGCTATAAGTAGTAAATGGTATTGATAAAAGAGGAAGTAGGAACTCAACTGCTATCTTGCCAGATAATGATATCAAAGCCATCTCTGAATACTGTGTGCATTATATCTCACACACAAACACAGACACAAAAGAGAATAAAAATTGTCACAGGTTTTCCTGTCTGCACAGGTACAACAAATGTTAGGAAAAGTTGTGACCAAGTAACCTATCGTATCTACCCTTTCAGTCTCCATCTGTTGAAAGGCAACTTCAGGTCTGACCTTGTGATGATACTTCATCTTTTAATTTAATTTTCTTGGACACTCCTACAAATAAAGATTGGTTTTAAACAAAGGAACTGTTCTCTATTAAATAGAAAGCTATTCTTCATCACGTAGCCACTTGATCCCCAGTTGTCTGGGTTTAGACATAGTACTTGCCTTCCAACATGGATCAGTTCAAATCTGGTGAGTAATCCATATACTGTAAATTGTTTGATAAACAATGGTGTATGGTAATGATTGTGCAAATAATTCTGCTGTGCAGCTGCAAGACCAAGACAAATAGGGGGCACAGGGATAGGATATTATTTTATAATAATAGTAACAACAACAACAAATGTATTAAGGCCACCCATTCCAAAAGACCCTGGATGGCTTAGACATCAGAATCCACATGTAGAGTAGAGCAGTGGCAACTTCAGCTAATTTCTTAAAAGGTTGCATATCTTCTTCATATACATAATGAAAATGCCACTATCTTGTTCATTATGACACACAGTGGGGACACACAGTTTACTTGGATATGCTTCTTGGGGGAAGGGCTAGTGCAAGAGACTCATCTGTGCAAGTGTCCCTTTCATCCCTAGAGACCTTTACCTGCTTTAGCTGTTGATAGCTAGTCAAACAATTGTTTTATGAAATTTGATGCAAAATCCTGCCACTCTCTGAATCGTCCCTGGGGACCCTCCTTGGGTTTATCATTACAGTGCAGAAAAACAGGAGAGAAAAACGATATATCTTCTCTACGTTGTTACCACCAGGATGTGGCAACCCAGTGCTTCCTTACTTGGCAATTGTTCTTTTGCAGGTTCTCATTTGCTATGTCAGTCAAACCATGGATCTAAAGAAAACAGACAGCTATTCCTAGAAGAACAACACTGATTCTTTGCAGGAACATTTCATTATTTTCTTCTGAAGAGAAAAAAGTTTTGGGGGGAAGGGGGGATGACAGAGGCAAGCCGAAGGATCTGCTTTAGTGGCAACTTCAATTAATCTTCAGTTCTGAGAAGAATGGCAGTGGGCAAGCTATGTAGCTCATGGGTAAAAATGTTCTTGATCTGCAGGCTTGGTAATTGCCATTTATAAGTGGGGCTGGGTGGATTCCCCTTTGAAGAATCTGGGGAGCCATTGCCAGTGAATTGTATTGCTAATCTTCCCCACCCAGAAGCTCCCCCAAAATCTTGAATTACAATCCATTTTCCACTCTTTTATTTGTCCATAGGCTTAGATTTAATTTCTACTCTTTTATATATTTTATTAGTTTTCGGTCATTCCAAATCATACGTGCTCAATAAACAACGTGATGTCTGGGTTTATTTGTTACTCAGTATCACATCTTAGCTTCTTCAGTGTGAGTCCTGTGCTTTTCTTGATCCTCTCTTCTTCCAGTAGTATTCTCATTTTCCCAGCATTAAGCAAATACAGTTCTTGCTACTATCAATGCATATGAAATTAGATATGCTCATTTTTCTAGTGTTTATACAAATGACAATAAACTCAATTGATAACATCTTTTCTAGCCAACTTATATTTCAGTTGTATTTGCAATTCAAGTCTTTTTGTTAGATCAATGTAGATCCTGTTTTTCAAGCTCTTATTGAAATTTAATTTCCCATCAGTATTTGAGATATCTTTCTCAGTTATGATTTTCTCAAAGTCAGTTAAATTTGGGTGTTCAAAAGTTTCATTTATATAAACCATCCTCATATTTTTATATTTCCCATATCATAAAAAGAATATGCAACTGGTGACTCAGATAAAATACAATCCTTCACCAAACCCATAATATCACATCCCTAAGAAAAACTATTGAAAAGCCCTTTCTCCTCCATCTCTTCCTTGATTCTTGACGCAATTGAACTTGGAGGACTGAATGCTGTAATAGAAGACCAAAAACAACAGATATAAAAGGTAAGTGATGTGATCTCATAGATGTCACATATATAAAGGTGGCACAACTCTTAACATAACTCTCAATGTCTTTTTTCATTCCTGGCCATCAGTGAGATTCAAGGGGAGCCCCATGAAACCCCAAAGATACATGTCATGTATTCAGACTTGGTTTAATATCATGGTTCTGACAGACAGAGATGAATAAAGCAGAACTCCGAGGCGTGCAAATTTCTCAAAGAACATGTTTATTAGTTACAAAGTATTGGCATGGTCAAAAGTGAAACCAAGTCTAGATACACAAGTAACAATTTTCCAATGCAAAGTTAAATGTCTCACCCATTAAACTATGCAAGGAACTACGTTCCCCAATATGATTATTTAGCAGGCTTTTTATGCAACGCCCAGTCCCTGGTCTCGGGAGTGGCAGATGACCTTGGTTCCCATGGGACAAAATATTATTTTGACTAATGAAGCATCTGGGCAACCCCCCTACCTCCGTTCTATGTGGCAACCTAGAATGAGAAGGAAAATGGCTGCAGCCATGCTCATTTGTAGAGTTGACAATAGACATCTGTTCAGAAGAGCTACTGTTTCAGGGTGGGGTGGGTGGTGGAAAGAGGACATTTTGGATTGTTCCTAACATATTTTAAGCATTCCAACTCTTCAAAAGGGAGAGAAATCAGGGGCATCTATTTTTTTTAAGAAGAGATTGGTTAACCCTTTGTCTGAAATGATATAGGGTTTCCAGCCTAAGCACGGGGTTGGACTAGAAGACCTCCAAGGTCCCTTCCAACTCCATTATTCTTGTATTCATCTGAGATATTTCTTTCGAAGTTGCCCCAGTATGAGAGGGACATGTTCAATAGCAGCAAACAGAGAACAATGGTTCAGCAGTGAAGGGTCTGTTCACAGGGAGGCTGTTATTTGGAATGTGGGTGGCTGATTACTCTGCAGAATGCTGTTTTCACAGTTGTTTTATTACTGAACAAGCCTATCTTTGGAGTAATTTGGGCAAGAACGAAACTGGCAAAGATATTTATTCTATACATCACCCTCCCTTTCTCTCCTGCTCTTTAGGGAAAACTGTTGAAATTAGCTTTGCAGTAATTTGTAACCTGCATCTGTTGTTTTTCTGAATTTTGAAAATTATTAATTCTTTGTTTTGGAGAGGGTTTCAATTATTATGGAACTTTTCTTTATTTAAGAAGCATAACATTTCTCTTGTACAATGAGATCCATATATTGCTATCATCTAAGTAACCACCATCATCCATTCCCTGTGGGTCATGAGAACATTTTAGCCCAGGGGTGTCAAACTCACAACGTCATGTGATGTGTCGCGGCGTATCATGACTTTTTTTGCCATTGACGGCAATGGGGTGGGCGTAGTTTCACTATGATGCATCCAGCTCACCTGCGTTCTAGCCGGTGGTGGGATTCAGCTGGTTTGCACCACTTCAGCAGAACCGGTAGCTAATTTTTTGTTGCCCAGGCCCAGAATCGACTTCCGGAAGTGGCATCCACACAGAGAACTGGTTGTTCACATATTTGAATCCCACCTCTGGTTATAGCCCTTGAACACAGCCAGATGGCCACATTGACATTCTTTCTTCAGGTCCACTAGAAAAATAGGCCAGTATGGTTTTGCACTGTCTTCATTGCCTAGCCATATTCTACTTCAGGGCTTTTCAACCAATAGTACGGGTACCACCTGTGGTACATTGGCACCTGGCAGGTGGTACGTGACCATCCTAGAAAAGTGGTAGCGGGGGAGGGGAATGAGCTGAACTGGTGGAAGCACCGCACAAGCCTGAGCAAGAGATGGCTGGAGCTGCAGGGCTATCAGGGCTCAGCAGAAGCACCAGGATCAATGCTGCTTTCCAGCTGATTGGCGCTTTGGGGCTGTCAGGGCTCAGCGGAAGTGCCAGGATCAGCACCAGGCTCCAGCTGGAGATCGGCGCTGATCCCGGGGCTTCTGCTGAGCCCAGAAGAAGTGCCGATCAGCTGGAATGTTGCAGCACCTCCAGGGTCTTGTGATTTACATTCAGATGCGGGCGGGCAGGCAGGTGTCTTGCTCAGCTGTGGCTTGGGGGGCACTTTTTTCAGTGGCATTGTAACTTCGAACAGTCATTAAGCGAACTGTTGTAAGTTGAGGACTACCTGTACTTTTATCACTTTTTTCCTTTTTTTTTTGATCATCAAGTTTTTGACACCTCACCAGGTGACTGGTGGTACTCGGATGTTGCCATATCCTAAAAGTGGTACAATGGGTGAAAAGTTTGAAAAGCCCTGTTCTACTTTATTTATGGGCCCAATGAGGGATGATGTCCTTGTGGGGCCAAGTTAAGGAAAGGGAATTGTGAATTTTATTTATTTGTTTATTAAATTTATGTGCCACCCATCTCGTCCAGAGATAATTGCGGGTGGCTTACAAACTTTAAAACGATAAAACAACAAATAACAATAATAAATAAAAACCATTAAAATGGTTAGGAGGGGAACATGAAGTACACAGGGAGAGGGAAGATCTTTCCTAATACAATAGCCAGAATGGTCCACTCCCATTGTGATACCAAACCAACTGGAAGAGCCAGGTCTTCAGGCCCTTAGAGAAGGTCAAATAGGTGGGTGTGGAACTCACCTTGGGGGAGGGGGTATGATGTTCCACAGGGCAGGAGCCATAGCAGAAAAGGGTCAGCCAAAATCCCTTGAGGATTTTCCTAGGTTTGTTTCTCTTGCCACTAAGTATGACATGCCAATCCCTAATCACCCTCCTTAATATGTGATACAATGGGGCTGAGCGAGCAAGTGCTTTGATTGATTTAAGCATCTGTCATGTTGACTAATGACATAGACATGAGCACATGGGAGCTCTCCAATGAACTGAAAGTTCTCCTTCTTACTTCAACCCATGCCCATCTTCTGTGCTTGCATTGCACCAGCCATGCTATTTTTTACAGATTTAGCACTCTTTCAAAAGAATGTTAGCATGTGTTCAGAAATAGCCCACTTGACTTAAGATGTGGCAGTCAGCTTAACCAGCATAGAGGAGAACAGGGCAGCAAAGAATGAATCAATGCACGTATAAGAACAATCTTCAACTGGAATGGGGAAAACAATGCTGGATGGTCAGAATTAGAAACCACATCTACTACTGGAGGTAACTGGAATGATAGAATCCTGAAAACCTTTCTTTCTTGTTTCTTTCCTGTTCCCTCTTATGCCAAAGAGAGTCAAGGCAGGCAATTTTTTTCCTCCCTTCCTCCCATCTTTTCAGGCTGAGTTAATGCTCTGTCATGGTTGTGCACACTTTCTTCAAGGCTGCCTCTGTCAACCTGTGCAGGAGGTGACCAAGGCCAGGAGTAAATAAAATTACAAAATTACATTACAAAAGAGATGTCCAGACTTTGGAAAAAGTGCAAAGAAGAGCAACTAAGATGATTAAAGGCCTAGAGACAAAATCATATGAAGAACAGTTACAGGAATTTGATATAGCTAGTCTAGAAAAACTAGGGGTGACATGATAGCAGTGTTCCAGTATTTGAGGGGCTGCCACAAAGAAGAGGAGGTCAACCTAGTCTCCAAAGCACCAAAAGGCAAGACAAGAAAGAGTGGTTGAAAACTGATCAAGGAGATATTCAACCTAGAAATAAGGAGAAATTTTCTGACAACCAAAGAAACAGTTTGCCTTCAGAGGTTTTGGGTGCTTCATCACTGGAGGTTTTTAAGAAGAGACTGGACAGCCATTTGTCTGAAATGATGTAGGGCCTTCTGCTTGGGCAGGGGGTTGGACTAGAAGACCCCCAAGGTCCCGTCCAGCTCTATTCCGATTCTGAAAAGTATTCCATGGAATAGACAAAAAATCCAAGGAGTAAATAAAATGATTTCACCAATCCACAAAGTAGTCAAAACAGTAAAAGGTATTGTCGGATAACATTCCTCGATGGTTGAAGTAATAGAAAACATGTAGTGCACTCATTGTTTGAAAAAACTAATAACACATAGCTGGCAGAACCCAACTCTCTTTCTTAGTGTAGATTGAGTTTCTAAGCACCACAGGAATAGCTCTATATGGAGAAAGTACTAATCTTATTTTGTAAAGACAAGAGTATGAAACAAAAATAGGCCTAGTATTCTTTCAGAGAAGTGTTAAACCCACTTATAAAAAGAACCCATGCAAGAGATGACAAACGCTGTGGAAAGTGCAATTCAGGCACTTACTTGTGCTGATGTCTTTGTGAAAGACAGACAGACAGAAGAGGCAGACAGAGTAGACAGAACCTAATACTGTTTCTGACTCATGGATGAAAATAATGGTATAATTCATGTCAGGGGGGGGGAAAGGAGAGGCCATTTTAAAACCAGAAAAGTTAAAAAAAGCTGCCTCCAGTATGGGTTCAGTATCAAATGACTTCTACAGGGTGTATCATATAAAAATAGTAACTAGGATATACAGTACTTGTGTCATGGTTATAGGGTTGTGAGGGCGAACCCGTCTTCCCATCTTCCTCTATTTCAAGAAGAGTGAAAGAATGAAAAAAGATGTAGAAGAAAATAACTAAGTATGTTATTTTTTTCCATTTGTTTATGAAGAGGCCCTCTTGAGTCATCATCCTTTAGATCAGGGGTCCCAACCTCCCGTCCGTGGAACAGTACTGGGCCATGGCATTCCAGCAACCGGGCCGCACAAACAAGCAAAGTCCCATCCATGAGATGCAGGCAGCACACGAAACCATGCACCCTTCAGTCTGCAGAAAAATCTCTCTCCACGGAACCAGTCCTTGGTGCCCAAAAGGTTGGGGACCTCTGCTTTAGATCCAGTCACTGTTGGATCCATTCAGGCTTCAGCAAGGAACCTTTCCCTAGCCTGAATTCCCTAGCTCTGCTATGGATGCTTAGGATACTACAGGTTGTTTAGGACTGCTCTACTAAAACAGAGCTGTGTATGTGTGTGTGTGTGTGTGTGTGTGTGTGTGTGTGTGTTTGTCTGGCTGTTTGCCACTGACTTCCAAAGCCTCTTACTGCTTACATTAAAAAAAATCTTTGCAAGTATTAGTGGGCAGTTTTCAGAAAATTGTATATGAGCAATGACTATGCTTAAAATCAGAAAACAACTGAGATAGCCAAATTTGCTCTGCTTCACTGCTCTACCGAGGAAGAGCTGTGTTCGGTTTCTCATGCTACTCTTACTAAAAAGGCAGCACACCACGGTGGGGGTTGATTCTATATTCCAATTAATAGAACAATCACAGTTCAATGTATGATTAAAGATGCACAAATTGTATGTGGTTTCAATTCTATTAGATAATGTTTCATAAACACATTCTCAGAATCTCTCAAAAATAATTACATTGCTTTGTTTTAGGAACTTAACTATGTTACCCTGTAATATTTTTTGATATGGGGAATGATTAAAAAAAACAATAGAATGCAGAACGGTCCCCTTTAGGTCTTGAAACCTTAGGTGAATGATGGATCTTTCTGATGCCATGAGAATTTGTATAATGTTGTATAATCTGGGTCATTCTTTTTCCTTTTGTGCTAATGCTTTATGATTGATACTCAAAGGGCTGCAATAAATTCATAATTTACTCATTCATTCCTATGTTGCTATCTTCATTTATATAGCTATTGACAGAAATGGGTATATAAACATTTCAGTAAGGCAAATCATGCTTTTGTTCTTTGGCACATACATTCTCCTAGGTAGGCTTTATAAATGGATATTACCCTGAGATAAACTCTCACATTAAGTTTTACCAGTGAACTTTCCCCCCAGTTTTGTTTTTTTGATGGGTTTTGATGAGGGGTAGATTGAATGACAGCAGGTTTTAAATTATGCTGGGTATAGGACATCAACATTCAATTCCAACCTAGTTTATGTGATAATATTTTTTTTTAGATCCTTACCAAAAACTTCCCCATCTAGTACAAGCAATAAAGACATTGGCATTGTGGTTACATTATGGAGCATTGTAACCAAACAGATTTTGTGTTTAGGATCTGGGAGAAAAAAAATCCTCTCCCTCAGCCTTTCTGCCTTTCAATGTCTGGCAGTGTTGAATCCTTATGAAGGGTGAGAAGATGAGTGTCAGTTAATTGAAGTGAAGCCAAGAAAGCTTAAAAGGCCAGGGGCTGCCTTACCCAGCCTATGTTAGGAAGGAACATGCTCATTTCCAACAACCACATATGAGTACTGCATTTGCAGACCAGCCATAAATCCCAGTTTCTTTGCAAAGAAGACCATGGGAAAGAGTTTCCTAAATATTTATGGATAGGCAACTTAAAATTCTATCTCTCCTTTCTTAGAGTTCCTTAATTTTAAACTGGATGTGGGTTGGCCAGGTATAATAGGTGACCGCATTATATGGCCAAGTGGTATCCAGAACAATCCCAAGTAATGCAAAATGATGACCATGCATGATGATACCATCACATACCATCATTTTCTCCTTCATTTTTCTCTCCTTGTGCACATCTTTAATTTATCTTGAGTTTGAACCAAATCATTTCTGCTAAAATGAAACAGCATGAATCCTAACAAAACTCTTCTGTGCCACCTCTTTCCATATGCCTCTCTTCTAGCTAATATTCTCTCCATGACATCCCATATAGCAACTCTTTGTCATGGGAATGAGCCAGTGGTGGGATTCAGCTGGTTTGCACCACTTCAGCAGAACCGGTAGATAATTTTTTTGTTGTCCAGGCCCAGAACGGACTTCCAGAAGCAGCATCCACACAGTTGTTGTTCACAGTTGTTGTTCACGGTTGTTCACATATTTGAATCCTACCACTGGAATGAGCTGTACCATAATGACCTCCCTTTTCCAATTTCCTGTACTTTTGTCCAAATGCTAAATTATTCCTTCATCCTTTATAGATGAAACCGAAAGCAATTGCCTCCTTGCACTACCCTTTGTCTTTCCTCTACCAATTCCTACTTACTGAGATGCTTATTAATGGAGGTAGATTCAGGTCTGACTCCAAGCTTTTAGGGAAGTAAATGCTCTGAAGTCTTAGAAGAAAAATTGGGACTTCCAGGGAAGACATGGCGAACTGAAGATGCAAAAGCAGAGCTGATGACCACAGCAACGACCAAGGATTTAATGTACACTCTGGTTCCTTGGAAACTCTCTGGAGAAGGAGATAATGGGAGATTGCCCATATGTGCTCCCAATGGCTGTTCCATACAACGAGATTGCAGGATGGTGGTCTTCTATGGGTTTAAGCACTGGAGATGAAGGGATTAATCCAGGGGTCTTCACACTTGGCCTTTTTTTGACTTGAGGACTTCAACTCCCAGAATTCCTCAGTCAGCAACATTGGCTGAGGAATTCTGGAAGTTGAAGTCCACAAGTCATAAGAGGTTCAAGTTTGAAGACCCCTGGATTAAGCATTGTCAGCCCTCTCATACAGCTATCTTGCTTACAGCTGCATAGAGCCTTTTAAGGGACCCTATGCTCACATGTTTCACTTTCTAATCACTTTCAGAAATTGCCTGTTAATCCTACAAAGATGTATCTGATGTTAACCTTAAAGAGGAAAAATTGTCTATATGTGTTGTAATGAATGTTGGAAGTCACTTTTTTATGTATTTCTTTTATTAGATTTATCTTTTTTTTCTTGCTCTTTTTATTCTTTCTATTCTAATGTCAGTTTTGTGACCTTGTCAAAAATAACACTATTCATGGGAGCCTTTTTGACAATCTACCTTCCTTGCAAAGCTTTTTGCATTATAATCCATTTTATTCTGCACTGTCGTAAAAAGCGAGGCTTTTTTTTAATTGTCCTTTGAGCCTCAAATTTTCTTCCTGTTGTTCCAAATTGCACTATGGCATTTTGCATATGTCAAAGCAAAGTACCCCAAAAGTTATACGCAAGCACCCTGTTAGGTGTGTGGATATATATATGCAATATTACAGTCCATCTAGAGTTAATTTCTGCTTGATGTCATCTAAAAGTCCCTTGTACACGAATGATGAAAGGACACCGAAGACCTGGAGATGACAGCTTCCTTTGTGATGAACCAGAGTCACTGCTTGTTAAATAAGACTGCGACGGTGATAAAAGAGAAAGGCATCATTTTTACAGCTGAGTTCAGCCTATCAGCATATGACAAGACACACTATCTCTGCTCACATATGCTGACATCTCATCATGTGTTGCCTCCTCTGCGGGATGAAAATAGCCCTCAAGACAATACCCAGTGGCGAATGATAGCACCTTGCTTATCAGTGAACAAATGAACTGGGAGTGGAAAAACACTTTGAAGTGAACACTTTGCCACTGTTAATATTGTGGCTAAAAGTCCAGCTCATGGGGAATAAAGCAACAATGAAACAATGCTGTCATTAAGAGCAACCAAAACCTCAACCAAGCTAGGTTTTCTTATTCCATGGCTCTCCCATTATAAACCTCAAGGAAATGTACTGTGGATTCTCTCATTGAGGAACTATTGAGAAATAGAAGCCTATTTTAAACTAATACGCCAATTTCCAACCTCTGGTATCAAAGAGAACTTAAAACATATGCATGCTGAAAGCCAGGATTTTTCCAGAATGTTGCAAACCAGATTTTAAGTAAAAACAAGTATATGTATGCATGTGTTAAATGAAAAGGCAAACCAATAATGTATAGGGAAGATACATACATAAATGCAGATTCTAGAGTGGAGTTCTATGGTTCCTACAGGGTATTGCAGGAAGTATAGGATTAGTTGGATATCCTCCTGAGGAAGGGAGATATTTAAGACTTTTCCTTTTTAATTCACCATCTTACCATTTGCCGTAATCATATCACTCCCTGGTTCATACTGCTGCTTGCTACCAAGAGCTTCTTTAGGGTGGGATGATCAATTTGGATGGTCTGTCCAAGAGCCTGGTGGGTCCAGATTGATTCCACACAGCCCTATTGAGTCTGAATGAGAAAATGGGAAGAAACAAGCTTAGGTAGAATTGTTACAAGATGAAGATGCTCTTTGTGCAGCAAACACCTGAGAACTTGCCTTCCTATGAATACGTTGAATATGGAGACACTTTACCTGATGGAGCATCTCATGAGTTGAAAATCCTCCTAAACTCACACTACTTACAGGGGATCCTTCGCCTAGCTTTGTAGGAGCTCCGTTAATGGGTCTTTCTGGAGTCTGATGTCTTGGCAATGCCCATCTATATCCCCATCAGTTCATGGATGGATTAGTGAAATGCACTTTTGGCTAGCTTTGAAGGCTACTCCAAGCTGCAATTGGTGCAGAACCACAGAGTCTTGTCCACCTACTGATGTGTGAGATGCTGTTTTGGAAAGCACCAGCTCTAGACACATGATTCCAATTTGATGATGTTCTCCTTTATTGCAAGTGAATAAATCTGCTTTGTTTTTATGAAGGATGTTGATGATGCAAGTCCCATTTTAAAAGAAAAATAAATTTACAAAATCAAAGAACCTTTCTCAATTCCTTCTTCCTTTACCACAATGCTCTCCAGATAGGTTTTTTAACAATATTATTTATTCCTGTCCCTTAATGTTTACTCAGTGCCAAACACTTCATGCCATCCAAAGGACAATTCATGCCATGTAATAGCTATATAATTGGTTTGTGCCTTCATAAGGAGACTTTATTTGGGAATGGCAAAGGCAATTCTGTCCGCTCTACTATATATTCATTTTTAATTAGATAAGTTAATGATTCTATGACCTTCACCAATAGGCTTGCCACTCACTACCACCACCATCACCAAAACATTAAGGTACCGAAAGGTTCCAACATGAAAATTCACTAGGGACAAGTTTTTAGCAGAGAAAGAGCATTCTCAAGATATAGTCCCAGAACTGAAGAAACCTCTGGGTTGAGAAGCGAGATGTTTTCAAGGAAAAAAAAAACTAAGAAAGTCCAGTTGCCTTTTGGAAAAGCGCCCTTGAGACACTCTCAAGTTAATTCTGTAAAATTCTCAATGAAATATTAAGAAAGTAGTTAGGTGATATATCGGATATGGCTATAAGTAAATTAACTTGGCTATTTTTTTCCTTCCGTAATATGACATTTCTAGTTACCTGATTATTTCCAGCAGTTTTGGCCCAGAGCTCACTCCAGAAGCCTAAGGAAAATTCTGTCTAACGCTGCAAAGGGATATTCTGATTGCACAAATGAGATGGAACAAGAACTGAAATCTTTCTGGCAGATGCCCTTCAGTCAGTGGAATGCCATCCCTGGACACAACATATGGAATAAGTCTGACATGACACTTTCCCCAAAATAGTAGGTGTGGGTGGGTATTTATGTGTAGACAAATTTGGCACAAGTGACTGAACATCCTTTCTGGAAGTAGGGTTTATGCCACTTCAGATAATGCTCCACCCTATGATTAATTCAGTGGAGGCTGTTAACGTTAACCAGTCAAAAACATTTTAAAGGCAATCCATGTCCAGCTTTTATAGGGCTCTTCCAGATTGCTAACTGACTTTTACATTTATGCTGGATGGTGTTTGCAAAGATCTGTTATGTCGAAAGTACCAAACAAGGATCATACCATTGTGACACATTTGTATGTGCATGCAATGTCACAATGCACGTACAGAAAGAACAGGACTGATATTGCAAAGGGGCAAGCTCGTTTCGCCATTTGCCTCCACCGCTCACTTTGGCCCCTCTGCAACCCATTAGTGTTACAGCATCTCCTCTGCTATTTCAGCCTTAATAAAAAGAGATGCATTTTAAAAAAAAATTAACATTAGAATAAAGTTTAGAATAAGGTAGAATAATCCTTTAGGCTACACTTTGGGCCTGTTACTCTGCCTTGACCCAACCCTATAAATAAATAAATAAATAAATAATACAGCACACAGACACACATCCCACAGAAAGGACTCGCTCCAAATAAACACCTATAGACTATTAGCTTTATCCTATACCAGGAGTCCCCAACCACTGGACTGCAGCCCACTTTCGGGCCGCAGCCTGTTCATAACCAGGCCGTGGAAGGGATGGGTAAGTGTGTAGCCGAGAAAGAGCATTCTCAAGATATAGTCCCAGAACTGAAGAAACCTCTGGGTTGAGAAGCGAGATGTTTTCAAGGAAAAAAAAAACTAAGAAAGTCCAGTTGCCTTTTGGAAAAGCGCCTTTGAGACACTCTCAAGTTAATTCTGTAAAATCCTCAATGAAATATTAAGAAAATAGTTAGGTGGTATATCGGATATGCCTATAAGTAAATTAACTTGGCTATTTTTTTCCTTCCATAATATGATACTTGCATGAGCAGTGGGCGAGTGCGTGAATGAAGCTCCATTTCTGCAAGCAGCACGTGCTTACCCTCTGCTCACATCTAACCATTTCCTCTTCCTCCCCCCCCACCCCGTCCAGTCCTCAAAGCCGGAAAAGTTGCGGATCACTGTCCTATAGTCAATTCCCATTCCTCCCACAACACAGTAAACAATTTTGTTTTATTCCTCCCTCCCACAAAAAAAAGGTGAGCTGGAGAAGCCATGTTGAGACCTTTGTTAAATTTGGGGCAATTAACACACACACACACCCTTATTAAAAGAGAATACTTGGGTAAAAATGTAATTATGTGGCCATAGATTACAGCATTGTTAAATGCAGAAAAAGAAGCCTTGAAAAAGGATCAGATCAAAACAGCCTGGCCACATCGACACGGCCAGAGTTCAATAAGGGATTCAGGGAGGGCTGAAGGTCCCAAGCAATGATAGGATCATGTATTGCTCTCCGAAGGCATTAATCATGCTCATCTCTCTCAACTAACTTGGTATCTGAGGAACATCAGGAAAGGCAATACAATGGAAAAAGGATGTCTTGAGGTTTTTGAACCACCAAGTAATATCCTTCTTTCCCTCTCCACATCCCCCCAGTCATATCTATAGCTCCCATTAACAAACTGGCATCCCATCCATCATCCCTGTACAGTTTTTCACAGTGAGAAGTACATTTAAGAAACTATTTTTATCTAAAACCAATGCAGAGCAAAGGGGGAAAAGTCATTATTGCAGTGATGTATGGAAGAGGGGAATCCAGATGAAAACTGCAGGCAATTCTATTTTAGGAGAAAGTGTGAAGACACCGAGATTTTGAGTCTCTCAGATAACATTACTGTAATCAAAAACGCTCATCCCCATATGCATGACTATAGAAGTGTATATATACATTTTTTGGCTTATTTCTGCCATTACAGTACATTTTTTTCAGTGCATTTTCGTAATGCTGTATAAATATTTTGGAAGCCATTTTTTGATATACCTGTAATTATATCAGTAATTAACCAGTTTCTGTAATATACTGTAGGTGTACTTTTTAAATTTGAGAAGGTAAATTTTGAGAATGTATGGAACACAGTCCAACTGGCATACACATTCAGGAAATATAAATGGGGTAAATTTATATTAAAGGCAAGCCTAATTTCTTCTCCATTCCCCTCAAGATATAGTAGAAGGAAAAAGCATTATGTGCATTACTAGTAGATCAAGAAGCCCCCAGCTTTCCTCTAACTATGCCACTGAATTCCAGCTGTATAATGTTGAAGACACAGAAAAGCACAAACCAGAACGAAAGAAACATCCCAACTGTCCTCCCCAGAAGTAATTAAAAAAAAAGTGGGACAGTTCTATGCACTTGTACAATGCGGCCCTGATCATTCCCCACGCTTCATCCTTTGGTCTCCCAAAATCAAACAGTAAGAATGGCTCCAGTCATCAAAGCTGCTCCCGCTACGAGGAAGTTGGTAATTATCAAAAGCTGAACCTACTCATATTATGGGGAGCAATGTTATGTTCTCTGCAAGAGGTTATATCTCTCTTCCAGGGAGGGAGGGAGGGAGGGAGGGAGGGAGAAAGGGAGAAAAAAAGGGAGAAAATGGAGAGGAGGGAAAGAAGAAGGGAAGGAAGAAAGGGAAGGGAAGAGAGAGGAGAGAAGGGAAAGAGGAAAGAAGATATTTATTCCAGATCAAAGTTCACTTGCCTTTGGTGTTAATGATTTTCAGTCAGTTCCCATCTGTTATCATTGTCTCCTTCTAAATCAGCGGTTCTCAACCTATGGGTCGCGACCCCATTTGGGGTCGAACGACTGTTTCGCGAGGGTCGCCGGACACCGCGGTCTGCCATTTTTTTTGTTGCGCATGTGCGGTTCAGGCCGTCACCGCGCGCTGCGCACGCGCGGATCGGCCCATCGTGGTCCGCCATTTTGTTTTTTTGTTTGTTTTTGTTTGTTTTTTTGTTTTTTTTGTCACGTGCGCGCCACGCATGCGCGGTTCGGGCCATCGTGCGCATGCCGCGGATAGGCCCGTCGCGGTCCGCCATTTTGTTTTTTGTTTTTTGTTTTTTTCCCCATGGTCTGCCATTTTGTTTTTTGTTTTTTTTGTTTTTTTTGTTTTTTTATTTTTTTTGGGTCGCATGCGCGGATCAGCTTGTTGCGCGCACATGCACGCGCGCGCCCGGGTTGGGGTCGCAGCGCGCATGGGCGGCGCAAGTGGGGTCTCAACCTGAAAAATAATCTGTAGAAGACTAACCCAGAGAGAGTGCAATGTAGATTTTTTTTTTCTCTGACAAACACATTAGATCAAAGAATCTGGTCTGCTTCTTTCAAAAAGCTAAAACATTATGGAGGAGAGAAAAAGTAATCTCCCTGCCCCTCCTCTTACTACAAGCAGGAGACCAAGTGGATTAGGTCTCCACACATTATACGTTATACACATCGCTGAATCTGTTGGAATGGAAGTGATGAGTGTGAAATAGCTGCCTGTTTCGGATGTATTTTGAACAATGAACCTGGATTTAGTGACAAGAATATTGCTAAGAATAAAACCTAGACCACCTTGGGGATGAGTAGGTGCAATGATGCACTTTTATTTTTTAATAAAAGAATTCTACTAGTAAATCAAAAAGAAAAACAGTGTTAGTTTTTTTTTTCATGCTGTAGTCCATACAATTTTCATGGCATAATTTAAAGTCATGAAGCACTAGACCTTTGCAGAAACATGGCAGAAAGACAGTTGGTTCTAACAAGGTTTCAGGCTAGCACCAGTATTAGCTATGAAAATGAATGTCACCTTTTTATTTATTTTATTCTTTTTGTTATCTTCCTCCTCTCCTCATTACTACGGCTTTTTATTATGTTGTTGAAATTTAGGTAACAATGTATCTTTGAACATTTCAATCAGAAGCCACCTTCCTGCAACTTACATCCATTATTCTGCATCTTGCTGCCTAGAATATCTTCCCTCAATTTTATCATACTCTATCCCACCTCCACTGCAGTCTTCTCTTTTCAAAGCTAAATATTTCCAAAAATCTTTCTTTCTCTCTCTGTCTCTCTCCCTCCTCCCTCCCCCCCATCTCCACAGGGCCTTATTTTTTAATCTTCCTGGTTATGTGTATTGCCCTTCTATGAACCTGTTCCATTTATCTGAATCTTTTGTAAAATATGATGACCAGCAATGGACACAAGATCAAATATAAGAGTCTATGCTGAATCACAGAGGTCTCACTTTCTGTCATCTAGAAATTATATTTTAGCTGCTACAGTTTAAAACTGCATTTTTCTTTTCTTTTCTGCCTAATCACATTACTAATTCATTTTTTAATATTACAGTACCAAGTTTTATTTTCACAAGGTTATACTCAGAATGAATATACTCCATCCTATATACTTGTGCATTTGACTTCTGTTTCCTCCGGGTGGAATTTTTCATTTGCCTTTGTTAAATTCCATTTTATTATTTTCAGTTCATTTCTGTAACTTGTCAAAATTGTTTTTAATTTGGCTTCTGTCTATTCAATCTTGAGTCATTTATAAATTTGACTTAGCACACTTTCAACCTCCTCATTCAAGTCATTAATAGAAACATTTAAAAGTACAGGTCTAGGATTAAATCTGGTTACATCCCACACAATGTGGCTGATGAGAAACCAATGGTGAGCATTTTTTGAATAAGATTTTTGATCCAATTAAATATTAAATATTCAATATAATAGCAGGTGACATTTAACTAACTTGCTAACTTGGCCAAATGCTTTGCTAAAGTCATCATAATTATGTTCTTAGCATTCCCACAGTCTACTAATGAAGTCACCAGAGCAAAACATAAGATAAATTTAATCTGACAAGAGTTGTTCTTGATATATCCCTGCTGACTTCTGAAAAATCACAAGGTTATTTCCACTCTGCTTAAAGATAATTGCTTTGCCATCTGCTATAATAGCCTCCCAGATATTGATGACATAATGACTGATCAGTCGTCAACTAGAACTTCATCCCCTTATCCCAATACTTTGAATACAGGTTGTGCTTGCCTTACCAACAGTTCATTAAGTGACTGTTCAAAGTTACAATGGCACTGAAAAATGTGACTTATGACCATCTTTCACAGTTATGGCCTTTGCAGCATCCCCATGGTCATGTGATCAAAATTCAGATGCTTGGCAACTGACTCATATTTATGACGGTTGCAGTGTCCCAAGGTCATGTGATCCCCTTTTGCGACCTTCTGACAAGCAAACTCAATGGGGAAGCCAGGTTCATTTAATAACCGGTTTACTAACTTATCAACTGCAGTGATTCACTTAACAACTGTGGCAAGAAAAGTCGTAAAATAGGACAAAACTCACTTAACAAATGTCTCACTTAAGAACAGAAATTTGGGGGTCAGCTGTGGTCATACACTGAGGACTATGTGTATTTGCTTTCTCTTTCACTGCTTCAGAATTTCTCAATGATAATTCGTAGAAGTTCAGCAAACTATTAGAAATTTCTTTCAGGAATTCTGGGACCTAGTAGTTCATCAGGTCCTGGAGACCCAAACTCATTCAAAGTCAATGTTCCTAATGAGGGAGAATATTTGTAGCTCAGGGTTGAAATAAGGGGTCCTTGGTGCTCTCTGAGCTTCGTTGTTGCTGCTTGCAACAAGCAAGTAAGCAATATCCCCATGAAGAAACTGCCAAAGAGCCATTAGTAATGTTTTATTGATTTTTAAGAATTACAATCTTTAGTGCTTAGTAAACAACGTGTTGTCTGGGTTCACATATTTAACATTAACTTTTTCAATATAAATCTGTTCAGTACGGCACAATCCAGTATTTTTTTCCCCTGATCCTCCTTTCTTCCCCATATTTTTTCCATTTTCCCCTCATTACACAGTTACAATTCTTGTTACTATTGATATATACAAAGTTAGATATAAGCATCTTCATCATGTTTTACTAATATTATACAAATAACAGTAATATCAATTCATAAATCAATATCCTGTTTTTCCTGTTCTTATTAAGATTTAATTTCCCATCAATATTTGAAATATCTTTGTTGGTTATGATTGTCTCAATATTAATTACAACTATATAGCTAAAAGTTTTATTCATACCAGCCATCCTCTTATTTTCATATTTCCCATATCAAAAAAAAAGAAAAAAATGCTATTTTAATTCTAAATCATATATTTCATTACAAAAGTCTAATTATATCTAAAGGTCATCTGTTCTTTTAATGATATTCAAACATGTAATGCTCCCTCTAATAGGTCAAGTCTTCTTTTTTTAAAATCTAACTCTCTCTTTCTTTCTTTGTCAATTAGCTTTCCAAGACAAGACAATTAAATCGCCCAGGAATTTTATTTTTCTTTTTGTAAAAGTTGCTTGGCATGAAGAAGACAATTTAGGTAGGGTATTTTTGTGGGGGAATTCTGCCCATTTATATTTCTTAAGCAACTCTCAGTTTCCTTCTCCCTCAATTTCTCTTTTCATTCCCTGTCTCCCAAGTTGTAACATTTCCCCTAACAACTCTATATTACATTTTTAAAAATCTTCTTCCTTGCCATCAGATGTATTTTGCAGACCTTAGGGGTAAAGGGTCTTTTGCATTTTCATTGTTATGGCTACGTCTTGCATATTTTGTTTGTATATGGTCATTTATATTTCCTTTCTTTTATCTCTTCCATCTCTTGGTCCATTTCCTCTGCTTCATCTTCTGATTTCTGGTTTATTTGTTCATACTTTGTAGTCGTTGTCTGGGAATTTTCTAGTTGCAGATTTAGTTTGGAGATTTGCTCATTTATATTATCTAAATTATTTTTAGTCTCATTATGGTTTCTTTTTGTGTCCTTTGTGTGTGACAATTGTTTGGTGAATTAGTTGTATCATAGAGTATATTTCCTTCTGAAAGGTATTTGTTTTTTTCTTGAGGCATCATTCCTGGAGATCCTCTAGTATCACTAAGAGTAGAATGATGTTTCATTTGGTTTTCTAGTCTTTATGTGTAGCCTTTATAATCCAATCGGTTCCGGAATATCGGTCCAGTCCTAAAAGCAATATTTTGTAGTAAACTTTTGTCTCAGATGTCCAAGAATTGTTGGTCAGGCAAGATTGTAATCCAAAATGTTCAAAGTGTTCACAATGTTCAACCACCCTGAAAACAGCTCAAAAGTCTCTCCCAGCCAGACGTAGTCAAAAGTCATTTTTTTCCCTTTCAGTAGTTCTTGAGATTAAAAGTCCAAGCTCAGTAAGTGTTTATAGTCCAAGAAGGTCAGGGTGATAAGTATGCCAAAATATTGTCCTTTGTTGCCAGCTGTTCTCCATTAATCTAGGAGTCACCAAGTAGCCAGGAAGCTAGTTGTAGTGCTATACTCAAAGCGACCACTAGATGTCATTCAAAATCCATTTTCCATTCTTAAGACAAAGGATTAATTTCTTATATTTCACCTCAATGGTTTTTTTTAAAGAGAAAATCTTAACAATTATCTCAGTTCTCAAATTTATCAAAGCTGCAGCTTTATGTTACTTCAGTTCAGTATTATATATTTCTGTCCCCCATAAAAGAAATTAAAATGCCCCTTCTGTTCACATTCAGAGTTTTTAACTTCTTGGGAGCCTTTCCCAGGAAATTCAGTTGTAAAATAGTAAAGAAAGGATCAATGTTCTCACCCAGTTCCAAACATGCTGTTTACGATGCTAATTAGTGCTTTTCTTCTTCGGTTGTCAGCAGCTAATGGCTGGCTACAAGAATGTAGCCAGTCTTTCCCCTGCTGATTTGGAGGGCTTTCCTTGGATCGAATGGCACCCCTCCTTCTTCATTGCTTCTTTGGGGGCAACTTTAGGCCCTTTTAGGGCCCCCAGCAGGGTGAAATCAGGCACGGAAGGCAGTATCCGACCTTCTGGCATCCGTCTCACCGTGATGCAAAACCGGAAGTCCCAACGAGCCATTAGTGAACAGCCAAACCAAAGAATGCCTAAAGCCACCCACACCCACCCAGACAGGCAAGACACCAGAATATAAACTGACAGCAAACAGCACTCCTTACTATCACTGATGATATTACCTAGTTAGGGTAATGAAACGTCTGCAAGGAAACAAGCAAGCTCAGAGAGCACCAAGGACCCCTCATTAATGTTTCTGTCAGACTTAAGCTTCTTGTTCCTTCATCTTGCTCTTCCCAATTTCTTAGTGGAATATGTTCCTTCTTTTTGGAAAATATTGAGCTGAAATAAAATAGAATAATTCTACTTTTCTTTGTTGGCATTTATATCGTCACAATCTTGATTCAGACTGCATTATCTACTGTAGAATGCTAAGGCATCTATACACCAGACTGAACTGATCAATTCACAATAAATTGCCTTGAACACCATATTTTTGTTAAAAGGGATCAATAAATAAATAATCAACATTTTAAAATGATGATGCACATGAAGTTGCATCCTAAGAGAAGTTAACTTGACCACATTCAAGTTCCTCCTCTTTTGTCTCCTGTTTCTCCTAAATAACAATTTGAGAAGACTAAGGGGCTCACCTGAACAATATGTGAGGGGATGTGATGGAAAAAGGCAACAGGGAAAAAAAATATTCTATGAACTTCAAAGTTGGTATTCACCAATTCATGCTATATATTGGAGACTCCTGAAAATTCTGTCCCTCCCCAAATCCCCACATCCCCACATTACTGCCCCATCTCTTAAATAAGAGAAGAACTAGGTTCTGGAGATAGTGGATTGGAGGCTAGTCACATACACAAACACACAGACAAACATACATGTTCAAATACTTTCCCAAAGTCAGATTCATATAGGCATAAACCCTCCCATTCCCCGAAACATTTCAATACAAATAAGAAGGAAAAATTATACCCATCACCTCATTTTATGGGTCTGTTTCTTCCTGACTTACTACAATGTCAGCCAAAACAGATACAGGTAGTTTTTGACTTACAGTTCATTTAATGACAGTTCAAAGTTACAATGGCACTGGAAAAAGCGACATGACTATTTTTCACACGATGGTTGCAGCATCCCCATGGTCACTTGATCAAAATTCAGAGGCTTGACAACTGATTCATATTTATGATGGTTGCAATATCCCAAGGTCATGTGATTTCCTTTAACAACTTCTGATAAGCAAAGTTAATGGGGAAGCCAGATTCACTTAACAACCATGTGTCAAGGACTACATATACTCATGCAGTTTATTCAGTGTGGAAGCCAAAGCATCAGACATAATTCAGACACATTGAATTATGCCTGGAGAGGACTGAGCAGTGCCAAAAATGTCTTTCAAGGATCTGCAACACTGATAACTGGAGAGAGAGTAGTCAAGAAATGGCAGGGAGCCAGGACAATATGGAGAAGATCAGAAATACTGCTGTAAAACCAATTCATCTGAGGGCTCCCAAGACTGGGAACTCCAATAGAATGCATTGTAAATCTCCTCTCAGAACATATATACTGTACATACATTTAGAAAGACACTAGCTAAGGACTTTCTTTAAATTAACCCAATATTCCAAATATGATGTTGGCTATGTCATCCCTTCACCTATTAGCAACCTAAACTACATTCTGCATAGTTCAGGAGGAACCCTTGACTATCTGAAAGATTCTTATATATTTTTGTTAATTTTCTGATTTTACAATCAAATATTTAAAAAGCAATTGTTTATTGATTGTCTGGGTCAATGAATAATTAAGTGATATACATAAATCTTTAGTGTAAGTCTAATATTACAACATCAAGTATTTGCTCTCTTTTTCTGGTAATACCTGTTTTCCCATATTGGGCAAATACAATTCTTATTACTATCAACTAAATAAAAACAACTTTGTTGCATATATCAATAATTTCAGTTTCTAACCAATACATATCTTAATTGTATTTGCACTTAATAACCTTGTATTCAATCAATGTCCTGTTATTGCTTTTTTTAAGGTTTTGGTTTCCCAGTGATATTCAAAATAACACTATTATTTATGATTTCCAAGTACATTATATTTAGGTGACCAAAAGCTTCCCTTATTCTAACTTCCTCTTTTTTCCCTTTTCATACCAAAATCTAATATTCTAATTACACATCTTATCTATCTAATTATAATAATACTTTAATTTCTAAAAATTATCTATTTTCCATCATATTCAACCATCTAATTAGTAATATAGTATCCCATCTAATAAATCAAAGCCACTATTTTCTTCAGCCTTACTCTAGCTTTCTTCCTTTTTTGGAAGAACAAGCCCATTGGTATTCATTAAACCGCCTCCCTGTTACTCCAATTTCCCACAGCTGTCCTAACAGTTTTATCTTCCATTCAATCTATTCTTCTTCCTTTTCCTCGAATATATTCCGCTTTCTTAATTTGTAAAAAGCCTTTTCCATTTTCCATGTTGTCACTCCATTTTCTGATTCTTCAGTTGTCTGGGTCTGTTGATCAGTTAAGTCCTCCATCTTAAGAGTTTGGTTGTTCCATTTCTCCTTTTATTTTCTGCGTTGTTAATTCTTTTTTTTTTAATCATGAACTGGGATTTGTATATTTAGATTAGAAAATTGTTCCTTTGTGTTGTTTCTTATTTTATCACAAGCTGAGAGAATAGTCTCATGTATTGATTTCAACATGGAGAGAATTTTTTCCTGATCTTTATCAGTATTTTCTTGGTGGTGTGTTAAATTGAAGACTTTAGAGTCAAGTGTTAGAGATAGTTTTTTTGCCTTTTATAGCTGAGTATGGGACATCTATTTCACTTTTTATAGATGGTTTTTATAATAGAGATTGTTCATCAAATGAAAATTTATAATCCAAAATATTCCATCATCTTGTGTAATAATCTGTGCTTCTCATGCAGGAAAATAGTTCCACAAACACAGCTCTGAAAATCAGTAAATGTTTACATTCATAGTTCAAGCAGGCCAGTTTCCAAAACAATTCATCAACATCTCTGCCTCTCTGATAAGCAGCCCAGAAATCCCTTCTTTGCAGCTGGATTATTCAAGGGTAGTAGTTATCAAGGCCAACCAAAGTCTTATCTAAAGTCTGAGCTTCAAGCCAGGTTTCTTTTAGGCAAAAACAAACTGTAGTACCACAGATCTCCACTAGATGTCAATAATGCCATTTTACAGCTTTTTAAGTTTAAAACTTATGTAGTAGGTTTTTCAAGTCTTTTTTTAAAGAAAGTCTCCAAAAAAAGAATACTTTTAATTCCTAAGTTTTAAAGCCATATGTATCCAATTAATTTAAAATTAGTCTTATAATTTTCTCTGTTTCCCCTGGGTAGTTAATTCACTGCTTTTCTTAGAGGGTGGGGTAGAAGTTCCCTTCCCTCTCTCCTTGTGGGGGGAGTAGTGCTTTGGGCAGCTTTTCCAGGAATAGGTCTTAAAATCTTAAAGAGAGGATCAGGTCTCACTCAGTTTCATCCACACTGCTAGTAAGTTGCTTGGTAGTGCTTCTTTGCTTCGGCTGTCAGCAGCTTTGTGACTGGCCACCTGGATGTAGCTGTTCTGTCCCAGCCTATGTGAGTCCTTGTTGTGCTCACAAGGAGAAACCCTTCTTCCAAGAAACAGACAGGAACCGCAAGAAAAAAACAATCCCTTTTATTCTCACAGACCTGAGTCAATGTCCAAGACAAAAAACACAGTCCACAGAAACTCGATCCTCAACACGAATGGTTGCCTTCAGCAATCAGCACCTCCTACACCTTCCCCTTTTATAATTCAGCCAAGGTGTAGCTTCCTAATGGCTTTTCCTTTGCCTTTGGAGCCGCCCCATTGCATTCCTCTGTCCCACTCTCTTCTCCTGTCTGCACATTCATGCATCCAGGATTTGTCCCCGCTGTTCCTCATTGCTATCCAACTCAGGCTCCCAGCACAGCTGTGTCTCAGCCCAAGCGCGATTAGAGGGGCCAGGCTCCTCATCCAACTGTAAGACTTGGAGCTCCTCAGAGCCTTCCTCTGACTTTAATGTCACTCCAAGCCCCTCCTCCTCATCTGAGTCCTCAGACTCAGCTGCCAGATCCACTGGCTGGCGAGGAATCACAACAGTAGCCAGTCTTTCCCCCACTGGTTTGGAGGGCTTCCCCAGATCAAACAGAAGGGCCACTGCCCTCCCACAATCAGATGGGGGTCCCCTCCTTGCTTGTTGCCTCTACAGGGTGACTTTTGACCTTTTCCAAGGTTCCCCAGCGGGGCAAATTCAGACGCGAAAGACGGAGCCCCATCTTCCTGCACCCATTTCTCCAAGACGTCAAGCCGGAAGCCTCTATCTGGATATAGATTACCTGGGGTGGAGGAGGGAATAGAAAATGTTAATTGAGCAGACTGCTATGATAACTTGTGATAGATCCAAACTGTAATTTTTTTCAGTGGTGGATGTTGAAGAGAAGATTATTGTGTCAAAACTTTCCACTTAATCAGAGCGATCTATCTTTACATGCATTTCTCTGAAAGTTTTATAATTTAATTATGTGCAATTCGAAGAAGTACATTTTATATTTGTCCTGATTCAGTGACTATTAGGCTTCATTGCATGGTTCTGAATTCTCACTGTGACAGTAAAAAGCTTTCATCTTTTCTGTTTCCAATAACTGCATCTACTTCTGTCATGTCATCCCACCATTACTTTCCATTTTTCTCCATAAGCTAAAAAGCCCAAGTGCAGTCAATTTTCTCCAAATGAGTTGTTCCACCAATTTAATAATTCTCCTTTCCTGCATCTTTTTCAGATCTGCAATATCCTTTTTGAAATGCAGGGAACAGAATTATTTAAGAATTCAGAGGAAGGCTGTACCAGAAATTACAATACTATGTGGCCACTTTTATTTTCCATCCATTTTCTAAAAATCTGTCTTGGAGAATTGCCTCCCTCTCCTGCCCACCCTCCTATCTTCTACTTAATGAGATAATGTCTTCTACTGAATATCCCCAAAGTCTCTTTCTTTTGCAGTCTGTGCCAATTCAGATTAAATCTACTTTACTTTTTTATTCAATTATTTTTTAACATATTAATGTCATTTTCCAATCTGGAGAGGTTTTTGAAGTAACAGTTCCCAAATTTGTCTTTATATGGATGACATTATCATTATCAAAAAAAATTGGAACAGTAAGCATTTTTTAAAAAATACTGTACATACATATACCCATTCAAATATGCATGATTAAAAACCATGGCTCATTTTGGGATCCCTGCATCTTGACCAAGATCTGAATCATGCAGGCTATAGTTTTCTGTGTGGCACTCCATGGAAGCAAAAGTTGGACTTTGAAGCAAAATAGTAAAGAGGATTAATGGCTTTGGAATTTGGTGTTGGAAAAGGCTTCTAAGAATACCATAGATACCCAAGAAAACCAACAAAGGAATCAGAGAACAAATCAATCCAGAGTCTCACTCCAGACATATCAATGATCCAGGCAGAAAATTCCTACTTTTGACACCATATGAAGACCAAGCTCTCTTGAAAAATCTATAAAGATGGGAAAGGTAGGAAGAAGCAGAAGAAAAGAACAACTAGCAGAGAGGTGGATGGATTCAATTAGAGTAGTGGGTGCACTCTTGGAAGAACTGGAGGAGCAGGTTGGGGATGGATTGTCATAGAGAAAATCTATGTGGAACATAATCCATTAATTAATCAATCACATTTTGACCACTAAGCATAGAAAATGTACACATTCCCATCCCATCATGCAAAAGCACCATTACTTACATTCAGAGAATGTTGTATTTACACAAGGTATTTGTGGGGGAAAAATTACACTGTAAATAATATAAAGTCCAATATGATACATAAAAGATAGACGCTGTTTTTCCCCCTCACTCATACATTGATTGTACAATCCTCTTATGGACCACCAAAAATCACCTTGTTTGGAACTTTCCACTATCACGTTCTTAAGCCACTCTATGTATTATTGACCTCATCAGCAAGTTGGGACACCTTATTGCTCATCATTAACTCCAGATGATGTGTAAGCACTAGTTCCAATGGGGTCTGGCAAACCTTCCATAATGAGGACTGGCTGTTAATTTAGACCTATTGTCTTCTTCCTATCCAGCTACAGCACCATTAAAGGACTTCTACCTGTACTGAAAAACCAAGATGCTTTATATTTCTATCATACTGTTCCCAGGATACCTACAGCTTATCTACCAAATAGAGGAAGATTCATACTAAGTTCATCTTCAGGGATTGAAAAATTGATTGTCTTGACACATATGTACAGTGGCAAAATCCTATAAAGGTAGTCCTCATTTGGAAACCATAACGGAGACCTACAAGTTAATGAAGTGGTCACTAAGTGAAAATGCAATTGTGCTTACAATCTTATTTTAGTTTTTGGGTTGTTGTGTTTTGTTTTTTTTGCTTTAAGATCATAAAGATCATAAATGTGAGCATTGGTCACCAAGTTACTTTTTCATCACCATCATAACTGAACAGTCCTAAGGGAGTTGCTAAACAAGGACTACCTGCACAACAAAAAAAGTGTCACCAAAGAAAAACACTTGCTTGGTTCAGTCTAACACTAAGCAGTAACTTCTCAAGAACTTTCTCTCATGATTGTTTGCTATTGCCACCAGCATGGTCATGATGCCACATTCCTATGAGTCAAATACTGAATGAACAAGACATGTATAGATGTTTTAGTCTACAGTTTTTCCCCTCGATCTGTAATCCAATAAAAGGTGTTAGTATGCACCAACAACAACCGTTACTATTTTCTTCACTGTAGATAGAAGTTTCACCTATCCCTTTTCCCTTTGGGGAAAAGTATTAGAAAATACCATTTGAAAGAATTTTCCTTCTGCTCCTTAATGAATTGATTATGGATGTCTGAGTTATAGATGTAATAATCTGTACTTTATCCTTTTTCAGGTTTCTGTATAGAAATCCTTTTGATGGCATTGAAATGATTTTGTTTCTCTCAAAATTATACTGTATTTAGTCTATTAGATAAAACAAACTAGGGCATTGGAATTCCCAAATAGTCATCTTTTGTTTGTTTATGCACTTATATTCTGTTTTCCCCTATAAAGGTTAGGAGATCTTGAAGTTCTGCTGTGATTTGGGCTGTAATTCTTCAAATTCTTTACATCGGCCATTCTAATTAAACCTTACGATGAGTCCAAAACCTCTAGAAAGTAGTAGCCTGTCTATCTTTGTCCTATGTTGGGGTGTTCCTGATTATATGGCAGATCGGTAACACTGATGTCTGCAGTTTTTCTCTCAGAGGAACAAATAATTCTTTCCTTCATCCTGTCAGAAACTAATTTAGATGCCTCCTCTTCTTATCCCAATGAATCAAAATGTGCCAAAATGCTTTAAAAATAGAGAGAGGTCATAACTACTCTCTCCTCACCACTTCCCTGTAAAATTATCCATAAGATTAAAGTATTAACAGAGCAAATCTATGTTTCTCAGAAAACTATACAGCTGATATCCCATCAGATGTGGCAAATAATTAGTTCTGCTGCAGTAAAAGATAGCCCGACAGCATATCTATTGCAAGACAGACTAAACTAGGACATTCTAGAGTTTGCTGGGAATGTGTTGGGGAAGGCCATAAATTTGCAAGATATTTATTCCCTTTCATCACCCAGCATTAGCCAAACAGATTTCAAAAACACATGAATCTAGGCTGTATTGTGTTTACCCAATGTGGCCAGGACTTTTGAAGTAGCAGTTCTCTATCATGGAATCTCATGACTCATGTTCTTCCCAACCCAATTCTTTATGCCAGACATGTCAAAGACAAGGCCCAGGGGTCGGATGCGGTCCACGAAGTGGTTTCATGTGGCCCGCGAAGCCATCCTGGAAACAGTGAGGGAAGGGCCCCCACTGCCTTGGCCCTGGCCCAGGCCAGCCGGGTCCCAATGTACAATTTTGTAGTGGCCATCTATGGTGAAATGCATTCAGTCTTAGCTCCACAAGGCCATCTAGAAACAGCGAGGAACCAGCCCCTGCTGTGCCGGCCTTGCCCCCTGGATGCATGCTGGGGAGGTGTCACCCTTTGTGAGGAATGAAGAAATGGACCATGCCTTGGCGCTTGCCCCAGTCTCACCCCCTTCTGCCAGAGACCCTCAGATCTGTCCCACTCCTGCCCAGGCCCCCACAGGCACCCTTGACGCGAATGATGTAGAGCTTGCCATGCCCATGCAGTAGGCCACACCCACTCCATCCACACCCACCCAGTAGGCTGCACCCCCCGACCCCCCCCAAGGGCAACCGCAATGCTGATGTGGCCCTCAATGAAATTGAGTTTGACACCCCTGCTTTATGCACTCTGACTTGGGGGTATATTCAATTAATTTCTATAGGGATTGCTTCTGAGTAATATTTACTCCATTGCCCCCATGACCTTCAAGCTCCTGCAAAGTATATCATTATCTGTTCAAACTATGTGAATTTCAAGATGCCCCACAATATGAATTAAAATTATAGTCAGCATTACTGCTTTTAAATATATATATATATATATATATATATATATATATATATATATATATATATATATATATATATATATATATATATATATATATATATATATATATATATATATATATAAGAATAGGAGCTACTTTTATGAAAATGAGCAGAGGCAAAAGCAAAAAAGCAGGTTTAACAAAAAGGACAGGACATGAAAAATTCTTAAGCCCAGCTAAATGTCAGTATTGGAAGAAAAATTTGTAACTTTCAGCACAAATGATTTTATACCCAGAATATTGCTGCAAAGAGGAGCCTTTTGTACATCACAGCCAACTGCAGCCCTGATATTGTTAAGTCCCTTATGTCCAATTATATGGTCAGGCAGTATTTTCTTGATACTTCTATATGCATTAAATCACATAATTCAGAGCATGAAGAGGTGGGTAGAATGGAGTTACTCATTGTATATATAGTGCTGAGCAGTATGAAATATTTCTCACTATTGAGCCAACTTAAAACAGCATTGATTTCTTCAGAGAGTCACGCATTACAGTCGCATGAGTAAATCTAATAAAACCTTTCTCCTTACCATCTGGATTACATATCTAATATATGAATGCATACTTGTCATCATACTCCCTGGCTTTAAAAAAACAAAACAAAATAAACATGTACTCCTGGAAGAATAGTTACTGAAACTCTCCACTGTTTGGCCAAGGACACAGCATGTAATCATGACCAGGATTCAGTGGCAAGCCACTAAGCAACAACAGGAAACAAAAGTTAAGCAATGATAAAGTAGTACTTGAAACTTTAGATAGGATTTAAACCCCTAGAAAATTGGGGGAAAGAGAAAAAATGTCTCAAAGACTGGGAGAAAAAGGCCACTAAATCTCAGCGATATTGTTAAACCACTTCCTTCTTTGTTACTTATATTAACGAACAACTAGTAACAAAAATTCACTATCTCCTAAGACTTAGAGGTATTTATCCTAAACCCAAAGTTTCAGTCTGAAAACAGCCACCTTCAGAATACAGTTCTGGCTCTTCTCCCTTTGCTGCTCCTTAGGAAGGCAATAGCCCTTCTGAGGTTCTTAACTCTGCATGGACCAGCTGAGTGTCACACGGATTTCACGATTGAGTACTGGGATAAGGCATACATTGACCTCCCCGGTGAAGGACTTGAAAGAATAGGCCATTCTTTTACACTTAAGTACCCAACCAATTGACATAAAGATGTTTTTCAGAGAGAGCTATTTGGAATGTAGCAACCCTGATGAAAAGATAAAAATCCTCGAAATCATAAATGTTGTCCATTGCAAGTGACCTCTGTCAGGCTTTGTAGCAAGTAATGGGGTTCTAGATTACTACGTTCTCTGTGTCACAGTGGCTCCAGGCCAGATGAGCAAAAAGAAAATCAAGCAATATTACATGGCAAGTAAATGAAGTGGGAACTTTCTGGGTGTTTCTCTCGATTTGATAGTTTTTTTCAGTACTTTGACTACAAATTCCTCCGTCCTTTCCTCAGTCACACAGGCTTGTACCCCTGGAAGTTGAAATCTTATTCATATTTATCAGAGTTGAAATCATAGACATCTGGAGAACACCACCTTAACTATCTCTACCGTATCTAATATGAAACAAAGCAGAAGAAACAAAGACCACTTGGCAAGATGAAAGTACCATCAGCTGAAGACCATTTGTAGCAAGCATTTAACCTGTTGGAATATTCATGAGCAGTAAGAGTCATGTGGTAACTCAGTCAGCCAATGTGAAGAAAGTGCTACTGAGTCTGTGCAAAAGGGTATTGAAGTAGGAGCTGAATTTTCAGTCTCAGTTTTGTCTATGTATCTCTGTGTAAGAAGTCTTCATTGAGCTATGTTGTTGTAAAGAAGAACGTATGGTATTGTAAATATTTTGCTATGAATATAAAGAAATTTATTTGAATCAGCTAAATGCAGTCAACTGTAAGAGCTTCTGATTTATTTTTTTCACCAACAGAGAAATTAAAATTTTCTAACAGGTTATGGGCCCAGAGCTTACTAAGGACTGCATTGTAATTTAAAGCTGAAAGAAATTGCCTGTGTTTAGAAAGTATAAGAACAAGGCAGAATTAGCAGAATGGCTGCAATGGAATTTAAGGAAAGCTCTGTGCCTCGTTTGGGCCAGAAGAATTACATTGTGTGGGCTGCTAAAATGGAATGTTTGCTCAAGGCTAAAGAGCTGTGGTACATTGTAGAAAATCCACCACAAGTGTTTGCAGCTGCTGATCAGAAAAGTCATGATCAAGCAATGGCTTATCTCATCTTGAATTTAGATGATGAACAATTTCTAAATGTTGCAAAATTAAAGACTGCAAAGGAGATTTAGTTGAAGTTGAGAGCTGTGCACGTGAATGTTTCTGCATGCAATATAGTGCAATTGTCAAGAAAACTTTACAGGGCCTGTTTGCAACCAGGTGAATCTGTGGAACCGCATTTAAATAAAATGCAAAGTTTATTTTTGGACTTAGAACAATGTGGGATTAAATTCCCTGAGTCCCAGAAGGTTTTATTGGTGTTGAACAGTTTAGATAAAACCTGGGACACAGTTTCTGCGATATTTGAGTGTAAATAAGAGCAAGACTTAAATTTTGAGGCTTTAAAGGCATGTTTGCTTAATGAAGAAGAAAAGCAACATTTTATGAACAGCCATGAGGAGGTGAAATTCCTGAGGAGGGGGTCCAGACTGCAAGTCTCCGGAGAAGAAACAAGCAGATGGGACCAAGTTGCATCAAAAGAGAGATTTTTCAAGCAGAGGGCTCAGCAAGAAAAGAATTGCTACATTTGCAGTGCAAACACACATCTGAAAAGGAACTGTTTGCAAAGGAACAATTTGCAGCAAAGGACATTTGTGCAAGCAAAAAGGACTGATTGGCAAAAGGAACATTTTTGTGTTGCAAAAGCTTGCTATAGCAACAACAAGTGGCTAATAGATAGTGGGGGAAGTCAAACAATTGTTAATGACTCTGAATTATTTTGCAGGTTTGTTCCAGTAGCACAAGAAGCTGTGGCTTTGGCAAATGGCCAGAAAGCAAAAGTCATCAGAAGAGGCGATGTAAAAAATTCCATATTTGGAATCAAAGTTTACCAATGTGCTTTGTGTACCTGAGATGGAACATAATTTGTTAAGTGTGTCTAATTTAGACAAACAAGGTTTTGAGACCATTTTTGTAAATGGGAAGTGTCTCATCAAAAGGAATGGGAACATTTGTGCAGAAGGCATAAAGGAAGATCCCTGTATTGCAGGGACAAAAGGTTCAATGTTCCCATATATTTAAGAATGTTGCAGAACACAATTCATGTGTTCATCTTCTACATAGACGACTTGGCCATGCAAGCTTTAAGGTTTTGCAGCAAATGCAAGAGTTTGCAGAAAGGCTAAATTTGAAGGGATGCAAAACATATTTGGACTGTGCAGTATGCAAAGCATCAAAGTCAAAGGCATTCCCAGTTAGTAAATATAGCACAAGACAAACAAAAAGAGCTCTAGAGCTGGTCCATGCAGATCTGGTGGGACCTATGCAAGCCAGTTTGGGAGGAGCAAAATATGCACTGGTAATTGTTGATGATTATAGCAGGTATTCATTTTGCTACTTGCTTAGAGGTAAGACAGAGGTGCTACAACAATTCAAACAGTGGGTAAGTTTTGTAGAGAGAAGGTACAGATAACAAGTGTGTCAGTTGCAAACTGACAGAGGTACTGAATTTATGTCAACTAAATTCCAACAATGGTTGGGGCAGTTGGGGATAAGACACAGACGTAAAAATCCTTACACAGAAGCAGAGAATGGTGTAGCTGAAAGAAGGAATGGTGTTTTGCAAACAATGAAAGATTCATTATTAGAGGATTCTGGTATGAGCAGGTCATATTGGGGAGAAGCCATATTGACTGCCAATTATATAGTTAACAGACTGTGGAGTTCCTTCATCAATAATACTCCATATGCCATTCTATATGGAAGAAAGCCATCACTGGCACATTTGAGAATTTTTGGAAGTACTGCTTGGGTACGTATTCCAAAAGCAATCAGAAGAAAGGGACAGAAAAAGGCAAGAAAGCTCAGGTTTGTGGGCTATGAGCCAGGGTCAAAAGGATATCGCTTTAGCGATGAAAGTAAAAGAATTGTAATTTCAAGGTCTGCTAATTTTGCAGAACAAAATTGGGACAGAATTAATGCAAATTCTGGGTATGTCTCACTTAATGACAGTGATCTATTTAATGACAATAACTCATCTAATGATGGAAAAATGATTATTGAAGATGTCAATGTTCAGGGAGGAGAGGCTGAACAAAACATGAAGCCAAAAAGACCTGAGACACAGGAACAGTTAATACCACGTAGGTCAGAGCGATGTAACAAAGGAATTCCGCCTGACAGGTATTCTGCCAGCAAGGTAAAGGTTTGCAATGTGTGGTATGAGCCAAGAAGTTATAAAGAGGTGTTGGCATTACCAAAAGCTGAACAAGAAAGATGGAAGGAGGCCATGGATAAAGAGATGAAATCCATGGGAGACCATGAAGTATTTAAATCAGTGACTTTGCCACAGGGAACCAAAGCTGTGGGTTGTAAGTGGGTATATAAGAAAAAGGTATTGCCAAATAATGATGTACAGTATAAGGCCAGGTTAGTGGCACAAGGTTTTTCACAATTAAAGAATGTGCACTACGATGAAGTATTTACACCAACTGTGAAAAGTGAGAGTATAAGATTAGCACTGGTTTTGGCAGCGGCATATAAGCATAAAATCTGGCACTTTGATATCCAACTGCATTCCTCAATGCTGAGTTAGAGGAAGAAATTTATATGATCCAAGCACCAGGGTATGAAATTGCAAAGCCTAACATGGTGTATAAATTAAACAAGGCTATTTATGGGCTGAAGCAGTCAGTCAGAAACTGGAATATCTGTTTAGATACTGCTTTAAAGGGTCTTGGATTTAAGAGTTGCAAAGCTGATAATTGTACGTATACTGGACAGTTACAAGGAGGGAATTGTCTACTGTTATCATTTGTGGATGATCTTTGCTTCATCGCAAATGATGCATCACAAGTCAAGGAATTTGCTGATAAATTAGGAAAGAAATTTGAATTAAAAAATTTGGGAGAAATAAAAAATTATCTCTGTTTAGAGATACAGAAAAATGAAAAAGGTGGTTATATTCTAAGTCAAAGGAGAAAAATTGAGCAGTTATTGGAAAAATATAATATGAAAGATAGCAATACTGCTACCACACCCATGAGTATGGATTTTTATAATAGTTTAAGTGCGGACAAAGGTGAAAACTGTGATCAAGAGATATATCACTCAGCAATAGGGAGTTTGTTATATCTATCACAGTGGTCCAGACCAGACATAGCTTGCGCAGTAAGCATTTTGAGTCGTTTTATTGCTGCACCTACAAAGTTACATTGGATGGGTGTAAAAAGGGTTCTCAGATATTTAAAGGGAACCATAAATTTGGGTTTTCAAATACAGATTACTGAGGAATTGAAATTAAAGTGTTATGTCGATAGTGACTATGCAAATGACATAAACACAAGGAAATCAAATTCTGGGATTATAATATTGTTTGGAGGGACTCTGATTGGATGGAAGTCCAGAAAACAAACAACTGTTGCTATTTCAACAGCGGAAGCAGAGTTTATTGCTTTATCTTAATTGTATTCTGAAGTAACATGGTACAGTTGTTGCAAGATTTAAATATTAATGTAAAAGAATCTGTAAAAGTATTTGAAGACAATGCTGCCTGTATAAAAATGGCAACTGGTGTATTGTAATGTCAGGGAAGCTGTAAAAGGAAAATTGATTAGTTTACATTATTGTTCTTCTGAGGATAATTTGGCAGACATGATGACTAAACCATTGGGTGGTGTTCACTATGGAGAATGTATTAAGTCAATAGGTCTGATGTCTCTTCCTGTCATGAAGGGAGGAGTGTTGGAATATTCATGAGCAGGAAGAGTCATGTGGTAACTCAGTCAGCCAATATGAAGAAAGTGCTACTGAGTCTGTGCAAAAGAGTATTGAGTTAGGAGCTGAATTTTCAATCTCAGTTTTGTCTCTGTATCTCTCTGTAAGAAGTCTTCATTGAGCTATGTTGCTGTAAAGAAGAATGTATGGTATTGTAAATATTTTGCTATGAATATAAAGAAATGTATTTGAATCAGCTAAATGCAGTCAACTGTGAGAGCTTCTGATTTATTTTTTCACCAACAGAGAAATTAAAATTCTGTAACATAACCCATCCTGAAGGTGGATAATATTCAATGTGAATTAGTCTGAACAAAAATTTAGCAAAAAGTTAAGGGAAGAAGAAATAAATCCCCATAATGGATTTGAGTTGCCGATCCACATGATCAAAATCAAAACAAAAAAGCAGACCCAATTTCAGTGAAACCCTTGGGCTGGTGACCAAGGTATGGATCATGACTCTCAATAGCCATCACTGGCTTTTACAGTTCATCCCTGATCAGCACAGCCTTAGAATAATTACATCATTGCAGATTATTAGGCACCATAATCATATTTGAAGTTTCTAAGTAGTCCAAAGATTAATTACTCTGCAAGTTTGCCATTAACTCGATCTTTTAATGAGGGCATTTTAAAAAGCAAATACTTTTTCATAATTATGCCGGGATGTAGTAACTATGTATTTACAGGTGGTTAGGAATTGCAAAGATAATGATGCTGTCAAATATATATATATATATACCACCATTAGAGTTAAAAAGATAGAGGGCTTAAATTTCTGCCCACTGACTTTCTTTCTGAAAGGCCTATTTGCCATAGCAAGCAACAAAACATTTTTCTATTCCAAGCGATATGAAAATCTAATGGAAAATCTAGGTTATCATATTTTTATTACCTTTATTTCTCCCGAGGCTCCAAAAGCTGCAGCCTATTTTCATGGAGAACTTTCTCCTTTATGGATCAACTCAACTTTGAACAGGAATTGGGCAAAACAGCCTTCTATTGCACCATCCTTTCCTGAGAACAAGTCTTATCGTGCACACGGAAAATCTCCCATATTCAGGCTAAGAATATGCATTTGTGCAATTAGATGTACCACAAAATAAGGTTCTTTTTGTGAAAAATCCCTGCCTAGTTTGGAACAAAAAGTACTAATAGTCTGCCCTATGGGTCTAAGGACCTTGATCAAGTGACTTCAGATGACTTTGTTCACAAGAAGACAGCAAAGTAGTACACAGAAAATCAGTATATATAAAACGAGTGAATACCTACGGAAAGAAAGAGATACAGTTAATACATATATGTTAGATCTATTAAGACAGGCAGTTTAGTGTATTAGTGATTAAGGCATCAAATTCTAACCTGGGAAACCATGAGTTCTGGTCCTGCCTTAGGCACAAAGGCAGTTGGATGACATTGGGTCAGTCCCTTTCAGGCCCCAAAACCAAGAAAGACATAGTGATTTTTCCAAGCAGATTTTTTTTATTGTTTCACATCTAAAGACAAGATCTTGCCAAACTAAAGCACTTTGCTATTTACTCCAAACATAAAGTCAGAGAACTATTAGGAAAAGGCTGTCTTCATCCTCTTTTTCTCACAAAAACTATCTGTACTAATCTGCCTCTTATTCTTCTGAAATGCATCTCCTCCTTTCAGGAAGTCCAGACAAGTTCATCCATTACAGTTCCTCTGTGTCAGCCATTAAGAAGCAGGCAAATGGTAAACCACTTCTGAGATCTTGCCAAGAAAATGGCAGGGTTGTTGACATGTTACTTTTCTCTTGCTGATTGTCTGGAACAAGATCACCAGATGTCTCCTTCCAGCCATTGCTCTGTCCTGTTTTTAGTTCACTTTTGTTCTCCATCTGCTCCTTCTTCTGCCATGTACTTTTTAAAGCCTCTTGTCCTGGCTTTATTCTTTCCCTGCTGGTTAACTTCAGCAGTAACTGCATTTTAGCCGAAATTGTGGCACCGTTATGAAATGCCGATATTTGTTTAAAATCAGGCATTTTCAGTAGTTGAAGTTCCTCAAGAAAATAATAATAATAATAATAATAATAATAATAATAACAACAACAACAACTACTACTACTACTACTACTACTACTACTTCATTGTCACTTTGAATGTACACCAATCGGCATACATCAAAATGAAATTTCATTGCATACAACTCTCAAAGGGTCACCACCTCTGATATACACTCCTTGTTCGTGGCCAGCTCAAATGGAGCTGATACTATGGGTATCCCAGTACCCTTTATGAATGGTTTGATGAAAACAGGTTTTATTGCTGAATATGCACCCCTCTTTTATACAGCAAAATAATTAGTGTTACAGCAATCGTTATGGGATTAAATTTGTAGTCAGGTCCACATTCAGCCTATTCTGCTATATTCGTTGGATGATTTTGGGACAGTCACTGTCTTTCAATTCATTTGCTTTACAGATGTCTTGGTGTATGGTTAAAGGATTCCTATGGAAATAAATAAGGGAGACTTAAGTATGTAATGCCTTTACTCTCAGAGAAAAGGAAGTATATAAATACAATAGACAAACTGACTGTCAACGCTGCTAAAATTGGATGTTCCCGCCTGTTATGTCTAGCCCCTCTCAGCTCCCAAGAATCCACTTAACGAGGTCGTTAAGAGTTGGTCAATTAGCACACTTCACACGAAGGCAGTTCAAAGCAAGCTGCCGGCATTTGTTGTTGGTCTGAACGGCAAAAACTGCTTTATTCGACAGTTAAGACAAACACACTAGGAAACTCAGTTACAACTCACTGCGAAATCCCCCAGGCCACTCCTTGAGTAAACGTTGCTCGTGACTAAGGCTGAGGCTCTCGTTCCCCTGCTAATATAGCCTCCCATACGTCACTTCCTTCTTCCACCCAACTGACCCCTTCGCCTATCAGACCGTCTGAATCGTGGATCAATCCAGCTAGCTTCCTGTTCCACATCTGAGTCATCCCCCTGAGAGTCTGACTCAGCATGTATACCAAGCTCCTCGTTATCTAGCTCGGCTGCCGGGAGGGGAAAACACCCAGAAGGGCCTGCCTGTGCTGCGTCATCATCTGAGAAGTACCCAGCCTGGCCAGAGACACTCACAACACCGCCCTGACAACTGATGAAAATGCAGCCATTTTCTCTTCTCCTTTAACATGCTTTTCTTGCTTTTAGAAATCAAGTGCAGCCGGGGGGGTTGGAATGAAAGCTCAGGTAGCCATAATAACGCTGCTGTGGGAACCCAAGGACAAGCTGAGGAACTGAGGAGAAAGCCCACACTTTAAGCTAATTGGGGAATGTGCTTTATGACAGTTTATTGGGGGGGGGAATTGCACTTTGTTACTTTGTATCTGGGGGAAGGGAATTTAGTTTTGGGGTTCAACTATGTAGTGCCAATACTTTGTTACCTGAATAAAATGTTCTTTAAGGAAGAATTTTGCCTCAAAGTTTTTTTTGATGGGTTTCATCTATCAGAACCATGACACTGACTGTGTAAAATGGAATTAACCAATTCTTCCTAGAATATTCACTTTGAAAGAATTATCTTCAGGGTCTTTTTCTTCCAAATAAATGAAATATTTTGTATCCTAAATATCAATTGACAGATCAATATTTGTGGGTTGTATCAGTGTGTTTTTGTCTTAGCAGAAATACTTTGGCTTGCTTAAGCTTGGCAACACATTTTCACTAATTGCTACCATTCTGTAGCCATTTGATCCAATAAATCAATAGGTACAGAGATATTTGTGGAGTGGGAGGTTAATCTGGGAAGAATTATGGAGTGGTAAATATTGGAGAAATTCCAATTTGTATAAATTGCTAAATTGCCATCATCACCACTTTTGGGATAGCATCCAGATTGTGTCAATATAGAAATACAGCCATAGAATCATGCCTTCCAAGTTGATCTTTCTCATCAAAAGGCAAATATTATTCTTATTTTCCTGTAACTGTAAATAGAAAAAAAGAAATATTTTTATGGCATCATCCATATTTTATTATTATTATTGGATTTGGAAAAGGATTCTTAACAAGTTATCATTTTTAGTGTAGGTAATATAATTGCGTAAATATATACAGTAGTTTATGTTTATAGTTCATGTTGTATGATCCCATGATTCAAATGAGGAAAAAAATGTTCCAAACCAACAATTCAAACTAAGTAACATCAAGAAATAAAACAATAGTTTTTTTTTATGTTCAATGTTGATTGTTTTAATAAAAGAATTTTATATTAAAAAAAATGTAACGGGGGTATAATAGAGGATTGAAGTGAGGAGTGAAAAATGTTTACCAAACCAGACGTTTCCAAAGAATAATACGTAGTGTTGTATACCAGATGCTATGATGTTTGATGCATACAAAGATTTTATGTACAATGCTGAATGTTTCAATAAAGGAATTTTTAATTAAAAAAAAAAAGAAATAAAACAATAGGAAAGACAATGCAACAATATAATCATTGTGAATGCAACTTCCTTCATCAACATATGTAAGTTTAATAATACATTGTTCATTAAACGCCAATGTAATCTCCAACTGATTTGAGTATCACAGGATTGGAATACTTTCATATCGCTTTCTCAGTTAAATGCATTAATGCTAGATGTTGAAACAGATTAATTATTTTCCAGCTAAATTCTATAAGCAAATGCCACTTTGGTTAATTAAGATTTCAGTAATAGCCAATTTGTACTCTTTTGATAAAAATTAACAATTTTTCCAAAACATATGCAAGTAAATAAACAATTACATGTACATTTTATTATTTACATGAAGAAAACCAAGGCCTAAGCCTAGCAATATTTTTCCATACTCTCAGTTTTATGTATTTCCAGTTCCTTAAAATAGAATATTCCTCAGGGGATTGGGCTGTATTAAGAAATAGGATGTATGATAATTTTTATATACAAAAATCAAGCTAAAATGCATGTAGACATATATACAGAAACTTTTCAGAATGTTGTAGTGTCATTTATAATTAATAAAATGGACATAAATATGTATTTTTAAGAAAGATACACACAAAATCTCAGGTTATTAGAGAAAACTATAGAGCAAAAAGAATGTGAACTGGGGAAAACAGAAATAGAAACCTGTACAGTTGAAGAAATATGCACAAATAATCAGAATATTTGCACAGAATTTTTTTTCCCTATCAGCTAATTACTTAATAGCTCTCCAGCAGACAGAAGGAAGAAATGAGGGAGTAGGGGAAGGGAGACAAAAAAAAAGAGAACTAGAGAGAGAAAGAGAACACAATAGCAATAGCATTAGCACTTAGACTTATATACCACCCCATAGTGCTTTACAGGGTTTACAGAGTCAGCATATTACTCCCAACAATCTGGGTCCTCATTTTACCAACCTCAAAAAGATGGAAGGCTGAATCAGCCTTGATCCAGTCAGGATTGAACTCCAGGCTATGGGCAGAATCAGACTGCAATACTGCAGTTTAATCACTGCCCCACCACGGCTCCTAACAAACCACAAAAGTATCCTATTTCAATGAAAAATTAATCTCTACATGTTTATGTACTAAAAGACATGAAAAATGTTCCTGTTATATATCCTGTACATACTGTATATCAGAAGCTACACCTTTTTTTAAAACAAGTGCAACATTCGATGCATTTGTCATATTTTTAACATAATGACGAGGCTATTGCTATTGTTTCCATGCATTATTTATAGGATTATGATTTTGAAAGCACACTGTTCTTTCCTACATTCTGCCTTTAGGAACAGCACCTTTTCCGACACATGACAGCATATTATTCCTCCCGAAAGTTTTTTTACCCTCAGCCCTATGAAACATTAAATCAAGAACATACAACTCAGCTGTCCCCCCACCACATCAGTAGTCATCCTGAGCTATGCTATAATATATTTTTCTTGAAGACAAGGCAGACCAATTATGATTGTAGAAGGCAGAGGTGATTCAATTGAGGCAGGTAATAAGATCTGCCTAACACTTGCCATCTGCAGTATGATGCCATGTCTCACTCTCAAATTACGTTCTCACAAAATGAAATTAAAATAAAATTGAATTAAGGATATGTTGGTGGGTGTGTGGGAGAGAGAAAGAATAACTGTCCAGGTCATTACTAAAAACAGACTGCACTACATGGGAAAGGATCAGGGCAGGATTATGGATTTTTAAAAGCAGGATAATTTGAAAAGTAAAAAAAAAAGATAAAAGAAACTCTCCATGGGATTTGACAAGTAAATCTACATTTTTGTTGCTTTGCTCCCAAGTTTTCAGGTTTATCTCTTCCATATGGAAAGTGCTATTCTCTGCAGCCACTGAGCCTCATAACCTTGTCATGAATAAATGAAAACAAAGATTTTTTTAAAATGCAGTTTTCAACTCTGCAATATTTGTGGACATAAGAGCATTAACTGGCTAGCTGAAGGCTGGTAAGCTTTTATGCTCTCTTTTATTTCAGTTTAGATTCTAGTATTCCTTAAAACAGTCTTCCCCAATCTCAATATCCTCCAGATGACTGAACTAAAATCACATTTTTGACATCGTATATTTGGTCCTGATTGGGAGAAAGAAGTCAGAGAAACTTCAGAAATTTTCTGCTCCTAATGTAACCACTAAAAATGAGAGCACAAGTGATGATTCTAGAGAAAATGGATAAATAGGGGGAAATTAGTTTTGCATATGCTTGTGCTGTCCTTCTCACTCACTCACACATGTAACAGTGGTTTAGTAGGTTTATTAATATTCCCCAGCAATTCCCTTCACCAAAAACCCCAGAACTGTCCCATTTAAGTCCAGCCAAAAGCAGACTTAAGCAGAGCAGAGCAACGGCCAGCGAGTCTACAAGGCACTTGAAAGTTTCTAAACAAGATAAATCCACCAAAATTAAATCCACAATACAAGAGGGTTCACAAGGCACAATTCAAGTCAAGCACAGTATCATTCCAAAGCAAGGCAGGAATCACAAACAGAAAACACACAGCTAAGAAATGAACACATTGTTCCCAGCATCGCCCCCATCTGTCTGCTGTGCTAAATAGCCAGTTTCTGGTGCAGTCCATCAAGAAGGGCAAGGCTTTCTTCTCACAAGTAATCTGGCTGACCTTCTCTGCTCCTGCCTTTTCTCTGCCCTGTGTGTTCTTGGATCAGGTACAGAAGGCAGTTCCTCTTCCTCATCACTGACTGGCTGTAGCTGTGTGCTTTCCCCACCTGAAGCCTCAGGACTGACCAGCTTCAGCTGTGCTTCAGCCAAATCCCTCTCAGATAGCTGCTCGGAATCATTGACTCCCCTCCAGATGTGCCCAGAACTGGTTCGTTCTCTTCCAAGCTGACACCTGGAGAGCATTCAGGGGAGTCATCACAATGCTTAAGAAAGGCAGCATATATGCTTTTATATACACATTTTCTGTGAATTCTATCAAAATTATAATGAATGGGTTTGGGAAGACTACAATTCCAGTCATGCCTTCTAGCTATGGGCAGTTCTCCCCTCTTTTTTGCACAGAAAGCAAAATGCCAGCATAGTTGCACAGGGCAGGAAATTGTATTGTTCCAGAGGCAATGGAGGGAAAAATCCTACCAAGTGGCTTTATGATCAGACCAATTAACTAATGCTCCTATGCCATGTCCTTGTTCTTAGATGGGGAAATGCCACATTTTCCAATGCAAAACATACCACGTGGGGAAGGGAATGTTTATAGTGAGCCTTTGGGTGATAAACCTTTGAGGTGTTCCTCATTAAAGTATCACTCCAGCTGAATTGGAAACAGCTTTTTCTCACATACAACTGGGCATAGGATTGCAGCCAAATTCTACAACATACGTTTCTCTGAACCATGTGGGCTGATTTCATCCTGAACATGTAGGAAGATGGAATATTACCCAGGTCTTGTTTGTTTTGATTTCAAATAAAGCAGAAAAAAATAATAATTTGGCAAATAATTGGAATAAGGAGTACTTCCAGTCTGTGAATTTGTTTTTATGGGGAAAACATATTCTGTTCAAAACAAACTGAACGTCAGTTGCAGTGTCCTATTTTCCAGCAGTATCTCCATCTTGTATGAATTAAATTTCAGCTTGATTTCTCTCACCGAGTCCACTGTCATATTTAAGCAGCATGCAAGGATACAGTTGCTTCTCTGCGCTTGGAGATTAAGGAGCAATTAATAACACACCACTCCAAAGCTCTGGACAACTTCTCCCAATGGATTAATATATTATAGAGGCAATAGCAATAACCAGCAGCCCAGAATTTCAACAAGAGTCCCTGAACTCCACCTTTTGGACATAGCCCAACCAGAAGGACCAGAATCACTGGAAAACAGTGTTCCCAAAATCCTAACCTGGCACTCCAAAAGCCACGACTGTTACCATTGAAAGCAGCCTAGAAGTGTAACATTGGAAGAAGCAGGATTCTCCCACATATTTTCCAGCATTTTTCTACAAAGAGTGATCAAAACAATTCCAGTACCATATTCCTGCCAAAAGCCCCAGTTGAAGTAATTCTAGATAATTGGTAACCTTCAGGTTATCTGGAGCTGTTAGGCCACAACCCATATAATGAATGGCTTAATGGTTTCCTGAACATTGTAGTGGATTGGTCTAGATAAACCTTGCGGTTAATTCCATTTCTATGATTCTATAATGCCTTAATTACTTTTCCCAGAAATGGATGTCTCAGGCTGGCTTAGAACTGCACCTGTTTCCAGTGGTGAGATTCAGATATGTGAACAACTGGTGCTCTGTGTGGATGCCGCTTCTGGAAGTCCATTCTGGGCCTGGACAACAAAAAATTTGCTATCGGTTCTGCCAAACTGATGCAAACCGGCTGAATCCCACCACTGCCTATTTCCTTAATCAAGGAAAGATATTTGTCTCACTACCAGCAGTGTTTATATTACTTCCTACTTTAGACAAGAGGGAACCTGCAAAAAAGAAATGTTCACCTTTCTTAAAATTGGAGCCAATCTTATCCAGGTTGGTTTAATGATTCATAAACAAAAATAAGAAAAAGAAACTACGTTAAATGTGTCCCCATGTTTGATATTTTCTAGATTAGCCCTATGCTTAAGTAAAACTTATAGATAGGTCCAGTTAAAGGCACACTCTGTCATATATATATTAAGGAAGTCTTTAGGTGAATTAAATTTGTAGCAGTTCTGAAATAAAAGTTTCTCCCTATAGCCATGTCTAAAAAAATCATGTATCTGGCTTGATATGTGATATAGTCCTAAACAAGGCTACTTAGAAACTCATGTTTTCACTCCATTTAAAATGCAGTTTGGGCAGTCTGCTATATTCCTACTTGCTTAGTCAGTAGGAACTCACCAGGGGTTTACGTGCAGAAAAATGAGAACAGACTTTAATAGGGCAGCTATTTAACATGTCTATTCAAACATAACTCCTCTTGCATTCAGAAGAATTTTTCCTTGATAAGTAGATGCAAGATTGAAATGTTAAAGTCCTGTACTAGACAAGTTTTATAATCCTATATTTGGAAGCAGGACCTAGCCAACCATGACTGATCCCAAAATGTTTAGCAGGATTATGGACTCAGTTGTATTTCAATGGGAGGTGATCAGGAAATTATAGGAATAGGGACCAGACTATAAAGATTTTTTTTTAAAAAAAAAGAATATCCTGGAAAAAGACACTGGTCAGTAAAAGTTAGGGTTAGGATCTAGCTCAGTTTCTGGTGATTACAGTATGTGTGGAAACCAGTTCCATATTTTCACCAAGACAATCACACAAACTGAACTAAAACTTTACCTTTATTAAACTGCAGCATATTTAACCTAGTTTAGGGCAGAAATATAAAAATACTGGTGGGAAAAATTGTGGCCTTCCAGATATTATTGATTTCAACTCCCATCAGCTCTGATGAGTGTGTAAAGTACTCAGTGCTAATGAGAGTTGCAATCCAACTACCGCAAGAAGGTTACAAGTTCTCCACACCACCTTGAAGACAAATAGCACACATCTAGGTGTCCACCGTAATGAATAAAAATGCAAGTTTGTTTTTAACTGAGTTACTTGGAATAGCATGAAAAAGTGTAAAAATATTAATAGAGAGGAACTTGACCTCATTGTAGTAGATTAGTGTCAGTATGAGCAATAACAGTGATAAATGTAGCCTCTGGTAGAATTACGGATGGAATTTGGAACAGTATAGAATTATTTTCAGACAGCGTTACTCAATGAAACAGTAACGTTATATGGAGGGATTGAAATAAAGATATAATATAATACTGTAGCAGAGAACAAATCTAATGGATAAACTTGTAGGACTTAGCATTAGAAAAAGCTTTTCACATCACTTTTAACAATATCCAGCAGGGTATAAAGTAGAAATGTTTGTATGTTTTTAGGTCAAACGACCACATTAAATATGTTAATTATATATAAGATAAGAAATGAACAATGTAATTGTCCAAAGTATGTGTAAACAAGACCAGTGCAAAAGGGTGCACCGAACTCTACATTAAAAGAGGATCCAAATCTGTTTCTAGTAGTACGCTAGTAGCTGAATCTGTTGTGGGAGGCATTTTATTATTCTCCTGGGCTACATAACTGGGTTGTGGAACAGCATTTAGTTGTCAACTTGCCCTTCTTTATAGCCTCTTTGCAAAGGCTTCAGAGATTCAGAAACAACATTTTTTTTGTAGCTGTTTATCTTGAAAGGGAAAAATCTGAGCAAAAGTCATTTGCTTTCAACAATAATGAAATTTTAGCCACTGATTCTTAAATAAGCACAATCTAAATGAGAAACCTGGATTATTCAGGGCACTTATGAAGGATTTGGGGAGGCAGTGTTAAGTCACAAGACTCTGGGATGTTAGTAATGCATTCCATTGAGCAGTGTGGTGGCCTAGTGGCGAAAATGCACGCCTCCCACTCAGAAGGTTGAAAGTTCAATCCTAGGTAGTGGCAGACATTTCTCTCCTAGGGCGCAAAGAAGAAAAAATATCTGCTGTGAACTCCACATGGTGTCAGGAAGGGCATCCAGGCAGTAAACGTTCAGCTCCATCCAGTGGCCATGACCCTACCCTGAATTAAGGGATTAGAGAATTGTAAAAAAGGGAGAATTATGCATTCCACAATTAATAGCATTCCATGTGCCTTTGGCATATAGCCATGCTGACCAGATGACCACAGAAAATGTCTTCGGACAACACTGGCTCCCTTGGCCAAGAAATGGAGATGAGCACCATGTCCTAGAGTTGGACATGACTGAACAAGGAAACTTTTACCTTTTAGTTATGCATTCCAAACTACGTCCCTAGCCATTGGTAGAGTTCACTTTATGAAATATATAAAAACCACACAGCTAAGCATTAATTGATTAAATTGCCTTTCAGAATATTAGATTATTTCCATGGATTGTTTAGTCAGGAACAGATATGAAGACCACCCTATCTTGTTACCATTCAGTTGGTAGGTGAGAAATGCATTAAATGATATCTTCCATTTAGAAAATTAGCACCTAGGTGAAAAAAAGAGTATTCATTCCATTCCTTGGATGAGATTGACCTCTATATGCAAGGTACTCAGATACAGAATACTGAAAAATAGAGTTCTCCCTCTTTTTCCTTCCTTATTTTGTATAATTCATAGTTAGTCTTTTAGTAACGAACATTTATTATGTTTTAAATATCTACTCCTTTCCTTTCTTTGGTTCTTCAAGTAACTTCTGTGAAATGAAAAAAAGAAATAGTAATCCATCAGGTTGGGCAATCTTCCCACTAGCAATTTATAGCATTTTTGCAGTCATTCAACTATCTCTGTATCAAAATAACCCATTTTATATCATTCCACATTGTTTCAGTGATGGTTGGTGATGCTATGAAGTTACTGTAAATCATTAGCAGAGAAATGCTTGTAGAAAGATAAGACAATCGATACCACAGAACTAAAAATGGAAGTAAACAGCTGAGAGGTAACATGGTTCAAGGGTTGTTTAAGAAATAATAAAAATTTAAACTAACAAATGGTGTGATTAAGTGAGAGATTTAATCTTGTCAATTTATGACAGCCATTGCACAAGGTTAAGACATATTTTCCCATGATTATTCAGCAGTGGCACTCTGGTTCCCATCCCCTTACTGGTTTCAATGACAGCTGAAGGGCAAAATTCTCACTCTGAGGAGCTAAATTCTTTTTCCTGGGCAAGAAAAGCAAATAAAAGCTCTGGAGAAGAAAATTGGCTATTGGAATGGTTGAATATTGCTAAAGGAAAGAGAAAAAGAAGAAAAAGAGAAAAAGAAGAATTCACTCTGATTGAAAGAGAGTATACTATCCATAGTTCTCATTACTGTGTCTGCAGCTTGACATGCAGCTAAACCCACATATCCTCCAATGTATGTGTGTATGGGATGTGGGTCTTGTCCTCAGAGGACCACGTGCCACAGATTAGGCTGGATGCTTCCTGGTGCTTCTGCTTCCTTCCAAATGCTAAAGGAAATGGAGTCTGGCTTCCCAGTGTGCACTTGTTCTGGGAATTCATGTGTGTATATGTATGCATGTATGTATGTATGCATACACACACACACACACACACACACACACAAATTATATGCTGGGGCATGATTTTTTTTTCATTTTTAACTTTTGTTAAATATATCCAGTTTGTTACCAATAGAGGAGAATATTTGTAGATCATAGTCGAACTGAGGGATGCTTGGTGCTCTCTGTGTTTGGTTGTTTTCCTGCAGATGTTTCATTACTAAACTATGTAATATCATCAGTGCCAGGAGAGAATGGTGTTTGCTCTCATTTTATATTCTAATGGCTTGCCCTCCAACATCTTATTGGCTAAATGTTTACTTGTATAATTATTTTCCCAAATGCTATTCTTGGGTGAAAGTCAATCAGTCTGTCCAATACAGTAGTCTTCATTTACTAACTGTTCAGTTACAATAGTGATGAAAAAATAACTTTATGGCCAATTCTTGAATTTGAACATTTGCAGGTTTGTAAAGGAAAGGGGAGGCAGTTTCACTTAGTGACTACTTCTCTTAACAACCGAGTTTCCAGTCTTACTTGTGGCCACTAAATAAGGACTATTGCAATATTTATGAACACTGATTGAACTTTGCCTGTCATCAGGATTTCCAAAACTGAAGATAAAATTATTAAGGCATGGCCTTCTTTGCTCAAGAGAAAGAAAATATCCCCTTCTAAATATGTGGAGGCAAGCTATCTTTGAAAGATAAAGCTATTGTAGATAGTATGTATTTGTTTGCTTATTTATTTATTTTCCACCTTTATTGTTTTTAAAAATAACTCAAGGTGGCAAACATATGCAACACACCTTCTTCCTATTTTTCTCACAGCAACCAGCTCGTGGGGTGTGAGAGAGTGACTGGTCCAAGGTTACCCAGCTGGCTTTTATGGCTAAGGTGGTACTTGAGCTTACAGTCCCTTGATTTCAAGCCTGGTGCCTTAACCACTACTAGACCAAACTGGGTCTCCAGTTTGGTTTCTACTAGTTTCTTTCTAGTACCTCTAGATACAACCTGAGGAGTAAAAAAAAATTAAAAGTGCCAGGTAAGCGAGAGAAATGGAATGCGTATGTCAAAAAAGTCAAGATGGTGGCTGAAATTGTATGACCAAAGCCTCATCACTTTTTAACATGCATTTCACATGTTGATGCATACAAAATTGAGCTTTGACTACATGGTTGTGGCTGCCATTTTGACTTTTTTACACAAATACACATAAATTGCATGGATAGCATTAAAAGCAGTGGTGGGATTCAGCCAGTTCACACCGATTCAGAAGAACCGGTAGCTAATTTTTTGTTGCCCAGGCCCAGAATGGACTTCCGGAAGTGGCATCCATACAGAGAACCAGTTGTTCACATATCTGACTCCCACCACTGATTAAAAGGTAATGGGTACAGTCCAGAAAAGATAGTTACTATGTTAAGCTAGTTCCTCGTTCATGGTACCTCTGATTTGTCAGCAAGCCCCACTGGTAATGAGCATAAGGTTTGCTATATCAGGGCTCAGCAACCTTCATACATTACTGTCAATGGAACTGTCAAAAGAGATGCATTCATCTTATTCTAACTCTTCCCACCTATGACATTGGAAATTCCAATGCTAATGACTTATTGTGTTTATTAAAATGGGAAGATGATGCTAAGTACCAAGAAATGGCATTTCAGAAACAGGATGGTTTGGCTGATAAAGCTTCTATCGTCATTCGCCAAAGAAATGTCTGTAGATTTGATTGGACACAGCAGTATCCTCTGGCCTTTCTTATAAATAACTCAAGGCAGCAAAATGTCAAATGCTCCTGCCTCCCATACCAACAAATCTATGAGATGGGTTAGGTTGAGAGAGAGAGAGAGAGAGAGAGAGAGAGAGAGAGAGAGAGAGAGAGAGAGAGAGAGAGAGAGAGAGAGAGAGAGAGAGAGAGAGAGAGAGAGAGAGAGGGACTGGCCCAAAATAATCCAGTTGGCTTTCGTATCGATGGCAGGCGTAGAACTCACTGCCTCCTGTTTTCTAGGCCAACACCTTAACCAGTATACTGAATTAGCTTTCTTTTTTTTAAAACTTTCTAACTTTAGCCACAATTCTTATGAAATTGAAAAGGGAGGAGGAGGACTTTAATCCCTGCTAAAATCTCCAAAAGTATTAGTCTTGTTTGTAGTTAGCTTGCCCAGTCTATAATAGTACATTTATTTTGAATCTTCAGATCTTGAATGAACAAAAGTTAAATAATTATAGAGTATTCTTTCATAACTAATCTTTCATGACATTAAACTATTGCCACAGTGACATGTAAAATGTATTCTACAATTTAACTAAGGTGGGATAAAAAAAATACCTTAGAGCTAATAAAAATCTCAAGAATGAAAAATATTTCCATCTCAAATAATACTAATTTTCAACAGTCTTCAATCAATCTGCATTTAACGTCTTTTCATTTAAAAACATTTCAAGGTAGTTTATGAATTAGAAAAAATGAGCTGCAATTTTGAAAGAAAACAGAAAACAGGCAACTCTTCAATAAAGTGATTTAAATTTTCCAGGTCTAAGAGCTCTCAAGTGGGTAAAGGCCTGTTACAGTTACATGGAAACAGGAGATAGAGTAGCAAAGTGGTATGGCTTCTATTCTAATGTTTTTTTTTCTTTTTGATTATTCCTTAAAACACTGTATAAAAATGCTGAAAAAGATTGCCTTAGTTTAGGCTTCCCTTGTCTACTCTATGAGGTGGTGATGGTGGTGGGGTTCCTGGAACATTTTTAATGTATTTCTGCTCCCAGATACAAGAGGTTCTTGAACAAAAGACACCCCCTTTGGCAATGCTGCTTATGTGATTTCTGTAAAAAGTAATTTGCATACAGTCAATAACCTCCTAATGAAGTAGAGTACATCACTGTGTATGTTTTAAGGGTAAGTCTAAGTGGGCTACAATGATGGTTAACATTCAAGTTGCAATACATTACTGGAAACAAAATACCCAAATTCACTCCCACTAAGATTCAAGTCAAATTCTTTACCTCCTTAATCTATGCAAGTTATCATTTTTTTCCTCTACTACCAAAGATCAACTTGAAAAAAACATTTATAAAGAAAAAGTGTAATGCTTTTAAAGAAACATAACAAATTACACATGGTTTTCTCAGAACTTTTCAACAAATATGTAATGTGGATGGTGATTGATCAAAGGTTTATGATCTTATTGATGGTAGTAATCAACCAGTAATAAATTTAAATATTTATTCAGACCTACTTGGGTATGAGCAATGAGTGGTTGTACTAGAGTATTACAAGGCCTGTGCAGAATAGACAATGAAGTAGTACATCGTCTTCAGATTCTATTTCTTCAGTTTCTATTTCTTCTACAACCAGTTGCAGCAAGTCCCTGCCAGAAAAATTTGGTCCTGCAGTGTGGTAATATCAAGACTAAATATGTCATGTGGGACTACCTTTGATATTTTCTAGAGAAAACCTCTGTATGTGTTCACTAAAAGCCAACACCACCTTGATGGCACATAACCAACCACTGAGATTGTATCAGAAGCTGCAGCTTCTGCAAACTTCTTCAGCTGGGTTATTGAGACGACAGCCTTTCATAAACATATTGTTCTAAAGACAGCACTGGAAAAACACTTCCTTCCAGCCTGTCCCACTCCATTGAGCAGAGACCTGAAGTTTAGTCTCCTCAGTTCAGTCAAACTTCTTAACCAGAAGTGAGAAGAGTTTTCATCATCAAATGCAAGTTCTATTTTCAAAAGCTAGTGAGTTCATACTAAACTTGGATTAACTTTATTTGTGCTGTATTAATAAATGTTATTATAAAAGCCAGAAATGTTGTATTGTTTCTACTTTTTTTTAAAGTAAACCATTTAGAGCCTCACCCTGGAATTGGGCAGCCCCTAAATTGTATTAAATATTAAGTGATTATGGAAGGTATTAAATATCCGAATAGATCTCTCCCAAGTCTAGAAATGACTGGAGAGACTATGGCAAAATGTGGGTACATGCCATCTTGCTTACAAAGACATGATAAAAGACATTTTAACCAATACATATATTAAAAATATGCAATTATTAGATTTCAATTCCAAAAGATGTGTTGTAGCACATTCTTTCTCAGATTAGCTGCGAAGGGATGCCATACAATCCCAAGAAAAAAACACAGCTACTTTAATGAGTTGCAAACTACACCTTTCCCTAATAATTCCCAAATGTGAGGGGGGAATATATGTATGTATGTATGTATGTATGTATGTATGTATGTATGTATGTATGTATGTAGACATTAAAGAGTTCTCTAGTAGGCCTTGAATCAGAATCTGTTCTATGGTATTTTAAGCTCCTTTTATTCCTATTTAAAGCTGCCTCTCCATGCCTCCCTTATTATTATTTTACAAAATCCAATCTATTTTCCAACACACCAGGGCTATCCCTAATTTCAGAATAACACTCTGAGGAAATTGCTCCCACAATTATCTATTACAGAAATACACATCTCAGCTACCCAATTTGCTGAGATAAAATGCAACATAAATTAGGAATTCCAGCAGTTTTTAAGAAAGGCTGCTGAAGTAAAGAAACGACCTGCTGGTTGTGTTAAAAGGCAGGTGGAAAGAAGAAGCAACTGACTCAGAGCTGTAACTGCACGTCTCATTCTTCCAGCTGGAAAGCAGGACAGAGAGAGACTCTCTGCTCAATACAGAGATGCCTGCTGGATTCCTGCCTTAGATCAACACAAGGGTCACAACAAGACCCTATGAGACCATTGCTGTATTTTAGGAAGCCTTAAAGATAGTTAGGAAGGGATGATTATCTTCCTAATCCTCTTTGTGTCACGGTACTCGCTCTCTCGAGTTAAATAGAAGGAGGAAGGTATCAACCAGGCTGCACCAAGTCCTTTCGTTCTGCTACGAAGTCGGAACGCCGGATGCTGGTTGCTCAGGGTCCTGCATCAGGACCATGGACAGCTCCAAGCTTGCCGCGCGATTCTCCAAGGCGCTCCTTCCCGGCTATGGACCCTGAACGCGGGCGCCGGCGAATCTCTCCTTCGAGCATTTCTCAGCGTCACATCGGGACTCCAGTCCGAAGGAACGGCCACGATTGCAAAAGCAACGAGCAGAAAATTATGCCAGATTGACAACGAACGGCAAAGGATGTCCTGGGGAGGCGCGTATTTGCGCACACCTGAGAATTAAAGCAAGGAGTTGGGCTCTTGCACCAACTGTCCATACTACCTATTTCCCTCCACGATACTGCTATCTGGAGGTGCACTATTTGTCGTTTTTTCAAAGAGCCCTTTTGATTATGTTTGTGAAAGCTATGGTAATAAAATAACAGCAACAACAATAACAACACCAACTGAATGTCCCCAAATACAGGGCAGTGAAACAAAAAGAATGGGCTTGGCCAGGGCATTTTTTTCTCATAGAACGCCCAGAACGGAGTTCCGGCACCCTTTTTTGGATGGAACCTTGTAGGGTAGGCAAGGTGGGTTGTATGACATGTGTGAGTTCCGGCACCTTTTTTTTTTTAAGCACTGGGCTTGACAGTTCTCCCACACATCCATTTGTACTGGGGCTCTCTCTCTCTCCTAGCTTTGCTATATTGTCTCTTTCCCAAGGTCTCAACCAATTTCCCTTTTCTCAGCACCCAGTTACTAAATATTCATGCTCTACAGAATCTGGCTTCATGGTCTCATTCCTCAATTTCTCTCTTTCTCACTCACTCTCACACACGCACACACAGAGGTGGACAACTGAATATGTATGCCTTTCAACTAGCAAGAGAATCTGCTGAAATATACAATGTGCCGATTTGAATTTAAAGAATTCAAATCTAGAGAGGGTCATAAATTCCTTTCCTCTCATTTCCATTCCGTAGTCTCCTCCTCTCTCCCCTCCTCCTCTAACACCCTTTCACTACTCTGGGATGTAACTAAAGCTCCTCCGATCATTCCTATTCCCAGAGCTCTTCTATAGGCTTTTTGTTCATTTCAACTCGGGTTTTTTTTGCCCACCAAAGAGGCACCAGGTCTTATTTGGGGGGAGGATATGTGTCTTTTCCACTCACTGCTGGCACCAACAGCCCCACCCAGTTGGCCCATTTCTTCTGCAGCTGAAGGAGCAGTTTCATTCTGCAGCTGAGAATGGAGCTCCAGCCTGCATTTTGCAGTCAAAGGCCTTTCCAGAAGACCACTGAACCGAGCTATGGATTAAATCCATAGGTCGGTTCTCAGTTGCAGAGTCCTTGCAGAACTGAGCTATGGATTGAATCCATAAATCGGTTCTCGGCTACAGTGGCCTTCTGGAAAGGCCTCTGACCGCAAAATGCAGACCCGGGGATGCCGCAGAAGAAGTGGGCTGGCAAGGAGAGGCCTGGCTGCAAGGTAAGTGGGTGCAGGACACATAGGGCAGCTCCACCCCCCACTCCTGCCCTAGCTTGACTTTTAGGTGTGCGCATCACCCCCAAACTATGGGGTAGAGCTTACTTTTGGGGAAACACAGTAGTTGCAAAATACATTTTTGCTACTTTAAAACAAAAGAGATTGTCTTTCCAGGCTCCCCTTCCCTCCCAAAAAAACAAGACTATTGATAATAATAATGATAATAGGAGGACAGTAAGTCCACTTCAAAGCACCAGCTCCATCTCTGTCATTAATTCACTAGGTGCCATATTTTAACATGGCACATTGAGGACTCTACAGCCTGTTGTGATAAAAAAATAACATGGGAATGAAAGTATGTACACATAGAAATAGAAATATTTCATTCTTCATCCCAGCTGGGCCAGAAATATTTAGAATTCTTTTTTTATAATGATTGTGGTTAAATATAGTAGGACCCACTTCACGTCTTGGCTTAAATTGCATGGTTGCACTTTTTACAATCAATTTTTTATTGTACATACAAAAAAAGCAACTCCAGATGAATTTAACATGATTTGCTTCTAAATATAGAGCTACTTTGGTGTAGTGATTAAGGCATCAGGCTAAAAGGAGTTCTAGACCACACAAAGCCAACTGGATGACCTTTGGCCACTTTCTCTCAGCCCTAAGAAGCAGGCAATGACAAACCACTTCTGACAAACATTGCCAAGAAAAAAGAAGGAACTAGCCTATGCAGTTCCCAGGTGTCAAAAAGCTGGCACACACATCCATATTCCTAACCAACATATCTCTAATATCACACAGGTTTCTTACTCCTTGTACAATGTTGAACCATTCACTAAGGAATCCATTTATGTCCTACTTTATGTCTATTGTATATTATTATTTTCACATTCAGCAACCATACTTCAACTTCAAATTTACTTGAAAAATCCCATAATTCAGACTATTCACGTTATCCTAAGGTTTTTTTTTCTAAATCAACATATGTACAGTACAATAAAGTTTTTAACATGCATACCTTTCTCAGTGTATTAAATGATTGTTGCTTAGATTTATATGCTCCCTTAATCAATGAGCTACTGAAGAATAACAACGTGGCCCACGCGTGGGCATGAAAGTCACCTGGGTCCTACTCTCTCAGTCCAATTCACTGGGTTGTTGTTGTGGCAAAAATAGGAGGAGGAAGGAGTATTAAGTATGTTCCTCACCTTGAGTTATTCATAAAAATAAAAGTGGGATAAAAATAAATTAAATTAAAACCACATCTGCCTATAAAACCACACTGCATTTCCTAAATTTTTCTCATTGTCATCTCTTGTACCCTTCCAATTTGAACTTGGTCAAACAACTTCCCACACTTACACTAACCCCTGTATAGCTTGTGCATTCATTGTTGCTATGTTTGCCTTTTGGTAAGGGAACAATAAAGGACTTCATCCAATCATCAACTAGACATGAAATATTCACATAACTTGCGACTTGCCAAGCCTCCATTCCATAAGTAAATTACAACCATGTTTCAAGATTTCTCAAATTGTACAATTATATAATTACACTGCAGCCTTTTGGTTTTTTTAACATTCTCACGAATCGTGTTCTATGAGGTGGGTGACTATAAAAAATATGAAGAAATACGAGGAATACATTTTATTTTCTGTTTTTCTTCTGTTTCACAATAACATTCATAGCATTCATTTCAATTCCACTTTTCAACACATCACTATCATTCCTATACAAATACAACCATCCCCCCTAAACATTCCCTCATTTCATTTTCAACACAATTCATTTCATTATTTCTATTTTGCCCTTCATCAGAAGGTTCTTTGTTTGGTCTTCTCCACATAATTCCAACCATTTTTAATTTCCCTCAAAATCACTGCATCTTTTCTGTTTTAATCTTAGCCTTTCATTATTTTCTTAACAGACTTTGCAGCTATTGTTTTAGTTCTATGCACATTATATGTTTTTCTCTTATCCTCAGTTGTTTACCACACTTATTCTCTTACATGCACTTCTTGTCATCCACATCCTCTTTCACTTCATCAGTACTACTTAGAAATACTTTGGTGACTGAGGCATCATGGAAATGGATAAACAAATTGCTTTTTGCATCACATATTCTTTTTATACTTTCTATTAGACTAACTCCACACACTTCTGTAACACTTTGTAACATATTTATTTTCTCTTTGTTCCCAGAAGTTTCCTCAGTCTATTACCTTCTACTCATTTTATATTCACTCTACTGGGAGATTAATCACCCTAATGTTTTCTCATACAGGGAAAATACCTTTTAGAAAGAAGATGAATAGGATCAAAGAAAGAAAGGGAACCAAAGAACAGCAAAATCATGCAATCCACCTGCTTTTTATTTATTTGTATATTGGGAGACCACTAGTATTAAACCTTAAGTACAAATCATCAAACAAAAGCAGCAAACAGTGTGTAGAGAAAGGAGGGATGGGGAAGTTGTAGTTCTCCAGATGCTGATGAACTGCAACTGCCAATCACCTCATCCACCATAGACTATACTGAACGATATTGGAAGCTGTAGTTCCCTAATTTCAGACTGAAGTTATCTCACCACTATGAGAAAAGCACATTTTCCTTCCCCTGTCCTGACCACTTTCTACAGGGGGACGATCAAGAGCATCCTGTCATACAGCATCACAGTCTGGTTTGGAAGCATCACTGCTTCAGACAGGAAGGCGGCGCAGAGAGTGGTGAGGATGGCCGAAAAGATCATTGGCAGCTCCCTCCCTCCCATCCAGGACATAGCACAGAAGCGTTGCTTGAGCAGGGTCCATAAGATTATTTGGGACACTGCACATCCTCTTCATGACTTGTTTTCCTTGTTACCTTCGTGGTATCCGAAGCAGAACATCCAGATTCAGCCATAGTTTCATTCCACACAGCATTAACCTTGTGAGCTCTCAAGCTTCCTCCTTCCGTTATATATTGAAGATGGACAGTATTTAATATTTGTTATGTATATGTAGGGGTGTGGGTCTATACATATGTTGTATATAGTATGTTTAGGTGTGTGCCATGTATGTGTTTCACTTTGAGAGCGGGCAACTAAATTTCATTTTTGATGTGTGCCTTTGTGCCCACAGTAAGAAAATGACAATAAAGGTTATCTTATCTTATCCATATGTCAGTGAATCCACTTCAGGATTCACTAAGTGCTGCCTAGTGGTGGGTAGATCAGAACACAAAAGGCTCAACTTTAAACTTCTTGGTCAAGCCTTTTGCCCTGTCGGACAGGCAAAACCAAGCCTTTTCCCCCATCATTATTTCATTCCCCTGCCTCTCCCAAATGGCTCCCCCCCCACCCCAGGTTCATCAGGCCAAGGCTTTCCTACATCCCCCTTCTTAAGAAGAGCTATGCTTCTTCAGCACTGGAAAAGAGCACTGAACTGAATTGACTCTGAACAGAATCAATGCCGTTGAAGAGGGAGGGGGACAGAGAGAGAGAGAGAGAGAGAGAGAGAGAGAGAGAGAGAGAGAGAGAGAGAGAGAGAGAGAGAGTGGGGGGGGGCTCTTTATGAAGATCACAAAACCGAAGTGGGACAGATGATGTGAATGTATATACTCGACGGCCTTTCCTTTATTCACCTCACCGGCGGCACGCCCGTTTTGCCAAGGCTGGGCGGCTGCCTTGGATTTTTCCTGGGCTCATCCTCTCAGCGCTGGGAAAGCGGGGGGGGGGGCGGGAGGTGTGGAGAGAGAAGGCGCGAACAGCTTTTGCCCGCAGCCGCCACCCAGGATCTTGGCCGCGCTGCCCCGACGAAGCGACCTGTCTTAGTTTGGCACTTTTGCTCCTCCCCTCGTCGCAGCAGCGGCGACGGCGTCCTCGGGATGTGGCTGCGCGTGGCAGGGTCGTAGCTCCGCGCGGCCGCCGGAGCTGCTGCTCATCGTCGCCCGTCTCCGGGGGAGATTTACGGGCTGGCTGCCGCTGAGCCACGCTTGAGTAACCGAGCTGCCGTAACCGCGCGGGGAGGGACGTCACTCCCTCTGGCTAGGCGAGCGCACGGCAGCGCCTCAGCCTTCCCGCCTCGGCGCCCGGCCATAGCTCGCGCCGGGAGGGGGAGAACTGGGCGAGGTCTTGCGTTTCGCGGGAGGAGAAGCGGAGGCGCGGCGAGCCCTCACCTTGGGCGGATTCCTCAGCCAGGTTCCCCGCCGCCTCGGGCCACCGTTTCTTTTCCCTCTCGAGGGGGGGGGCGGCGGCGGCGGCGGGAAAGCGAGCGGGTCAGGTCGGCCCCCGATGCAGGACCTGAGCATGGAGCAGGCTCCGGGAGGGCGGGAGGCTGTCCGCGCTCGGCGGCGCTGCTAGGATCACAAGCGAGCCTGCCCGGCGGCCCCTGAGCGATGAGATCTCGCAAAGGGTAGCCGGAGGGGAGAGCGAGAGCGAGCCGGCAAGCCGAGGAGGAGAGGCGTCGCGCCCGGGGAGGTGGAGATCCAGCAACATGCCAGTTCGCAGAGGTCACGTGGCGCCACAAAACACCTTTTTGGGGACCATCATCCGGAAATTCGAAGGGCAAAGTAAGTTCGCGACCTGGGAATGTTTCCCTGGGGTCGGAGGAAGGGGGCTCGTGGCGTCGGGGAAAGAAGACAAGTTTAAGCTCAGAAGCGATCGGGTTTGGGCAGGGGTTGCTCCTGGCTTCTCTGGGTGGCTGAGCCGTCTCCCGAGACGGCGATCGGGGGAGCTTTCCTTCCCGTCCTAGGGCGGCTTGCCTTGACATGGGGTTGGTAAATTGTTCTCTTTCCTTCCTCGGCACAAACGGGCCGCGACGAAACGTAAATGCCTGTTTATGCATGTTCCCAATCTGGGGCGGGGGGGGGGCTTTGGCTGGCCTAAAGTCCTGGAAGGGCAGCCAGAAAGTTATGTGCTGTTTTCTGCTTGGAAGTTTAAACCTTGACCTTTTGTTGCCTGGAGGTACTTGCTTGACATGACTTTGTGAAAAAGTTTCTTGCAGGCCCTTTTTAAGATGGGCTGTGGACTGGGATGAATTAGGATTTTTCCGGGTGAGCTGTAAAATCCTTATAGTCCGACAGATGTGATGGTTCCTTTAAGTTAGCCAGAAGGCATCAAGAGCTCTGTGGGATCGTAAACACTTAACATTTTACCATAGTAAAAACTTTTGTGAGCTGTCATAATGAAACATTAAAATTGTTGTAAAACTGCAATAAATTATGAGTACAGTGCCCTTTGGAAAGTTGTCTAATATTGAGTATAAACTATGGTGGCTTGCATGAGCTTTCATTTTAAGCATTTCAAGAATGTTTGTTCTGAAAATAGGGTTAGAGTTGCAAGATGGGTTAATGCAACGGTGTAAATAAGTGTTTCTGTAATCATAAGGATTTACTTTTAGATAAGTGTAGAGGATTACAAATTTAATCTTTCAATTATTGTCACATATTTGGTCTTAATTCCCTAAAAACAGGAAAATGGAAACGTATCTTTGGAATGCAATGAAATAATAAATTCTAGATACATTGAAACTACCCTAAGAAGAATATAGGTAGATTGCTAACAATTCTATAACGATGCTATGGATCTCAAGGTAACAGATTCCTACCCTGTAAAAATCAGATTGTGCAACTTTTCTGGGTGGAAGGAATCTACTAAAGTTAATGGACTTGGTATCTGTCCCTTGGGAAGTACATCACAAGGCCATTGAGTGACATAAGTTATGGCTGCTGCAAAGAGAACTTGTCAGTAATTAGAGTCTTCCCTTTGGAAGATGACATGCATGAGAAACATTTCAAAATATGTGAATGAGATTGAGAGAAATCAAAACAGATGCGCACTGCCTTGCAGACTTCTCACTGTGTCTTCAAGTGTAAATAGGTTTAGCCCTTGGATAGCTCATGTGCACTTCTGCCATGTGATACCTCTGATGAAGCTTGGAAAAGAAGTGAGGCAAATATCTTGTGCCTTGATCCTTAATGTTATGACAGATGTGGCTTCAAGGTTGTGCCTGTCATTGAAAACAACAGGCTCAGCAAAACTAAGCAGGCAGTGCAGCTTCTGTAGAGAGAATACATGGGTGAGTATTTCAAGTAAAATGATTGGTTAGAGTACATTAATATCTTTAAGCTGTAAATTAATAATTGAGGCTATAATTTGCCCCTCTCTACTCTCCTATAATCATCTAAAACCACATGTTTCTGTAATTCTGCTGGATTACTTCTACATATGAGAATGAAAATCGGTCCAGTCAAAGTATCTTGCTTTATACAGTCAGGATTAGATGTGTTGTATAATTAAATTCTTTCACTTGGATTTTGTGAAAACTAGAATCCCACAGTCTTGTTTAGAGCATCGTTTTACAGGGCAGTCAAGAGCATTAAAATCAACCTGCTCTTGCAGAATAGTGCTGGAGTGCCTCAGGTAGCCCGCTTCCCCAAAAATTGTTTTCCTTCTTACTGTACAGTGCCCTAGGTTTAACCTCTGCTCTCAAGTTTCTCTCTATTTAGCATCTCAAGTAGGGTGTTCCTGTGCCAAGTAAGCTTCATATTCAGAACATCTATGTTGCATGCAAAGGTCTCTTATCCATGGTATCTCCTGTTAAAATGACCAGATAGTAAGGGGTAGGAAATAATATCCAAGTTAATAGACCTTAGAAAATTGATGTGCTACTTATTTTGACAAGGGGCTAGATAGCTGCCAGGAGCTGGATTTCCCAAATTAGGCAGGAGTACAAAAAAGAAACAAGGGGGCTTAGAGGACAACACTGCATTTTCATTTCATTTCACCACAGTTTAATAAAGGCAGCTTGGTTTTGCTGTACTATCTCATCATTCCTCCTTTCTGTTACATTAAGGACTATAATGCTGCAGTGTCCTTTGGAGGGGCTTAAGTCATATGTAAGCCCTGGAGAGATCTGGGGCTGGATGGCCAACAGTCCTACCAATATAACTCATCTTTTAATGAGTGGACTTCTGTTTTTGAGAACCTTTTTTTTAAAGACAAGATACGTGCTAGCCTTTTTCTTTCGAATAGGGCGCTTCTGCAAATATTTAGCAAAACTAACATCCACCGTGGTGGTGGAAAAGCTAGTTTTTAATCTGTTAAATATGTTTGCAGAATTGTTTGCAAGCCCAGTGATATTATCTTAACTTTCCTCTGTTCTTTTTTTTTCCAGTCCAAAAGCCTATTACAAAGCTTTCATTAAAGTTCAGGCCCTCAGAAATGAAGCCTCTTTCAGGAGCTTGGACAAGCAGGAAGGAAAAGCCTTTTCAATAGAACAGTAAGCCAGCATTAAGCTTTTCACCCAGACAAAGTTTTGCAAGCAGCTTCCTACAGTAGAATGGATTTCCCTCTCCCGCGAAGTCAGCTGATTTTGAGTTTTACTTCTTCTGTATTCCATTGAGTCACTTTAAAAGAGCTTTAAAAGTGGTATTAAGCATCTGCTAAAGCTCACCATATGTAGAAATTAGATGCAGCAACAGCTCTTCTCTAGACAGATACCGGAGGCTTTTGAGATACCATAAGATTCTTGAAAAATGCCTTGTTGTTTTATTGCAGATAAAAAATTCATCATTGCTAATGCTAGAGTGCAGAATTGTGCGATTATCTACTGCAATGATGGCTTCTGTGAGATGACGGGCTTCTCCCGGCCAGATATCATGCAAAAACCCTGCACCTGTGACTTTCTTCATGGACCAGAAACCAAAAGACACCACATTGCCCAAATTGCCCAGGCACTGCTTGGATCGGAGGAGAGAAAAATAGACGTTACCTATTATCGTAAAGATGGTAAAGTAGTTTCTTTCTTGCATTTGTTTCAAAACAAGTATTGAAAGCCAGCTTCCCATGAGGGTTGGGAAGGCTCACTGAAGGCTCTTAAATACCTACAAAGTGTGTGGTGCTTCTTTCCTAGACCTCTTGAATGTGTCTTTTATTGATGTATCAACCCACCCATTCTAGGAAATTAAGATAGGACACAAGGGACTGTTATCTTAGGCAGAGATTAGAACAGCGTTTCTCAGCCTTCACAAGTTGAAGATGCACGCTAGCTGTGGTGTTTCTGGAAGTGAAGACGACACATCTTCTTGTTGCCAAGGTGGATAAACACCGCATTAAAGGAATAGCCCCTTCCACACCAGCAATACACTTTACTTTACTTTAAAAGTAGCTCTGGATTGGTGTGTAAGCAGGTTTCTGTTTGCATATTGCTAAATTACTGAATTGCTGAAGTGATGTGAATAAAATTCTCTTCATGTGGGGGTTTCCAAAGAGATCTTGTTTATGGTTTAATATTTCAGTTTAGTACACAACAGAAAGGAAGGAGGAAAGAATTCCACTTCTGGGAGAATTGAGTTGTATGTCTGTAACTGTGATTGTTTTCAAGTTTAAAAATGAAGTACTGTATGTAAGAACGCATGCTGAATATGCATATTTTACTGTTTCCAATGAATGGCGATTCATATTTCTTCCCTCCTTATATATTTATTACTTTTCACTGAATTCATTCATAGAATTTGTCAGTGCTCTCTCTATTTCCTACATTCTCTATTACGCTTAAGATTATGAGTGAATTGTTCTAAAGCAGTATTGAAATACAGCATTATACGTATTTCAAAATAATATAGTTTTGGATATATGCATGTGTAATGTGTAAGGATAGCTTACTCCACATATCCTCATTATAAATTTAGCAGTGAATGTTTCTGAAAATTTGGGCTGTATAGTACATTGGATTTTATTCCAACAATGTGTTGGAAGATTATCTCTCCTACTGTTCCCAGAAAAAGAATCTGAGGTAGGTGCTATGTTCATACCCCTGTATGGTCCAAAGCATCTTTTTGGAATAAAATTCAAAGTATTGCACAGGGCTATTGACAATCTGAGAACAGTGAAGAATGTGCCCAGTTGTCAAATCAGAAGTTAAATACTGGATTGATATTAAAAATCCAATCACATTATATACAAAATGTGACTGTCATTCTAAAGGCAACTTTTACCCCTTGCATACATATGTAAACCTCAAACAAATTAAGGACTAATAAGTATTTTCCACTGTGGATTTTGTTGATCTATACCAGACATGTCAAACTCGCAAGTCACATGACGTCGCGCGACGTGTCGGAGCTTTTTCCCCATTGCTGGCAATGGGGTGGGCGCGGTTTCCTGGTGACGCATCCGGCCCGCAGGCCCGCAGTTTGACACCCCTGATCTATACTAATTGCTGCTTCACATCATGGAATAATAAAAAAAAACCCTACGTGGCGATATATTTAAAAGAAATGGTGCATTTGATTTGATAGAATAAAATGCTTGATGTTACACAGTATACGCACTTTTAAATGATCGTTTGAGTATATATTGTTTCAAATACTGAGTAATAACTTTGGGGAAAATTTAAGAAAATCACTTGTTTCAAAGAGGTTAAATCACATATTTTTTAAGCTTTAACTGATTTCAAATTGAAATAACTTTATTGTGGTCATTAACCAGCAGAGTTTAACTGATTTAGATTTGCACAATGAATCATTACTTTCAGTAAGAATCATACAATATGTATTTGCTTATGAACTTAAGATTTGACATTTATTTGTCAAAATACATCCAGATAAGGGAGTAGCAATACTAATTATTTCTCAGGGCTTCATTTATTTTATTTTCTGATTATTCAGTTATAGTAATACATAGCTATTATTCAGTTACAGTAATACATAGCTATGTTGTTGTTCTTCTATTGTTGTTTGCACTGTATTTCTATTCAAAGGACAAATGCAAATTTGTGATATATTCAAATCTTGAGTTTTAATTAAGCTCCAGAGGCCCACCTGTGCACTATTTACATTCATTTGAGAATTGTGACAATGAAACGGATCATAAAGTGACAATTGAACTCTAAAGAAGTTGTGACTCCTGTATCTCTTCAATGGTTGTGGTGACATTGGTGGATTGGCATTGCTGAAGGATTCCATTCACTGATAAATGTAATTCCTGGAAACAAAACAAGCAAAATTTTTAAAAAGCTTGAATACATTTCCTTAAAACAATGTCTCCAGGTCAGTAAAAAGTATGTCTATTGTTGCAAATGTGGTTGTGAATATTGTGGGTATTTACGTTCTCAATTTTTTTTGTCAACCTTTTATGGTGCCCTTCTTTTTTTGATCCTAGTAGTTATTTTCTCAGTAACTCTCCTACTGCAGCTTTCACAGATGGGAGAGATCAAAGGGAACTTGACAGAGGAAGCAGTTTCATAATGCAAGTCCCTCTTTCTTTGTACACACATCAGTCTCACATGTATACACAAAAGGGTTGGCTCAGGATCAAGAAGCTGCAACTACCAATCTTGTTGGATTTGATTGGCTTCCTGATAGAACAAAGATTAAGATGTTGGCCTTGTTTAAGCAATAGAGAATCACCACAATTTTATGTGTTCCATTATATTCAGAAATAGGCCATGTGTTCAGTGGGATAAAATCTCTAGGACTTCAGCTTTAGATTAGTTGTTTATTAGTTGTTTCGGTAACAAACCAATCTAGGTCTCTCACAGAGATTCCTAGCACTGTTCCCATATTGCAGTTCTCAGGATCTCCTGAAGAAACTCTGTTTTTTAAACATACATGAAAGCCACTAGCTTATGGTGAAGAGATGCAGAAAACCTGTAACGTTTTGTTGCCTTCTAGTGATCATTTGGCTTTTTGCAGCCTAGTAACTTAGTAAAAGCATATAGGTCTATAGCCCAAATTCTGTTTTTATGATTGGTACAAGATTATTTAGAAAGCTTCATGACTGAATGGGGAAGGCATACCAGTGAATTCATGACTCTTCTTATTGTGCAATATGAATTTGTCTTTTTAATGTTTTTAAAGAATTCTAGCTTTTCGTGTACAGTGTCAGGCCCAAGGAACTGACGACAATATGAGGAATTTATTATTGTTCACCCATAGATAGAAACCTTGGCAGACTTACCTGCATAATTAATAGATACAAACATTGAACTGCTGGGGGGGGGAATGTCTGCCTTCTTCTTTTTCCTGCATACAGGATTCCAAGCTATGTTGTCTCTTTAATCTCTGGAAAAGAGCCCATCTCTCCTGTGACACTGGATTATATTCCATCACATCAGGTAGTCCTCAAGTTATAATAAAATTATGACAAAGCTCCCCATGGCTATTTACGACCTGAATTTAAAGTTTTGATCCCCCCCGTCACTTGATCGTAGTCGTGCTGGCACAGTGGTTAGAATGCAGTATTACGGGCTAATTCTGCTGATTGTCAGCAGTTCGATTCTCACTGGCTCAAGGTTGACTCAGCCTTCCATCCTTCCGAGGTTGCTAAAATGACCCAGATTGTTGGGGGCCATGTGCTGACTCTGTAAACTGCTTAAAGAGAGCTGTGAAGCGGTATATAAGTCTAAGTGCTATTGCTATTGAGTACTCTGGCCTGCATTTAAAGCTGTTTGAAGCATCCTGCAGTCATGTGACCATGATTTATAATGTTTTTTTTTGTCGGAAACCAATGTTTACAATTATTCATTGTAGCCAATGGATTCACTTAATGATTGTGGTACTCACTTATTGACCTTAGTGACCTTGGCATTCGCTTAATCACCATGGTGATTAATTTCATGACTGTCATGGAAAAGGTTGTAAAATTGGATGCAAATATGTGATGACCTGCTTAATGACCACCATGACTTACAACCTTAATTCAAGCTCAGTTATGGTCATAAGTGGAGGACTACTATCAGTCTTTCTACATCTAAATGGAATACAAAATCCAGATAGCTTCAATCTAAATTAGATTACTGTAGCCCATGTAGTTTAACTTCAGCCACTAACCATGGAAATGACAAAACCTACAGATTTCCAGTTAATGGGAAGTTTGTAAAAAAAACAAAACACCTGATGGTGACAAACCTGTTGCATTAATAATGAATTGAGTGGATATGCTGGATAAGGAAGTTCTATTCCTCAGATACAAACTGCATATGGAATAAAGGCATAAGGAACTCAGAGTAACTATGAGCATCTGGAATGGCAGTGGTTAAAAAAAATACTGATATGGAAATTAAAAACAAGAGCTTGGGCTTTGCAGGAGCTGCTTATTGACCTTTAAAATGCATTAGAAGTTGTGTGCAGAACCTTCAAAGATTGTAATCACACCTTTTTGATTACATATGTTCATGCACATACCATTCCTTGCAATTGATTATGAATTCATTGGATTAAAGCAAATGCATTTCAGTTTATTTATCCCTGAAAATGAGGTATAGTGACTGAGTCATAACAACACTAAGCATATCTGCTTATATCTAGTGAGAAGTTCCTTTGCGTTAAATAGAGCGGGTATAGCAGAAATAAGAGTAGAACAATGCTCTCAGACCCTTGTTATTTGCCATATTGGTTAGGGAAGTTGGAAGCTGGAGTTTCACAACATCTGGAGATCTATTTTTTTTTAGCCTTAATTGCAGATTAAAAAACCATAGTCACAGCAATTAATCTTGGTTTCCTTGGATAGCAACCTTGAAATGTTCCTGGATTCATTACCTTCCTAGGAAGCTAAGCACAGGAACACTTCCATGGTCTTGAAAAATTACTGCTTGGAATTATACATGTAATTGTTACCCCTACTTCTATTGTAGAGTTGTGCTTAAGCTGCGTTCCTTTCCTAGTTCTGTTTATCTAATAGAGTCATTTGGCTAAGATTTTGAATTTTATGCCCTACACAAGTTGTTACTTGGTGGCTCATTATGAAATAGTCAGAAAAAAGCAAAAGATTTCTGGAGACACACTGCAATGAGATTACTCTTGCCTAAAAGCAAAGAGGCTACATTATTTTTGACTCTGTGGCTATCCTATTCAAAGTAGAGGAAAGGTTAAAGTATAGAAATATATGTGAATCTTATGTCCAATTGCATCAAAATAAAATTTTCTCAAAAATAACTAAACCAGGAAGTATTTAATTTCTGAATAACAGAACTGGTACTGTTAATGTGTTTTTTCACATAAGCTTCATAACATCCTTTCTACGTCTTTTTGAGAACTGATCGCATTAGGTATCTTTGGAGGTAAAATGGTATTTACATAGCACATCAATATTTTTGTTTTAATAAATTTATTTGCCATGGAAATGTGTGACAGCACTTCCTTTGAGGACTTCATTTTGCCATTGAAGTCATTATTGCATAAATCACTCTTGACAGCTGTAAAATATTGCTTGAGGTGATAACGCTGTAAAGCTTTGACATAAAAGCTATAATTGTAGAAGGATTGAGGATGGGATGGCATATTCAATTGAAGGATCTTGCACTCTGTTGATCCTTTTTGTGTAATAGGTATACAACAAGGCTTTCAGACTAGGAAACATCTAAGAACAAGTAGTGAAAACTGATTATTGACAGGAGGGTGAACTTGTGTACTGCTACCATGTTGGTGGAGAAATGTTCAGAGAAGTGCAAGGGCAGGAGGTGGTCACAGTTAAAATGACAACTGGAAATCATGACTCCAAAGAGTTCATTTTCTTATTCCAGAGAGCAATAGTATTACTCCTGACTGATTAGTGAACATCAATGTTGAACTAATGAAGTAGGGCTGAACTGATTAGATGGATAACTGAAATAGATTTCCAAACCCATAGTTTTAAAGATGAATAACTTAATTTATACACTCGGCATAAATTGTATTGTTGTTACCATTTTCCATAACCCTGAGTGAAATGTTCATCTGATACAGCCTTGCTGTCACCCAGTGAGGTAAGTCATGAGTATGTTTTTATCAATGGATATTAGACATGACAGCTTAAGACTTTTTGATGAAAAGAGTAAATAAAGACTGAAGAAGTTGCTGAATCTTACTGACCCAAACCTTTGGCTCATCTTGCTTGATATTATCTATTCTGGCTGTCTAGGTTTACACTTAGAAGTTTCTTCCAGCTCTATCTGAGGATTCAAGAAATTGGCCCTTGGAGAGTAAGTGGCACTGAGCAATGCTTGGTTAGATGAACAAGCAGGCAGTTGTCCATAGGATATTATTCTACAGCAGTGTTTCTCAACCTTGACAATTTTAAGGCATGTGGACTTCAACTCCCAGAATTCCACAGCCAGTGTTGCTGGCTGTGAAATTCTGGGAGTTGAAGTCCACATGCCTTAAAATTGTCAAGGTTGAGAAACACTGTTCTACAGTGTCATTTGACTCCATGTAATGGCTTCCAGTAGGGGGTTGTCCAAGGTGTTTTGTTGCCTGAAGTAGAAAAGTGTCCTGAAAGTGAAGTGTTTGTAAATCCAGCCAAGTCATGTTGGCACTTGAGGCAGAAAGTCATACTGATATTTTTCCTTCTTTCTCGAACCATAAGAATGGTGATCAAATAACCAACAACTTGTTTCTCTAATGGCTTTCTGAAATCAGTGCTGTAAAAAAATCTGGATGGCCATTGGATGGCAACAAAGACTTTAAAAAATATTTTTACTGCCTTCTGGTGGGCATCTAGATTTTTGCTGTATAGGCCTTGCAGCCTGTTAGCTAGCGTGCTTCTTTTCCTGGATTTGATATACTGCTGACTACCAAAGTCTCTCAAACAATTTGTAATTTAAAAAGTATATTGACAGTTTGCAATAAAAAAAAAAAAGGCCAGACCTTTCATGGCAGCCAAAATTTGCTGGTAGAGGAAGTTGTTTTTTAATTGATTAAGTTATCTGCTGTTATTAAGTTGAAAAAACTAGAATTGGATGCCTATATAGCCAGTATCATTACCATGTAGTAGGACACGAGACTGGATTTTTCACAGAGCATAGTCTGACAATGTGATTTGAGTATTTCTCATCTAAAATGGAGACTGACAAGTCCATTGATTTTCTGTTGGTTCATGATCTGAAACCAATTTAGTATTGCTGGCAATGTACACGCTTGGATTCCTGCAGAGAACATGGAACTGTCCCAAGGACAGATTTGGCTCTCTTTTCTTGCAATATTCCTGTACAGGTCATCCTCAACTTACGACCACAAAATTTAAGTGAGACATTCATTAAGTGAGCTTTGCCCCATTTTACGACCTTTCTTGCCATAGTTGTTAAGTTAGTAACATGGTTGTAAAGTGAATCTGGCTTCCCCATTGACTTTGCCTATCAGAAGGTCACAAAAGATGATCACACGACACACGCAGGAGACACGGCGGCCATCATAAATACATGGCAGTTGTCAAGAGTACGAATTTTGATTTCATGACCACGGGGATGCTGCAGTTGTGTGAAAAATGGTCATAAGTCACTTTTTTCAGTGCTGTTATAACTTTCAGTGGTCACTAAATGAATGTTTGTAAGGACTGCCTGTACTCCTAGGGACTGCTTTGTTTTTTGCTGGAATTTAGAAATCGAGTAGCCTATGCTAGTGTAACGTGGTCATTGGTGGGGAAAAAGCACAAGCAAAGATGTGTGCCACCATTTTTATAAAACAGTGACACAAATGTTCCAAAGCAGTTCTTCAGGCCTGCAGAACAGATGCTGTTGGACTGCGTATGATTCCCGGGTTCCCTTTTGGAAGCTGTCCTTTGGTGAGTACTGAAAATGGTGGTCTAATATTTTTCCATTTAGGAATCGGAAACACATGAGAATTGTAGGCCTATCATGATAAAAAGGAAGGAAGAACATTCCTCAAACATAGCCCTACTACAAAGGCTATGGGATCACACGCTGCCTGGTTTTTAGTCCCCCAAATGAAGTTTAAGATATTTTAAAAGGTCTCCTGGAATGGACACTGGTATTCCTCATAGTGCCCTCGAAGTATTGTTAAATGATTGTAATTAACAAGAATCCCTCTTTCATGATAGAACAACCTCAGCCAGCTACAGGTGGAATCGTATTTTCATTTCTGCCTGTCATATTTATTTCGTTTTTTAATAATCGGTGCAAGGTGCATCAGCCAAGCTTTCTACACAAGTTAGCAGTCTGTAACAAATCTCATTCTCAAAACCTACTGAAATATTGACAAAGTGTGAGCCATCAGTCTAAAAATTACCAATTGCTATTGTCAGCTGTAGTAGTATCTCATTCATTAAAAATACTGAAATTCACACACACACACACACACACACAATGTACTACAAAGGTGAATCTGGACAGCACTCAACAAATGGGTAAAAATACATATAAAAACCAAGGGAATAAAAATAGCCATTTTAGCTATTTTTCTTTTATCTTGTAAGAAACTTGGAATCACAGAATATTTGACGGAACCTAGCACTTTCATTTTTGCGTGTTAATTTTTAATATCACAAATAGATCTGATTTCTCTGTGTCCCCCCCAACCCCGTTTATTACCCAGTTCACTGAAAAGCTTTTAATGGTCACCAAAGTAGATCTCTTCTGCCCTTGTAAATATCTGCTTTGTTTTTCAACAGCGATTACTAATAGCAGCACAAACTACACAGTTAAGATGCCATCACTTTTCTTACTGGGATCATATAAAATGTATGTGTAATATATAAAGAAAGAAATTGTAGATAGAATATGTTGTATTTGTTTCTAATGCTGCCTTAAGATTCTGAATTGCAGAATGATTAAAGCTAACAAGATTTCAATTAACTTAGTATTCTGTATTATGAGGTTATTATATTTGCAATGAAGCTGACTTTCTTTGGAGGTTAATTGCCAGTGGAGTGATTTTATTTGTAGTATTTTCATCAGAGGATAGGAGAAGTTACTATAATCTCTTCCTCTCAGCTGAAGGAGACAGTTGTTATTAAGATTCCACGTTGGCGATGATGTTATGTCACCCATCAAACTTCACACTTTCTTTCTTACCTCTGTAACAAATGCTGGAATTTGACACTGAGGATCCTTACATCTTGTACTTAATATATGAAAGTTTGAAGGCCAGACCTTGTCCTCTGGAGGTGATAAAATTGATTACTGTTGGGCCACCTGCCAGCTCAGATTCTTTTTATTAGTTATATGTGTTCCACCATTCTTCATCTGAGCAGCTCAGAATAGGTTATATTTAGTTCCCAAACAAATGTCTGATAATACTTTTTCCTTCTTTTCCTTCCCTCCAACAATAATGCTTAAAAAGTCAAACCATAGAACAGCTCTGTGGAAAAGTTCTTGTGCCTGCTATAGACAGCACCACCACAGGCAATCTACTTTGTCCATGATATATAAGGAATAAAGACAAGACACTGAAAATGCCACAGCAATTCAATGAACACACTCCAAGGGCTACTAGGATGCTCAGTTTGAAAGACAGCACCAATCCCAAATTGATGGTTTATTGCTTGAAAAAAAACCCAGCCCACTTTCCTACCTGTCATTGATATATTCTGTTCAGTCTCTATTTTACTCTATACATAGCTGCCTTTTAACTTATAAGAGCTCAAGAGAGATAAATTGCTAGTGGCCCAGATTGCTTTCTGGATGCATTTGTGTGATACCAAATGAAGTGGTATCTGAGATCTGTTGATGCCATCTGATGCTCCTTTTTAAAACTGTCTAGTAGCAAACCAGCTTGTGTATTTTTTTTGCCCAAATACAGTGTTTTGTTTATGAATTTAGTGCTCAAATCTCAGGGCATCACTTGTGCGTTATCAAATGCATTCATAAAGAAGCTGAATTTCAATGCTGTTCCTATTCTGTAATTTCATCCTCCAAAGTTCCAGGCTGAGCTAGATTTGAACCCAAGCTTTCCACGCTGCTGCTAATCCCATTATCTGCTCACCTGCAATTTGATTCTCACTAGGTATTTAGGTCACCTTGAAGAAGCACTGAATATTGCCCTATGCCCTATATGGATCTCCAAGATAAAAGAGTATACATAGCTGCACACTCTATTCTTTCCCAACTGAAAATTTCCTAAAGCAGAAGTCTATGAAATAACAATATGGAAGTATAGAGGTATTTGGTGGTATCTGTTTTATGGGGATAGTGTCTACTTTTGGGGGTGTGTGTGGATATTGTTCAAATTGTACATTATGTCCATGCTAGTTTCTCAAATAATATTATTTCAAGTAGCTTAGGCTCACCCTTCCCCAAGGCAATTGAAGTTGCCCAAGATTCCTTTCTGCCACTGAACATTGAATATTGAAATGGAATCCACGCACCAATATATCTCCATTACTTTAAAGTTTTGCCACAAGGATACAGCTGATCTGAGCACATATACATTTTTTATGAATAGAAGTAGTGAAGTTGGCAATGGAGTTCATGGGTGAGTGGCATGGTAAAAGGATTAAGGTAAGATGCAGGCAATCTAATGTTCTTCAGATGGTTTATGCTGTAGCATCCACAACCCCTTGCTTTTGGTTGTTGATATAATAAGTTCAAGTCAAATATCTGAGAGACATTATGTTGCTTGCCCTGAATGAAGCACACACAGATTACGTTGCAGACACAGTCTATGAATGTAGATTGACCCACTCTTATTATTTTTGAATTACTGAACATGTTTTGTGTAGTTTTTATCTTGATCTTAGTCTTTAGCAGTGGTTTTTTTGTAAAAAAAAAAAAAAAAAAAGGTGCCGGAACTCACACACATCATACAACCTGCCTTGCCTACCCTAGGTTTACCTTTGTAGTTGAAAAAAAAAAACCCTTCAGTTTTTAGTGTATCTAAAAGACTAGGATTTTGTTCAAGGTAAGTTAATACTAGTATTAATGTTACCATGCACTGTCTGGCTTTAAATTACAAGAAGGCATTTTATTAATATTTTGGGACATTTACCACTGGCATACCCATTTAGTTTAATGAGTGGAAATGTCAGCTTTCTATGTGGAATGAAATTGGCCCAATAAAACAAAATTTGTTTCCTTGTAAAAGATTGAATTATTTTTAAGAAGTTGTCAAACAAGGTGGAAAAATTTACATTTGAAGTTTAATATGGATATTGACTTGAAACAAATTAAAGTTGAAACTTTGTCAGTGAACAGATTACTTTTAACTTACCTTTAAGTTTAAACCCAATTTTATAAATAGATCTGATTAAACCTCATACTGTAGGTCTACCTTTACATTTGACCAATACATAATTAATATATATTGTTATTAATAATAAGACCTCCAAATCACAAGACATTGGCTTTATTCTTATTCTTCCCCTCTGCAGTTTGAATATAAAGTATAAAAGACTAAAAAGAGATTTTCGTAGACATCCCAGCCTTTGAACTACCCAAGGAACCGAAACAGCAAAGTTTTGCTGTTGGGCAAGCTTCCACACCAGCCGCCTTTCTTTCCTCTCGCTTCGCCTCTTTTTAACCTCACACCCCACCTTCTGTAAGGGAAGGCAAAAGGCTCACTCACCCTCTTGTGAAAGATGGCCTTCATGTTTATGTGTCTCCCACTGCCACCATCGGCTTCCACTCCATATGGTCCAACCCAGCCAATCAAGCCACGCTCTGGCTGTGGTGCTCCGGCGCCTCATGGCTCCTCCTAGAGGAGGCAGACAGCGCCGGAGGGGACCCCACTCACACCGTACCGCCAGCAGGGCATTTTCAAAAGCAAACGAGGACAGGAAGGGAAACAATAGGAAAAGAACGCAACTCTGGAAAATCCGTCAAAAAAAGGTGCTGGAACTCGGTGCGTTCTATGACAAAAAAAATCCCTGGTCTTCAGAATTCTTCTTCTATTGGCTGATCTCTAATTGCCAGGTGGTTTTCTCAAGATTTAATCCAAGGAGGATGGGTAGCCACTAATTGTTAAGTATATCAACAGTGATGTTTGTGCAAGCTTAAGAAGCTATTTTAAATGTTTAGACAGAGTGATTTGGTCATTTTTTTATTGTTGCTAACAATAATACCAAATGTTTAAATGTTGTTTATTGTGTTTGGATTATACTACAATCCAAACATAATATACTACCTATATCATTTCAAACAAATGACTGTCCAGTCTCTTCTTAAAAAACCGTCAGTATTGGATCACCCACAGCTTCTAGAGGCTAGTAGTTCCACTGATTAATTGTTCTAACTGTCAGGAAGTTTCTCCTTAGTTCTAGGTTAGTTCTCTTCTTGATTAGTTTTCATCCATTGCTTCTTGTCCTGCTTCAGATGCTTTGGAGAATAGGTTGACTCCGTCTTCTTTGTGGTAGCCTGTCAAATATTGGAACACTACTAATATGTCATCCCTAGTCCTTCTTTTCACCAGACTAGACATACCCAATTCCTTCAACCATTCTTCATATATTTTAGCATCCAAACCCCCTAATCATCTTTGTTGCTCTTCTCTGCACTCTTTCTGGAGTCTCAACATCTTTTTTATATTGTGGTGACCAAAACTGGATGCAGTATTCCAAGTCTGGCATTAATAAGGCAATATAAAGCAGTTATATTCTTGCAATCTCAATTCTTGCAATCTCAATTCTATTCCTCTGTTATTGCAACCTAGGATTGCATTGGCTTTCTGGCAGCTGCAGCACACTGCTGGCTCATATTTAAATGATTGTCCATTAGGACTCCAAGATCCATCTCACAGTTACTACTATTGAGCCCGTTCCACCTAGTCAGTACCCGTGCATTTGGTTTTTCTTGCCTAAATGTAGAACCTTATCTACCTACACATCCGAGCTAACAAGTCTCTCCCCTCCACCATTTTTAGATAATAAAAATTGTGTTTTCCAGGAAGCACAAAATTACGCTTCACCTTTATATGTTCCTGATGAATTATATCATCATAAAACCTAATAATGGTCTGTGAGCCACTCTTATCATTCTCTTGCATTCATTGGCCCCTTAATGCCAAGCCAAGCAACAAACAGCTTGCATTTTACCCACAGCAATTCCATTGCAATAAGCTATCCTCTGGATGGTATAACTCTCTGTGCTATTTTTTAAACAACTCTATTAGAAGAATATTAGAGTTAAGGAAAGGATGAGGAAGAAAATAGACTAATTATTTCAAACCACTCCAAGTTAATAGCAAAAGCAATCCAGTGGCTTGCTTCCCAGGAGGACCCCCTTTTTTTTTTTTTTGCACTCATTATGATAGATTGCCCAACAGATGTCCCTTCAGAAAAAGGGGTGTTTTGTTGTTGCTTGTTTATGGGCATTTGTTTCAATGATGGTGGATCAGATAGGGAAGGTTAAGGGAGCCTTGAATTTTGGGGGCCATTTAGCACAGGGAGAATTAGACTGATTTCTGCTCTAAGAATATTCTACTGTTGTTGGGACAGAGTCTTCCCAGAAAACAGCAACAGCAGTGATGGGAAACAGGGACTGGGCAAACGTTGCAAGGACATCCAACCTTTAAAAGTAATGGAGGACTAGACAGGAGTAGCTTGGATAGATACCTAATGAATCCCTTTCGTTAGTCATTCCCATTAAAGGTATTTAATACAAGATGATCAGACCTATTCTTGCCAAAGCAAAGCAGTTATTTTCAGAGCATTAGTGAGTCATGTACTTGCCTCCTTGAAATAAATTATTTATAAATGTTTAGTTTACCCCTAGTGAAAATCATCATGATCATCACCTTCGTTGTCATTATCGTCACCAACCTACATAGCACACAACAGCTTTTATATTCTTATATCAAGCCATTTAAATTTTCTACACATCTTTATGGTTATTCATTTTTTAAAAATTTATGAAACAGATGAAATTCTGTCATTTCTGATAGAATGCAGTAGTAATGTCCCACCTTGGTTTTTTTTTTTTATGCATGTGAATTTTATCAGAGATTAAGCAGAGCAATGGAGCAAATCTAACTGAATCATTTTTCAAGTGATTATCTTAAATACTTAAATTGACGGGAATGATGGACTTTGCCACTAAATGCAGTTAACAATCAATCACTTTTGTTTGGTTTGTAACTTTTTATTCCTTCTATCCTATATGGGCAATACGCCGAATTTTGGTAAGAATTCAGCTCTTTATTGGTTATTACTATCGTTTTTTCAAAAAAATCTCTCTCTAAAATTTTAAAAATTTATTGCCATGTATAAAATGATGTACACATTTAGACAAAAGGAAAGGAAAAGAAAACTGAGTGAAGTAACAGTAACATATATTTGCTTTGATTGGAATAGAGAAACAATGGAAACAGTTGGAAATTATTTCATGCTTGTCTACTGTGAAAAATGATAGAAGCTAACTGGAATGCTATTAGTTTACCAGATTTAGAAATATAATAAAGGGAAATAGCATCTTCTCCCATGCAGAACTCTTTTTAAAAAATAAGAATGAAGTGAGTCTCTTTATTCCAGTTTTTTAGCTGGGAAATTGGGTCTAAGAAGAACCAATGGGAAAATAGTTTATAACAGAACCAAAAATATGTTGTTCCTAATGAACTTGGTATCAATTAAATTTAAACAAGAAATTAGATTTTAATTATACTGTAACAATAAAATGTATGTAGAAAGAAAAAGAAAACATTTGCTTAATAGAATCTATATTTTTATGTTGACTCAGTTAAGGGAGAACAATTATTCCTGTACATCATCTGTTTGTAATATGATTTTGGAAAAGCAAAAGTATTACACATATGTATTATGGGGATGCTTTTCCATATGTAGAGGACATCAAATTGAAGAAGGCTGAGACTTTAATTACCTGGCACTCTGGGTCATGTAGAAAATTTGAATGACATTTGTAAGAATCTTGAAAAATGAATTAAAATAATGTCAAAGTGATTCCTTCCTTCCTTCCTTCCTTCCTTCCTTCCTTCCTTCCTTCCTTCCTTCCTTCCTTCCTGCCTGCCTGCCTGCCTGCCTGCCTGCCTGCCTGCCTGCCTGCCTGCCTGCCTGCCTGCTCTTCTTTCTTTCTTTCTTTCTTTCTTTCTTTCTTTCTTTCTTTCTTTCTTTCTTTCTTTCTTTCTTTCTTTCTTTCTTTCTTTCTTTCTTTCTTTCTTTCTTTCTTTCTTTCTTTTCTCCCTCCCTTTTTTTTTAAAAAAACTTTCTTTGAGAAACTTAATCAATAGCTTCCTCATAGCAACAGATAACCAGCCCTGGAGCGGCTGTCATACAATCACAGTATGTCTTCTGTCCATTACTCAGCACTCCATCTGTACTGCTGAAGATCTACAGAGCAGGCCTTTAAAGAGCAGGAATGTCTCTTGCAAAGTGGCATTCTTTCTGGAGTGTCAGGGAGACCGGCTTGAGATAACTTGTCAAGTCACTTTTCTTCTCTGCATTAGAAGAAAAAGTTCATTGCCTTGGTTCCCTTATCTGTCTCAAAAACAGATGGGAGAATTTTTGACCCCTTGTTTCATGTCTTCTGTCATTACTTTCATCTTACACAGTAAAATGTTATTGAGCCCTGCCTCTCTGCCTTGCATATTCTCACGCCTACAGACCACCCGGCCTTTCCCTGGAGTACGTCACAGGCTACCTTTGCGCATCTTCCCACAGTCTAAAGGACTTAGGCACTTTTCTATCTATTGGTTTTCCTTCTACTCAGATGAGAATAGAGCTAGGGAGTACTTATCCCTTTATTTAGCATCTGCTTATTTCTTTCGTTCACAAAAATCACTCAACACCCCCTCACGCTTGTAGATTCTCAGCTTCTTTGAAGTATTAGTTTATCTGGTGAGATGCCAGGAACTTATTTTAAAGAAAGTTCTTGTATCTCTTAATTCCAGGGTTCACAGTGTTCACAAATGAGGAAGATAAGACCAGCTGAAAACAAAAAACTAAAAAAGAAAAATAACTTAATATACAATAGGAAATGTGGAAGCACACCCTACTTCGAGATTGGACATGAATGATTTTCTTTTTAATGTGATTTATTATCTGCCCTTGTAGAAAGCAGTGTTGGGTGATTAAAGCTGGAATCCTATATATGATTACTGAGGCTTATACATTACTGAGGATGCATGTACAAATTTGTAAATCACTTGCAAAAAAGTGATGAAAAAGTACAGCAATATTTTTTCATTTTGATTTCAAGTGTGTTTGTGGAGAGTGACAATGAAGCATTAGCATTAAAGTGGGAACTGGAAAAATATCTAGATCCTAGTTTATTGTTGATATTCTTGACATACACACAGAAAGGGAGGAAGAGGATGAGGATGGTTGCATTAGTAGACAGAAAGGACAACAAACTGTTAGTTAGAGCAAGTATAGTCTTGTGGTTAAGATATTAAACTAAAATTAGGGAGTTCAACTTCTGTCTGGAATGGACCTCCAGCGTGATTTGGAGGAGATTCGTTTCTTTCATTTTCTAACTTAATTCACAGGATGGGGTTAGGTGAGGGTTGTACAATGCTTTGAACTCCCAAGAATAGGTGGGTGCAGTTGCAAATAGTAAATACATTTCATTTGTGGATGTTTTCACAGTCAGGAATGAGGAGTAGTACTCCTTTGTCTAAAAGGCTATCCAACCTTGGATACTAAGAAACTTAGCTCAAGAAATAGAAAGATAAAAATACAGTGGCTGCTTTACTTTGAACAGTAAAATGTCGTGTGTGTGTGTGTGTGTGTGTGTGTGTGTGTGTGCCGATTTCAAGAAGGACTTGGATAATCTAGATGATTTAGTGAGCAGGAAAATACAGTAAGTGATTCCTAAGGTCCTTTCCAATTCATACTTAATACGATTCAATGAATACTACAAACATGTGTGAAGAATTAAGATAACTCTTTAATTTCAGCTAGATGAGATTTCAAATGTTTGTAGCAGTTAAATTGATGATACAATGAATCAGACTTGGATTTATTTTTTTGGGATTTTGCTCACACCCACTTCTTTACTGGCAACAGGAGAAACACTCTCCTATCTTAGAAGCCTGATATTGCTTTCAAACATTTGTGGCAGTAAGAACAAAGTCCATGGCTCTCCCTTTGGAGAGAGATGGCTATATTTGTAACTATACACCAATCAGGAACGACTCAATTTTCATGTTAACTTCATTTTCCTGCAATCAAATCTCAGAAATGGTTTTGTATTTATAGTTACACTGATGGTTTTCCTTTCTCATACATGATTTACATAAGACAACTTTCATCTAATGCTACCAAGTGACAATTGGTTCTTATGGTTATTGATGTGTCAGAGATCACATCCCTACATGTCTTTGTCTGTACATATACGCAAATGAAAGCACACATTTTTCTCTCTGCTGTGCTGAAACGCATATTCCTACACAAACACTGGAGGACCAAATTGAACCCTTCTTTCATTCTATACAAAACCTCGTAAGAAAAAAAAAAGTTGCATTTTTTTTTTTGCCAGAAGAGGAACAGAAAAAAAAGGCTTTTAAATAAAACTGAAAACCCGTGACTGAACTTTGGACAAAACTGAAATTGCATCTCTACTCTGAATGGAGAGAGCTGCCTGTTCATGTTGAAGGGTACATCAGGATACTAATTTTGACTTAGTAAGCCCTAAATAAATTAAGATTCAAGTAGCTGCTGGAATGCCTCACCTGATCAGTCCATCCCAAGCTTTGCAAGGCTTGGAGAGGATGTTGGTTATGGCCCCATCCTCATGCAAAGCCTGATGGAGGGGCTCTTCAGCTGCAGTACTTTAGAAACACCTTCTTTTTACAGGCCCATCTATGGTTTGATCCATCCATTGTTTAAGGGGGTTTAATGCAACATTAAAATGGTTCAGGTTTTATTTTGTGAAGTAGTTTACCCCAATAATTGTTTCTGTAAGTTGGATTTGATTGTAACTTGGACATAGAAGTATTAATTAGGGTGTGTGCTTATTTTTATATGCAAATCACTTGACTTGTGAGTAGCAAGATACCCATTTAATAAACAGCAACTCCTTGTGAAGGAGAGGTTATTATATTGGGTCTTTTAAGTCTAGAGGAAGATTTATCTTCCGCTTATTTGCTAATGTTTAATCTTAGTTAAAAACTGCCTCATTTCTTCATTCTACCAGGTAGTATTTCAATCATCCACTGTGCTAAACTGTGTGACTTGCTCAACCATGGTTTATTGAATAAGCTGTCATTGGCTAAATTCACACAATGTACAGTGACATAAGTGGTGACATAAAATCCGCAATAGTTTTGTTCATAGAGCATCCTATGCCAAATTCAGATAAACCTGGCTAAGTGCAATGGGCAAATCCAGTTAGTTAAGTCATTTAAACAATGATCTTCTTCTATTGTTCTCTTCGGTGTGTGTGTGTGTGTGTGTGTGTGTGTGTGTGTGTGTGTCTTGATTACTCTTTCAAATGGCAGTGCTTTGATGAATATACTTAAGAATTTGTCTCCAAGGAATTAAATGAAATTAAAACTACAATAACAACCAGATGCAAATATAATTTACATTAAGTTGGTTTACTCTCAGACTAAAGTGCTATCTAGATTTACGTATCTACATCTGACAACAAAATTTCCATAGGCCCAATTTACATCTGATTTTATAAATGTTTTCTTACTCATATTAACTATATTAAGGCATTTGCAAAAACAGATGCTGATGGAGTAAATCTGATTCTGGAATCTAGCTCAAGTACATGCTAAGAATTTAGGTATTAATAGACCTCTTATGCTCTTTTATTTGGCAAAATGCACTCAAGGATGAGCCAAAGCATTTCTACATACAAATATTTAGATATGTTAACGGATTCTACCCTAAAGTCTTTGATAGCCTCAATGTGTGTATCCCATCCATTTGATCTCGTAAAAGAAAATAAAGAACTTTGAACTAAAAAGACCAATGAAGTCCCAATACTTACAATAACTGTCCCAATTTTTAAGCAGATATAGATTAAGTGTAATCCACACCACTGTTATTTCCTTTCTAATTTGCTTCTCTTTTAAGAAATCCATAATGCTTTAATTCTCCTCATGTAAATAAATAGGTTTTTTAGATTTTATTAGGAAGTCAGATGAATTTACCTGACTGAATAGATGAGTACCTAGACTACTGTGTTTAGCACAGCAATTTCTCCTGAAAAATGAAGTAGTAAGAAAAATAGAGTCAAAGAAGTGATTACAGAAAATAAAATGTGTTCCCTTTCCTGTGGCCACACGAGGCTTTAGGTGGGCGGGCCAGATATCAGAATCATGGTGTGGTTGCAAAATCAGAAACAGAAGCTGAATTACTGAACAGAAGACTTTATCATTATTGTTGCACTAGCTAACTAACTGATTATTGTAATGATCTGTGATAAGTGCATTATTTCTTTATCAGATCTGGACAATTTTGATCCATTTTTTTTCCAAAATACCTTATGGTTGATCATAGCTTAGTACTGTCATACAAATCCTTTTTACATGCATGTGTAGCATGCAATTGAATGGAAAGAAAAACACTGAAACATGACCTTTCCCCCTTCTTTAAGTTCCCATTTTCTCCAGATTTCCCTATTATTTTTTTCAACGTGGCTACCTAGCCTGCTCAATACTCATTGGGCTATTTTGGGAGGCTTCTGTAATCTTTAGGGTTTTGTCCAGCTAAAGATTTTTTTGGAATGTTTTCCAGCTATATAGTTTTGTACTGAGATCTCAGTTCTGTTTTCGTGATCTAAGGTACTTTAAAAACAAATACTGGAAACAGAGAAGAAAATATACAGTAAACATGGATACAGAAATAAATGCACAGAAGGGGGAGAGTTTCAATTTTGTTTTATTTGCTTTTTTAAAACTGTACCTTAGTATACTTAGAAATTCTCCTGTGATTAGCAAATCTCAACTTGTTTGTAATTTCAGAACAAATTCAGTTGTCTCAGGCAATTCCTAGAATTAAATGGTATACTAAATGTTCATTTCTTTTTGCAAAACTAGGAAGATTATTTCTGTGAATATATCATGAAAAACTACTTAACTACTAACAAATTTAGTTACCCTTTGAAGCAACGCTTTTGGGTGCTTCCGTCCTTTTCTACCTTAGAAGTATCTCTTTAACCATTTACATATTTGTTTTAAATAAATTATTCTAAAATCAGGAACAGGAAGAACAAATCTCTAGCTTTTTCATGAATATCAAAATCAGCAACCAAAAGTGTTCCTTTTCATATGCAAGCAACTAGAAAATAAAATCACAAAATGATTGGGAAAGACAAATTTGAGAGAGAAATACATTTCTGAGGAAGTATTGGGTAAATTGTCTATTATTTTTTATTTGTGTATGTGGAAAGCCCTTTGCAGCCCACAACAGAAGCACTTTTAATTTGACAGGTTAAATTCACAATTAAAGTACAGTTTAACACAAAGCTCACCAAACATTGAAATGCAAAATTAGAACTAGGTGATAAAACTACAAGAGAAGTCAAAAGATTTAAAATATTCAAAAGACATTGATGGCATATTAAATGTATTCCTAAAAAAGAAAGTCTTGGCACATTTTAGAAGGTCATTAACAAGGAGCTGAGATGGGCCTTTCTTGTAAAAAGAAAGCTTCTAGCTAGTAACCATGGATTTTTAATGAGATCCTGCCATTTCATGTAGAAAAGAAAGCTCTGGAGCTTTTTAAAGCATCAGCCCATCTGAAAAGTATGAATTGACACTGCAATATTTTGATAGCAGATCTCGTAGAATTATCTATTTACTTATATTTGTATCTCATCTTTTCTTTAGGAGTTCAAGATATCATATACAGCATTCCTTCCTCTAATTTTTCTTACAGTATAACAACAGCAATATATGAAGTAGAGTATGCTTAAACTTAAAGTCTGGTTCAAACCCACCCAATGAACTTCCATGGTAGATGGTAGACTTGAACTCAGGTCTCCCTACTCTTGGTCCAGCATTTGATCTGCTACATCACACTGGAACACCTTTAAAGCAAATGCATATGTTATAGATGATATATCATTTGTCTCATCGTGGTAAAATTTTTGGCATCATATTGGCAACATACTGGATAAAGTAACAGAATAACAGATTTGGAAGGGACTGTGGAGGCCTTCTAGTCTAGCCCCCTATTCAAACAGGAGACTCTATACCATTTCAGACTAATGTCTGTCCAGTGTTTTCTTAAAAACCTCCAGTGATGGAGCACTCATAACTTCTGAAGGCAAGCCATTCCACTGTTTAATTTTTTTCACTGTTAAGAAATCAAGGTTGTTTCTCTCCTTGGTTAATTTCTATCTCACATTTCCTTTACCAAAAAAACATATATAACATTTGGCCTTTGCCAATTTGGTTGTAACAAACTCCTCTGTTGATCAATGTGTTTTATTCTTGCATGCTGTTCAGCTGATTTATGTTGGCAACACTAGAGGGGATATTGTTCAATATGCTGGTTGGGCTGTTCCCGTACTAATCAGCAGGATAGCAGAGAAAATAGGGGAAATGCAATAGGGGGAAAAAAATGTAAAACCTTCTGTCCTGTTCATACACGATAATAGGAGGATAATGTGTGAAGTATTCAAATGTGTATGACAAAAAGAAAAAGAAAGAATAAGGTCACTCAGCCTTATTTGTAGGTGGCCTTTGATAATAAAAAGATTGTCCTCGGCCTTTTTACTTTGTTTAAATGAACACAGTTCTGTGGTGAGAATTTGTCCCATTTAGTCAATATGCTGCCATCTGTGCTACTTTATTTTCATTATTTCATTTAAAGAGTTTACTTAACTGGATTGATGGAAGACTACAGCAAGCATATGGGCCACTTTTTTCCACAACTGGTACCACAATTATTGCTCTGCTTGAGATAAAAGATAATTAATTTTTTATACAGTCCATTTTGACAGGAATCACTGCTTAGCTATAAAGCTATTATTAATGTGGCATCAAAAAAAAAATAACAAAAATCCGAAGAACACATTTTCCTTCCACATAGCATGCGGATGAGAAATGCTGTTCTCAAAATTTTCCTCACAAGACAATATACTTTCATTTCTGCCAAAGAAGACTGTAACCACTTTATATTCAATGTTCTCGTCAGATTGTCTTTTAAGTACTACCAACATCAAGAAAATCAAATACTGTAAGAACTAGGATTTCACATGGGTAGAGGTGGGAAAAAAGGCAATCCACTGAAGTTTGAGAAAAATAAGCTTATCCGCCCCATCTGCTCCCTGACATAAACTCATGCTGGGGACTCTAGAAACTATTATAAGAAGAAAAACTATCTCAGTCTTGCCTGCAACAGGCCTGATCAAGACTCTGATCTGAGAGCTCTGCATTTACAGGTTGTTGGGGAAGTGGATCTGAACTTGCAAAGCATTCAAACAGCGGAATCTCCAAGGACAAGTCCTGAATGTTTTCAGCAGGTTGCAGCACTTGTTTGAACAGTTAAGCAAGGTTGGACCTCTTTAGGCCTTGATGGGAGACTGTCAGGAAATCTCCGGCCTCTAGGTTAGCCTTGGAAGCTAAAAAAGAAGAAAAAAAATCCTAGAAAAAGGATTTGTACTGTTGCTACAAGAGCTGCCTGAAATCTCAAGGGTGTAGTTCAAAGGAGGTTTTACCTTATTAAAACATCTGAATATTCCACACAGCACTGTTAAGGCAATGGGCCTTCCTCTGATCGTGGAGGCTTGGTAAGTATTTGTTCTTGCTATCCTCTAGAGTTGGGCCAGTATTGGTCAGGATCTGCATGAAGAGAGAGACTTCGGTACCTCTTACTATCAAAACTGACTATTGCATATCCCGTCCTTTGGGCTATACAACAGAAACCAGGTAAAATCCTAGGGTGAAAATGTGTAGCATATTGCCAGTTCTTCCAATATTTTTAAAAAGCAGTCCTTAAAGTAGAAGACTAGCATTGCAAAAAAAGAAGGTTCTCCCTGATCATTATCGTTATCCTCCTCCTTCTCCTCCTTCTCCTCCTGCAAACAGCTTTTTGCAAAATGGCACTTCCACTAGCAATCAAATGCAAAGTAGTTTGCAGTATTTCTATTTGAAATAATGCCCAGTTGAAGTCCTTGTTAAAGATAAAAACAATCAGAAGAGAGAACAGTTGCTTGAAGATGCTCATCAACAATTGGAATTTATAATGCAGGTTTATCAGGCAGCCAAAAACCCTTACTATGTTTGTAAGTTGTGAATTACTGTCTTGCTTACCTTGATATTCTTTGCACCACTGAGATTGACTTCCTTCTGCAAGAAGCTTTTCTTGCTGTTATGGATTTCCTTTGTAGTGATGCGAGCAATTTAGATAATATGTTTTTGCGACGGTACTGTAGCTCAGTGATACAAAAGGACGCACTTTGCGAGCAGAATATATCCATTTCAATCATTACCATCTCAGTTTAAGAAAGGGTCAGAGGTCAGACGATGTGAAAGCCTCTGCCTGAGAGTAGCTGCCAATCATAGCTGATAATTACAGGCTAGTAGTCTGATCTAGCATAAGGCAGCTTTCTACCCAGGCTGGTTGAAACTAGAGTTTTATTAGCGGAAAGATTTTGATTAACTTGACCAAGTAAAGTCTTTACATTGCAGTTAACAACTGATGCTAACTCTCACAGAGGCAGGCTAGCCAAAATGATCTTCGGGGATTTTAGATCACCATTCCCATAATTCCTGATTACTGCCTAAGGCTTATAAGGATTTTGTGTCTAAGCTATCTGAGTCTAAGCTATTTGAACCCCTTTGAAGAATTTAGCTAAATTAAATAGCTAATCGTTATCATTTGCTATGAAATTTTTTTAACAGTTTAAATTTCTGTTCCAAACTTCTGAGATATATACTGTTTCATGGCAAGCAATGTAATTTTATTTTAAAGTGCAGCTACATTTGTTCGCAATGCTGTAGAGAAAGCATGTGCTCTGAGTGCATACATGTGACAATAACATTCAAAGAACTACTTACTTTCTAAAATGATAAGCAATTCTGTTTATAATTTGCTGCTTTAGTTGCCAATAAGATGATAATGTAATAATGCCTTTCCTGTATGTAATGTATTACCTTCCTAAATTGGGTTTAACTTTTTTATAAGGATTTAAGGAAGGAGGCAGAATGGAGAGAATTAAACATCTAAGCTTCTTAGTAAAGCAGAAGTGGGAAAAATGTTGGCTGAGATCACAAGAAAGTAGAGAATAGTTTGAAATCTTTCATTTTTTTAAAAAAATATAGTTCTTCTTGTAACAGTCTTATTTAAAAATTACTTTGGTTGCAATAGCAACATATTCATCTAGTTCTTCTCAGAGATGAGTTAAGGAAAAATGTTTCTAATTACAGCATAGTGATTAAGTTACATTATGGTTAATCCTATGTAATGCTTGCAACAAAACACAATTAATCGTTTCTCTAATTAATGCAGCCACACAGACATAAAATAGCCTGGTTCAATATATAGATTTTTCTTAGAGCTAATTATTCAGTTTTATGAGCAAGGAACCAACAGCTATGTCAATATGTGAAATGCTACCCCAAGGAATAGAAAAAGGCTAATGGCTTTTGCTATGGCTTTCAAAGGATATGATTATTATAACAAATCTTGCAGGCAGGAAAGTTAGAGTTTCTTACATGGTGGAAGCCAGTTTAGCTTGCCATTAAATACACAGTTGATGTTAATTGACTCCAATCTAACAAACTGTCCATATGATTGTCACTGGCTTACATATTCCAGAGTTAAAAGTATGCTGATCTGGACCTCTGAGAGTTGTAATCCAACATTTATGGAGGGGGAACAAAAAGAGGAAATTTGAGTTAACGTAAAAGTTTCAGCTCCTTGTTTTTCTAAAGTATGAATGCCATTAAAAATCCATAGGAAATTTGAGGATATTTTTTTGGGTGATCAAACTAAACAAAACTCGGGTGTCATATTGAATGAGTAGATGTTCATCTCCAAAGTACTGGAAAATATTTGAGATTAAAAGCGCTGCTAAGGAGATTATGCATGTTAGCGAAGAATTGTTCAAGGCTAATGTATATTTTTGGTTATTGACTGGAGGCCATTTTAAATCTCCCTGCGTGCTTAGATGGATATACCCAATGGCCTATGCCAGGGGTAGGCAACCTTGGCTCTTTTATGACTCATGGACTTCAACTCCCCAGGAATTCTGGGAGTTGAAGTCCACAAGTCATAAAAGAGCCAAGGTTGCCTACCCCTGGCATAGGCCAAAGCACATAAAAGCAAGTGCTGTATCCTTTCAATAACAAAACTTCCCAGTCCTTTTAATGAACCACCATTCACAAATAGCTCATCATTGAATCATTTAAAGTAGTTCTTCAGGACTCTTTTCAAGGACAAAATTCAATTCAATGAAAATTCACTTTGCCTTTGCATTCCACCTTATATTTTGACTGAAACTATTTGAAATGTAAACTACTTAATGGGGATGAGCCTGAAATCACCTGTGCCTCTGAGGACAGACTGAAGTCAAGGACAATCTTCAGAATATGATTATTAATCAGTTGATCCAAAAGATCCAGGTGGATGGTTTGCCTTTTGCAATAATATTTGTACTTAGATAACTATTTGGATCCTTTCAGTTTTTTGCTATCATGATTCCCGGTGCAAGGTAGAATGTGTCATTATCACATGAACATTCAAAATATACCAGCTAGCTTGGTTTTATAAATTTAGGTGAGCAAAGCAATATATTTATAGTTGTTGAATCTAATCACAGCTTTTGGGATTGCAGGTTGCAATATAGATTTATGGAAGCAACAAATTGTATATGATTATTCACCTACTATATTTTAGATAGATTTTTAGAGCCATCCTCTGCTAAGAAATACGTAAGATACATAGAAGGCCTCATTTTTATCTTTGTAATAACTTTGTAAGGTAAAAAAGGCTAGGTAGCCCAATATAAACACAATATTATCCATTGGAATATGGATAATATGGATAATTTTTCAGTCTCAGATAGTGTTGTGAGTGTCTCTGGCCAGGCTGGTTACTTCTCAGATGATGACACAGCACCGGCAGGCACTTCTGGGTGTTTTCCCCTCCCGGCAGCTGAGCCAGATAACGAGGAGCTTGGTATGCATGCTGAGTCAGAGGAGGATGACTCAGATGTGGAACAGGAAGCTAATTGGATTGATCCAAGATACCGACGGGCTGATAGGCGAAGGGGTCAGTTGGGTGGAAGACGGACGTGACGTGTGGGAGGCTATATTAGCAGGGAAACGGAAGCCTCAGCCTTAGTCACGAGCAACGTTTACCCAAGGAGTGACCTGGGGGAGTTCGCAGTGAGTTGTAACTGAGTTTTCTAGTGTGTCTGTTTAAATTGTTGAATAAAGCAGTTTGCCTTGAACTGCCTTCCTGTGAACTGTGCTAATTGACCAAGTCTTAACGACCTCGTTAAGTGTATTCCTGGGAGCTGAGAGGGGCTAGACAGAACAGTTTGCTCGTGACTCACACAACAAAAAATAACAGAAAGGACGAACATTAGTCCGAGCTTTCAGTGACATCATGGAACAATTACTTGCTGATAACCCAGCTCTGTCTCAATTAGTGCAAACTCTCCAGCAACAAATTGGACAATTGCAACAGCAGCTTCAAGCTGCAGCAGCCCAAGCTCCAGCCACCCCTCCCAGACAAAGCAGATGTTACTTAGCCTTGCCTGATAAGTTCACTGGAGAACGTAATAAATTTCCAGCTTTTTTGAATCAATGTAAAATATTCATTGCCTCCACCCCAGCAGACTTTCAACTGGATGAAACGAAGGTAGCGTTCATTTTAAGTCTACTCTCTGGCCCCGCTGCTGAGTGGTCGTCTCCTTTAATAGACGGACAAGATCCTGTCTTGCGCGATTATGCAGGATTCCGCCAGCTGATGGAAAGAGAGTTTGCTGACCCCCTTCGTCGGCAAAATGCCACCCGGCAGATACGAGAGCTACGTCAAGGATCGCGCTGCGTAGCAGACTATATATCAGAGTTTCGCCGCCTAGCTCAAGAACTTAAGTGGAATGATGAAGCTCTCATAGAAATCTTTCTAGATGGTCTGTCTGCCCAAATCCTGAATGGGTTGAAAGTGACTGTAATACCCACAACCCTGGCTGCATTATACCAACATTGTTTGGCTCTTGAATCGCAAACGCAAGCCATGGATGCCCGCCTGGCCAAACAGATGGTTCCATTCACCGGCAATGCCAAGCCAGTTCCTGCACCACGCAGAGGATTACAGACCCTACCTATCACCCCACCCATCCCAGCACCCAGACGTCTTCTCCAATCGTTGCTGGCTTATACCGAGAGGCGTCCTGTACCCATGGCCAGTGAGGAACCCATGGATATCGGTGCAGCTAGATCTCGCTTGACCGAGGCTGAGAAGGCAAGACGGAGAGCTGAGGGATTGTGCCGGTACTGTGGAGAGATGGGTCACTTCGTTATGGCCTGCCCCCAGAAACGACGTGGTACGGCAGGTCCTACTCCTGTTCCAGCTCGACCTCCCACTCAGCAGTTTTCAAGCCACCTTGCCGGGAAACGGCCAGAGCCCGGCCTAATGGAAACATTGGGTCGGGCAGGCGTCAAACCCAGTCCTCGTTCCGCAGACGAAGACCCCAGTCCTCCGAGACATCTGATCCTAGCAACCAATATATGTCTGGGAAACCATGCCCAGGGCATTCCGGCACACGCCTTGTTGGATTCTGGAGCCACCACTAATTTCATGGATGAAGCTTTCGCTCGTCACCATGCCATACCTTTGTGCTCCGTGAAGCCGCCTATGTCGGTTGAGACAATTGATGGTCGTGAGTTGTTGTCTGGACCAATCAAGTTTATGACCCAGCCCATACGCCTGGTCATAGGACAACAAGAAGCCATCCAATTCTATGTTACCAAGGGACTTCATTTCCCCTTAGTTCTCGGCTTAGCTTGGTTGAGAACCCATGATCCTTGTGTGGTGTGGTCCCAGAACTTTGTTTCCTTTCCCAGTTTGCAATGCGTTGACCACGTACGCCACGTTTGCGCAGCCCAACTACCATCGCACCCTGACATCACCTTGCCGGCCGACCTAGCGGACTTTGCGGATATATTCAGTGAGAAAGAAGCAGACCAATTGCCTCCGCATAGACCATATGACTGCGCCATTGATTTGCTGCCAAATGCCAAACTTCCAGGGGGACGCCTTTACTCCATGTCTGAACCCGAGTTGGCTGCATTAAAAGACTTTGTGGACAAAAACCTGGCCAGGGGTTTCATTCGTCCTTCTTCCTCGCCTTTGTCAGCTCCTGTGTTATTCGTGAAGAAGAAAACCGGAGATTTACGCCTATGCTGTGACTATCGCAAGCTCAATGCCATCACGGTGCACAATCGGTACCCTCTGCCTTTGATTCCTGATCTCATGGACCGTCTCCGATCAGCGACCATCTTCACCAAGATAGATCTACGGGGTGCTTACAATCTGGTTCGCATCCGAGAGGGGGACGAGTGGAAGACCACGTTTGGGACCAGGTACGGTCATTTTGAATATACAGTCATGCCCTTTGGACTCACCAATGCTCCGGCCGTCTTTCAATATTTCATGAATGACATCTTCCGGGATTTATTGGATCAATTTGTGGTGGTTTACCTCGATGACATCCTGATTTACTCCCCGTCACGAGCAACACATCTTCAGCATCTCCGGCGAGTTTTGCAACGCTTACGACAGCATCACCTTTATGCCAAGTTAGAGAAATGTCAATTCTATCAAACCACCATTGAGTTTCTGGGACATATGATTTCTCCACAAGGCATCGCCATGGATCCTGGCAAGGTTGAAGCCTTGCAAACCTGGCAACCCCCATGCAAAGCAAAAGATGTCCAAAGACTTTTGGGATTTGCAAACTATTACAGGATATTTATTCCGAGATTTTCTGCTTTGACTGCGCCCCTTACTCGACTGTTACGGAAAGGGATTAAGTTCCAGTGGGGCGATGCCGAGCAACAGGCGTTTCAGACCCTCAAAAAGGCTTTTGTTCAGGAACCCATTCTCAAGTATCCAGATCCTTGTCGTCCCTTTGTAGTGGAGGCCGACGCCTCAGATGTGGCAGTAGGAGCTGTGCTACTTCAAACACGCCAAGATGGCGGCCCCCTGTTCCCGTGTGCTTATTACTCCAGGAGATTGAGTCCCTCCGAACGCCATTATACTATTTGGGAAAAGGAACTATTGGCCATCAAGACTGCTTTTGAGACCTGGAGACACCACCTGGAAGGAGCTCGCTACCAAGTGGAAGTTCGGACTGACCATAAAAATTTGGAATTCTTGCAATCTGCCAGGAAATTGAATCAACGTCAGATCCGTTGGTCTTTGTTCTTCGCTCGATTCAACTTCAAAGTCACCTACATTCCGAAAGGGTACAACAAACGAGCAGATGCCTTGTCTCGTAAACCTGAGTATCTACAGATCAAGGACCCCTTGCCTCCTCGAACCATTCTGCCTGTCGAATCGATAGCAGCCGTGCATGATCCGGTAGATCTACGATGACAGATTCGGGAAGCGCAACAACTAGATGACTTTGCGATACGAAAGAGACAAGAGATGGGTCCCGACTCACCTTGGACCTTGTCCGAGGGACTATTACGCTGCCGCAACCTGTTATATGTTCCAGCAGGCCCACTCCGGGGTCTCATCCTGACTCAATGCCATGATAACCCTGCGGCAGGTCATTTTGGTTTCTTTAAGACTCTTCACTTAGTGTCTCGGACTTTCTGGTGGCCCAGACTTCGCCATGATGTTCAGTCCTATGTGAATTCCTGTGTACGGTGCCGTCAGGCAAAACATGCCACAGGAGCCCCTCCGGGATTATTACTGCCGTTGCCCACGCCGGAGAGACCCTGGGGAGCTATTTCCATGGACTTCTTGACTTGTCTACCTGTTTCTGCCGGCTACACCGTTGTCTTTGTCGTGGTGGACATGCTGACCAAAATGGCACATTTCATTCCTTGCCGAAGAATACCGACAGCCAAGGTCACTGCTCAGCTGTTCATTCAACATGTCTTTCGGCTACACGGTTTGCCTGACAAAATAGTGTCCGACCGAGGAACCCAGTTCACCTCGGAGTTCTGGAGAGAACTCATGTCCGCGCTTCAAGTCCAAGTTAATCTAGCCTCCACGCATCACCCAGAGACTGATGGGGGTACAGAGAAAGTGATTGGCATCCTGGAGCAGTATTTGCGTTGTTTCATCAACGACCAACAGAACGATTGGTCCAAATACCTCTCCGTGGCCGAATTCGCTTTCAACAACTCTCAGCACACTTCCACTCAGACCACTCCGTTTTTTGCCAACTACGGCTATCATCCCAGATTTTTTCCGCTCACGCTCCTTGATTCTCCCGTTCCAGTTGCCGAGGACTATTTAACAGAACTCCAGTCAGTCCACGAGATGGTGAAGCAGCACTTGACTAAGGCCAAGGAAGACTACAAAAGGGTTGCAGACCGCTCACGTCGCGACACGCCGCCGTTAGCTGTTGGAGATCGGGTTTGGCTCTCCACCAAGTACTTGTTTCCAGGGAGAATTCACCGCAAGCTTGATCAACGTTTCATGGGTCCTTTTCCTGTGGAGACGGTCATCAATCCGGTGACCTATCGTTTGACTTTGCCTAGGTCTCTTCGTGTACATCCCGTGTTTCATCGCTCCTTGCTTGTTCCTGTCAACCCTGATTCTCCGCTTCGACCTCCTGATCCGGGCCCGACAGCTCGCCGTGCTCACGTTCCTGTTTCCCGGTTGGAGGTGTCCGGCATCCGAGATTCCCGATGGCTCGATGACCGCTTCCAATATTTAGTTGATTGGACCGGGGGTGGGCCAGCCGCTGGCACGTGGGTGGATGCTCAGGATATTGAGGCTCCTGCGTTAATGTGGGATTTCCATACCGCGTTTCCCTCCAAACCACATCCCCTACGACGGACCCCGGAGGAGGGGCCTGCGGGGGGGGATAGTGTTGTGAGTGTCTCTGGCCAGGCTGGTTACTTCTCAGATGATGACACAGCACCGGCAGGCACTTCTGGGTGTTTTCCCCTCCCGGCAGCTGAGCCAGATAACGAGGAGCTTGGTATGCATGCTGAGTCAGAGGAGGATGACTCAGATGTGGAACAGGAAGCTAATTGGATTGATCCAAGATACCGACGGGCTGATAGGCGAAGGGGTCAGTTGGGTGGAAGACGGACGTGACGTGTGGGAGGCTATATTAGCAGGGAAACGGAAGCCTCAGCCTTAGTCACGAGCAACGTTTACCCAAGGAGTGACCTGGGGGAGTTCGCAGTGAGTTGTAACTGAGTTTCCTAGTGTGTCTGTTTAAATTGTTGAATAAAGCAGTTTGCCTTGAACTGCCTTCCTGTGAACTGTGCTAATTGACCAAGTCTTAACGACCTCGTTAAGTGTATTCCTGGGAGCTGAGAGGGGCTAGACAGAACAGATAGAGAGACAGGTAAAAAAATAGCATTCCAGCACTATACATTCCTACCAACTTAATAAAACTGATGGACATCCCCGATTCTCCAAAAAGAAAAAAATATCAACATTTTCTCAAGGACAGTCCTCCCACTTTAATGGAAATATTAGTACCATAATTAAAGGGGGAAAAATCCTTGTGAAGTCTTTTGTCCTGGTGTCCTGCCTTGTAATTTAAAGCACGGAAAATCAAGGAGGCTGCAGGATGCCAGAGATTGCATGTAGTCCTCGACTTATAACAATTCATTTAGTGACCATTCAAAGTTACAAGGGCACTGAAAAAACTGACTTATGACAATTTTTCACAGTTACAACTTTTGCAGCATCCCCATGATCAAAATTCAGACACTTGGCAACTGGTTCATATTTATGACTGTTGCTGTGTCCCAAGGTCATGTGATCCCCTTTTGCGACCTTCTGGCAAGCAAAGTCAACAACAGCACTTAACAACCAGGTTAGTAATTTATTAGTTGCAGTGATTCACTTAATAACTGAGGCAAGTAAGGTTGTAAAGTGGGGCAAAATTCACTTAACAAATGTCTCACTTAAGAACAGAAATTTTGGGCTCTGTTGTGGTTGTAAGTCAAGGACTACCTGTATTGTGGCTTTCACATTGTCATGGTGGGACTGAATTGTGGTGACTTTTGAATTATATCAGAGAGAATAGAAGCAAATACAAAAAGCAGCCACTCAGCAAACGAAAATGAATTTACGGAGTCAGAGCCATATTTATTTTTTAATCATTTTAATATTTCTTTATCCCACCTTTATTATTTTATAACTAATTTAAGGTGGAGAGCATACATAGTACTTCCTCCTCTTCCTATTTCCTCAATAACAACAATCCTAAGAGGTAGGTTGGGCTGAGAGAGAGGGACTGGTCCAAAGTCACTCAGCTGGCTACTACTACTACTACTACTACTACTACTACTACTACTACTACTACTACTACTACTATTATTATTATTATTATTATTATTATTATTATTAATTTGATTTCTATGCCGCCCTATTCCAAAAAACTCAGGGCGGCTTACAACATAAATACTAACATATAGAAATCTGAATACATTATAAAACCTTATAAAATCTTAAATACATTATAAAACCCCTAAATTAAAAACCAGTCATCCAAAAACAAACTTACAACAAACATACACTGGCTGGGGCAAGGTGTTAACTGCCCCAGGCCTGTCAGCAAAGATGTGTCTTCAATAATTTGCGAAAGGCGGAGAGGGTGGGGGCAATACGGATCTCCAGGGGGAGTTGATTCCAGAGGGCCGGGGCCGCAACAGAGAAGGTTCTTCCCCTAGGCCCCACCAGGCGACACTGTCTAGCTGACGGGACCTGGAGAAGGCCGACTCTGTGGGCCCTAACCGGACTCTGGGTTTCATGGGGCAGCAGACGGTCCTGTAAGTAACCTGGTCCGATGCCATGTAGGGCTTTATGGGTCATAACCAACACTTTGAATTGCGTTCGGAGACCAATTGGCAGCCAATGCAGCTCACGGAGTGATGCCGAAATGTGGGCATTTCTGGGTAGGCCCAATACTGCTGGCGCGGCTGCATTCTGCATTACCTGAAGTCTCCGAAGTCTCTATGCCTAAGACGGAACTAGAACTCACAGTTTCCTGGGTTCTAGTCTGGTCCCTTCACTATTACACCTACATGAATATGAATGCATGTGTGTGTGTGTGTGTGTGTGTGTGTGTATATATACACACACACACACACACACACACACACACACATACATACATACATACATTCACATGCCTAGTGTCATCCATAGGATATCTTCAGTTTTCTACAGTTGGGAAATTGGCTCTATGAGTCTGGATTTCTTATTTCCTATCTCTTTACTAATCCAGATTATACTTCTGTACCACAGTCAAACAACCATATTGCAGTGGGTGAAATGCTTGCAAATAGCACTTTGGAGTAGGCGTGACAAGGCTGGATACAAGCTGTCATGGCATAACTGTTTCCTTGCAAACATAACTTGCATAAGAGCTTTTTGAATTTTCATCCCAGCATTCAGACAATTGTTGAATAAAGGTGGCGAGCTGAACCATATCTGTTCTCCTCATGGCTGCTTCATACTTCTGCCTAAATTGGGTTAGGAACCCAAAACGTTTACGTGGAGAGAAGTGCAATTCTATTTCACCCCACTTAAATGCTGGAGAAGATTGTAGGGCTGAGAAAAACAGACACCATCCATTCCAGGAATTCATTGTGGCTAGAGAAGAAAATATCATACTCGTGCCATACTAGACAACACCTGTACTTCTGGCTGGGATTATAGTTGTCATGGAAATACACAATAGTGCTTATCCATTATAGTTACTTTTTACTTAATTTTCCTTATAGTTTGAGTTAGGAAACTGAACAATAATCTTAAAGAAAAGATTTCTTTTTTACTATGTCCGGTTCTATTTCCCTTTCATCTTTTCTCTGAGTAAGGTATCACACAAGAGGGATGTTTAGGTATCACAGGTGCAAATGCTTAAAATCTCATTTGAACTTCTGAACATCATCTGAAAATTCAACAAGCAGATGCAGCAGTTACTGCAGTCCTTCCTTCCTTCCTTCCTTCCTTCCTTCCTTCCTTCCTTCCTTCCTTCCTTCCTTCCTTCCTTCCTTCCTTCCTTCCGCTAGCTATACTAAAACCTTCATCTACTTTCTTCATTTGCTTAGCTGGTGAAAGAGGTTTCTTTCTTCTCAGAGTAACAGTGGGAGGAAGGTGTTTGAAGCAGACACCATTTTTCTGAGCCACTGGCCTCTACTGTGGCATGGACGATTCTGACACATTTATATATTAATATAATTTGGAATTGAGAGTTCCTGCATTCTTAGGAAAACTATAGACATACTGGAAAATATTTTTCTTCTGCTTCTGGTGCAATAAAATAAAATCCAGGCCTTTTTTAAACTTTGAAAGCTGAGGACAGTCAGGATGATAATTTAATTTCCTTTTCTCCCCTCCCCCTCGCTCACTACCATTTTTTTCCTCACCTCATAATATTTCATACATGACTTTATCCACCAAGGAATCTAGATAAGTATGTGAGGAAAAATAAATGCTGAAATCATCCTTGGATTTTCATTTCAAAACTAATAAATTAATTAGTTTTACTGCAATTAATGCAAATATCAAACCAAGTCTGTTTTAGGGGGGCAAGATTTTTCCTCAGAAGTAATACCGGAAGTTTTGAATTTCTAGTGACCTTTTGAATAGAGCAAGTGTAGAGAGGAATGGATTCAAGGTCATTTAATAAATTTAATGGCTGACTGGAGTTCTGAATCTCAGATCTCCCAACTAGTGATTTTACAGTACATGCTCTTCACTTGCATTTATATATTTGTACAAAATATATTTGGCTGTGACAGAGAAGCAATCACTTGTCTAGTTCTGTAACGTCTATTATAATGTATTTGTAAATTGGTGTCATGGTATTCATTTTTCCACATTCTGCCATAATCATTGGGAAGAGAGGAATATAAACATATTATACGGGAAAATGGAACTATTGCAAACTATAGCAGGCATATTAGTCATAAGAAATTTATTCTTCTGACTCCTGAAAATTGCTGCTTCTTCTTTTCTTTTTCTTTTTATGGTTAAGTCAGTGACAAGCATGTTGTGACAGATCATCAGAAGGCCCAGAATTAATTTGGCATCCCAGGTAAAGTTTTTGCTCTGTTGAATGACAGTGTGAGCACGTGGCTTTTCCCTCTCTGCTATGCTCATCTGTCATCTGACAATATCTTACATCTGAACTTTCTTTCTACTTGCAGAGTTTGTGAAAATAGGTTAGGGTGGCCACGTATTCTCCTTGACAGAAGACAATCTTCTCAGTAAAGGACTTCTTTAAAGGGATGCCATAGTATCCTCACTTAAAGCTCAAAAACTCAAGATATAATGGAGCTTTTGAAGTTGCCCATCAGCTGTGAATGGACATGGACAGGAGAGTGGAAGTTTGCACATGAGTTTTTATTACAGCATTTCTATTTAAGTGTGAATATATTTAACTTTGCACTCGTCAAATTATCATTGTAAATTTGTGCCATATTTTTTCAGTTTTGATGACAGATAAGTTATTCTATATAATGGGGGAAGGTGCCCTCAGGATCGAACCAGCCACTTCTCTGAAGTACAGGTAGTCCTCGACTTAGGGCCACAATTGAGCCCAAAATTTCTGTTGCTAAGTGAGACAATTGTTAAGTGAGTTTTGCCCCGTTTTATGACTTTTCTTGTCACAGTTGTTAAGTGATTTACTGCAGTTGTTCAATTAGTAACATGATTATTAAATGAATCTGGCTTCCCCACTGAATCTGCTTGTCAGAGGTTGCAAAATGTGATTCACATAACCCGGGAATGTTGCAACTGTGATAAATATAAGTTAGTTGCCAAGCATCTGAAGTTTGTTCATGTGACCATGGGGATGCTGCCATGGTCATAAGTGTGGAAAATGGTCATAAGTCGCTTTTTTTTCAGTGCGGTCGTAATTTTGAGCAGTCACTAAATGAACTATTGTAAAATGAGGGCTTCCTGTACTTTGGTTCTGAAGTAACCACCCCTATGGGTCACCAGTTACTGGAATAGGAGGTCTCCCTACTGCCATCCTCCCACCGCCCCACCTTCATTGTAAACTCTTTTCTATTTCCACACCAGCCTATAGGGGACCAGGAGATGATGGAAGAAAAATCCAGATCTGGCTAATATATAGAAAGGAAATCAAGCAAAAACTTTGGGGAATCAGTACCTCAGGTGATAGAAGGCAGTCTGGTCAATTCAAACAAAAACTAACTTTGGGAAGGGCACCGAAAGAAAACAAGTTTCCACTTGCACAATGCACTAATAATATTTAAAGGCTTTTAGGAACTGTTTTAAATAACATTGAATTTAAACCTCAGTGAAATGCCTTTTTATTGAAGAAGGAAAAATTGAGGGACAGAATGGTATAGCGGTGAACTGATTGAGAAACCTGTGTTTCAATTCATATTCAGCCATAGAAATCGATTCTGAAGCCTAGCTTAATTTAGAGATAAAACTGGAAGAGGTAGCGGTAGGTGTATGTGTGTGTGTGTGTGTGTGTGTGTGTGTGTAAGTTGTAAATCAAAATTATGAACAAACCATGTTCCTTTCTGCAACCTGTAAACCATGGTAACCAACCACTCTGTTGGATCTTTTTTCTGCCTTTGATATTCTGATTATAACTTTTCTCTCAGTAGACTTATTAGGATAAGCATTATTCAATAGATTCTTTCTGCTTTGGGCAATTGTTAATAAATAAAATGAATACTGAAAACATTATTTTTTTATTTTGAAGAGAAACATCTATGGAGATTCTCAGTCATCCAGGTCATGCTTGTCCCAAAAGTGCTTTTTCAAAAGGCAACTGGACTTGCTTTGTTTTTTGCTTGAAGAGGTTTCACTTCTCATTCATTATGCAGCCTCTTATACTGGACACTCCAATTGCCCTCTCAGCAATTTCCCTGTCTACCATTTCCATAGTGGTGTAAAAGGATCTATAATAATACTTTCTTCAATAAAGAAACAAACAAACGGAGAACTAAGGAGAAACTTCCTGACAGTTAGAACAATTAACCAGTGGAACAACCTGCCCCCAGAAGTGGTGAATGCTCCAACACTGGAAGTTTTTAAGAAGAGAATGGACAGCCATGTGTCTGAAATGGTATAGGGTTTCCTGCCTGAGCAGGGGGTTGGACTAGATGACCTCCAAAGTCCCTTCCAACTTTATTATTATTATTATTATTATTATTATTATTATTATTATTATTATTATTATTATTATTATTATTATTATTATTATTACTATAAACCTGGAAACTTGGAAGTGATCCCCTTTCTCATCAGATTGGAGAAGGCACACAAGCATATTGGATGGCAATATCTTTAACCAAAAGCACCCCTACCAGGACTTTTGATGCACAAGGATCACAGCACCCCAGAGTCCACGGGAACAAGTGGCTGTAATACATTTGAAATAATAATAAATGTGATTTCACGATGCAGTGAAAGGAGTGAAGCTTTTAGTGGATATACACAGTTGCTTTGATGTAATTAGTGCAAACCTTTCAAGACTGATTACCTCAGAGGGAATGGCGGCGCAGAGACTGATTCTACTGCCTGTCCTCTCCTAAATGTTTACAGTTCCCTTCTGTTCCTTTCTATCAACTTGCTCTCCCCAAAGGGTTTCATTACAAGGAAGGAATCCCTTTTCCCTTCTGTTCAGCACTGGGAGTGATTCTCCTCCCCCCCCCCCATGAATACCCAGGAATTCCCTCCCCTGCTGTTCTGTTGTTTTCCCAATGAGAGGCAGGGGGGGGGGATTCCTTTGCCTTCTGTTCTCTTCATTAATTTATTTTGCTAGAGTTTTTCTCCACTGTCTCTCATAGGTTTTGCATTCTCTTTTTTTCTACATTCCAGTAAACATACCAAAACAAAAGATAATCGGATTTTAATATTAGCATCTGTGAGCTAAAGATAGTTCAGAATATTTAATTCCTCTTTTTTTTTTCCTGACCTTCCCTCTCTTTTCCCCTTATCTTTTTCTATACTAGTGAAGGTAAATGCAGGATTTGGGGGTTGTTTTAAATGTTATTATAATAAATCTACATGTTCCTCTCAGAGTTGTGAAGACAGTTCAATCTAGGCTATATGCTGTCACATTTTAATAATATACAGCAGCACTTTTGAGCCAGTGATGGTAAAACCCACTGCAAATTGAGAAGTCCTGCAATTTGGCAGATGTGGCTAAAATGTAGCCACAGCCACAGCAGCCAGATTTTTATGATAAGGTATTTCAATGGGTAATTAATTAAAGGACAGTACCACATGGGAGAGAGGAGGAGTATTGGGGGGGGGGGGGAGAATAACACTTCAGGACTGGTTGACTTCTTACAGATACACAAAGTTAGTTGTTTCTGCTTTGCTGGACATAAGCCCAGTGAAGCAGAAAGAACAACTTATTCTTCCTTTCAGGGTTTGTTAGTGGTTCATATAAGAGACAATGCTCTAGTTGCAACAATAGGTAAACAAGAAAACTCCCTTCACATTGGATTACAAGAGAAGTTCTGGATAGCAGCTCCCATTGTCTTTAATTTGTGGCTACGTTGACTGGAGCTGATGGGAAGAAACCTGTAACAACAACAACCTGAGTGCCACCAGCTTCCCTTCTTTTAGCTTTATCAACTTTTCAGAAAAGTAGCCCCAGATCAGCACTCACTATGGGAATTATTAATGAAGTTCACAAACTTCTATCCATGAATTTCCTTAACTAAACCATGGATTCCCTTCATCTTCAAAATATCTCAGAGGAAGGAATGGGAAGCAGATGGACTTTTAAATCAAAAGCCAGTCTGATATGCCCAGAACTCTGACTCTGATAGCCAATAGAGCACGGGTGTCACACTCACCACGTCACATGACGTGTCGCGATGTATCGCGACTCTTTTTGCATTGCTGGCAATAGGGTGGGCGCGGCTTCGCTATGATGAAACTGGCCCGGGGGCCAGCAGTTTGACACCCCTGCTAATAGAGGGAAAGAAGTTGGTTCCATCATGTTTTGCAGAGGAAAAGAGTAGGAGTTTGGGGCAAGAAACATTTTGAGTGTCTTTGGTCCCTCGAAAGGCTGGTGTGGCTGGAGAAACCAATTTATAATGAAAGGATGTGGCAGCAAGACTGTCTCAGATTCCACCCATTAGTTATCCCCCAGGCATTGGTTACCTCAGAAGTGAAGGATGGCAGAGGAAGGGCTGGTTCAACTATGAGGGCACCTTTCCCTTATCAAGAGGGGTATCAGAACAATCCATGGGGAAGACTTCTTCTACCTGCCTGTATCATTTATATCATTAGTCATTTTGGATAATAACATGGGCATATAAACTCAATGAACATGTAAATAAAAATAGTCCTCACATGAATGAAGAGTTGTTTAAAGATTCATTTGACTCCTTTTTAGGGCGGGGAAGGTAAATCATTGTTTTTTAAAACCATACCTATATACCCTATTTACTAAAAACAAGCTTTGCATTTTTGCGTAAAGAAGATTATCGCATGTTGAATTGTCACAAAAAGGATTTAACCCTGCCAAAAAGTAACACAATTTGTTTTGTTTGTGAAGGAAAACACTTTCTATGTGTTTCTACCTCTTCAGTTGCCTTTGAACATGTGCAGCTGGGTGAATCTGTTACGCATACAACCAGCATTAGTTTAATAATAATAATAAACCCGTGACAATACCTTTAACACCATCAAACAACATCTGCCTATCCCAAGTCCTCGAGGAGGACTTGATAGGTGGATAAAAATGCCAAATTAGTTCAAATGTCTGGCCTTGGGACAAACAACAACAACAGCAACAGTAGTAATAGGTTTTCTTGAATACAAGTTCAAAACATCTAGAGCGAGCACCATTTGAACACTATTGGCATTGTCAAAATCACTACTAGTCAATTGGAAAGGGCAGCTTTTTTGGAACAGTTTACATTCTGTGGTGATGCCTTTAATACTATTAAACAATAATATTTGCCTGTCCCTGTCCCTACGAAAGACTCAATAGGTAGACAAAAATGCCAGATCCAGTCTAAACATCTGGCTGACTGACCCATCACAGTAATAATAATAATAATGTTAATATCCCCATCTGATCTTCAGGAAATCTGGGATTATTTTCTCCTTTCCTAACAGCTTATCCTCCAGGAAAAAAAAAAATCCCACCGCATTGTATGCACAATTGCTTATTACTCCATCTGCTGTCAGTCAGTGTTCAGTAAGAGCAGCAACAGGTTTTGAAAGGTTTAAGCAGTGCATATCGACTGGATGTTTTGATTCATGTTCTCTTTTAAACAGCTGGAACAGATCAGGAAAACATTCTTGGAGTATACTTGCCACTTTCAATGCCCTGGCTTGCTGATCTACCTATATCTATCACTAAAATATTGTGGCCAGAAATCACAAGCTCTGTGATCTTTCCTGTTTCATACCCTTATCGGTGTATTTTTTTTCTTTTCTTAAGGTCACGTGACATCTGGGATTGTTGCCCAGGAGTGGTGACATAATGATATTAGTATAATCCTCACTCTCATTTTCATGAATTCAATGAAGGAACAAGAAAAGTATCAAAAGAGAGCTTACATAGAGAGAGGGTATATTTGGAGAATAGTATTGAAAGGTTTGAATCAGGATAGTATTTCTTTTTTGCTCACATATACAAACTCTATGCTATTTAGCCTTAAAGAGCAGGCTACTTTCAATAAATGCAAACAAAAGGAACAGTTTCTATAGCAACCATGGAACCAGACGAAAGAAAGAGCGTAAGAGAGCTTTCATGTGACAATTTATCTGCTATCTATTCAGTAAAGTCCTGGCGACTTCCTGGACATGTCCATGCAGTTTTCCTGGCAATGGTAGGAAAGCAGTTGGCCATTGCTTTCTTCCAAGATTTCTTTTTTAACTTCCTAGACTTTTAGGCAATGACATTTTATTCGGTTTGGGCAGAATAGATTCAAAATTGGACCTGCAAGAAATATTTATTTATCTAAAGGAAAGGAAGTGACTTAGGATGTGTGAATGTATGTATGCATGTATGTGTGCCAAAGAGCTGGTCTGTGGTATGGTAATATGAACTAGGAATGGAGACGGACAAATTCTAAGTTCCTGATGAACTTGGGCTAGTATTTGTCACTGTCTTGCAGCTTGATCAAGATCACCAGCTTAAGAGCCCAACTTAATGAACAAAGTCTCATCTAGTAATCTGTGGCACAGCATCTCTAAAAGCTGTAAGAAATTCCCAGTTGACAATCACCCACATCTTCACCTTCATTTCCAAAACCCAGATGGGCATATCTCTGAAAGGGCTACCCCTCTACTTTCCAGCAAAGTCTCAGAGATACATGCCAGGTAGGCCCTCTCATCAATGGGCTCCCCAGATCACTTTATCATCACTAACTCTCAGTGTCATCAGGATACCCAGCTACCACCTCACACTCCACCACCACATTCTACTACAACTCACTCTCACTACACCACCAATACACTCGCCCTCCCCTGCTGCCTCCACCAATTGGTTGAGGGCCCCTTTTCAGTCACCTCCCTCTTCCTCTGGCTGTTGCTCTGAGGGGAGGAATCAGTCTTCAACCTACAGTGGGAAATTCAACCACTGGAGTCACATCCCCTTCTCCCTTCACAGGGCTAGTCAGAAGGGAGGAAAAATGGTCTCTGGAGAGAAAGTAGTATTGGCAATAGCCTGCAGCTCTGTGGTAATCTCTCCTGCCAAACCCGGCCACTGTTCACACCCCCAGAATCCCAGCACCCCACAAGAAAATCAGATAGTACAGGAAGGCAACCAGCAGCAACAAGAGCAGCAAAGCCCCAGTGTCCAACAGCAAACATGGTTTGTATGGCAGAGGCATCCATTTTCTCTCTTCTGCAATATTATTGGACAGGCCAGAGGCTATGATATAAGATCTGCTAAGACATGGCTAGAAGGCAGAGCTTCTTCAACAAGGGTAATGTTAACAACGATTCCAGTCACTTCCCTGGGATTATCCTCTTAAGTAAGGTGATGATGATAGATGTGTGGTTACATTTGTACTATGGGTTTCACAAACTGCCAGCTGAAACCTCTCCACCCAACGCAATATTTGCAAAATTATCAAGAGACAGAAATAGGAACTGCAAACAAAGGACTTTTCCCTTGCATTGAAAAGGTTGTTTGGTGGATGCAAACTGTGATTAAAAAAACTGGGAGAGGAGCCGGATTTGAGAAAAGACACTATTCAGGAATCTATTTCTTCAGCCCTAGAGGTTGGTTTCATGCACAGAACTACACTAATGCTTTGTTTTGGCTTACCATCTTATCTAAAGCACAAACACTGTGGTTTGCAAACAAAGATTTACAGCTTTGGTTGTCCAACCCATGATCAGCAGACCAAATGTAAGCCATTGATGGCTGAACAGACTCTGTGAAATTATTTATATAGAAAGAATGTGTGAGTGCTGCAAATGAATACAGGAAGATTTGGTTTTGGCTTAATGATGTCTCTTCTAAATATTGGGCAATTTGCTACATGCAGTGCAGGCAATGGGAAACAGAAAGGACAGGAGGCCAATAATTGTAAGTTATGGATTTAGCCATAAAACATTTTGCATATTCCTGAATTCAGGCAAAATGCAAAAGTGATCCTCACGATCCAATTCCTGGGAGATTTGCACAGCCATAGAATTCTTTACACCTCTAATATCTGACTTTTGTAGTGCAGTCCAGGGCAGGAGATGCATACAGGCTATGCGTCTTTGCCTGCCCTTGCAATGCAGTTTATGCAGCTGCATTCCTTGTCAGTGTTATCAGCAGGGCACTGATAGCACATGCATCAGAAAGTATAACTTTAAATGTGGTGTCTTTGTAAAAGGACTGTCTAACATTATGAAACCTATATCATTCCATCCAGTATGAGTAACATGATCTAATTCAAATCGTAATTGAGATTTGAGATTTGAATATTGTGCTCAGACATCACAGGTAGCTCCTTTAATTTATACAGAGAACCGATGCAAATGTTTCTCCCATTAGTTCTTTCCAATTTGAAGGATAAAAGAAATCCCTATTCCGTTTAGGTACTGATTGCACAAATTATTCACCCTAGCCTGTCTTCTTTTCAAGGCACACATAATAAAAATGTGTCTTGAGCTTGTAGACTGTAGATAGAATATCACACATATGTATTTTGAAGTCCAACTCTCTAATTTTTAAAGAGTATGGATGAAAGAAATGAAAAGTGAGGCTTTTTTTTTTTAAAAAAAATCTCTTTGTCTAGGAAACGTTTCTCTTAGAGTTGTGTTGATACTATAGCTCATTGAAAAACCACAGGCTTTCCAGTACAGAAGTATCTCTCATCGGAAATCTTGGAGAACTTCTGCAACAATACGAACAGAACTGGTCAAGTTAAGACAGTGATCTGGTTTAGTATATGTTAGCTTCTCGCAGTCCTATGTTTCCATGATTAACTGCAAATCCAATGTACATAGATCATCCTTACATTAAGAATATGGCCTTTCTGCTACTGACACTTTTGATATGTGGAGCTCCCTCACCAACTCTCCCATACACCCAGAATGTAAAATTAATATTTAGGAAATATTCAATTAAGTTAATATTCAGGAAAACCCCAAAGGCTCTAATTTGTCTAATTTTAGTCTCTCATGCTGAAGTTCATCTTTAGATCTTACATTTATCTTGTTGTAATGAGCAACAAAATTTGTTTTTCGTATTCTAAATGTGAGAGTTTAATACTGCTGCTGCTGCTGCCTCTTGATTCTTCTCATTAAGATCGGAAACAGTAGCTTTGTCCTGTTTTCAACCACACTGGGCAAAAAGTATTTATACTGCACTCTTAGTTCCATCTCCAGTGTCACCTTTTCAGTATCCTCCATCTGTCCATTGGTCTCAACTGTTTGCAAAGGAACTCTAGTGTGTTAGCAGCTGCACATGAATAGATTCTCAGCATGACAAGGTTATCTGATGGTTGCAGAAGAGTTCCAGTCACGTGGAGCCCCTGTATATGAGCAGCTGATTATGTATCAGGGATCCTTTGCAGACCTTTGTATGTACCTTGGGGGGGGGGGAACTGTGCTTTTATTTTATGCATCCTTAACTTAAAGCACCTATTATTTCTCAAATAATAGGTTTCTTAGTTCTCATAACTACAGATCCTGTTGACTGAAGAGTTACTGGAATCTGAAAAAATATGATAAGCAAACCATTGTGAGACTGATTTTTAAATCTCTCTCTATAACAACAACAACAACAACAACAACAACAACAACAACAACAACAACAATAAAGTTGGAAGGGACCGTGGAGGTCATCTAGTCCAACCTCCTGCTCGGGCAGGAAACCCTATACCATTTCGGACAAATGGCTGTCCAGTCTCTTCTTAAAAACTTCCAGTGTTGGAGCATTCACCGCTTCTGGAGGCAGGTTGTTCCACTGGTTAATTGTTCTAACTGTCAGGAAGTTTAAACTTAGTTCTAGGTTGCTTCTCTCCTTGATTAGTTTCCATCTGTTGCTTCTTGTCCTGCCTTCAGGCACCTTGGCGAATAGCTTGACTCAAGAAAGATTTTCTATATGGAGATATTTTCTCTTAGAAAATGAAAACTAACTCTTGACTAAGGATTCCTGAGAATTTTTATTTTTTAATGAGTCTTCATCAGAAAATCTCTTCAGGGAATTCATAGTACCTCTATTTGCAGGGTATTTTAAAGAAACCTTACAGTGATATAGATAACCATTTATCTGATAACCATTTGTCTAGCGACTGTTCAAAGTTACAATGGCACTGGAAAATATGACTTACGACCTTAGAACTGTTAGAGCATCCCTACAGCCACGTGTTCAAAATTCAGGCTCTTGGCAACTGACAAGTACTTATGATGGTTGTAGTGTCATGGGATCATGCGATCGCCACTTGTGATCTTCCCAGGGGGCTTCCAACAAGCGGAACTGATGGGTGAAGCCAGATTTGCTTAATGACCATGTGATTTGCTTAAGGATGTGTGATTGGCTTGACAATCATGGCAAAAAAAGATCATAAAATTGGGTGTGAGTCACTTCATGACTACCTCGCTGAGCCATGGAAGTTCTGGTCCCAGTTGTGGTTATATACATCACTGTAATCCTCTTCTATGGTTATTAACACATTTACTTTATAATATATATATATATATATATATATATGCAACAAGGAAGAATGGGAACATTTGCAGTAGCAAATCTCCCCCCCTCCAATGATTTTTCATATCTTGGCGATATAGAGAACCTTCTGTGTTATTCCTAGTAATAAAAAGATAATAAAATAAAATGTTTATGCACTAATAATCTGCCCATTCAGTGACAATTTAGTCTGCTTTAAAAGAATGACTTAATTCTTAATTCTCCATTCTTTAAACAGACTTAAGTAATGCAGTTCAAAGGGTTTAGACCAGATGATTCTCTTATTTATATCATTTTTGGTGATCATTTATATGAGCCCTTTATATGGGTTCAGAATAATCTGCCAGAGATTATTGTGTTGATCATTTCACAGAGCCTATTTCATGAAGTATGCCAAATGTAAGCAACAGCAAAATTTAAATTTGCTTGATTTTTTTTCCCCAGTGTGTGATAAACAACCCACTTTCAAACTTTTCTTTTTAAATTCTCACACAAAAGGAGGAGAGAATGCATAGTCCAGACTAATCCCTCCACCTTCTTTCCATTGATAGAAAACCCTAAGGGCACATCTTCCAGTTAGATGAAATACAACAGGCATTTAAAAGTAGAGTTGAAAGGGACTTAGGTAAAGATTTGGGTTGTCTGCTGTGCTCTTGTATAGTAAACTATTGGAAAAAACAGATGTAAACAGTTAGAAAGAAAGACCTACATATTTTATATTCCAGAATTTCAGTCCTCTGAGAAAAAAAAGTCTTCTTCAGGAAAATTGAGATTCATAGAAATAAAGACTTTTCAATGCTTAATTTAAATAAACTTAATAGGACAAATGAATATGCAGTAATTGTTTTTGCAGTTAATAAGAAACAGAAGAAAAAATTTCTAAAATCAAATTAGAACAATTTAAAGTAAAATATTTGTACATCACCTTTCTTTGCATTTCCTTGGTCTGTTGAGTGTTTTCTTATTTATCTCTTTAAAAAAGAATGATAATTTTTCAGAGTGTTTGAGTTATCCTTCTTAAATTATCATTTGCAGAGAACTAGAATATGTCTTAAGACATCTCATTTTTTTCCTTTTTCTTGCTCTCACCATTCCTTATTTTTTTTAAAAATTGTCATACTACATTAATGATAATGATAATGATAATGATAATGATAATGATAATGATGATAATAATAATAATAATAATAATAATAATAATAATAATAGTAATAATAATAAGTTGGAAGGGACCTTGTCCAACCCCCTGCTCAGGCAGGAATCCTATACCATTTCGGACAAATGGCTGTCCAGTCTCTTCTTAAAAACCTCCAGTGTTGGAGCATTCACTGCTTCTGGTGGCAGGTTGTTCCATTGGTTAATTGTTCTAACTGTCAGGAAGTTTCTCCTTAGTTCTAAGTTGCTTCTCTCCTTGATCAGTTTCCATCTGTTGCTTCTCGTCCTGCCTTCAGGCGCTTTGGAGAATAGCTTGACTCCCTCTTCTTTGTGGCAGCCCCTGAGACATTGGAACACTGCTATCATGTCCCCCCTCGTCCTTCTCTTCATTAAACTAGACATATCCGATTCCAGCAACCGTTTCTTATGTGAAATATATCTTCCTTCTTTTCCATTAAATCTTCCTTGTATGATTTATTGATAAACCTATATGTTATTGTGAAGTAATTTTATCCTAGATATTTCTATCCATAATTGTTCATGTATGAATGATTTATTTTCATATATAATCCAGCATTATTTATGATTTGGTCCTTGAATTGTCCTACCATATTGTGATTCATTCTAGTTTTGTGATTGAATTCTCCTACCAAATTGTGATTCAGCCTAGGTTTTTTGGGGGGGGGTAATTGTGGTGGGACTTAAGTAAGAATGATGTGGTTAATTGCCAATGTTTCTTCTTTATGGCCGAAACTACAAATGTTGATTGTACCAAGCATTCTCCTGACCAATCTTTCTCCTTTCAGCCTGCATCATGGTGTTCCTTCCCCCATCCAAACATTCAGTGGTACCGGTATTTACTGTTGTTCCTGTTGACTGGCACCTGGGGAAGACACTACTCAGGCATTCACTGTGACCCTTCTCTCTGCACTTACTTTGGTTTATTTTATGTATGTTGGCCTCCATTCCCTCCGCTCCCTCCAAATTCTTCCCAATTCTTCCCTTATTTATGAAGCATTTTCAAACATTCTATACAATCCCCATCTTTTGGGGAAGTTCCACATTTATATGGATGCAATATCAGCTCCTGCTCTATGAGTTTCCTACCATTATAAATGAGAGCCAAAGAAATTAATAAATGATTAATTATGTAAGTGAGGAGTTAGTAAAATAGTTGTTCAGGAAAAGAACTATGCTAAGTGAAGGAATTGTTTAACTGGAGAAAAAAAATCAAAATTACAATTTCTAATTTTTAATCTGAAGTAAAAGAAATCAAAATATATGGGAATGAGTTGGGTGGATCATAATTTGCATAAACTTTCTGTCCAGCTCTTTATCTAGGACGGTTGCATATTTCTATGGTTTTCCTAGCTAGAAGGAAAAGGTCAGCTTAAATCATAGTAAATAAAATAATTTTCCACCAATGACCATTTATGATTGCCATGGCTTCCAAATATTCTTAATATTTTCAGTTTTCATTTATTTATTGCCACTCCTCTGTTCTAGATGCCAGACCTCTATTTTACTAAAGTGGGCTTCGGGTCCATTATAGAGACCTTTGGATTAGATCAGGGGTAGGCAACCTTGGCTCTTTTATGACTCGTGGACTTCAACTCCCAGAATTCCTGAGCCAGCCATGCTGAGGTGAAAGGGAGAGGTTTCCAAGCTGAGCCATGCTGGCTCAGGAATTCTGGGAGTTGAAGTCTACGAGTCATAAAAGAGCCAAGGTTGCCTACCCCTGGACTAGATTGTCAGACCTATTTTTCAAGAACTCCACTTGAAACTTCTTTATTTTCTCTCATTTATAAAATGTTCTCCAGTTCAGCTCCTTGAACCATATTCTATGTTTTTCAGAAAAGTTCTCTGATCCTTAGTAGGCATAGAAGTGAGCAGTAAGAAAGAACTCATATGTTAGTGTTGTGGGTGTCTCTGGACCAGCTGGGGAGGTGTCAGAGGATGAGGAGGGGGAGCCGGGCCCCTCTGAGTGTTTGCCCCTCCCGGCAGCCGAGCCAGGCCCCTCTGAGTGTTTGCCCCTCCCGGCAGCCGAGCCAGGCCCCTCTGGGTGCTTTCCCCTCCCGGCAGCCGAGGCAGACAGGGAGGAGATTGAGATGCAGTCTGCATCGGAGTCTCAAGGTGCAGAATCAGACTTGGAACAGGAGAATGTATGGCTGGATCCGAGAGTTCGAAGGGTTAATAGGAGGAGGGTTCAGTTAAGTAGAAAAAGGAAGTGATGTATCGGAAACTGTATTAGAGGAGGAGAGAGAAATTAAGCCTTTGTCACGAGCAACGTTAATCAAGGAGTGGGCTGAAAACTTTGGCAGTGTTTTGGAACTCAGTTTTCTGGTGTTTTGAAAACCTATCGAAGAATAATGAGATCTTGGACAATGTGATGAAGAAAGAGTAAGTTAATTGGGATGTAGGAGGAGGAGAGCCTGTTTATCTAAATGTAAATAGATCTGATTTGGCCGTTCAGGCCAACATAATGCCAGCAGCTTGCTTTGAAATGAATCCTTTTGAAATGTATTAAATAAACCTCTTAAATACATATTTACGTGGATTTTAATGAGCTGCAAGAGGCCAGACATAACAGTTAGATTCATGCTTTTGTTGTTGTTTCTAAAATGCCCTAAATCCAGCAACGTTTACAATTTAAGAGTTTGACAGATTTTACAAATTTCAGGCAGGTTGGTGTGGTGGAACAGATCCCACTCACAACAATGACAAAAACTCCTTCTAAATCCTTTCCCCTGGTTGTTGGCTACATCTGAGAATAAGAGTTTATTATACTGCTGCCCTAATGCTTTCTTCTCAAAAGAGACAAAGTTTCTTTTGCAGTGAAATGCAAATCCTGGCACTTGCATATTCCCCAGTTGCCGATTAGTATATATAGTCATGTTGTTAATAAACAAATGTATGCAGTGTAGATTTTTTCCCCTCAGAACATAGAGAGATGTGACAGCAGTTAGATAACATGCTATAAACCTCTAATATTTTAAACTGCTTAAATGATTTGGAAGAGAAGTCATCTCATGTAGTTTTCCCAAGAGAAATAAGCAATTTAAAGTAGTGTTTCCTTCTCATCGCCAAAGGGGTTCAATTTTCTACATGTTTGATTAGAGGGGGATGGGCTGAAGCAGATACCAATGAATGTGTCTGGAGTTCCACATTAACTGAGGACACGCACTATACTGTACATATGCATCAATATAGGGAGCCCTTGACTTACTGCTATTCATTGAGTGACCATTTGAATGGCACTGGAAAAAAGTGACTTCTTCTTCTTCTTCTTCTTCTTCTTCTTCTTCTTCTTCTTCTTCTTCTTCTTCTTCTTCTTCTTCTTCTTCTTCTTCTTCTTCTTCTTCATATTATTATTATTATTATTATTATTATTATTATTATTATTATTATTATTATTATTATTATTATTATTATTATTATTATTATTATTATTATTGTGATTTCTATACCGCCCCCCTCCCGAAGGACTCGGGGCGGTGTACAGCCCAATTAAAAACATCAACATACAAAAAATAAAATGATTAAAAATGGATTAAACAATTTGGCCCAGAAACATTTAAAACCCAATACATTATCTTAAAAGCTCGATCCCCTAAAACAATTATGACCTTGTTGGTACTGGAGCTCCTATCCCAGGCCGGCTTGTCGAAAAAGATGTGTTTTTAATTCTCGACGGAAGGAACACAATTCCGTCATCCTACGGAGTTCGGGGGGGAGCTCGTTCCAAAGCGTTGGAGCTCCCACAGAGAAGGCTCTCCCCCTGGGGGTCGCCGGCCGACATTGTCTGGCCGACGGCACCCTGAGGAGACCCACTCTGTGGGAGCGTACCGGACGGCGGGAGGTATTTGCTGGCAGAAGGCGGTCCTGTAGATATCCGGGTCCGATGCCATGGAGCATGGACTTATGACCATTTGTGCCCTTATGCCCATTGCAAGATCCCCATGGATCTTGCAAGATCCACGTGATCAAAGTGTGGATGCTTGGCAACTGGCATGCATTTATGACAGTTGCAGTGTCCAGGGGTCATGTGATCCTTTTTTGTGACCTTCCAGTAAACAAAGTCAATAGGGAAACCAGACTCACTTAACAACGATGTTACTAACTTAACTGCAATGATTTACTTAACAAGAAAGGTTGTAAAACAGGGCAACAACTGTATTGCTTAGCAATGGAAATGTTGTCTCGGTTGTGATCAAAAGTCAAGGACTAACTGTATCTACTTAAGGTTTTTACTAATGGCCATATTAATGTCAGTTCTTCCAATTGATAACAGAATAACAGAGTTAAAAGGGACCTTGGAGGTCTTCTATTCCAATGCCCTGCTCAAGCAGGAGACCCTCCACCATTCCAGACAAGCGGCTGTCCAGTATCTTCTTAAAAGCCTCCAACTTCTGAAGGCAAGCTGTTCCACTGGGTAACTGTTCTCACTGTCAGGAAATTTCTCCTTAGTTCTAGGTTGGTTCTGTCTTTGATTACTTTCCATCCATTGTTTCTTGCCTTGCCTTCTGGTCTGTGGAAAATAGGTTGACCCCCTCTTCTTGTGGCAGCCCCTCAGTTATTGGAACACTGCTATCATGTCTTCCCTGGTCAACAATGATGCTGGTCTACTTTGTCGTGCTCTCATTGCTGACCCTTTTCTGCTTCAGCAATAAGACCAAGGATTTGCTCTATCCTGGCACTTTTAATGTGAGGCAATGCAAGGACTAAGATTGGTGGATTTCTCCAACATCATCTTTCCTCCACCCACTGTGACTCATCAGTAGGAAAAAATACCACCAACGGCTGCAATGGGTTGTCCCAGGCTGGTGTCCAGCATGGTATCAGACTTCTCTTGGATGGTTAATTGCCAGGATAAATAGTTTAAAGCTCTAATTAGTAAGGCTTTTTTTAAAAAAAATATTTGAATTTTGACATAAGAATATTGGGAAATGTGGAACATTCAAATAAGAATTATACATAGGCAAAATATAGTAGCAAGGTTCACCTCTTTTTCTCAGACTTTTTTTTATGTACAGGGGGAGAACTTGGGTAAAGGAGAGGCAGATTGCCTCTGTTGATTGTTCTAGAAATGGTCACTAGACTTCCTAACAGATGGAGATCCAGTTCTCACCAACAGGAATTTTAGCCATTTTTTTTCAGTTGACCAAGTGACAGATTGCTGGCATTGCTCTGGTGACCCATCTCTTTGACTATTTTTGATAATGGACCTTTCACTAAGACTGAGTCCAAAAAATAGCCCATCTTCCAGATGGGTGAGACAGACAAAAGTGTGAAATTAAATAGGAGGAAACTCACATGGATGTGATTGTCAAACCCTAATTTAAAGAGTGGTTTGAAATTTCCTAGGAAACCAGAAGAGGCTCCAGATAATTGTAGATTCACTGGAAAAAGAATTTTTTTTTGCTTCTTTACCACCCCATCTGGGCTGGCCAAAGAGACAGGTGAGGGTTCATATTCTGTGTGAAATTAGAGGATGGGTGGCTAAAGAACCATTCCCTCCAGTTTTATTTCCTCCATCTTCTCTTGATATCTCTTCCTGGCTTGAAAGGTGTCAGCTCCACTACTTTCAAGGAGTGACAGAAGTTCACAGGTGCTGGATAGAAACTTGAGAAGCAGGTCTTTAACTATCAGTTCTCCCATCTTGGCTACAGATCATTTCCTTATGTTTGGGGAACTGGTAGCTAAAGAACCCTTCCTCCTGTCCCACCCCCATCCCTCTAAGCCATGGGTCTTTGATGTGGGGGAGAACCTGATTTAAAAGAAACACACTCCTGCTTCCAAAAACAGCCATAGAATGGCCATAGACATCAGAGTTGAAGGACCTGAAGCTAGGGAGTATGCTGACAGATGAGCAATAGAAGTTGGGCAGAACTGAGCCTCTGACTGTGTCATTACCAGCATCATTTTAAAGGCCTTGTAGACTGTTAGTCATAGTTGCTCAAGGTTTAGCCAAAGTTGTCCTGAAGATGAAGGATGTGAAGTGAGTCAACTTGGATCTTATCTTGCTGACAGCATAGCAGAATTTAGCAACATCCAGAGAAGTAGAATCCATTTGAACTGAAAATAGCATTTATATATAGAAGAAGGTATCAGAGTGACTTGGAAATACTGTCAGATAAATGGAAATAAAACAAATTCTAATATCCGTATAAAACAGCTGTGCACTTAAATACAGGCAATAGAGCCTATGATATATCCCAGGGATATAGTCAGGCAGCTTATGGATTTATTTTTATCTGCTTTTAGATCATAAGGTCATGAATTGGACATTGATGGGAGCAAGTATGAAATGTAATTTGTAATACTATGATGCCATCATCCATACATTATGGTATTGTGATTTCACAATTGGTATTTTTCCATCTTGATGACAAGATGGCTTGTTGCATATGCCCTCTAAAGAAGAAGGAGGAGGAGAAGGAAGAAGAAGAAGAAGAAGAAGAAGAAGAAGAAGAAGAAGAAGAAGAAGAAGAAGAAGAAGAAGAAGAAGAAGAAGAAGAAGAAGAAGAAGAAGAAGAAGAAGAAGAAGAAGAAGAGGAGGAGGAGGAGGAGGAGGAGGAGGAGGAGGAGGAGGAGGAGGAGGAGGAGGAGGAGGAAGAAGAAATGAGAATTCTTGTACTGTAGTTAGCAGGTTATGTGAGGGATTTCTTATAGCCTCTATCCACTTATCAGTAGTAGAAGTCCTGCTTAGTAATGAAAGTATTGTACACACTAAAAACAACATTCAGTACAGAAACTTGTACAATTATAATAATTAAAAAGCTGTCCATTTATTGTTTTAGTTTTGTTGGCTAGCAGTTCAGCAAATACTTTTTGTATTGCAATTTAAGGCTAATAAAGCAATATTTAGTGAAGAGAAAAATAATAATTACTGTAATAACAAGACAACCCTCATTATCAGACTTATTCAGAAAATGAATTATTTGTGGCTAAAACAGGAATAAAGTACAGTGAGCAGAAGATAAAGGGGAAAAAACATTAAGAAAGAAGGCAAAAATGACTACAAGGTATAAGGATACTTGTCCATTTTTGCACTGAAATAACTTAAAGAAAGCACCCTAGGTAAAATCAACATTTTTGTGGTAAAGAATTGACTGTGTATGGTAAGAAGAACTATATAGGAGGAATGTTATGGGATTTGGCCCTACAATTGCCTGCATAGGGGAAGACACAGTAAGAACCCAAACCTCCATTGTGACATCACTACACAGATGTCACAATGCAACTATGAAAAAGAGGATTTTTTAAAATTTGGATGTCACATAATTTTAGCATCATCACATTTAGGTACAGAGATCTCTGCCGCTCATGATTATTGTTTATTTTTCAAAGGCAAAGTAATACATGGTATCCCTCGTCAAATAGCAGTTTATCCAAAATAAACCACACATAAAAATGTTATGTTAAAAATAGAGGGATGGGGAAAAAAAGAATAGAAAGATGTTCTATTGCAGCGGTTCTCAACCTTTTTCAGGCCGCGACCCTGACCTGCGCCGCGCATGCGCGGCGTGACCCTGACCTGCGCCGCGCATGCGCGGCGTGACCCTGACCTGCACCGCGCATGCGCGGCGTGACGGGCCGCATCGTGCATGCGTGGCGTGCACGCGACGGCCCACATCGTGCATGCGTGGCGCGCACGCGACGGCCCGCATCACACATGCATGGCGCGCACGCGATGGCCCGCATCGCACATGCATGCGAGACGGCCCGCATCGCGCATGCGCGGTGCGACGGCCCACATCACGCATGCACAGCACGACGGCCCGTACCGCGCATGCGTGGTGTGACGGCCCGCACCGCGCATGTGCGGTGCTAGCCCGCGCATGCGCGGTGCTGCCCCCTGCACTGGCCGAGGGGAAAAGGGGAAAAAATGGCGGACTGCAGTGTTTGGCAACCCCCGTGAAATGGTCGTTTGACCCCAAATGGGGTCGCGACCCATAGGTTGAGAACCGCTGTTCTATTGTGATTGGCTGTGGACATAACAACAAGGCGTGGTGGAAACTCCGTGTGAGATCTGTCCACCCTCTTGACAAACTTAGGAACTAATGTTGGAAGAATAGGTGAGAAGTTTCAAGGGAATGACAGAGGAGGGATCAATGCAGATGTCAAAGAAACATCCAGAATGCAAATTAACCGGCTAGGACCGGGGACACAGTCTAGGAGCCGAGTGCAGGCGTTGGCTAACCCTATTTAAGGTATCCTTGTCAATTGGCTTTTAACCCTGACGATGTTGGAAGTTCCCAACGAAAGCTCGGTTTTATTAAAGTATTTTCCTTTTTGGAATCTCCTGGTGGTCGTAAATTATTTATTTTATACTATGAATATGCCCAGGAGTCGCATTTTTACAGATAATATTTTATATATATATATATATATATATATATATATATATATATATATATATATATATATATATATATATATATATATATATATATATATATATATATATATATATATATATATATATATATATATATATATATATATATATATATATATATATATATATATATATATATATATATATATATATATATATATATATGTCAAGTGTTTATTTTTTAGATTGCACCCTGTAAACCCAAATATGGGAGGAAGGAATCATTCTTTCCTTTTGCTTGTTTCAGCTCAACCCAGAGCCATCCTGCAAGCACAAATATATATATATGTTGTTTTTTTTAAAATCGTTGACAAAGAAATAAGGGATTTCTGATATAGCTATTTCGAGTTTCTTAACTCTCTTCAGTCAGAACTCACCCTTCCGGGATTCGAACCTGGGCAGTCTGCATGCTAAGCAGATGCTTTAACCTATTGAGCCACAAGTTCTCTCCCGCTTTGTCAGTAGTCAGGGAGTAAGGATATGTGTCAAGTGTTTATTTTTTAGATTGCACCCTGTAAACCCAAATATGGGAGGAAGGAATCATTCTTTCCTTTTGCTTGTTTCAGCTCAACCCAGAGCCATCCTGCAAGCACAAATATATATATATGTTGTTTTTTTTTAAAATCGTTGACAAAGAAATAAGGGATTTCTGATATAGCTATTTCGAGTTTCTTAACTCTCTTCAGTCAGAACTCACCCTTCCGGGATTCGAACCTGGGCAGTCTGCATGCTAAGCAGATGCTTTAACCTATTTAACCTAACTTGTGGCTCAATAGGTTAAAGCATCTGCTTAGCATGCAGACTGCCCAGGTTCGAATCCCGGAAGGGTGAGTTCTGACTGAAGAGAGTTAAGAAACTCGAAATAGCTATATCAGAAATCCCTTATTTCTTTGTCAACGATTTTAAAAAAAAAAAACAACAAAGCTTCACCCAAGTGCCAATCAAAGAAGCCTTAACAGCTATCTGCACGCACGCTCACACCACCACCCAGCACAGATCAACTCCGTAGCCAAGACACTCATCTCCAGAACCAAATGCCTAGCTGACGAACAACACCTAAAAACCGAACTACACACTCTCACTAATGTACTAACATCCAATGGATTCCCAAGAAATAAGATTTCCAACTTAATCCAAAAAGAAACTCCCACCAAAATCCATGACAGAGAACAAGAAAACGGCAAAGCCCTCCTCCCATACATAAAAGGCACCACAGACAAAATCAGCAAAGTCCTGCACAAATATAATATCAAAACAGCATTCTGCACAAACAGAAAAATATCCACCATCCTAAGAAACCCTAAAGACAAAATTGAGTTAGAAAATCAAGGAGTATATGAAATCCCATGTACTGCTTGCCCCACTACATACATTGGACAAACCAACAGGAGGATAAATGCACGCATTGAAGAACACAAAAACTCAATCAAAAGAGAGGAACCAACTTCTTCCCTGGTCCAACACCTTAAAGCCACAGGACATGAAATTGATTTCAAAAAGACCAGAACAATTGCCAAAACTGAACATTTTAATAACAGAATAATCAGAGAAGCCATCGAGATAGAAAAACGCCCCCACAGCATGAACAAACGAGATGATACCTCCCGCCTACCAGCCATTTGGAAACCCGCCCTTATTGAAAAACGTATTCCTAACTCTAAGATTGACACCAGAAACACACAGGATGCCACCTCCACACAGCCACGCAAAAAGCAAACCCAAACCCACACCAATGATGAGGCAAGACCACAGACCAGGAGCCAGACCAGAGCTGCAACATTAGCCACTTTGAACCTCTCCAGCACAACAAAGCCCCCACCCAAACAGAACACCCCCCCAGCCAATCAGAACACAGCCAACCCCCCAGCCAATCAGAGCACAGCCAAGCCCCTAACCAATCAGAACATAGCCAAGCTCCCAGCCAATCAGTTCAAACCCCCACTGGCAGTTAAAAGGAAAAAACAGCTTAGACCACACATTGCTCCTGGTAGCAGAAGCCAAAAGCACCAGCCTGACGATGATGAATGAGATTTCATCGAAACGTTGCCAAGACACTTCAAATTCTACGTGGGAGAAAACCCGAAGAACCAAAGACCTGCATATATATATATATATATATATATATATATATATATATATATATATATATATATATATATATATATATATATATATATATATATATATATATATATATATATATATATATATATATATATATATATATATATATATATATATATATATATATATATATATATATATATATATATATATATAGTATATACAGTATATAAAAAACCTTATAACTTTGCTGCTGTCTAGTGGTTGAAAGAAAGTTGAGCCCATAATTTCAAGAAATAAAAAAAGTTCAGATGGTCAACCATACAACCAGAACGAGGGGAAAATAGCATATGTGGCAACTGGATTATTTATTTTTTTTACAATTGGAAGTGGTTTTTCATCTGGATTAGGTTGAGCAGGGCTTGAACTTCAATCAAGGGACGCATGAATTCCAGTTCTTAGAATCTTGTATGCTAAACTGTACAGGTAATCGTCAACTTACAATTGTTCATTTAGTGACCGTTCAAAGGTTACAATGGCACTGAATAAAGTGACATGACCATTTTTTCACAGTTATGACTTTTGCAGCATCCCCATGGTCATGTGATCAAAATTCAGATGCTTGGCAACTGGTTCGTATTTATGACAATTGCGGTGTTCCGTGGTCATGTGATTCCCTTTTGCGACCATCTGACAAGCAGAGTTAATGGGGAAGCCAGCTTCACTTAACAACTGAGTTACTAACCTAACAACTTCAGTGATTCACTTAACAACTGTGGCAAGAAAGGTCGTGAAATGGGGCAAAACTCACTTAGCAAATGTCTCACTTAACAACAGAAATTTTGGGTTGTACGTTGAGGACTACCTGTATGCAGAGCAGAACAGCACACAGCTGTTCTAAGGACATGATTAGAGCGCAACCTGGAAGCAGTAAGATTGAAGGATGAAAGGGAAGCACAGTGAAGCAGGTGGGTGAATGTACTTAAATTCAGGTTTTGTGGTGAAGGGAATAGGGAGTTAACATTTTAAAACCTGTTGCAGTGCTTCTCTGTGTCCTTCTCAATTGGCACAAAAGTTGTAGAAAGTGCAAAAAGGTAGGAATGATTGTTGGATACAATTATCAAGGTCAAGATGGAAGTAGTTGAAGTTGGGACTTCTGGGCAATTTTTTTCATTAAAAATGTGTTCTGAGTGTTCAGTCTACAAAAAAATTTTCATAGGTTTAACCTGTTTTCCATTGGATAAAAGAAAGAGGAAACATGTATTTATTTCTTAGCAGTTTGCAATCAAAATTGAATTATATGATTTGGAATTCAAAATGTCTGTGGGTGTATAGCCTTTAGGCCACCAATGGACTATTCTTATCTAAGAAACTGTTGCCTGATACCTTACAGCTTGTACTACAACATTATAGATCTACTCAGAGCATGTTCTCTAGAAGTGATTCTCAAATAGAGGTGTATATCAGGAGGGAACAAGCTGACCCCCTCCAAATGTTGTTTGAGTAACTTTCCGCAGCCTTTGGGCAGACAGACCCAAAGTTACCCAAACCATTTATCTTTTTGAGCAGGGCTCTTCAAACTTAGCCCTTTTATGATTTGTGGACTTCAACTCCCAGAATTCCTCAGCCAGCATGCCTGGCTGAGGAATTCTGGGAGTTGAAATCCACAAGTCATAAAAGGGCCAAGTCTGAAGACCCCTGTTTTAGAGGATCTTTATGTTTAGAATGGGATTCTTGCAACCCTAAACAGCAGATCTCCTGGGCAGTAAATGTAGGGGTAGATAAAGTGAAAATATCAGTCTGCCAGTAGAAGGGTGTGGTGGGCACATATTCCTTGAAAACCCCTGGTGTCTTGTATAAAGATCAGACAGCAGAGATCCACAAGTACCATATTTCTGGACAGCAGTGGATCCTGTGTAGATTTTATTGGGGGCGCCCAATAAATTTATGTATTTATAAATAAATAAATAAATGTACAAATAAATAAATCAAAGCATTCTATGCATACATCTGAGTAGGAACCAAGCAAATGATCATTGGAATAGGCTTTATGGCTGTAATGTAAAAAAATAGATCTATTTACAGAAAATATGTTACAGGAATAGGCAAAGCCTGATACATAACAAGCTACTTCCTACCAAAAGGACTGTCTAAGACAGCGGTTCTCAACCTGTGGGTCGTGACCCCATTTGGGGTCGAACGACCATTTCATGGGGGTCGCCAAACACCGCAGTCTGCCATTTTTTCCCCTTTTCCCCTCGGCCGGTGCAGGGGGCAGCACCACGCATGCGCAGGGTAGCACCGCACATGCGCGATGCGGGCCGTCGAGCCGTGCATGCGCGATGCAGGCTGTTGCATGCACCGTGCATGCGTGATGCGGGCCGTCGCGCCACACATGCGCGATGCGGGCCGTCGTGCTGCGCATGCACGGTGCAGGTCGGGGTCGCGTCGCACATGCGTGGCGCAGGTCGGGGTCGCGGCCTGAAAAAGGTTGAGAACCGCTGGTCTAAGAGCAAGTGCTGTGTACGAAGAAAGGCAGAACAAGCCTAAGATTAGCAATATCTTTAACAAAGAGGGGGGATGCAGAGTAAACCCATAACTCTATTTAAACACGCTTCGCTCTTTGACACTAGGTGCTGAAAATTTATAGTATCATTAGGCTGACATGTCGAACAGCCCTTCTTATTGGCTCATGTGCAATCTACAACTCCCATGACTCTTGTTCTGTGTTAGTCTCTGGTAAAAGTTTTAGTGAGTACATCTGCCAATATATTTTCTGATAAGCATTACTTCAGTTTAGTGAATCCCTTGTCTTGAGCATCTTCACATGATGGTACTCGTTTCAATGTTGTCTTCTTTAGCTTTTCTTTGTCTGCTAGAGTGGCAAGGAATAAAGACCTCCTTTATAACATGCGTTGTTTGCTTGCGGTTTGCTTGGACATGAGCAACAAAAACAGACACCTCATGCTTTCTTTTTTTCTCGCATCCAAACGAGTAATGTTGCAAATTTTAGTGGTTTGGCAGCAGGATTTAGGATCCTATTTTCCTTGCAGTATCAAAAATATTGAATCTATATCCTTGCAATATTCACTCCTTCCTCACATTTGCAGTTCAGCTTACTTCCCCCCCCCCTTTTTGGCACATATGTGTATATTTTAGAACCAAGCACTGTCATGTGCTATAGTTTGAGCTTCTTTCTCCTTTGGTGTTACATCTGTGCTTTTAACTGCCAGCCTGTTCTGCAAATAAGTGGCTGTGTTAACTGCTTGTCCCCTGTATTTATCCACTAATCCTGCGTTTTGCAGCATGTAGCTCATGCAATTCATCATGCAACATGCATCTCAAAGGATGGAGTATGTACTGTGAAGAATTACGTGGGGGAAAGCTTGAGATCAAGCAGAAATGGACATCTCCACTGCGGATCCAGCTATGCAAGGGCATCTATTCAGAGTTTCAACAGGACTTTGTCTTGGTGAAAGCAAGAAAGCACCACATTATATCCTCTCCAATCCAGATCAGAAGAGCAAAATTCACAGGATTAACTGCCTGAGAAAGGCTGACACGTTTTAGAGGTTGGACCTAGCTGTGATCAACTTTTTCAACTAAACTTTTTGAAAATATTTCACAGTTTGTAGGGAACAAGAGTTAAGTAATTCAGAGGGATAATAATGATATGTTTAAAGATTGGATTGCATTTATTAATGTACATGTACCTTCTAAGAACCATCCAGAGACTTTACATTTTATTTAAGATGGAGATCAGATACCTAAGATTGGAGATTTTATGTCCTTGGTTAACTGCAATACTGTTCCAGCTAAATTTAATACGTGGAAGTGTTAAAAATTAATATAAAAGAGTGTAAATTGGCAACTTTTACATCCTAACAGTAAGAATGTTTTTTTTTTCACTTATACATGGGACATACTCCCAATTTTATTATATTTTGCTATCTTGATATACCAAGATAAGTCTAGATAAATCTAGACTGCTAGACAATGTTATGTAATATCTAATCATGCTTTAGTAATATCAATTGTAATAAGAAAAAGTCATTATTAATCCAAGATGGTATTTAAATAGGTCACTATTATAAAGGATCCACTTTTTATTAAACAGATGAAACAAGATTTTGAAGTTTGAATATACTCTGCAAACTTAACCATTTGGAGGCTTGATTACTCCACATAGGCAAGTACCGTTATATAGTCTAATTTGGGCTGACAATCCATGCAGTTTCTTAGTAAAATTCAAGAGTGGCTCATCATTGTTTTCTCCCACACAGTATGAAATTGTGCCTTTGCTGTTGTCACTAAAGTGAAGATTTGCCTCTAGCTTATTTTGATATTGCTGCTGCCAATATAGGTGCTTTCTTTAGTTGGGCAGATGGGATGCCCTTTGCACCTTGGGTGATCCTGATGGGGTTATCATACCCTGATGGGGTTATCATACAATATTCTTGGGGTACACTCCCATTTTTCTTCACTCATCCATCCCAGGTACAAACACACACACACACACACACACACACACACCATGATGAGACAGCACATTTGTGTGAGTGAGTGTGGGGTTTGCTGCCTGTTTATATACTGTGTAGTAGCTTGCCCTGCCAGTTTTGGTGGGTTTGTGGTTTTCCTCCTTTTACCTCCCTTGATTAGAGTATTTGTAGACAAATCAGCAAAATCCATATTTACTTGCACTGATAATGCTACCTAGCTGGGTAAAGAAATGTCTCCAAGCAAACAATCAAGTCAGAGAGCATCAAGGTCTCCACAGTTCAGCACCGAGCTACAGATATTTTCTTCTTTTGGAATAGTTATAGATATTGGACTAGAAACCTGTGTTCTGGTCCTACCTTAGTTGCATAAGCCCACCAGGTGATTGCATAAGCCCACCAGGTCACCGTGGAAGGAGGCAGTGGCAAACCACTTCTGAAAATGCAAGTGACTCAGTGTTATGTGCACCACACATAAACACACACTCACGCACTATGCACTCTTGTACTAGTGCTTTTCCTTTATGTGAACTTAAGTTATGCATTAAGAAATTGTGTACTGTGGGTAAAGATTAAACTGCACTTTTTGTCCTATCATATGCCTCTTGGATAGTTCAGTTTAGCTGATGAACTAGAATTCAGCATATATCTTTGCTGACAGTTTGGAAATAAGTGAAAAATGCCTTCTGACAGAGAAACATTGAGCTCTTGATTCAAAGTATAAAGGATGTCCGGCTTTCTTAAAACATTCATAGACCAATATCTTTTTTTCACTTTCAAAATGAAGGATAGCAGCTAACCACTCAGCAAAAAGTGAGTTGTCTTGAAAATTGATGCCTGTTAAAATACAACTTTGGTCATACTGTCATAAATACCCAATGTCAAATTATATGTAGGAATTCTAATTTTATATCATGGCCATGGAAGTACTGCTTAAGATTCCTTTCTCTTCCATATTATTTATCGTGAAATGAACATATTATTTATCGTATTAAAGTATGACTGAACGTATGCGCTAACACACCAGGGGAAAGTTTTTTGAGGTAGGCTTTCCATTACTGTGTCAGCATTTTGTATGTGCAGAGAATTTAATATAGAGCTGCACATAAATTCTCATTGTCTGTGCATACAATTCCCATTTTTGAACAATAATACCAAAGAAGAGAGAAAAGCGCATCTGGGGTCCTATAGCCATTCTCTTGGGGAACAGCCACACTGAACTCAATAAGAAAACAAGATTGGATTATGCTATATTGTATATACAGTATAGAGGAATAACAACTGTTTGTTGATTACACAATTGTCATTTTGGTTGGCCTAATCTTCGTCTCCAATTTAAACAGCAGTGTCCACAAGGAGAATAAAAATCTGGAAGATGGCCTTTTCTGCACCACTATGAGAAAAGCACATCTTCCTTCCCCTGTCCTGACCACTTTCTACAGGGGGACAATCGAGAGCATCCTGTCATACAGCATCACAGTCTGGTTTGGAGGCATCACTGCTTCAGACAGGAAGGCGGTGCAGAGAGTGGTGAGAATGGCCGAAAAGATAATTGGCAGTTCCCTCCCTCCCATCCAGGACACAGCACAGAAGCGCTGCTTGAGCAGGGTCCGCAAGACTATCTGGGACAGTACACATCCTCTTCATGACCTGTTTTCCTTGTTACCTTCTGGGAGGAGGCTTCGTGGTATCCGAAGCAGAACATCCAGATTCAGCCAGAGTTTCATTCCATACAGCATTAACCTTGCGAACTGTCAAGCTTCCTCCTTCCGTTATATATTCAAGATGGACAATATTTAATATTTATTTGCTACGTATATGTAGGGATGTGGGTCTATACATATGTTGTTCATAGTATGTTTAGGTGTGTGTCATGTATGTGTTTCACTTTGAGAGCGGGCAACTAAGTTTCATTTTTGATGTATGCCATCACACCCACAGTATAAAAATGACAATAAAGGTTATCTTATCTTATCTTATCTTATCTTAAACACAAAGTGATGATCCAAGCCCTGCCTCTTTTATATGTGTGTTGATGTCACAGGACTGTACAACAGGAGCAGGGCTTAAATTGCCACACTGCACCCACCATTTTGCAAATTGTGACACCCCCATCCCTATGGATGCTCCTGAATCAAAATAATATATAGTCCCATAAAAATATCAGCTATGGTTTAAAAAGAAACTAGACGCGGGTGTTTGTATGTAGGTCTTTGGTTCTTCGGGTTTTCTCCCACGTAGAATTTGAAGTGTCTTGGCGATGAAGAACCAAAGACATATATATATATATATATATATATATATATATATATATATATATATATATATATATATATGTATGTATGTATGTATGTATGTATGTATGTATGTATGTATGTATGTATGTATGTATGTATGTATGTATGTATGTATATGTATATATATGTGTATATATATATGTATATATATGTGTGTGTGTATATATATATGTATGTATGTATGTATGTGTATATATGTATATGTATATGTATATGTATATGTATATGTATATGTATATGTATATGTATATGTATATGTATATGTATATGTATATGTATATGTATATGTATATGTATATGTATATGTATATGTATATGTATATGTATATGTATATGTATATGTATATGTATATGTATATGTATATGTATGTAAGTATGTAATAGGCAAAGTTTAAAAAACACATTTTAAATATAATGATTATAGTTCAAAATCTAAATTATCTTTGTAAAGCAAAATACCACATTAAGAATCCATCATTATAACTTCAGTACCATATCAGTATCAAGGTAAGTAGTAAACATTATGGCATACAGCTACTCTAAAAATAATAAATCAGCTAATAATTGTAAAATCAAATTTCACAATGTTTACCCTGGAAACTTGTAATCCTTAACTTATGATCATTAATTGAGCCCAAAATTTCTGTTGCTAAGGAAAACACTTGTTAAGTGAATTTTGCCCCATTTTATAGAATCGTAGAATCGTAGAGTTGGAGGGGACCTCCCGGGTCATCCAGTCCAACCCCCTGCTCGAGGCAGGATTCCTTAAACCATCCCAGATAGATGGCCGTCCAGTCTCTGCTTGAAGACCTCCATCGAAGGGGAGCTCACCACCTCCTGTGGCAACCTGTTCCACTGGTTGATCACCCTTACTGTTAGAAATTTTTTTTCCTAACATCTAATCTGAATCTTTTCCCCTGCAGTTTCATCCCATTGTTTCTAGTCCTTCCTTGGGCAAGTGAGAGCAGGGCTGATCCCTCTGTTTTAGAACCTTTCTTGTTAAGTGAATCACTGTAGTTGTTAAATTAGTGACATGATTGTTAAGCGAATCTGGCTTCTCCATTGACTTTGCCTGAAGAAGGTCACAAAAGGGGATCACATGACCCCGGGACACTTCAACTGTCATAAATGTGAGTCAGTTGCCAAGTGTCTGAATTTTGATCATGTGACCGTGGGGATGCTGCAATGGTCGTAAGTGTGAAAAACGGTCATAAGTCGCTTTTTCAGTGCCGTTGTAACTTTCACTAAACGACACTAAATGAACTATTGTAAGTTGAGAACTGCCTGTATATGGACATAGTCAAAAATTCAGCTAGTATTCAGATTGATGTACATGGCTATGCAAAGCGAGCATATAAGCTAAGAAGAAAATTGAGATGAATTTTGTAATAAATTAATTTTGATACTGATATTTGAAATAAGTCCACACATTCAATTTTAGTGTATTGCATTTCTCAATACGTGAAGTAATTTCTGCCCAATTATCTGAACACAATCTGGAAAGTCCAGCAGAGGTTACAGCAATTTCCATCAAATGGAATCTCAATTTCACTCTGTCATAAATGATATCTGACTCATGGAAATATTAAGTTCACTGTTTCTACTTATTCAAACACAATGTTCTGAAATCCTCATGGACAATATCCAGAATGAACTATCTTTATTTTCCATTTTTGCATCATTATCCCAAATGGATGCTGATGATCGCTTCATTATAAAAAATGAATGCATTACATCCAGGCTTGTAGGGGACTTTATGATTTCAATTTCTGCTTGCTTTTAGCAAGGAAAATAATTGTGTCAATTCCTCTGGGTCATAGATAAGAATTTATTGGATTTATTTTCAAATATACAGCACAGTGCAGGAAACAATATCTATTGAGGCTATCCTAATATATCTGCTGCTTTTTCTGTTGGTTTTCATGATTGTTTAATAATAATAATAATAGTAATAATAGTAATAATAGTAATAATAATAATAATAATAATAATAATAATAATAATAATAATAATAATAATAATAATATAATCCCCCAGTGAGGCACTACCTTGATGTGGTTGTGGGGCTTGTATACCCTGAGGAAGATGAAAGCTATACCAGAGGTTCAACCATACTGGACAGGTCTCATCAGAGGAGTCAGACAAAGAATGTATGGTGAGATGTAAATTTCAGAAAAACAGACTGGCTCAGATGTCGCCCGGGTTAACAAGGTCTGCACTAGATGTTGGAGTTCCTGGATATCTGGTGAAAAATGGGCTACAGGACTCATGACTGTTGGCTGAGCAACCAGGGCCAGCAGCTACACAGTGATTGAAAACAAAGAAATAATAATCTATTATTACAGATCAACTCCAACAAGAAGAGGATATCTGAAATGAATGCACCAGTTCTGGAAAGAACAACATCCAGAATCAGAAATAACAGAGCAGAGACTAGCAGATCAACATCGATTTATAAAACAAAATAAAGTATTCACAGAAACAGAAATGGATGAAAGGTTTACCCAGGGCAAAGAAATCAAAGCCTTGCCAGAAGTAACTCAGAATGCAGAGGCAAACCAGGGGGAGTTGGCAGTAGATAAATCCAGCAGAGATATACAACTGTTTTCATTTGGAAACCAGGCTCCTCTTCCTCAGGAAGAACAAAGCTTTCTAACTAAAGAAATAAAAGAATTGAAACAAAGAATAACTGAGCATCTAGAACAGCACAAAAACAACAGAATAAGTCTGTCTGCATTGAAGCTTCTTCCAAAGAAACAGCTAATACAAGCATGACAAGATGCAAATACTGCAATATTAAGTATAAGCACCAATTCATTGCAAGAAACAAACCAACTAATGTACAGCACAGCTGCAGTTATAACTGAATACATGGGATGCAAAATCAACAAAGAAGAAAAAAAAAACCCAAACAGTACAACACAAAAATGGGATGTTAGACTGGAAAATAAGACTAGCAAGTTAAGATCAGATGCAAGCAAGCTAGAACAGATGAAAGAAAAGAAGCTGGAAAACAAAAAGACCAAAGAATACCTAATCAAGAAATGCCACTTAGAAACAAGGAAGATCAAGGAAGCACTAGAAATAATAAAGCAGCAAATAACAGCTATAGCCAGGAAGATCAGCAGATACGAAACTCAAATTGCAAATTATAGGCAGAACCTCCAATTTCAGTCCAATCAGAAACGTTTCTACCTATCCATCAATGGAGAAACTGCAATGAATCAGTCAGTACCTGACAAGGAAGAAACAGTGCAGTTCTGGACGCAGATATGGGATAACTCAAAGAAATACAACAAGGACGCAGCTTGGTTAAAAGAAGTAGATGCAAATAAAACAGAAGTTGAAATGAAAGAACTAGTAATAACAGCAGAAATGGTAGGGAAAAAAGCAAGGAAGATCAAGAATTGGTCAGCACCAGGTGAAGATGCATGGTTTTTGGTTGAAATATCTAACTGTTCTATACCCACTCATTGCCAAACTCAATGGAAGAAATACCATTAAGGCAATCAACACCTGGGCAATTCCAGTCATTAGATACACAACTAGAATAGTGGACTGGATTCAAGGAGAACTAAAAGTTCTGGCTAGGAAGACCTAAAAAATAATGACAATGAATCATACCCTTCATCCAGGCTGTGACACTGAGAGACTCTATCTACCAAGGCAAATAGGTGGGCCTGGAATGTTGCAAGTACATCAGATGGTTGAAGAAGAAAAAATAATTTTGGAAGAATATCTGAAGGACAATGATGAAGATGAACTGAAGTTAGTATATCAGGAAGGGTTACTGACTACTGGAGAGACCAAACTGGCCTACAAGAAAGACCAAATGAAGAACAGAATGGAGGCATGGGAAGACAAAGCACTATATGGACAGTACATTAAAAAAATAGCTGGAAAAGCAGATAATAAGACCTGGCAATGGGTAAGAACAGGAAAGTTGAAGAAAGAGACTGAGGGACTAATTCTGGCTGCACAAGACCAAGCCTTAAGGATAAATGCATACAGAGTCAAAATTGAGAAGACAGCAACAGACAGCAAGTGCTGCCTATGCAAAGAAGCTGAAGGAACAGTAGACCACCTGGTAAGCTGCTGCAAGAAGATCTCATAGACTGACTACAAGCAGTAGCATGACAAAGTAGTAACAATGGTGCATTGAAAGATCTGCAAGAAATATCAGGCAAATATCATTTGCCTGCAAGCAAGAACTAAAACAGCGAAAGTCATAGAAAATGAAAATGTTAAATTGCTCTGGGACTTTAGAATTCAAACAGACAAGCACTTGCCACCTAATACCCCCGGATTTAACAATTGTCACTAAGAAAAACAAAAAAGTCTGGATAGTGGACATGGCAGTGCCTGGAGACAGCAGAATAGAAGAGAAAGAACTGGAGAAGATAACAAAACACAAAGATCTATAAATAGAAACAGAACAACTGTGGCAAAGGCAAGCAAGGGTAGTACCAGTAGTAATAGACACCATAGGTGCAATCCCAAAACAACTGGAGCACCACTTGGACACCATTGGCATTGACAAATTTGCCATCAGTCAATTGCCAAAGGCGACTTTACTAGGAACAGCTTTCATCCTGTGACAATATCTTTAACACCATCAAACATCCACATCTGCCTATCCCAGGTCCTTGGTAAGGACTCGATAGGTAGACAAAAATGCCAAATGCAGTCTGAACATCTGGCTGACTGTGTGAATAATAATAATAATAATAATAATAGTAGTAGTAGTAGTAGTAGTAGTAATATAGTAGTAGTGGTGGTGGTGGTGGTGGTAGTAGTAGTAGTAGTAGTAGTAGTAATAGTAGTAGTAGTAGTAGTAGTAGTAGTAGTAGTAGTAGTAGTAGTAGTAGTAGTAGTAGTAGTAGAAGTTGGAAGGGGCCTTGGAGTTCTTCTAGTCCAGCCCTCTGCTCAGGCAGGAAACCTACCATTTCAGATAAATGGTTGTCCAGTCTTTTAAAAACTTCCACATTTCTGCTTTATCAATTTAAAATTAAGAGTTTTATTTAGCCTGCTTTTATGGAACCTGTATTGGAAAGGATATGTTACTACTCTTTATCCAAATATACTAAGTAATCATAGTATGTGTGGTTTCATTTGATCATATCAATTTCAAATAGGAGTTCTTCCTAATACAATCCAGACATCCCAAGGAATTTAAGCATATCTGTATAATCTCTCATTCATCTAAGGTTCGTGGTTAAATAGGAATGTATTCCAAAGAAAATATGAGTTCTTGTAGCACATGTCTCCATATAAAAAACAATTCAGACTGAATTTAATAAGCTTCCTTAGCCCAGAGTCCATTTATCTGAAAGTAATTTTCCCTACTTACTTTGGAATATCATTTCAAGAAACGGTTCAGATTATAGCCTTGAATATGCCAGCATCTACACGCTGCCTCAAAGCAAGTAGTTAAACTCAGAGCAACAATTACAATGTAGTGGATTAGAAATCACAATACACAGACTCTGGTGACAGACCTTTACCTTGTCAGAATACAGCTGACAGAGGTGCATTCAAGTCTACTATTAGGTTGACAGTAATTTGAATCCAATCCAAGATAAACACTTAAGCAATGTACAAGGCATATCTTTTCCTGTACTGATATCAGTTGTGCATAATTTAAAGCATTTGTCATGTGCAACTTGTGATGACATTGGCTTAAACTTCTCATAATAGATTCATAGTAAGAATCCTACATCAATTTCAATTTCCACAATGAGGTATGTGTGTGTGTGGAAAGTAAGTACTAAGTTCCCACAAGACACTCTGTCTGCAACAACCACTTGAGCAATGTTGTTGTTTGATGCTAGTTGGCTTAGTGCCATTTGTGAACCTTAGCAACAAGAATGGCTGGATAAATAGAGAAGTAGTTTGGTGTTAAAAATGAGGGTTCACTGACTCATATGATATAGTCATATGATCATTTGTTATTTTTAGGGGATACTATATTAATAATAATAAATAATTGGGAAAGACTTGATAGGTGGATAAAAATGTTAAATCCAGTCTAAACATATGGCTGATTATGCAACCATAGCAATAATAAATGGGATTATGGGAAAAATCTTTAAATGTTAAATACTGTATGTTGACATAATGTTGAATTGTATAGTCCCTGTATATTAAAACTTTGGAATTTGACTGTTTATCAGGAATTGTGGTTATATCAAGCATGGAAGGCATGGCTTATAGAATCACATTGAGACATTGAAAATGTATAAAACATTATAAAACATAAGGTATATTTTCCTTCCTTCTTTTCTTTCTTAGTTTATATTTTTAGTTTGTTTGTGGTTGTCCCAATTTGACACTTCCTGGCCCATCTGGCTTTATGCTTTTTTACAAGGATAGAGGTAGGTAGTGGTAAAACAGGAAACTGGCATGCTGCAAATCAAAGCACTGGCTTCTGGCTTCAGATATGCTCTGAGGGTCGGTTGTTAGCACTCTGAGAGTCATTGAGGCCACTTGTGGGCTTAATCTGTGTCCTCAGAGTCACCTGAATCAGAGGGCAAATGGCTGTGGAATCTTCTTAGGACTGCGGAAAAGATTGCATTGTAAACAGGAGATAGGTGATGTCACATCCCTTCCCCTCTGTTGAGAGAGGGATGTTCAATTTTAATATAGATAGCTTCTTTTACTCCTCTTTCAAATCAGGGGTCGTTTCTGTCCAGAATGTGACACTTGCTGTCTTTGAAAGAGTGACCCTTGTCTTTCAGATGCAGATGGACTGCTGAATCCTACCTTGATGAGTTGGTTCTCCTGTGTTATGGCAGGTGCTTATGAAGTGGTTGTTTGTTTCCCAACTGTAGAGGTCTGGATAGATAGTGTTGTGAGTGTCCCTAGACCAGCTTGGGAAGTATCAGAGGATGAGGATCAGCAGCCAGGTCCCTCTGGGTGTTTTTCCCTCCCGGCAGCCGAGGATCAGCAGCCAGGCCCCTCTGGGTGTTTTCCCCTCCCGGCAGCCGAGGATCAGCAGCCAGGCCCCTCTGGGTGGTTTCCCCTCCCGGCAGCTGAGATAGACAATGAGGAGCTTTGTATGCATTCTGAATCAGACTCTCAAAATGATGAGTCAGATTTAGAACAAGAGGATAAATGGATTGATCCGAGGTTCCGAAGGTTTGATAAGCGAAGGTGTCAGTTAACTGGAAAAAGGAAGTAATTGGGGAAGTGACGTATCGGACACTATATTAGAAGGGGAAAGAAAGACTACGCCTTTGTCACGAGCAACGTTAATCAAGGAGTGGGCTGAAAACTTTGGCAGTGCTTTGGAACTCAGTTTTCTGGTGTTTTGAAAACCTACCGAAGAATAATGAGGTCTTGGACAATGTGATAAAGAAAGAGTGAGTAATTGGAATGTGGGAGGAGAGCATGTTTACTCTAAATGTACATAGATCTGATTTGGCCGTTCAGGCCAACATAATGCCAGCAGCTTGCTTTGAAATGAATCCTTTTGAAATGTGTTAAATAAACCTCTTAAAGACATATTTACGTGGATTTTAATGAGCTGAGAGAGACCAGACATAACAGATAGATAGATAGATAGATAGATAGATAGATAGATAGATAGATAGATAGATAACCTTTATTGTCATTTTTTACTGTGGGCACATAGACACACATTAAAATGAAATTTAGTTGTTTGCTCTCAAAGTGTACACATACATAACACACATTTAAACATGATATATACATTACATGTATAGACCTACACCCTACACCCTTATATATAAGTAACATATACATATTAATCACTCTCCATCTTGAACACATAATGGAAGGAGGAAGCTTTAGAGTTCACAAAGTTAATACTGTATGGAACAAAACTGTGACTGAATCTGAATGTGCTGCTTTCGATACCATGGAGGTAACAAGGAAAACAGGTCATGAAGAGGATGGCTCGTGTCCCAGACAATCTTACGTACCCTGCTCAAGCAACACTTTTTAGCTATGTCCTGGATGGAAGGGAGGGAACTGCCAATAATCTTTTCAGCCATCCTCACCACTCTTTTGCACCGCCTTCCTGTCTGAAGCAGTGATGCTTCCAAACCAGATTGTAATGCTGTATGACAGGATGCTCTCGATCGTCCCTCTGTAGAAAGTGGTAAGGACAGAGAAAGGAAGATGTACTTTTCTCATGCGACACAGAAAATGCAGGTGCTGCTGTGCCCACTTCACCAATGTCTCGCTGTTGAGCGACCAAGCCAGCCTATTCATTAATTGCACACCCAAGAATTTGATGCTGGTAACCATTTCCACAGGTGAATCATTAATGCACAGAGGAGCGTGGCTGTGCCTGCCTTTTCTGAAATCAACAATGATCTCTGTGGAGCGATTTGGTCAGTAAGCAAACTGAAGCGGGTCAAATGCTGGTAGGAGGCTAGATATAATAATGTCCTGCTATCATGTCACCCCTAGTTCTTCTTTTCTCTAGACTGGCCATACCCAATTCCTGCAACTGTTCTTCATATTTTTTTTGTCTCCAGGCCTTTAATCATCTTAGTTGCTCTTCTTTGCACTTTTTCCAAAGTCTCAACATCTTTTTTGTAATGTGGTGACCAAAACTGGATGCAGTATTACAGGTATGGTCTTATTAAGGCTTTATAAAGAGGTACTGATACTTCACATGATTTTGATTCTATGCCTCTGTTTATACAGCCAAGGATATTAGCTTTTTTGGCTGCTGCCATACACTGCTGGCTTTTTGAGCCAGGTTTTTCCTACTGTGTACTTCTACCTTTGATTTTTCCTGTCTAGGTGTAAAACCTTGCTTTTCTTCACATTAAATTTTCATGTTGTTGAATAGGGACCATTGTTCAAGTTTGTCAAGATTGTCAACACCTTCTGAGGTATTGGCGGTTCCTGTCAGCTTAGTGTCATCTGCAAATTTGATGAGTTCCCTGTCTATTCCCTCATCTAAATCATTTATGAAACTATTGAAGAGTACTGGGCCTAAGATGGAACCTTGTGGTACCCCACTTCTTACTTCTTTCCATGTTGTGTTCATTGAAAATCCTCCCGAGCTTTTCAGATATTCCTACAATGTATGGCATGACAATGTTGCTCTGTCTGTTGTGACGGTGTTTCTGCTGGATCTTTTTGTGGCTTTTACAAAGGCCCAGTTAGGATAGCCACAAGTTCTGAGGGCTTCCTTTGTATGGTTTTGTTCTTTCGCTTTTCCCTCTTTCCTTGTGGGTAAACTTTCAGCCCTCAGATATAGGGTTCTGACCAAACCCAGTTTGTGCTCCAGTGGGTGATGAGAATCGACCTGATGACTGCAAAGAATATAAATCTGTCCATTCCCCACCAATCAGTTAGAACTGAAGACGCTTCTTAGATGAGAAGCAAAACATTTTCAAAGGAAAAAAACAACAAGGAAGTCCAGTTGCCTTTTGAAAAAAGTACCTTTGGGATATTCTATCCATAGTTTTCATTCTAATATTAGACACTCTCATTTAGTTGTCTAATCCTGAATTGTGACAAATTTGAATTCTTAATAAGTAATACATAGTATTATTTGTGGTTGTAAACCTTATAACATGTTGCAATTTAGCTTTCCCATTTTTATATATTAGATACCTACATCTTTATGGGTCAAACAATATGGGGCTTAGAAAAGAACAGCTCACTACAAACTAATTTCCTGAGCAGATTCCACGGCAATCTGCAAATATTAAGAGTGCTTACACAATATGATTTGATTTTTTTTTAATGCTGCTGAGGAGCAACATTAAGGATAGCTACATTTATTCTATTTACGGTGTTTCCAAAGCTGACTACTTTTAGAGATAAAGAGGTGAGTTTGGTAGTACTTTGCTCTAATACTGTAAAGTAGTTTTAATTGTTTAGTGGTTTTTAATGTTCACTGGTTTAATGCTTAATGTTGTGGAATTTTTTTTATTGTTGAATTCATGCACACCATCTGGATACTTTTCAGAAAAGCTGTGAAGAAATATTCTAAATAGATAAGTTAATTAATTAATTGGCGTATGGCTGCTTTTAAAAATCAGGGCAACCATCCTAGCTTTCCAGATGTCTTGGGCATTGGTTCCCATTATCCCTAGCCAGAATGGCTTGTCAAGTTGAAGTCCAATATATTTAGATGATGCTTGGTTGGAGAAAGGTGAGTTAATGTATGGGTGAGTGCAATTAAAGTTTCTTTTAATTAGTGACTCTTTGAAGTTGCAACAGCATGAAAAAGTGACTTGTCCCAGAATCATGTGATTTTCTGAACTTCGGACAAGCAAAGTCAATGGGCAAGCCAAATTCACTTTGCAACCATGTTAGTAACTTAACAACTGCTGTGGTTCACTTAATAACTGTGGCAAAAAAGGTCATAAAATAGGGCAAAACTCAGTTAACTGTCTTACTTAGCAACAGAAATTTTGGGTTCACTTGTAAGTTGTGGAATACCCATATATCCTTTTCCTCTTCCAATAAAGCAATCTATTAAGCTGCTTCAGGGTTTTTATATTGGTTCAGTTTATAATGCCTAATGGAGTTAATTCTTTCTCCTTACCTAGAAGAGACTGGAAGAAGGAGACAGGCTACTGGGAGAGTTGATGACTGGGAGAAGAAGGAGAAAAATGAATAGAATCAGCAGTGCTTCTATGAAGGATGATACAGATTTTCCCCCCTTTTATTAAGCATTTTAGATTTGTTATCCTTAACAGCTGTGAATAATACAAAATAATGCATTATTTTTATAATGCAAATCAAAATAAATTTTAGCATGTTTGACTAACCTGCTCTTTGAGGGGCTAGTTCGGGGTAGGTAACCTTGGCTCTTTTATGACTCGTAGATTTCAATTCCCAGAATTCCTGAGCCAGCATGGCTCAGCTTGGAAACTTCTCCCTTTCCCATCAGCATGGCTGCCTCAGGAATTCTGGGAGTTGAAGTCCACGAGTCATAAAAGAGCCAAGGTTGCCTACCCCTGGGCTAGTTCCTTGCTAAACTGCCCCTCAAAGACCAGTCTGTTCACCAAATTTTCTTCTGTAAACCCCACCCAGAGAGTCAAACGGTAAAGGGATTTCCATTTGCTGAAAGAGGAGAAAAACTCCTTGGCTAAAATGGGACTGAACAGCTGAAACTCCAAATAGAGTTGATAGGGCTAATACCAGATAAACAAGAGAAAGGGAAGAAGACTCAACTTGCTATATGCATGATCAGATATGGTGGGCTTCAATATTTGGACTCATCATAGGCTTTCAGATTGTTGAGGTCTGACTATAAACTCCACATATATTTTATAAAAGGGGTTTTGGTGACAACGTGGTGTCTTCTTTAGCAAACAGACAATTTTATTTGGGTGACATTTACCCCTCCTTCAACAGCAGACCCCAGAGCTGTGCATTCTCTCCTAGGAAGTTGTGCACTGCACAAGAGCCAGTTCCTTGCGTGCTTTGTAAGTAGCAAGACAAATCTCTCTGTTTCCATCTGGCCTAGAAATTTTAATTGTTTTACAGACCCCCGCCCACTCTCGAGACCAGCTGTGCTGCAAACTGAAGTTGTTTATGAGCATTTTCATTTGGAAATCCAGCTTTGGTCTTCTGTGTGTGCCATTCACTCCAGCTCCCTCTTCTTGTCACACATCTGCCCACACAAATGAAATGTTGTAAAGCATGCATATGCAAGCAGAACAAAGCAATGAATTTTGCTGGAGTTGTTCAATCTTGTTTGCTAGTGGAATCTATTTATAGCTCAGACTGTCTCTCCTCCCTCCCTTTCTTTTCCCACTCTTCACCAACTGTTTCCCCCCCCCTTTTTTTTAACTCTGCAAGTTAAAAAAAGAAAATGTGATGCAGCAATCTTTACTGATAGTTATAATGGGGCTGAGCTGGTAGGGCACAAATTGTTTTACTTAAATGTATGTTTAAGTCAGATTTAGTCCTGCAGTTTAAAATATGGCACTGCATGTTTAGCCTGAAGAAATTAATAACAACTGAAACCTGACAATAAAACTCCTTTTTTACAAACCTGTAATCCCTTAATTTGGGGCAGAGTTAAGGTGACTAAATGGAGCTGAGCGTTTACCAGCCAAATGTCCTTCCTGATGCCATATGGAGTTTGCAGCAGATAGGACAATAAATGACGGTAAAGAGGCAAATTATATTTCACTTTGGTTTCCTCTTTCTTTTGCCCACCTGCCCATGCTATGATTTCAGGGCTGTTAAAAAAGAAGTGCTGAAATAAAAATCTTCATCAAGGTCCAGTCCAAGTCGGGAATAAACAACATGGAGACTGCTTTAGAAAAAAGGTTGTAGTTTATTGAAGAGGAGAGCCAGACAGAAAGATGGCTCTGGAAAAGACTGACTACATGGAGCAGAGTGGTGGGCTTTTATACCTTCTGGGGCTCTTGAGGTTGTTTCCGGTTCCTGTTTCAGACTTTGTATTTCCTGTGTCATGCACTTTGACCTGAGTCTGAGTATGCCCTTTTGGTATTGGTGGGTTAATCCTATTATGTCCTGTCTTAAAGTTGGATGGGGTGTGTAGATTTTAAGGGTCTTTGTCTTCCTAATTTCTAGCTTCCTGACTCCAACCTTCCTGAATGGATTATTACATCTGCATTTCTAAAAGCTGGCCTCTGCCTAGGGGTTGGGGCTGATTTCTGGGGGCTGGTTTCTGTCTTTTTAAAGATTTTCTCTATTATTCATTTGGGAAAATATATTCTGCCTTTTTAATATTCCCCAAAGAAGGAATAGGCAGAAATGCCACCTGAGCACAAATAAATGTGGTATATCTAGCCTCCTAGTATCTGGTGGCAAAATCATGACATCTCCATAGCCAACCTACCCAATTCTGTTTGTTTCAAATGAACTTAGATTGCACTGGGGTGACAAACATGTCAATGGAAAAAAATTCATTCTAAAAGTAAATAAATAAAATACTTTCTTATACCCTCCAAAATACAGAAGAGTCCTTGATATCTTAGTTTGTTTTATAAAAGGACTTTTCTTTTATATGGGTGCATTCGTGCACCTGAGTCTCCATCTAAGGAGAGATTCTGACCACAGAACAAATGGATCCCAAAATAACACCCATCTCTTGTCCCTTCAAACCTCTTCTTAATAGACATCACCATAGCCAGCTTAACAATTCTATGTTGTTCTCTATGATGTCCAAGTGATGCGGCTGAGGTACTTTCCCAGTCTCGTAAAGCTCTACAGTCTGGATGGAGAGGAGTAGCTTGAACTCCACCCTGAAAAGACTGTATGGCGGTTTTGTCAGCTGCACTGGCTCCCAGTAGTTTTCCAGGTGCAATTCAAGGTGTTGCCAACTTTAAAGTCCTACATGGCGCGGGACCACATTAGTGTGGGAATGCCTCTCCCTGATGATTTCTGCCTATCCCAGCAGATCAGGGAGATCTGGCTCTGAGTCCCATTGTTGAAACAATGTCCCTTGATGGATCCCCCAAAGCGTGCCTTCACGTCACAGCTTTTGTATGCGGAATAACCTCCCCCCAATATATTAACCTGGCATTGGAGCTAGAATGTCAACTTTGGGGAGAAGGCAGGTCTATCTGTTGTTGCTACGGCTTTTTTTTAAAGTCCTGGGCTACTATGGCTATTTCTTTTTATGTGATTTTAAATGTGATGGATTACCATTGTTGCATTTGTTGCACTGCCCAGAGTGCTTTGGTAAATGAGCAGCCATATAAATATATAAAGGAAAAGGGGAGATAGAGACCTAAAGGAATACTTTCTGTTTTCTATAAACACTGAGAACACAATATTTGGGGAAAGAATTGTATTACTGCTGATCAACGGATACTTCAGTGTAATTACTGATGAGTCAGGCCTATTAGAAAGTCTGCCAGGGTGGCCCACGATTTTGGGAGGAGAGAAACAGTTATCCAGCACTCTTTCAGGAGCAGCAGTAAGCAGTGCAGAACTCAGAAAAGCTGTGGTCTGAGATAATATCCCTTCCTGGATTTGTCTGTGCCGAACACAAATTCTGGAGCCAGAAGACTCTGCCAGGAGCCCTGGGGGGAGCCTCTCCAACCAAGCTAGAGTTGATAATTACAGTAATGGTGTCAGCCTTGTCAATATGACCTGCGCAGCATCAGAGTGAAGTAATAGAGGCGGAAGTGATAGAAATGGATTGAACACATTCCAATGGCTGCTAAATCGTTTTGATGAGAGACAGAAAATGCAGCATCTTCCAGATAATTTGGAGGAAAATCCAGGCAATTCTTTGCCACGAGTGATTGTGGCTGAGGCAAATAAGTCTGAAATATCTGAAGAGAAGCAGGTTGTCTGCCTCCTAGCTTGCCCATCACATTTTCTCTCTTATAAAAAAAAAAACCCCGAATTCCTGCAAATAGAAAACTGGTATGGCAGACAAAATGCCGGTCTTAAATCTCAAATAATAAAGGATTTGTTGGCCAGGCTTGTGCGTCTTAAAAATACATAATCTTAAAATTACTAGCATGCCCAAATCATTCTACAGGCAGAAGGTAGCAATTGCAAACTCTGAGAACTTAATTAATGATTTTATGGTTAAGGGATTTCTGATAAACTGCCAAAAAATGGAGAATAGTTTAGAATTCTCAGTGTGAAAGTTATTATCTTCCTATAGAGAGGTTTTATATATCCAGTCTAGTGTTTGTGCATCACTTAACACAGCTTTTAAATCCAAGTCTGCTTTTACATGTGGTATCTACACACTTGAAAAGATACATGTATCCTACCTAGGCTATTTCATTCATCCTGAGCATCTAGGCTCAGCTAGGCCATCATCTTAATTGCCTACAGTGCCATGATATATCTTCGTTCAATTCTTTTTTAACAGCTGACCTTTTATTATTTTCAAAACCAAAGTTAAAACAGCTCTGTCAGATGAGTGAGGATGGGCTTAGAAGGGCGACATGTAGTCTTGCTTAGAGGAAGAGGGCAAAACAGGAAACCAGGATCAGAGACAAGGGATGACGCCATATCTTTCTCCGTGTCAGATGAGGCTGGGGGAAGAGGGCTCAAGGATATCATGGGTTGTGCAGCAAACTCTAGTAGCCTCGATCTTTCACTGCACTGCTTGCTCATTAGCGCTGCTGCCAGAGTCCTGGGGCTTCATCACGTCTGGGAGCTCTGGGGGGCTGGAAAAGGAATCGATGCGGAGGTTCTCAAAGGCATCTTCAGTGGCTCTGAAGGCCAAGCCGACTGTTGCTGGGGCCTGTGGCCGTGCTGTCTGACTGGTGAAGCCGCAGTCTCCAAGAGTTTTGCTATCATCCAGCAGCTGATCATCCTTGTATAATCTCTGTTCTTCTGGAGGCCTCTTAAGAATCCCCTCCACAATTCTTTTCAGCTCATACACTGTACTGGACTCCTTGGCGTCTGTGAAGATAGTTGTCTTGTGACGTCGGATCATTAGAAAGACATCCATCTCTGTAGATGCAGCCTCGGCCCAGACCCCCCAGAGCGGAAAAAGCAGCAAAACCCCCAGTTTCCCAACATGCACTGCAATCTCGGTATAACCCAACCCGGTTTGGGGGGGGGAAAGAAAAAAAGAGCACCGTGGCGCATCTCTTCGTTCAATTTTTTATTTTGTGCTAAAGGGTGAACCAACTGTTTAAAAAAACCAACAACTGTTGCTGGTGTCTCCCATTAAACCTGGTGAGATTAGCATTATTATAAGGAAAGGTTCACTAGAGAGTGTTTTGCTGAATCCCCCCCAACCTCTGAATTAAACCCTGCTTAACTTAAACACTAAGTACTAATAGCATGTGAAGTAACTGGAATTTTGTTTTTGGTGTGAGGCCACCTAAGTTATAGTAGTTGCTTTGCAAACTGAGTTAGCATTTCATGAAAAAAAAAATTAAATTTGCTGGGAATTTGAAACTGTATTTTATTGTTAGCAAGTCTTCATACGATTACTTTTTATGAACCAAGTTATTTTATTAGTGATACATGCTGTTTTAATGTGTGTACTCTTTATAGGGTTGGGAGAGAGAGATTAAATGAATCCATTACCCATAAATGGCTGGTATCTCATTGTTTCACCAATCTCATTTGCCTATAAAGTGCAGGCATTTGTTGTATTATTATATCCTTTTAAAGCTTGAAAGCTAAGTTAATTCCATTATATGCTCCCCTGTGATGCCCCTAGTGTGATTCCTCAGAAAATAAGTTATGCCGGCCCATTTAAGATCAGGGAAACATCACCTCCAATCATATTCATGTTCTTATTAGAGATACATCCATTTACAAAGCAGGAATTTGGGAAAAAAACCCAAATTGCAGAACCACTTTGGTGGAAAACCATCACACCCATATTATGCTTTGCTTTTTTTCTAAATAAAGAACCCCCCCCCCTTTTTGGAGCATTTTCCAAGCATAGTGAGATTTTTTTTATCATTTTCCCTGTTTATAGTCTACTTCAAAAATTTTAATTCCAGAGTTAGTTTATTAAAATCCATTAAGCTAGTCCAGAAAGTAGTTTAATTATTATGCTCTGTTTACATGTATCACTATATTGCGAACAGGGTAGTTTAAGATGCCATAAAATGAGCCAAATTATCTACTTAACCTCATGAGATAAAGAGTTTAAGAGACTAATTTGGCAGTGAGAAGCCCATTTACTTATTCAGGGGTAAAGTAACTGAGAGAAAAGTACCAGAAAATGATCAAGTTAAGCTTCGGTCCTAGAAGAGTATTTTCCATATATTAACTCTTGTTGATTAACTGGTAATGCAGGCAACATATTCAGGGAAAAGGAAACATTCACCCCATTTGGGTGAGACAAATCACCTGAAATTCTGTGCCCAAGCTCCCTAACTTGCGATTCTGAATTTCCAGTTCTTTTCTTTAAAATCTGATTAAAAAATAACCAGGCTGTTTCCATTTTAAATTTAATTTGTGGATAAGCAGAGAGAAAAAAATGAACCTGGAATTCTGTCGAAATTCATTTTGAATATTGATTTCAATTGATTGACAAAGTTGAATGACAAGAAGATGCCATCTATTGATTTAGAATAGAATAGAATAGAATAGAATAGAATAGAATAGAATAGAATAGAATAGAATAGAATAGAATAGAATAGAATAGAATAGAATAGAATATAGACTTTGGAGGTCTTCTAGTCCAGCCCCCTGCTTAAACAGGAGGACCTATCTCAGACAGGTGATTGTCCAGTCTCTTTTTAAAAGCCTCCAGCAATGGAGAGCCCACAATTTCTGGGAATAAGCTGTTCTACTGCTTGATTGTTCTCACTGTCAAGAAGTTTGTCCTTAATTCCAGGTTGCTTCTCTCTTTGTTCAGTTTCCAACCATTGTTTCTTGTCCTGCCCTCTGGTGCTTTGGTGAACAACCTGACCCCCTCTTCTTTGTGGCAGCCCCTCAGATACTGGAATACTGCTATCATGTCTCCCATATTTCTTCTTTTCTTTAGACTAGCCAAACCCAAGTCCTGCAGCCGTTCTTCGTACGTTTTGGTCTCCAGGCCTTTGATCATCTTAGTTGCTCTTTTCTGAATTTTTTTTCCCAAACTCTCAACATCTTTTTTATGATATGGTGACCAAAATTGGCTACAGTATTCAGGTGTAGTCTTACTAGGACTTTATAAAGTGGTATTAGTACTTCACGTGATCTTGATTCTATGCCTCTGTTTATACAACCCAGGATTGTATTAGCTTTTTTGGTTGCTGCTGCACACTGGTGGCTCATAGTTAAGTGATCGTCCACCAGGACTCAAAGGTCCCCTCACAATTACTGCCTCCAAGCCAGGTCTCGCCCAGTCTGAATATGTTCCTTTGATTGTCCCTGCCAAAGTGTAAGACTTTGCTTTTCTTCACATTGAAACTCATTTTGTTGGATAGGGCCCATTGTTCAAGTTTGTCAAGATCTTTTTGGATCCTGAGTTTGTCTTCTGGGGTGTTGGCTACTCCTGCCAGTTTGGTGTCATCTGCGAATTTGATGAGTTCCCCTTCAATTCCCTTGTCTAAGTTGTTTATGAAGATATTGAAGAGTACTGGGCCTAAGATGGAACCTTGTGGTACCCCACTGCTAACTTCTCTCCATGTGGATATAGTGCCATTGAGGACTACTACAGCCAGCTACAGATCCATCTGATGGTGATGTTGTCTATTCCACCTTTTTCTAGCTTACCAAGGAGTAGGTTGTGGTTTACTTTGTCAAATGCCTTACTGAAATCTAGGCATACTATGTCCACTGCGTTTCGATTGACAAGAAGGTACCATCTAAATTGACTTAGAATTGGTGATGATTTTTCCTCATTTTAATCAAGTAGGGATTGTAAAGCCAGATATACATAAGTACATTGATAAGAATTGAAGAGGTTAGACTGGTTCAATGACATCTGAAAGTAAATGTAGGGTGGAAAGTCTGAATAACTACTAAATGGCACCAAAGAGGTAGCCAAAACTCTTGACTCTTTGTTGCCAATGTAGAGTTTGCTTGGAGTTTTGCAACCCTAATGAAGAAGTCTAGTACTACCCAACAATCAGGAACTAATAGTGTTTGACAGCATGTTTCATTACTATCCCCAGAGACTATTTTTGTGACTATATACAGTAAACAAGGAAATGTATTTTGTGAACTAGAGAAACATATATCTAATGCATTTTGGAGCAGAGATGGGCAATACCTGGGTTATATTTGTCCCTGGAGAATCCTTTGGAAGTTGCAGAAGTGGATAGCGTTGTTGAGAAGATCAGGATAACCTATATCACACTATATGCCAATTACATGCATATAGAACTATCCTTTAAAACATAAATTTAGATATAACACTACACATTCAGAGGAGACAAAAAACCAATGATAATTTTTGCTGCCATTGGTGGAAAAAAATCTTGGTCAAACTCATTGAGAGATTTTTACTTCTCATTCCTGTCTTACTTAGCCATCTTCCTATAGATTTCCTAGATCCTAATAGCACTAGGGAAAGGAGGAAAATGTTTCCATTTTTCCTGTTTATTTATGAGCAGGTAGGCTTCAAGAAATAGGGCAGGGGGATTGGTCAAGGATAACATGTTGTTCATGGTTCCCCATATGAGATATGAGTGCATTTCCAAAGTTCTGCTAGTCAGACATTTGTTATTTCACAGAATTACTCATATGTACATGGAGATTAGACAGGAATAGGTCTTTTAGTTAACAAAAAGGACATAGCTAAATGGTTCAGTTCTGTGCTATTTATGCAATTAGATGATGTGTTTGAAAGACAAGCTTTGTTATCATCACTTTCATCACAAGGTCCTCCTGGGAAGCAAGCCACTGGATTGCTTTTGCTATTAACTTGGAGTGGTTTGAAATAATTAGTCTATTATCTTCCTCATCCTTTCCTTAACTCTAGTATTCTTCTAATAGAGTTGCTTAAAAAATAGCACAGAAAGTTATACCATCGAGAGGATAGCTTATTGCAATGGAATTGCTGTGGGTAAAATGCAAGCTATTTGTTGTTTGGCTTGGCATTAAGAGATAAATGAATGCAAGGGAATGATAAGAGTGGCTCACAGACCATTGTTAGGTTTTATGACGATATAATTTGTCAGGAACATATAAAGGTGAAGCGTAATTTTGTGCTTCCGGGGAAACACAATTTTTATTCTTTAAAAAATGGTGGAGGGGAGAGACTTGTTAGCTTGGATGTGTAGGTAGATAAGGTTCTACATTTAGGCAAGAAAACCCAAATGCACAGGTACTGACTAGGTGGAACTGGCTCAATAGTAGTAACTGCAAGAAGGATCCTGGAGTCCTAATGGACAATCATTTAAATATGAGCCAGCAGTGTGTTACAGCTTCCTGAAAAGCCAATGCAATCCTAGGTTGCAAAAACAGAGGAATAGAATTGAGTTCATAAGAAGTAATACAACTGCTTTATATTGCCTTGTTAAGGCCAGACTTGGAATACTGCATCCAATTTTGGTCACCACAATATAAAAAAGATGTTGAGACTCCAGAAATAGTGCAGACAAGAGCAACAAAGATGATTAGGAGGTCTGGAGGCTAAAACCTGTGAAGAATGGTTGAAGGAATTGGATGTCTAGTTTAATGAAAAGAAGGAATAGAGGTGACATGATAGCAGTGTTCCAATATTTGAAGGGTTGCCATAAAGAAGAGGAAGTCAAGCTATTCTCCAAAGCAACTGAAGGCAGGACAAGAAGCAACGGATGGAAACTAATCAAAGAGAGAAGCAACCTAGAACTAAGGAGAAACTTCCTGACAGTTAGAAACAATTAACCAGTGGAACGACTTGCCTCCAAGAAACTGAATGCTCCAACACTGGAAGTTTTTAAGAAGAGATGGGACAGTGATTTGTCTGAAATATTACAGCATTTCCTGCTTGAGTGGGGTTGGGTTAGAAGACCTCCAAGGTCCCTTCCAACTATGGTATTCTGTCATAATACATTCTGTAATCCCTAATGCCAAAGCAGGACAGATGTGCATATTTTCCAGCAGTTGGGTCTGTTGACATTAGAATAAATGTAGAAAATATAAAGCATAATCAAAAGCTGCTCAGGCCAGGTAGCATTTTGTTTGTTTTAGCATGCAGATTGTTTTATACACACAGGTCAAGCAAAAAAAAAATATCAATATTAAAATATAAGTGTTGCCATCTAGATTGTTGGCATCACACTACTGAATAAGAAGGAGCAAAGAGTTTTTGAAGGCTGCAAAGCTCGTTAACGCTAAGTGGAAACCTGAATTTTCATGTGTGATAATAATAATCCTCAGTTTGTGCCAATCCCCTTATTGCATTTTCAGAGGTGTTTTGTGATTAAAATGATGATTTAAGTTTTCCCAGAATCTAATTTAAAGAGGCAAGTGAAAAGAAGTGATTATGGTATACATCGCTTTGTTATCAATCTGTTGGCACCAAAATTAGCTTCATCGGAGGTCCCGTTTGATTATTTTAGGTTCTGTTATCTTTCATAGTGGTGTCTTTTCCATGTGAAGAAAAATATTCTAGATCCTAACAAAGAGTTGTCTGTTGAATTTTTTCCCCCTTGCAGTGCATTCTAAAGAAGATATAGTAGAATTACAGCAGAACATGGGAACAAATCCACCGTTCTACTTTCCTAATGGAAAAATAGCATGAAGTTTATGCAGATTAGGACACCCAACCTAATTTGGATCCAGACACAATCAACGTACACCAGGGGAGAGGCTGTCCTTAAGAACAAGATATAGCTGAACACAATAGCTCCTTTCCACTTAGCGAGAATCTAATTTTCTGGTTTGGGTCTTTGCCAGTGATGTGGTTTTCGTACTGTATTGTGACCAAACAAAGTGTACAGATGAGGTAAACTCCAGATACCTAGTTTGCCTTTTTTTTTTTTTGATTATGGAAAAGGAGCTCTCCAGCACATTTAGCGTTATGTTAAGGTTTTTTCTTCTTTGCTCATTGAATACCATGCTTCTAATCTTTGGAATGCTATACTCCTAATTTTATTTCCTTGGAAGTTAATTCCACAGCATAAAAGGAGCCACCATCTGAAAAAGTGTGCATAGTCATGTTGCACATTTGCATCATTTGGAATCCACAAACCCATTAAAAATAAAATATTTTTTTGGATTAAGGGACTCTAGGAAGATGCTTTATACTGAGTCAGTCTCTGGGTTATCTAGAAGGACTCTGCTCATTTTGAATAAGAAAGCAGCTGCTTCTATGAAAATTAAAGCAATTCTGAACCTTTAAAAAACATGCAGAGCCCTCCTTTCTAAATAGACTGCCAACAGAGGTACAGAGTTTCAAACAGGAACCTTTAGAGCCCTACCTGGAAGTAATGCAGATTGAATCTGAGTCTTACACCATATAAACTTTGTGAAAGTTATCTATTATGCTTCATGTGATGGGGACTGTTGCAGGTTGAAGCATCTGTCTGAAAGAAAGCAGTTGAGTCTGTGCCATGTCATAATATTTACTTACTTACTTACTTACTTACTTACTTACTTACTTACTTACTTACTTACTTACTTACTTACTTACTTATGATAGATGACTCAGCAGAAGATCAAGGGTCAACTTGTGGCAAGATTGGTGGCAAACAATTTTAATAAATAAATCAGAGTAGATAAAAATGCTAGAAGATATCTGGATATGTCCTAGGTATAGATTATAAAAAGAGCCAGGAACAACAGAAAAAGGGGGTGGGTGAGCTGTGTTGCAAGATACTGATGGAGAAGAGATCACCTGATAAATGTGAAATGGACCCTATCAAATCTCTGAGATAAGGAGAAGATTGTGAAGAAAAAGTGGAAAGGCCCAAGACTGTGTTGGGTCAATGGAGATTCAAATACTGGACAGTAGAACTTTATGACTTAAAGGCTTTGTTTGGCAGTAAGACAGCCAGGAGATAACTAAAAGACATTCCCATATCAGAAAAATCAGACAAAACTTAGTGACTGAACAACAAGAATAACAACAAGGGGGAAGAAGAAGCCAAAATAAAGTATAAGCAGAAAGTGAGGGAAAGAGAATTGAGAGGGAAGAATTTAAGTAGATTATTTGTTAAATTCTATATCTGTATATATTATTTTGTACATGCTCTCTTTTGTAAATTATATCTTCACTTGTATCTAATGCTAGCTCACATTTTATTATTATAAGGATCTTGATATACAGAATAAAGTCTCTCATTTGTTTAAGCACTGGCTATGTAGGTGTGCCTGTATAGGATCCTGTTCTGACCCACCCTCTGACAAGAAATTCAACTCCTGTTAGCCCAATGTTTCTCAACTTTAAAATGGGTGTACTATAACTCACAGAATTCTGAGAATTGAAGTCCACCTAGCTTAAAGTTTTTGAGGTTGAGAAATACTCTGTTAGCCTCAGCCAATCAGAACTCCAGAACATCTGCCTCTGCCTCCAATCTATTGTTGTAAATCTTTCCTGTTTAATTATGACCAAGACTGACACTTGATCAATCTGACACTTATTTAAAAGTAGATGTCATTTGTCTTCATCACCAGTTTTAAATGTTTATTTATCACTCTAGTCCAGGGGTCCCCAACCCCCAGTCCATGGATTGACATTGGTATTGGTCTGTGGCATGCCAGAAACCGGGCTGGGCAAACAAGCGAAGCCCCATCCGTGAGATGCAGGCAGCATGCGAAACCATGCCTCTTCCGGTCCACGGAAAAACCTCTCTCCACGGAACCACCAGTCCAAAAGGTTGGGGATCGCTGCTGTAGTCAGTAGTAAAAAAATATTTGTTCATAAAGTGTATGTTGCTGCTTATATGGGAGCATTGTCTCTGATATTGAGCAGAGGACCTTAATTCATTGCTGGATTGCTTGCATGTAATACATAATACGTACTTTTCTAAAACACATGTGCAATGTAGAAATAATGGTATTGCCATTTGGTACTGTAAGATCATTTAGAGCAGGGCAATAAAGAGCACTGAAAAAACACACAAATCTTGTTTCTCCTTTAACTCCTTTCTTCCGCTTCTTATTTTCCTTATGCTTACTTCACTTTTCTTGAGTTCATGCTGATTTGTTTAGAGTTAGTGATGGTGCTTGTCTAATAACTCCCAGGGTGCTGCATTAGAGGGAAAAGCACTAGAAAGTACATATCATTGGTAAATGCTTTAATTGTATATCTCATTATATGTCCCCTGATTGTGATGGCTCACTGGGATATGCTATCACCAGGATCGTGCCTCTGAATTCCAGCTGGGGAGCAGCAAAAGAGGGGTATGGCTTCCATATCTGCAGTCTGCTTGGGACTTTGTTGCCACCAAAGGTGACTACTATGAGAAAAAAAGATATTAGACTCTTTTAGCCTGGTTCAGCAGGTCAGTTTTTGTATCCTGAATTATCTTAATTTAGAATGAGCATCTTCTAAAAGGCAGTGTCCTTGACCTATTGCCTTTTGGCTGCAAAAAGTCATCCAGTGATCATGGGATGCCAACAGAAGGAGCAGGGACAGCATTTTTCAGGCTTTATCTTGGAGTTTGTGAAGGAGGTAAGGTTGCAGAAGGAGATGATTTACCTCTCAGAACTATCTCATTTTTGATTGATGATTAGAGGTCAACAATCAACATTGTTGATTCTTAGCAATCACATACGTAGATTTTCTCCATGATGATCTGTTCCTAATCTGGTCCTTTAAGTCTCTCAACAGTGTATTAATTGTCACTGTAACTGAGTCCATCTACTTTGCTGCTGGTGGTCTTTTTTTTCTTTTTCCTTCCACTTTTCGCAGCATTAGAGTCTTCTACAGAGGTTTTTATATCATGTGTCCAGAATATGATAATCTGAGCTTGGTCATTTGTGCCTTGAGAACTCTGGGTTGATGTAGTGAGTGACTCATTGGTGTTTTCTTGGCTGTCCATGGTACTTTCAGGTGTCTTCTCCAATTCCCTGTGAAATGTTGAAAAAAGAGGAGATTCTGTGACCAAAATGATTCGGTTCAGTGCTAGAATTCTGCAAATAGAATGGGCACAAATAGAATCCTGGGGGAATTGCACATGGCTGCTGAAGTGCTTCCCCCAATCTCCATCTCACTGGAGAAAGCATCCCTGTTCCCTTCTATTTCTGGTTTATTTTCCCAATTTTAACTAACTAGCAGAGCTGCAAAACCAATAAGAAACTGTAGTTGCATATTCATTTAACTTTTTTAATCTTAACCTTTTCTGGCTCTCTTTGATTGCATTCTTTGCAACAATTTTCTTTCTCTGTGAACAGTTGTACAGCATCTTTCTCTCCTTAATGTAACAATGTATAAAGGGTCTATCCAGAATCCTCCCATTTCCTAAACAAAAATATCTTTCCAATGTTGTATAACTATTTATAACCATTTCTATAATGGGTAATTTTCATTAATATCAGAAATTGGCAGATTGCTTTCTTCAATCTTCAGAAGCTAGAAGCAGCTTTGCAAGTTCAGGACATGAATGAAAAGAATGGGAGACCCTTTCACTGGAGAGCCCAGCAGAAGATTCATCTGTGCATGCTGCCTTATATGCAAATATAAGGGCAAAGAAACAGACATGTCTTAAAAGTAGCAGCAAGAGTCTTCAGAAGGACACAGCTGCTTTGAGGGTGGATGGTTTGCATGCACTAGAATAGGAGACAAGCAGGCAAAACTAGGGCGCTGAGTTAAATGTATCAGCAGCTTAGAGACCTTAGTTGCCACAAATGATCCAAGTCGTGTCTTCTTTGAATTACTTTGACCTTCATCTAGCACCAGTTTAGTGCTGTCAGTTAGTTGACTAGATTCTTGTGCATTGGCTTGAATAAATCTTCCATGCTGCAACTTAATGTATGGTCCTGATCCTTTGTATTTGACAACTAGCATTCCTAAGGAGCCTTCTTTTCTAATGTGCAAGCCTAGTTAGTAGCTATTCTGACATCTTCTCTGAGAGGATTCAGTGATTGAGGATGGGAGTTTCAACAAATGTCTGGGCTCCAATATTGTAGCAATTATTCATAACAGTTGCCCAAGAGACGCTGGCACTCTAATGGTCTGACTGGTGCTGTTAGTACCATAATAGCAACAGGATAATGAAGAGAGGGGGAAGGAGACTTGCAGGCACTCATGGACAACAAACCACATCTGTAAAAACTGTATGCAACTTACAAGGATATGATGACCTTTCATTTAAATTATACTGATGCAGGAGATGAGTAGCCTGAGCTGGAGGGCAGGCTTAAACATGTAATCAGCTTGGAGTCATTGTACAGCCACAAGAGACCTAGGTCTAGTCCCTTGTGAATTTCGTTGACTCTTATCTAGCACCAATTTAGCTTGGACCGTTAGTTGCTCAGATTCTTGTGTATAGGTGGCAAGAATAAACTAGTGTTTTGAACTTAACTTCTATTCCTGGTTATTTGCACCTGACAAGTAATGATTTTTAAATGTGCACCTACTGATATCTCTTACCTATTTTGGGGTCACAGTTCTAATGGTTATCCTTCATGCAGGTGTTTGCTAATAAAGTAGTGGAATCATTTTTTGCGTTCATAAAGAACTAGGTATACACCTAGGTGTCATCTATTAAAAAGGAAATCTATTTTAAAGAAACAGAAAGATTTTAATCCACAACTCTGCAAGCTGCATCAACAATATTCCAATTAAGTTATTCTGGATTCACTGATAGCAGGAGTGATCACATAAGTAAGCCTCTTGCCCCACTCAATTAGGAAGCAGTGCTTCACCAAACTCACATAATCTAAAAACCAATATACATTTGGTCTTAATTAGAGCTTGGACAATGTTCACCTGGAGAGATTAGCATTACAAATTAGGAAGCTGAAAAATCAACCTAGGAAAAAGCATGACCAAACCATTTCCAAATCCTGCCAAGAAAACCACTTGCATAGTTACCAGAAGTCAAGCTGGACTTGAAGATAACTTTACTTCTAAACTGACCTCAAAGGTCATTCAATCGTGGACTATAATTCTGTTCCATTCATTGGGGGACAAATATACTTGAGATAATTAATGTATATGTTACCCAACACTGTAACCATAATTGCTTCCAGCCAAGCAAATAGGCCATGTTTTTGCCTAGAGGGCTTGTGTTCTATTAGTAGGCACTATTGTCATCTTCAATAATAGCACTTTTCAGAAGTGTAATTTTTTTTTTACAGAGATGCTATGTGGGAGTTTATTGTTTATTTAAATTTGTTATAGCCACCTATTCCAGTAGACCGCTAGCTTAGAAAAAATATATACTCTCTTATTAAATATTCATAATAAATTGTGCAAGATGAAGAGAGAACAAAGCTCCATACTAGGAAATTCAAAACTTCGCAGTCTGTAAGCTGTAGTGGTATAGCAAAGCAGGCATATCTGAGTTAGCTCAAAAATAATATCAAAATACAGGACCTCTTATACTTATTTATCCTAATATTTTCCCCAAGAGATACCATTCCCAGACTGTTATACCAAAGAATGCACAAAATAATAATTTCTATATTAAAAGCATCCATCTTACACTTAACAATAAACTAGAGTCTATAGTCTAAATCAGGCAGTCTTAAAAACGATGAAAGGTTTACTGTGTGTGATCACTGTTTTTTGTTATGTTTTCTAACAAATGGAAATACAGTGGAGACCTTACTGTAAAGCTTAAGATACAATCCTTTATTACATTATAAAATAATTTAGACGAAGGCAAATCTATACAGATGGTGTAAAAAAAGGAGTAATAGTTCCATTTGGCCTGTTCCAGTTGCAGCCTCAGGCAATGATGCAGTGTGTGGTGATGCCACAGCACAAATGTCAGCTTTTTGTATGCTGGGACTCAAATAAATATGTCATATTATAATATCACATGTTTTCTCAGTTCCCACTCCCACTCCATCCCATGGCTGTGATTATAACTTTTCTATGTCATCATTATCATCATCATCAATCATCATTAATCATCATTATCTTCATGATCATCCTTTTTACAGGTTCTTTCATTCTTTCATTATATGTCTGTTCTCTTTGGGCAATGATTCGTTTACATGGACGAGTAGCTTTATTCAGGAAAATATGTGTGCAGAGACAAAAAAATATCCAGAAACTGACAAAAGAGTTCTTGGAAATGGATACTTCTCTCTTTAAAAAAAAGAAAAGAAAATGATTATTAAGAAGCTATATTGAGAGAGAAAAACCTGCAAGCCTGACATAGCTGTAGTCCAGTTTAAAGAATTAAAAACCGTGCAGTGAAACCCTTCACGAATATCAATTCCATTACCAAAGATAGTTTATGCAAACAGAAATTGATGTGAATGACAGACTGTGAATATCAGTCCAGCCAATTAAAAGTATGCTGGTTAGTGTCCCAAAGGAAAAGTAAAACTACTCAGAAAGGGGAATTCCTATATTAGCTTTGACCAAAACAAATTGCTGGATCCAGGAGAATGAAAAGATGCAACAAGGCAGTGCACGCAAGAGTGGATCTCCAGTAATATAAATATTTGGCTATAAATGAGAGAGCAACTCTTGTCAATAAAACTATACAAGCATGCCACCCTTTCACCTCATTTGCCCTTTAGCTAGCCTTGCCTTAGTCTCTGCTGATGTATAACTGGTGTATACTCTGTGTGTGCCTAAGAACTGTACCAGCCAGTGCTCAGGGGGATCAGCAGTGAGGTTAATTTAAATTCTAGCAGGATTTTCTTGGAAGCAAACAGTTGTTCTGTATCACCCAAATGCTTTTAGAAGAAACAAGCCCTAGAACAGGGCTGCATGGGGCTGCGTGTGCTTAATTGCATTTTAAATTAAGCAAACAGTGTAGATAGAGAATTAATTTGCACTGAAATTTGAAAACTATAAAGAGCTTCTGATATTTTAAAGAAATGACAAAACTGAACTACCTGGGCTGCTAGAACTTCCTCTGTTTCCAAGGGATACTTGACAGTTTCCCCAAAACAAGATGGAGAAAAATTTCATCATATATAATGGAGTGGTGGACTACAGCTCAGGAATGATCATGAACGCATTTCCGTTTTGGAGATTCTTGCTTCTTGGTGTTTTAATATGCTGGAAAAAAGGTCTCCATGGATATTAAAATAAATAAATGCATGATAAAGTGAATAAACAGTCATTACATTTTTGCTGTTCTTTCAGTATTAACACCATTATATCTTTCTGTTTACTGCTACTAAGACGATTTTTAACAGCTAGCTAAATATAATTAATTATTTCTGCATAGATTCCCTTGCCAGCATCATGGCTGGAGAAGTGTTCGAGTAAAAGGAAAACACATTTCATGCCAAGGTTTAAGAGACTTGCTTTTGGAAATATTCACAGTTAGATCATTTGGTAAAACATACCTTTCATGTAAATTTGTGCTAATAGCATTATAAGTGCCATATAGTCATAAATCTCAAGAGAGGAGAATATTTGTAGCTCAAGAATGAAATGAGGGGTCTTTGATGCCTTTGAGTGCACTGATTATATTACCTAGCTTGGGTATTGTGAAATATGAAGTATTGCTTCTAAAATAAAGTTGAATTAGAGAGAAAATTAAGGAACTTTTTGAAAAATTAGTGTTGTTCTTACAGTTAACAGTGTGGTTCAAGAAAGTCTAGAAGAGACAAGGAAAAAGGGAGGGTGTTTTCTGAGCAGTAACTAGGGTGATTTTGCCCTGTAACTAGGGGGATTTTGTCAGTAGGCACTCCGGATAGGTTGTGAGCTTGTTAGTAAGTACTCAGCCAATGGGAAACCAGAACAATGTTGAGCATGGGAAAAAGGGGTATAAAAACCTGTTGCATGCGTTGATCTGTGCTCCAATATTTGCAAATACATTAATAAACTTTTGCTACTTTTTGGTACCAGAGTGCCTTTGTTGTTTTATTGCTTACCTATTTCTAAGAAGTATGCAATAAAACAACCAAACCAAGGACCCACCAGTCAAAATTATCGGTACTCTTAAAGACTAGTTGCATGTGATGTATGTGAGTGACACGATACTGCTTTTGCTTTCCCCAGTAGGCATTCATAATTTTTACATATTATTGATTTTCTCATTAAGTAGTTGCTCATTCAAAATGTGCCATGCTTGGGAATGTAATTTTTCCTTTGTGTCTTGGAGGCTGAGATTTCAGTTTCCTAACTCTGCAATATATAAATCAGTAACAACGGCATGAATGAAAAGGACAGTAATGGCTTGTGTCATTAAATTGACAGTAGCAATATCTGAATGCACATTGTGCAGCCACTGTGTATTTACTAATGAAGGTAAGTGGGTGTATTTGACAATTGCTCAACCTTTGTATTTTTTGTTTGATTTGACGAGAGGGGTGAGGAGAAAATGTCCGTTGCGCTTAGCGTAAGATATTAAGAAAAAACAGCAACCTCAAATCAATTGTCAGATGTAACTTCCAGCTGTAGTGTTCTTGATCTGATAAAGTTAGAATAAAAGAAACCACCCACACAATGGGGCTTGGACAGTCCTATTTCTCACGTGCTGCCTCATTTCAGGGAGGTTAAAAGATGCAATAATTGCATGCCTCTTTCTAAAAGTTGACTTGTTTGATTTATATTCTGCTCTGGTGACCATTTTAGGCAGCTAAGAAAAAGTAAGAGATAAAACACAGAACAGAATCCAAAAGAGGCTCCCATTAAAATTAATCCTAAAATAAATAAAAATAATTGACAGCGGGAAGTCCAGTAAAAGATATGCATCATTTCAGATTTTTTTTTTTAAATGCTGAAAGTGTGCCAAAAAATCAGTTTCCAAGGGAGGGCGTTTCATAACCTGGGAGCGAAGGAGAAGATAGTCCTCCTGTTTCATTAGGAAGGAAGATGATCTCTCACAGCAGGGATACCTTTGAAAGGATTCAAAGACAGGTTCAGAAGATGGTGAGAGGTCCTTTACAGCTAGACTCCAAGGCTTTGGGCACTTAAACATCTGTACAGTGCTTTCAATTATATCCGGTAAGCAACTGCAACTTGTCTAGTTGTTTCAGGATAGGTTTTGTGTGACCCCTGTAAAACCTGCACTGGTATATCTCTTCCTACCTCTTATTACTCCAGTGTCTATTTCAAGGTCATTTCTCATTCTTGCCAATATTCTTGACACATTCCTTTACACCACACCACCTCTATTGCCAATGCAACTATCAATCCAAATTTATCCTCCATTAAAAGTCATGCCCTCTCTTCTTCCAGAACCCACACAAACATACAAAATCTAACAAGAGTTTAGACTTCCCTAATGCTTTTAGAGTATTTCTAAGAACCCAGCATGTTTCAGTCTGAAAGACTTGGATCAGGATCTGCTGAGAGGTATTCAAAAAGATACAGAGATCTCCTCTGCCCTCTTAGAAAAGACTCTTTGGACACAACATCCTGGTTTCTCAATAAATATGCCATGGCAGCTTTGGCCATTCTCCGACTCCCCATCTTCTCTCTCTCTCTCTCTCTCTCTCTCTCTCTCTCTCTCTCTCTCTCTCTCTCTCTCTCTCTCTCTCTCTCTCTCTCTCTCTCTCTCTCTCTCTCTCTCTCTCTCTCTCTCTCCTCCTTCTCTCTCCCTCCCTCTCTCTCTCTCTTTCTCTCTCTCTCTCTCTCTCTCCCTCCCCCTCCCTCCCTCCCTCTCTCTCCCTCTCTCCCTCCCCCTCCCTCCCTCCCTCTCTCTCCCTCTCTCCCTCCCTCCCTCCCTCCCTCTCTCTCTCTCTCTCTCTCTCTCTCTCTCTCTCTCTCTCTCTCTCTCATCATGTTTTGCCACTTTATTAATGTACTAATCTTCAGGGGAAAAAACTAGTGCAGAAAGAACAAATAGATATATTTCTGCTAACCTCCAAAGAAAGATATAACAGTCTCCTGCTTGAGCAGAGGGTTGGACTAGAAGACCTCCAAAGTCTCTTCCAGCTCCAACTATTCTGTTATCTCTGTGATCGCCAAGCGCATCCAAGAATAGATAGCATATTCACCAGAAAGCCAGCTTTGTAGCATTGTGAGATTCACGATATGAGCATAGATATGATGTGGTAGTTTTAAACATATATTGGAATTAGGAAATTCAATCTTGACTGAAACTTTATAAGTTGCATTAAGTAATATTTTTGATGAATTCAGCATTGAAATGGGAACTTCAGTAATTCAAGAATGCACTGGTCAGACCAGCTTAAGAGTATGGAGTTTGGGGATTAAAAGTATATGTATAAGTCTTCTAAACATTATTTGCATATCTACATATTTAATAAGATACATCTCAATTATAAAACTCAAAAGTTCATGTTTCACAACAATGCTCATGTATCATTTTCATCACAGATTATGATTGTTCTTTCTCAGAAAGCCATTTAAAAACCAAGTGTTGTTCCTTCTAAATATATGTATATAGCACCGATTGAAGAAGTTTTAGAATGCCTTAAAGATAACATACTTACTATATAGGCGTGATGTTACCTAGCTTGGGTAATGAAACGTCTGCAAAACAGCAACAAGCAAGCTTAGAGAGCCCCAAGGACCCCTCATCTCAGAGCCATCGGGAATGAAGAATGCCTACACACCTAAGCTCAGCATCCCTTGCAGTACAGATTCCAGAAATATCTCCGGTCGAATGTTTGATCCCTGACGCAAAAGGAGATCCTACGTGTGAAAGAGATAATTTAGCTCAGTAGAATTGCTCAGAAGAGTAAAAAGACAACTACAGGATTCAGAATAATGCTGAAGATCTTTAGGGTGTATTTCCACAACTGGTTTATCTGGCTTAATAGATATTTCTTCCCATTCCTAGGGATTTATGTTCTGTGGGAATGACTGATGACACTTGCTATCTTAAAGACAGAATTAGCAGCTACCTCATTACTTTTCTAAGCACTCCACCCACTCATACACATTAGGGCACGAACTCGCTGCATCACATAACGTGTTGTGACGTATCCCAACTTTTTTTTTTTGCATTGCCGGAGCTAGGGTGGGCGAAGCATCTGTATGATGCAACCAGCCCGCGGGCTGGCAGTTTGACACCCCTGCATTTAGGGTCTCAGTCGGAAGGGGGAAAAAAAGATGCTGCTTGTAGCAATGTCTTTAATTATGCCTACTTCTAATGTTAAGAAACCCTGAAGGATTATTTTCTAAATTCTTCCAAGTTCCCTCTTCCCACATAGGCCTTCCACACTAAATGCTTGCATTTTGTTACATCGGGACAATCCTTAGAGAAAGGTTACTTGTGACCAAGTGCAACATATAATTAAGTTCCAAATCAGTTTTATAATCCTAAGTACAGCAAAACAAATGATGCATTGAGAAACCCAGGTAGAGCATTGCTGAAACATTTTTTAACAGAAGTAGGAAATCTCTGACTGGTTTGAGTTACGTTCGGCCAATGCCTCCACTCTGGTTTATTGCTTCTGCTTCCCATTCTGTCTTCCTGAAGCCTTTTAGCTTGCTTTAATGCTAAAAAATATTGTAGGCATTGCTTTTCAGGCCTTCAGACAGGGAAAAAGAAACCCAGCTTTTAACAGCAAGCCTACGCCCCCTTCTTAAGCCTCTCTTATGTGTCTCTAAGGTGGAATACTGGTAGTCCTTGATTTATAACCATTCATTTAGTGACTATTTGAAGTTTCAATGGTGCTGGAAAAAAATGACTTATACCGGTCCTCACACTTACAACCATCACAATATCCCTATGGTCACATGATAAAAAAATTTGAACTCTTGGCAACTGGCATGTATTTATTTATGATGGATGCAGCGTCCTGGGGCTACATAATCTACATGTGTGATTTTTCTAATCAGCGTTGGCAAGCAAAGTCAATGGGGGAAGCCAAAGTTGCTTAAAATTGAATGATTGACTTACTGCCTTTGGTGATTCGATTAACGACTGCAGCAAAAAAAAAAAAGACTGTAAAATTGGATTTAACTCACTTTACAGCTGCCTCACTTAGCAATGGAAGTTCTGATTCCACTTATGGTAGTAGATATGCCCATGTGTAAGCATGAGGTATCATAGGTGAGAATGGATACTGGCATATTGTGTATGGATAAGCATATATACAGGAGATAAAGTGTGCTATTCCTCCTTACATTGCAGGCCATGGAAAGCTCTTTTCACATTCTTACAGCAAAAAAAAAGCAGTTATGGGAAATTAAAATACAGCCCATATTTCCTGGAGATTTTAAAAATACATTTCATGTTCGCTTTTAATTACCTAATATTATGTGCAGGACCTTCAGTCCATTTTACTCAATCAAAGTGTATTCATTAGTCCATATCAGGAATGGTTTGCTTGTCAATTAGCCAGCAAATGTGCAGCTGTACAGTTGGAATATCCATATCATCCAGTGACAACTGATACATTACATATATCAGTGACTAAGCAATGAATGTATATTAGCTCCTATACAATGTGGGTGATATCAATATGCATTCATAAACATTCTTCCATTGTACACAATTGTCCAAATTAATCAAATTATGCTTGATTAATTTTGATTATTAGGGTATTGGAAATCTTTGATGATGATGATGATGATGATGATGATGATGATGATGATGATGATGATGATGATGGAAGTGACCTATGAGGTCATCTAGTCCAACCCCCTGCTCAGGCAGGAAACCAGGGGTAGGCAACCTTGGCTCTTTTATGACTCATGGACTTCAACTCCCAGAATTCCTGAGCCAGCCACGCTGAGGGGAAAGGGAGAGGTTTCCAAGCTGAGCCATGCTGGCTCAGGAATTCTGGGAGTTGAAGTCCACGAGTCATAAAAGAGCCAAAGGTTGCCTACCCCTGCACTATATCATTTCAGACAAATGGTTGTCCAGTCTCTTCTTTAAAACCTCCAATGTTGTAGCTGTTTTTAATAAGAATCTGACAAGCTTTCCAGATCTCTTTTCAGACTTCCTTGAGAAGGAGCCATTCTTTCTACACCTAGCATGCTATACCCTCTTTCATTTTCTCCCACTTTTGAAGAGACAAAACATAATTTCTGAATGCAGAAGGTGTGAGCATGTTTTCATTATCCCAAAAGTGCTTTTCTAAAAGGCAATTGGACTCTCTTCATTTTTTTTACTTTGAAAACGTTTTGCTTCTAAAGAAGCTTCTTGGATGAGAAGTAAACATTTTCAAAGGAAAAACGCAAGACCAATTGCCTAATGGAAAAGCATGATTGAGAGTCTCCACAGACATTCTTCCATTATGGGATTGTTTGGATTCCAACTATGATACTTGGAATGATACTACACATGCAGCAAAGTCCCCATTCTGTTGGTTATTATTGTCAAACTTCCTTTATTTCTCTAAGGCTGTTCCCAGTATTCTAGAAAGAAAAGAAAAGGTGCTTTAAATTACTCAAGCTTTCCCCCTTTTTAGTGCTGTAGTAAAACATTAAAGGAAAACTCACATATTTCTCTAGCTAAAAGAATTTCATATAATTCTAAGAGATGTTGAGTGCTTGCATTCGAAGGCAATTTGAAGAGAGGGAGCATTCAGCCAGTGCGACCAATAGAAATCAGAACTGCAATACTGTAATATATTTTCAAAGGATTCTTTCAAAACAACTATCATAATTTGTTCTATACTTCTCATCTCTGTGTTGGAGAAATCTTTATTTCCCAGCCATCACCCCATTACTGCTTAGAAAACATCTTATGTTGGCCACTAGTAACTTTAAAGAAACTGTACAAGCTCCTTATAAACTTGCCACATTTCTGTGGCTATTCCATCTATTGTTTTTTTTTTAAAAAAAACAATTTTTATTAGTTTTCCATTTTACACCAACAAGGCTTAAGAACCAATGTGGAGATAGAGTTACCAATTAAAAACAATAACATTATAAATATACAGCTCACACAATATTCCTTAAAATTCTCCTCTCTCTCTATTTAGGATATTATGATCAAATTAATACATTTCTAAAAATAAATTCATACATATAAATTCTGTTAATGAATAAAAAAATTTCAACAATTCATTATCTGTCCCATAAAATCCTATTTTACGTTTTATTAATTTTTCAAATGTTTAAACTTAAACTAACACTCTCTTTCTATTTAGAGTATCATATTCAAATTAATATATTTCTGAAGCAAATTCATTCCTTAATATATCACTACATATAGATTCCATTAATCAATAAAAATTTTCAACAGCTCATTATCTATCCCATAAGATCCTGTTTTACGCTTTATTAATTTTTCAAACATTTAAACTTAAACTAACACATTTATTTATTATTCAGGTACCCCTAGTTTCTCTTATTTAAACATATTATTTCCATAACTAAATTCTTACATTTCTCAACTATATTCTATTCTTATTCAATAATTCTCAAATTATTAATTTCATCTCTTCCATTATTTCAATCTTTTTCTCATTATACCATCCATAATATTAAAAGCACATAAAGCAAATACTAAGAAAGGAAAAGAAAAAATAACACGAAGGAAAAGGAATATAGATAAACCAAGGAGACAAAACAAAGGAAGAATAAAGAAAGGAAAAGAAAAAAGGGAGAAAGAAATAATAATAATAATCACTCCAAGAAACACATTCTTACTATATTTCAATATTAAATTCTAAATCTTTTCGTAATGACCTCCCTTTTGACAAAATCCACATCCAAATCAATCCAAGTCACTATAAATCCTTTACCACCCATCACTGTAATCTTAAATTCAATATTTATATCTTATTCTGGGTTTCTTTCTATTCCAAATGGGTTTCCATAATAGAGTCTTTAGTTCCCCAAATAGATCTCCCATTATCTCTTGCCATAACATGTACACCAAAAGTGAGTCTCCCATTATCCATTTTAGTAAGCTGATATAGGAATTGTAGCTGTTCTCAATAACTCGTAGCTGAACGTTGTTTCCCATCTTTTTAAAAGTTGCATAAAGTTTAATTGGCATCATTTTCTTAGTAAGTTGTAAATAAGATAATGTATAGTCCTCTTTGATCAAGTATTGCTCTTCTTCTGTTAGTTTTTTCTCTGTCAAAAAATCAGATGATGTCTGCAAGTCAGCTTGTCCTTCTGGGGTAAGATCCTCCATTTCCTTATTGTAAATCATTTGCTCATTAGCATCAAGATTTTTTTCCAATATAGGTTGATAATCCGAATAGAAATTTGATTCTTCCATCTCAATGGGCCGAACGGAAGGTTGAAAAGAAATCTCTTGGATATAAGCCCCCACTGCTGTTTCTTGGCTTTCAAATTGCTTACTTACACATTGTGCTTTAATTTGTCGTTGAAGTGAAATTTCTTTTGTGTAAGCAACTATCATCTCAGTGTTTTCCAAGATTTTGTCCAATATATACTTATAAGTGAGATTTAAACAAGTTTCTTCTATTTCTATCATATTTAAATCCATCGCCCTTTTGGGGGAGACTATATTCAAAAGAAATCAGTCAATATCCGCCCCACCCAACTATATGGCTTCTTTATCTTTTTCCTTTATAATAATTTGAAAGCCAAAGTCAGACTCCAAAAGAAAAAAATTAACAATTGCAATGAATAGTTTCACCAGAAGATGTCCCCTGACAAATAATCAAAGTTATTCAAATGTTCAGTTTTTCCAGACATCAAACAGTATTCTCCAAACAATTGATATGTTACATCTCTGTAACAAAATTTCTTGGGGCTTCCAAATATCCAAAAATAAAATCAACCAAAGGAAAAAAAATGAATTTAGTTTCTTTTTATGAGCTTCTCTTCCCCCACCAAAAATGCCGCTTTAACAAAATAGGGAATGATTCCAAAAAAACCTTTTCACAGAAAAAAAAAGAAAGTAGAGGTAAAAGAAAATCTCACCGAATCTTCCACGGTGGGTCTATTTGCTTAGATGATCTTATTATGGCTTACGGTTGGCGCAGCTAAATGATCAGCCATTTTACTGACCAATCTTTACTCCGTTGACCCAAAGGAGATACTCGGACTACAGAAGATGCCGCCACCCTTCTGCAGTCATCTGAGAAGCCTCCTCAATGGTAGTCGCTCCTTCAGAGTGACTTTTCGACCCACTCAGGGGTCTAACCGGCAGAGGAAACTTGGCTGGCGAAGAGACGACTCTCTTCGCTTGACCGCACCGCCACGACCCGGAACTGGAAGCCACTATTCCATCTATTCTTGTAGCCTTCCAACTTGGTAATGGCAGGAGCACTGATGTAACTACATCTTCTAGTACTTGAGGTTCTTGTAAGTAAAAAAGTAGGGAATGTTTCTACTTGGATGTCCACATTCTTCCATCTTTGATCACCTTTGAGTTGGTTACTACTGGTTCATTGGCATCCTTTAATGTACCAGTTCAAGGCTGAAACCTCCTTCAGAGTTCAAAGATCTCTTAAAAGACTTACCTTGTTTTTCTGTGTCTGTTTTCATCTTCTGTGCTTTTAGAATTGTTGATGTAATACTACTACTTATCTTTTCCAACAGCTGTCTGAAACCCTGTTAAATTTCTTTCTGGGATTTTTATTTTTCTTGCCTTCTCAGTGATTTCCATGGTTTGTTCTGACATCCCATTTGCTTTCTTCTATTTCTTCATCTTTGGTTCTCTTTTTTTATATCCATCCTTAACATCTTTTTAAAGTTCATTCCATATTTACTCTGGTTCAGCAATTCCAGTTGTTCTTCTTGAAAATGGAGATCATATTGTGGCTTCCTTTTTTGTAATCTTCTTTAGCTTAATTTAAAACCTGTGTAGGAGCAGTGCATGATCTATTCCACAGTGAGAAGCTGGCCATGTTTTTAATGCTGTAACTGACATCTTCCACTTCCTTTTGGCAATATTAAAATTAGAATTAAAATTAAGAATTGAAAGAGGGGTAAAAGGATCCATCTATGTTAGAATTGAACACCCCTCTCTCAACAGAGGGAGAGGAATAAGATACCACCTATCTCCAGTTTATAACCCAGCCCTTGCAGCAGTTCCAAGAAGACTCCACAGCCAATTTCACCCTGATTCAGGTAACCCTGAGGGCACAGATAAACCCTCCAAGTGGCCTCAACAGACTGCTAATGACCAAAGAAATGCTATCCTTCAATTGCAAAGGAATGCAATCCATCCATTCCTCCCATCATCCAGTCTCAACTGTCAGTACCTATCCTTGCATCCCCCCACCATCAGAACTGATGAAACTTCTTGGGTGAAAAGTGAAATATTTTCTTCCTCCTCCTCCTCCTCAATTGAGACAACTATGATCTGGATGACTGAGAATCCACAGACTTTTAGCAATATAGTCAATTTATTAATTTCTGATGATGCCCATGTATACGGGTGTCATTTGGTTGTTTGAAGATAGAATTACCGTCACTGAAGTGGCAGAAAGTGAGATTCTTTTACTTCATTTCAATTTCCTAAGCCGTAGAAATCCAACTAAATGTCCCTCCTTAATATTTCCAGTTTTGGCATTCCAACCTCCAATTGCAAGCAGCACTTGTAACATGCTTGCATGTTCTATTGATTTCAAATTGAGTTTGATTATAACATTTATCAATGTCTTTTTTTTCTGCATTAGTGATCGGAGCATAATTTGAAAGGTTGTTACCTTAAAGGGTTGTCCAAAAACTTTAATTTATATTACTCGCTCACCAATTGCATTATAATTAGATACTGCTCTTGTGGGTCATCCTTAAATCCAAGGGAATGAAAGACCTGACAGTGAAGCATCTCTGTTGGGAGCCGGCCTGCCACAATCCATTGGGATGGACTGGGATTAGACACTCTCAGTCAGGAGACTGATCATAAAAATGTCATTCCTCCTTCATTTTTCATATCCTGAATGATAAATCAGGATCTCCTGACTGAAAGTATCTAATCCCAGTCCATCCCAATGGATTGTGGCAGGTCGGCTCCCAGCAGAGATGCTTCACTGTCAGGTCTTTCATTCCCTTGGATTCAAGGATGACCCTCAATTTTAACAATAGCTAATTATGTTGGGAAGAGAATGGCCTCAAACACATCCTTTATGAGAGGCTATGCTTGATATAGGAGTTCCTTCCTAACCAAGAGAAACCCTCTATATTGTCCAAAACTATGATTTGCTCCAAAAGCATATTTGCTATCCATTTAATGTTAATTATCTTCCCAGTTAATGGCAACTTGCTCACATAAGCACAAAAACTTCAGCCATCTGTGATGATAAAGTTGAGAGCAGCTTCCCACTCTCCAGCACTGACCATTCTGTGGTCATGGCATAATTTGACACTCTGGTCTTTTTTTGTGTCACATAAGACCCATCTGTTTGCAACTCTGATTCAGCATTTGGCAGTGGAGTCTCTAGAACGTTCACTCTTGCGTTTGAAGCTGCAAGAGCCAGGGTACAACAGACTTGCTCACCATGAGGCTCTTGTCTGTCTTTGATAGGGAGAAGAGTGGCTGGATTGAATGGAGAACTACTGGTTAATAGTACATTGGGCCTTAAAGAGCAGGAAGTCAAAACTTGGCATGCTCTCTGTTGATATGGGCAGCAAATGAGGTTATGACATTAGCCCATTGTAACATGGAGCAAGGCTACTTTCATAGGGGTTTTGCCACATGGCTCATCTTAAAAGACAAATATCCCGCAGGTCTGATGACCAATCATGTTTTGGGGTCCTTTTGTATCTTCTCTTCCTCATGGCAGTACGAGCTGAAACACCTTTTCTGTAGTTCATCTGTTCTAAAGTTGGACCTGATTGCAAGGTCTTCTGAAGCTTCTCAAGTTTGATGGGCCCCAGGGATCCATTTCATTTCTTGTGTTGGAGTTCTTGTGAGTTCTGAATCCTTCCCATTTTTTTTCCTCATGACATACTTAAGGGATTGATGTGAACTGTTTGAACAACCTGAACTAGTTAATTAATAAGAGGGATTGCTATGTGCTAAACTAACTGTGCACCACCACCCTGGTTGGCTGCATCATATAAAAATAACTGAGATGTTAAGAAAGCATTACAGCTTTCTCTCTTTCTTTCACAAACCGGAAAAAATCCAAACAGGTCTTGGAACAACATCTCACTTAGTTTGGCGACAAAGCTCATCTATTTACACACTCCTTCTGTGTCACTAATGTAATGACAGTAGAAATTGGGTCTTAACCAGTGGTGGGATTCAGCTGGTTCGCACCACTTCGGCAGAACCGGTAGCTAACTTTTTGTTGCCCAGGCCCAGAATGAACTTCCAGAAGCAGCATCCACATAGAGAACCGGTTGTTCACATATTTGAATCCCACCATTGATCTTAACCCAAGTATAAATTCAACAATGCACAGCGGAGTTAGTCTTAACTGAGATTATAGCTACAGCGATGTAGGAAGAAAAAGCATCATAGTTCTGTACTTTCTGAACCCATAATAACTGTCCCAGTACACCATTTAAATTTTATTTGCCGTCTCTATCTTTTCAAAGCGAAACATTCGAAGTTCCAAGAGTTCTAGGACAAATATCTGTTTTCATATAGGTAAACAATCATTTTTCTCCCTCTCTCCTTTAAATAAAGAGGAATTTCCAAACAAGTTAGATAAATGTGAGAAATTAAAATATATTTTAACCTGAGACTCCTGGGAAGGAACTGAGATACGAGCATGATAAACATCTTGTTTGGCTATTAAGCAATAAGCCTTAAAAATGCTTTGCAAAATTAGAAGTATGAATACCATTGCAGCACATATCACAAATATATCACTAATTAAAATAATCCATGCATAGAATTGCGCTATTAATATATACTCCAATGTGTACCCTTATATAACAAGAAGGCTATAATTAATACACATTTCTGATTCCACAAATTTGCCAAATTATATTTCATTCCTTCAATTCCTTTTTTCCTCTTACTGCGGTGATCAATCTTGTTCGGTGTTAGGTAGAAACATGCTATTTCTAACATTTTATTTTTAACAGCATGTTTCATAATAGATTACACTCAGTTCCATTGGTGAGCTTTCAAGAGACCAGAATAACTAATGGTGATGGACAGTTTTTGGGTAAGAAAAAGACCTTTCTTTTAAAATCCAGAGTATTCCATTTCTCTGTATAAAAGAAAATAAAAGTTATGTTCTGGAAATCTGTAGAAATAACTACGAAAAGCTGTAAAACATCAAAAAATATCATTTGAATGTTTGCTTTGACCAGCTGTCTTCTCATAAGAACTATAAGAGGGGAAATAAAAGCAAAAAATGGGGATTTAGATCCAGGAATAAAGTTAATAGAAAAGATAGCCAATTTGGTCTAGTGGTTAAGGCACCCAGCTAGAAAGTAGGAGACTGTAAGTTCTAGTCCCACCTTAGTCATGAAATCCAGCTGGGTGACCTTAGGTCAGTCACTCTCTCAGTGCAATTCAGCTGACTTGTTGTGGGGAAAATAGGAGGAGGAAGGTGTGTTGGATATGTTTATAGCCTTGAGTTACTTGTAAAAATAATAAAGATGGTATATAAATAAATAAATGCCTGTTTTATATAGAGATTTAAGAAAATTGGGCGAAGGAAGGAAGGAAGGAAGGAAGGAAGGAAGGAAGGAAGGAAGGAAGGAAGGAAGGAAGGAAGGAAGGAAGGAAGGAAGAGCCAGGGATGTTTGAATACAGACAATAAGCCAATTACCACCACACTGAAATGGGAGCACCAAGATTATCAAATTTTGCTTTGGTACAATGCTCTTATTAGTACTCTATTATCCTTACTCAATATACTATTCAATTCACAAAAGGGAAAGGTGGTCTTACCCCTCTGCCCACATAAATATTCTCCACACTTTGCAAGAAGTTCAGCTTTCTGAATCTCAACTCTCATGTGAGTTCCACAGATGAAGAAGTGAAGGTGTTGGAGCAGAACAGCGTTGATAAATCAAGGACATTTAAGTGATCAGGCAGGTTCATACCTGTTTTCTTACAATTACTCAAGAAATTGATTGGTGATGAAACGGTTGTACAGATGAACAGGGAGGGAAATCTTTCAGATCTGAAGCAAGAAGAGAGCGGAGCTAGAAAGGCAGGCAGAATTCAGTCCAGGATCAATATAGAAGTAAGCAAGTTGGATCCTGTGAGCAGAAACTGACGACTTGAGTGGGCAGACCCAGTGATCATTTTGTCCATTAGGTACAAGTTCCATCAAAGAATGAGATGCCCCCATCTGCCACATCGAATGTAGAAATTAAATGTATTGTGATTGAATAAGCCTAGCCTTGTTTTAATTGTTTTTGTAGAGCTAATTCTTAGTTTGTAGGGGTTTGTTTTAAAAGGTCTTCTCATGACTCCTACTAATCAAGCTCAGCTCCTGGTAACTTCTTAGACACATTCATGTCATTTTTCTCACCATCAGCATGGAAGTAGTTTGCCATTGGTTTTTTCTGAGATTTCTGAATAACAGACTTTCTTTTTTTTCCAATGTGCCATATCAAAGAAGGAGATAGTATGAATCCTGAAATGGTTCAAGGAGGAGGAGGATATTTTGAATTATGACTATGTAAAAACAAAATACTGTACCTGCAATTGAAATCTCAGTCTATCAAGGGGAATTTAATCTGGGTTATTCTACTACCCTTTCCTAGTTTGCTAGTTTATTGATTTAAAATAAGGGCTTTGAGAGCTTTCGGAAATGAAGACCTTCCATGAATGGGTGCTGCCCATTCTACCGCTTTTTAATCATGCCACCATATCTCATCCTATGACACGATTATTGTTATTTTTATTGTTTATAGATATATAAACTTTATAAACAGGAACTCCAGGTAGCTTACACCGGGATTTCCTGTAAGAGTTTTCCTACTACATCAATCCTATGAAATAGGCTGAGCTGAAAGGGAGAAAGAAAGTAACCCAAGGTCTCTAATTAATTTCCATGGCTGAGGGTAGAGGCTAAACTTGAGTTTTCCCACTCCTAAACCAACACTGTAATCCCTACAATAACATACGTGTGTAAAATCGAAGTGGGTGCTAGGTTCTCAAGAATGTAGCAATTCAGATGGAATATACACTTGGATTCTTTGTTTTAAAATGAACTACTCATCTTTTTTTCCTTATAGATAGAATGAAATAAAAAGTTTGATAATTAATTCAGTTTAATTAAATTGAACCACTTATAATTAGACAGACTATAGTGGCTACTCATTGGAATAGATTTAAGACCTAATCATGTGTTAAAATCCATGGTACTTAATTCACTACCAAATACAGTAACATAATTTTATTTTGCTTTAGGGAATTGTTCTATGGCTCACTTAGTTGGGATCCAAACCATTAAGAGAAGGAAAGACTACCTTTTAAAATACTTTTCATACCCTGTAACAGGTATAGCACTATTATACAATCAAAAAGCCTAGAAAACAGACTCCAGTTTGCTATTTAATCTGTATGTGATTGCAGCTTGAACAAATTAAAGCCAATTGCTCTATTTTACTTGTTCCTTGCATGAATCCACAGTTCTAGATTGTTGAATCATATTGAAAACACACTGGAGAATTTAACCTTCTATTACTACCCCCATTTCCACTTGCCAATCTCTCAAAAGCTATTTGGAGATAACCTATTATCATTTTCACTTTCACCAGCTTTGAAAGTTGAGAAGGAGGAACAAATGGCATTATTCAATTACTGCCCCTCCCAGCTATTACAGATGCTAAACCAGTGATGGCGAACCTTTTAGAGACCGAGTGCCCAAAAACTGGCCCCACCCCCACTCCACCCCCTGGACTGCCCCTGCTCTGCCCCCACCCTGTCCCTCACCCCGCCTGCATGCAGGGCCACTCACTGCCTCCAGGGCCCGCTGCAGATCACCCAGGCAGCCCAGCAGCACCATGGTGGCCACGCCCTCTGCCCGCACCCCGCAGCATCAACTGTGTGGGATGGGGCATGAGGGCAGAGTCTTGTCTACACAGCCTGGCTGCCATGTCCTTGGCTGCACTGTTCCGTGTGGGCCACACTTGGGAGTGACTCTCCTCCAGGGGGGCTGCTGGTGAGGAGGGGGTCATGGGGGAGGCAAGGCTGGGGCAACAGCACGTGTGCCCACAGAGAGGGCTGCAAGTGTCACATATGGCATACGTGCCATAGGTTCGCCACCACTGTTCTAAACTAACAGTAACCCCATCTGAAATAAAATTAACAAAATAGCTAGCACTTCTCCCTCGCCCTTTCATGTGATATATATTTATTTGGCAGCATGCTTGCCCCCTTCCCCAAATCAAAGTGTTTCAATGCAAAGCTGTAAATAATCCCCTTAAAAGGCCTGCTAGATCAGCTAAACAAAGCTAGGAAACTGGAAGGTGGTAGCAGGCACAAAGAATCACCAATGGAAAAATGATGACTTAAGAAGTTCTACAGAATTCCATTGTTGTAAATAGGAAAACATGTTTTACTCATTTAAATACCCTGTAGCTGGGCCAGAAATCCATTCGGCTTTGTAGCCTAAGAAAAGTTCAAAGCAAATTTCAAACCAATGTAGAATTTTTGTATGAGACTGTCCTTAATCTCTTCTCCCATAACTATGTAACTTGTATTTCTCCAATTACACAGTGGAGAATCTTTTCACAATGCATTGGTGAACTAATAAAAAGCCTTGTAGCCTTGTATCTGGGAACCAGGCGTAATTATTGGATTTTAAAGATGTCTTTGTGTAAGAGGTTCATGGATGAAAACTCCTCACTCCTACAGAATGTTCTATATCAGGGACACTAAGCTACAAAGTATAATATAAACCCGGGGGACAAAAAGAAGTACAAAGAGCAAGGATAAAGAGAGAACAGTTTTCTTTGCAATGAAATGAAAGAAAGATACAGGTCACAATTGCAATTTCCCAAACCCTTTCCTTCTGTTTCCCTTAGATAGTTATTTGATTTTTGTTTCTGGGTAGAGGTAAATATTTGAGGACTTTTCATGCCATCCATTTCATCTTTCCAGTCCTCCATTCCTGTTTCTGCCTGGGGTACCTGCCAAGCCCCCTTTCACTTTATTTTCATTTTTACAGATTATCTAGGAATGCATATGTATAGAAACAATTTACACATCACACATATAGCACCTTTATTTTTTTTTCTTTGCTTGTTTCCCTTCCTCCTAGCAACCTTAGAAGGGTGGTAGCAGAGATTGGGAAGTAGCAGATCTTCTTTCTGTGATTTTTGTGACATTTTTCTCTGGAGCCCAACAATGATAGGCATGGTAATGCGGACAGCGAAAGATACCCAGCCCCTTCCCCTTTCCAGTAAAACCCAGCAGCATAGTGGGAGGTGGGCAGCCTCGTTCTTCTTCCTTCCTGTTCAAAATTACCAATTTTCTTCTGCTAAAGGCAGTAAGAAATCAGAGATCTCTTCTGTGCCTGCCTGAATGGGACTTATTGCAGCTCTGTGGATTATGAACTTTTTGCTGAAATAGAGGACAACTATAAATAAAGCATTATTCAAATAGATCATTTCCCTTGAAAGTCTGACTCTTCACCCCCTGATTTCGTGACATGGTGGGATGGACTTTACTCTCTGTTCATGTGCTGAGCTAGGGAAGGGCGTGGTTTACCTCAATAGATGAAAACATAGTCAATTATATTCCAATTATTATGATTTACAGAGACAAAGAAAGCACTGGGGAAAAATTTCAAAAATGTGATGACTGAAATCCCACTTCCCAGTCATTCTATAATATAATCTCATTGGTTTAGATCACAGGTGTCAAACTCACCGTGTCACATGACGTGTTGCGACGTATCACGATTTTTTTCCCTTTGCCGGAGCTGGGGTGGATGTGGCTTCCATGTGATGCATCCGGCCTGCAGGCCAGCAGTTTGACACCCCTGGTTTAGATGAATTTGTTATTCTCTGACTGAGGTGCAAATAATACTTCTGAATTGAACATGTTCTGATCCGGAATGACTTCTTACTCAGAGTCATAGTGATAGATGGTATGAATGATTCAGCCAATTTATTACCTTAGTGATGCTGTACAGAGTTTTCTGTTTTCTGTTGTGGTTGTACATGATAAAGCTTTGATGTGCTCAGAGTCATTGTAGGATTAGAGTTAGGGTCAGGATTTAGGATTAGCACAGTTGCAGACATTTCACTACCAAATCCTAACCGTAACCTAGAGTTAAGATAGGCAGAGGAATAGCCAGTACAAGTGGTTTAATATGAACATAGAGGTGTTGTCTTCTCCCTATATTTTAGCACAATTCTTAAATAATGCTTTCAGTTATTACTTTGTCTCATTCAAGCTATAAATCTGGGGGTTAGATAAATGAGAATCGTACTTTGTGCTTATCCTGCACTCTGCTCTCTTTCACACCAATCTCCCTGTGTCCTTTTCTGCTTTCAACAATCTTTGAACTTTCTTCACCACCTTTGCCCAGCAAACTGAGATTCCTTTTTCTCACTACTCCAGTTTAAGAGTTATAAAGGATTTGAAAACTCTAGGATCCATTCTCAGCTCAGCTCATACTCAGTGGAGTAGTAAATCTTTTTGTTCCTTTTTTTCATTCATTTGGGGGGGCTACTGTAACTGCACAATTCATCACCATTTCATAGGTAGCCATGTTGCATACCCTTTTAAAACAAAAGTCTTCTATGCATACTGGGGAAGAGAGAAATATTTGCTGAAAAGACTGCTGTGGGATGCAAAATAACAGCAAGAACTTGTCCATTAATTTCTCTTCCAATTTGTCACTGCATCTGTTTTACCATGTGGAATTCTTGTAAATGACATCATAAACTATACTTTAAACATGCAATAGAATCTATCATTACGTTTAACTCCACTTATTGTGGAGTTACAAACAAATATTGAAGTCTTTTCTCAATGGAGAAGAGATTAGGGCAAAAAAATCTCTCAGTAATGTATTTGCTCAGGTTTTAGCAAGGCATCCCTATTTTTCAAAATGTTCCTTCTTTGAGATGCATTCTGCATTATAATTCTTGTTTGCTAGCAAAATGCCTGAATAAGCAGATTGTGCACCGCAAGAGCTTGGCAAACCTCACCCGTAACAAGTCAGCAAGGCAATTTTAAAAAAATCATTTTGTAGTTAGCAAACCAAAATAGGCTTGAGAGAGTTATGTAAAGCACATATGCAGACTATAGTCAGGAACTACATAAGTAACTAGGCCTTTTCATTATGCTGTTAGTAGGCAAGGTGCTTCTCTATGACTGCATTTTTTAATTTACCATTAAAGTTTTTTTTAAAAAAGTAAAAAAAAGAAGTTTGAAGGAGCCCAGGATAAACTTCTGATTTTTACAATTCATTGTGACTAGTTCATAATGTGTCGGACAGCAGAGTTTCCCACAGATTACTCCAAGGTGACATTTGTTCTGATTCTGATGAAAGAAGGGGCAGCCATACGTATCCCTCACTGAGAGCAATGATTTGTTACTGGACAATTACCAGAATTTCATGCAAAGATTTAGAACTGCATTTCATGACTAGGAGAGCAATGGCAAACGGAGAAATTTGCAAGTTGAAACAAGGCAACCAGAGCTTCATGCGTATCTATAAAATTTTCAGCTCTTTGCAAGAGATGGTTGGGATGGTTTTGCTCTGATTGATGAAAGTCTTACTGATAAACTGATAGATGAATTAGTGGGATAAGGCACGCCAAAGAATGCAGGAGAAACTGTTCTAACATTGTCTAATAGTAGAAAGATGATTGGAAGAGTTGAGAGTCCCTTCACCCTGTGACCTCCTGAGAGGTCCACCAGTTACCAGCAGCAACTTTATGTGCTTTCTGTTTTTCATTTCCTCAAGCATGGATTCCACTGACAACTCTATGGACAGTTTAAACTTGTGTTCTGTAAACTAAAATATGGATCTCTGAGTAAAGAGGTAGTATACTTTCCTCTGCTACTTTAAAGTGAGTATACTTTGCTGAAGTATAGACCTCTGAGTCAACCACAAAGACCTGTACCTGTCAAAATGTAGGCCATACAGCAAATAAATGCCCAAATTGTTCTAAAGCCATGTGTTCAGGGAAACGTTGCAGGCTTGACATCTAAGAATCTGGGGCAAGTTCAAACAATTAAAAAGAACTCAGACAGGCAGCAACAGGTGAGTACATTGTATTCATTTTACTCTTAGTTCCCAGCAGGTTCTGAAATACAGCTCTTATAGACTCAGGTTCCACTAACAATTTCATAGATGAGAACACAGTACAACAGTTTAAATTGCCCACAGAGTTGTTAGCAGAACCTATGCTTGTGGAAATGATGGATGGCAGTTACTTCAAGCTAGCCCTGTTTTGCAATGCACAACATCTTTGCAGCTGACAATAAATCAGCATACAGAAAACTTGCAGTTCTATGTCACAGGTTCCATACTTCTCCCCACTGTGCTGGCCATTGACTGGTTGCAAACCATCCAGAGGTTCAGTGAGAACATGGAACTGGACCATCTTCAAAAGTCATGCAAAAGACAAAGTTGGATTTGAAAGGCATGAAGAACTCAATCAGAATAAAAGAGAGCTATGAATATTTAATTGCCTTTGAGATTAGATTGATAAATTTGAGTACACACTGATGCCTTATGGGTTGGTTAATTGTGATGCAGTCTTCTTCAGGGTTCATGATTAAAATATTTTAATAAATACTTTATGTAGTGGGGTAACAGGATGGCGTATTATCTGTATCTGTATAAAACTTATGTTTAAAATACCATTGGCTCTACAAACACAAGCTTTTTGTGAAAAATGTGCATTTGACCTCTCTTGATTGGTTTATTTTTAATACAGGATCTCTACAGATGGAATAGAAATGCATCTCACAAAAGTATACATCTGCATTCTTATGTCAGATGCCGAATAACGTGAAGGATGGCCAGCATTTTATGGACTTTGCACATTTTGTAGAAAATTCATTTCTAATTTTGTAGATCACACAATGTCTCTTATAACTCCTAAAGAAGGGACATTCAACTAGTCTACTCAAAAGTAAGCAGCATTTTAGGATTTGAAATTCCTTTTTTCTTCATAGTTTACACGTTCTCGCACGTGTACATAAAGGATAGACTTTTCGTTACTTTACTCATTTTGTCACTGCCCTTGCCTCTCTGGTGTGGATATCCACATCCCAGAAATCCAGGTTAGACTAGCAAGTAAAAAAGAATCCAAGAAAAAAGCTGCCACAGTATACTTGTTGTCAAGTAAACAAAATGATAAGTTTATGAGTTTACCAGAAGTGAAAATCAACTCAAAGGAGACTTTACTTTTTACTCTAATCTTCTGCAGTTGAACGGAGTTGTTTTCAGTATTCAAGTTTGAAAACCCTTCAACTCTAGGCTCTCATTTGGTGGAATAATGTCTGATCACTAACTCTCTGTTACCCTTACTTGTATCTTTGTTTGTTTGTTTATTTGTTTGTATTCAAAGTAGTGATAGAAAACAGAGACAGGCTGGTAAAATTTGAGAAATCACATTCTCCGTATTTGCAAACCCTTCCAATAAAGTAGACTCCAGCAGTGAAAGAGTAATTTACAGTCCTAATTATGCATCTTCTAAATAGTTAGAGAGCAATCACTACTAACGGGAAGGCTTTCTGGCTCAAAAACATATCCTTCAGGCCCTGAAAGAGATGGTGAGTCAGAGGGGCCATCCTTGCTAACAGAATCCAACCCACCTTCACATTAGTTTACTCCCAAGTAGAATTAGAACATTCTAAAAAGAATTAAGTGGAGAACTCATATTCTTCTTGTGATATAATCCCAAGCAAGAATATTTGCATGGTGCTTTTTTCCCTCGATTGTATAGTTGAATATTCAGTAAGTTTTAGTTTGCTTTTCGGTATAATAGAGAAGGAAAGGAGCTGTTCTTGGTACTAAAAGCATGCCCAACTTGTTGATAAAGCAAACTAACTCACTGGTAAGACACCCAACTTATCAAATGCAAACGTTAGTGGGCTATGCTATCTTCATATGTAAAAATAATAAATGTCTATCTTAATCCAAAATCTATAAAATCTAATCTTGACCTTAAGCTCATCAATTACTAGCCTTGTAGAGGCAGTTCTTGGCAGTGATGGGTGTTTTTTCTTTGTTTATTATTTAAAGCTCTTCACACATTGCTGCTGAAAATGTAGTTCTGCTTCTTTCTTCCTTCTTAAAATGTAACAGGCAAGTCAGGAGGTAATATCCCCTTTCTACATCTACAAGCTGGATTTGACTAGAAGATAAAGGAATATGAGAATAAATCAGATGTAACAAGAACTTTATCTTTTTGCTGTATCTTTGCAGAAATCAACATGGTTTCTGCAAAGGCAAATCATGTCTTACTAACTTGTTAGAATTCTTTGAGGGTGTAAATAAATACATAGATAAAGGGGCCCCAGTTGATATTGTATATCTTGACTTTCAAAAGGCTTTTGACAAAGTCCCTCACCAAAGGCTCCTAAAAACGCTCTCCAGCCACGGAATTAGAGGACAGGTCTTGTCCTGGATTGGTAACTTGCTAAATTGTAGGAAGCAAAGGGTGGCAATAAATGGACAATTCTCTGGATGGAAAGAAGTGAGAAGTGGTGTACCCCAAGGTTCAGTTTTGGGACCTTTACTTTTTAATTTATTCATCAATGATCTGGATGTAGAAGTTAATAGTGAGGTAGCCAAGTTTGCTGATGACACTAAATTGTTCCGGGTTGTGAAAAGTGAAACTGATTGTCGAGAGCTCCAGAAGGATCTCTCGAAATTGTGTGAGTGGGCAACAAAGTGGCAAATGCATTTTAACCTAAACAAGTGCAAAGTTATGCACATCGGGGCAAAGAACCCCAATTATATTTACCAACTGATGGGGACCAAACTTTCTGAGACAACCCAAGAAAGGGATCTTGGGGTTTTGGTGGACAGCTCGATGAAGATGTCAACCCAATGCGCAGCAGTAGTAAAAAAAGCAAATTCCATGCTTGGCATGATTAGGAAGGGAATCAAAAATAAGTCAGCAAGTGTTGTATTGCCTCTGTACAAATCGATGGTGAGACCACACTTGGAGTACTGTGTACAGTTCTGGTCACCGCACCTCAAGAAGGATATAATGGAACTGGAAAAGGTGCAAAAAAGGGCAACAAGAATGATCAAGGAAATGGAGCGCCTTCCTTATGAAACCAGATTGCAACGCCTTGGTCTCTTCAGCCTTGAAAGACGGCGTTTAAGGGGTGACTTGATCGAAGTGTTTAAAATCATGCATGGGATAGAAAAGGTGGATAGAGAAAAATTCTTTTCTCTATCACACAATACCAGAACAAGGGGGCACTCCCTAAAGCTCATAGCTAAGAAAGTGAGGAAAAATAAAGGGAAATATTTCTTCACCCAGAGGGTTGTTGATTTATGGAATTCACTTCCAGAAGGGGTCGTGACAGCTGTCAGCCTTGACAGCTTCAAGGCAGGGTTAGATAGATTCATGGATGCCAAGTGTATCAGTGGTTATTAAAACGGATGTCCATGTGCCGCCTCTATGTTGGTTGAGGCAGGCAGGATTCCCTTGAGTACCATTTGTTGGGGGTCAAGGGAAAGGGAGGGTTTTGCCTTCTCTTTCTGCTCAAGATCCCCATGTACAATTGGTGGGCCACTGTGTGACACAGAATGCTAGACTCGATGGGCTTTGGCCTGATTCAGCATGGCTCTTCTTATGTTATGTTCTTATGTACCTTACAAAAATGAACTCCAAGCTGAGTCCATGGGATTATGATGGTCAGGAAAAAATACACACCTAGTGAAGTTATCATTGCATGCTTCCATCTGCTTCCATCCTCTTGTTATTTTTATGATCTCCTCTTCAACAGCCAGTAAAAAGGATCAGTCCTGAGTTCACATCCTCAGTTGGGTTTTGAAAATATTTAATTCTTGATAGACCATGAAAACAGGTGGAAATGGAGGAGGTTTGTTCTGCAGATATGGTACTGCTGGTATTTTTTATTATCATGCAGTTTCTTTGTATAGGTAATCCTTGGCTTACAATCATAATTGGAATCAGAAATTCTATTTCTAAGCAAGGTGACTGTTGAGTCATGCCCAATTTTAGCCACAGTTGTTAAGTGAATCACTGCAGTTATTAAGTGACTCATGCTGTCATTAAGTGGCTTCCCCTGTTGACTTTTCTTGTCAGAAACCATCTGGGAAGATCATAAATGGTGATCACATGACCCTGGGGCACATTATAAATACATGTCAAATAAATTTTGAGATTTGCTTTCATTGCCACCAAAGATCAAAGTTAATATGTATATCCAGCACTTCATAAAGTAAAAATACATTATATGTGAGATTCTTATAGGGATTAAATGCCAGTGACTTAAGTTCTTAAGGTATAATCTGTGAACTGAAGCAGTGAGAATTTTTTAGACCTTCAGAAAGCTCACATCATACAACTGCTAGTCTAAATCTGATTTTTACATGTGTTACAAGCTATTTTGAACAAGTACAACTATTTTTATAATGAAGTTTGGATTCCACATAACATTTAATCATTGTTTTCTCAAAACTGAATTGTGGGTGATTAGCAAGTTCTATCGTCCTCTTTGTTATGTACATAAAAATCTGATATACTTCAGATTTCTTACAAATGTCATTACTACCAATGAGTTACATCACTTCTAAAAATTGTGAGGGTGAGAAAAAAAATATAAATGTTCCCCTTAATTGCACATTGGTCAGACTCTGTCTCAAGTATAATGTGTAGTTCTGTATGCTCCTCTTGTAGAAGGATTGGATAAATCTGAATGGACACAGAAAGAAGTAATAAGGATGATTGGAGAACTAGAAACTTAATCTAATGAAGAGAGGTTGAAGGAACTGGTATTGTGGAACATTGAGGGGATAAGACACTTTAAATATTTGAAAGGATGTCACAGAGAAGGCAGCCAAAATAGTTTACTTTCATACTACAGCGCAGAATGCAGATTAGATTTAAGCTATATGAAGATGGTTTCCAGCTGAATGTTGGGAAGTATTTCATAACAGTAAAAAAATAAATAAATCAGAATTTATCTAGAATGCTAATAGGCTTTTCTTTACTGGTATATAGAAATAAGGGCTGAATAGTCAACTATTATGGCTGTTTCAATTTGAATTTCTGCATAGAACAGGATATTGATTCGGCCAACTGCTATGATTCTGTAGTAACCTTGGTGCCCTACTCTGTGGCTAATCTGCTTTACCCATTTATCTGCTTTAAGTAACTCAATTTCTGGTTAATATAGAGTTATGTTCAAGAATTTCTTCAAGAAATTGAGCACATTTTGGAATTATCAGTTTCATTTAAGGAACTAAAAATCCATATGCACTTGAGGCGAGTTACCTTAAGATTCAAAAATATTATTATCAGTCTGCTGAGACTGTTTGGAACAGTAAGAAAGAAACTACAGTATTTGACAAACCAGTTTTAGCTAAAGTATGAGTAATCATGATTGGATTGGAAGAAAGAAAGGAAAGAAAAAAGTGATACGAACTATGAATATGAAATACTTGTCAGCATTCTAATACTTACAGATAATCAGATCAGATCTTTGAATCTAACATATATCTACATATTCCTATAATTTTTATAGAATGAAGAACAAAGGTTTTTTTTTCCTGTAGAAGTTTTAAAACATTAAAAGCCACATCTTGTGTAATGGTAAAACAAAGCACAACAACAACAACAATAACAACAACAACGCCTTACTCGGAACTGCTTTTATACTCAGACATTACCTTAACAGCTCTTACATCCTTGGTTAGGATTTGAACTGTTAGGTTTTTCCCAGTCCCAGACTGTGAACCGAATTGAAGATTAAATATTAAGGTATTTATTATTTAAATTTATTAATAATAATCTGGTTGCACCATCCCTAACTGGCTACACAAGACCAAGCCTTAAGAACAAATACATATAAAACCAGAATTCAGAAGACAGCAAGAGACACAAATGCCGACAGTAAAGAAACTGAAGACAAAGTGGCCCACTTAGGGAGCAAGAAATTCATACACACCGACTACAAACAATGACATAACAATGTAGCAACAATGGTGCATTGGAATATCTGTAATAATTTGTCTGCAAGCAAGAATTGATGGGGGCCACAAACCAGAGGAAGTAATAGAAAATGAAGTAGCTAAAGTGCTCTGGCACTTTAGAATTCAAACAGACAAGCATCTGCCACATAATACCCCAGACTTAGCAAAAAAAAAAAAAAGTTTTGATTGTGGATGTAGTAGTATCTGGAAGCAGCAGAGTAGAAGAGAAAGAACTGGAGAAAATCACAGAAATACAAAGATCTGCAAATAAAAGCAGAGCAATTGTGGCAAAAGAAAGCAATGATGTACCAATAGTAATAGGCAGTCCTTGAGTGCAGTCCCAAAACATCTGGAGCACCACTCAAATACATTGACATTGACAAAATCCCCATCAGCCAATTGCAAAAGGCAGCTTTGCTTGGAACAGCTTACATCCTGTGATGATATTTTAAATTTTATTAAACAACAATATCTGCCTATCCCAGGGAAGGATTCATTAGGTGGACAAAACTGATAAATCCAGTCTAAACCCCTGCCTGGCTGTAGGACCAACTGTAATATTTAAACACTACCCTATTTATATTTGTAGAAAAATAGCAACCTTTAATTCTTGGCAGCAGTGCAAAACATCAGGCACATTCATATTATAGGCTAGAATAATAATGATTTATACCTAGGCAAAAGTGTTATTAAAACAGGTCATAATCTTATAAATGTCTTTCTGAATTTAAATATCCTTGTTCCAGATACCCAAAAGTCCAACTTTAGTACAACATACTGAAACAAAAGCCAGGAAGAATTCTGAATACAGCAGAGCAAAATATTCTTATTTGAATTTTGAGGGTGAAAATAGTGGAACTTTTAAGGGGAGGATATATATTTCCAGAAACTTCATCTTTTCTTAAGTCTGCCCGTTTCTAATATCTAATCTGGATTGAACTCACTTGAAGCCTGTCACCTTTTGCATATACAGTTAGTGTATTAAGAGTGATGCTGAAAACTACTTTACACTAATGTTGACCTTTTGCCTTCTCTTAGCCTCTCCTTGCCATTAGAGAATAATTTATCCCTCTCTTCTTTATGGCTGCCTTTTTAGCAACCTGTTATTAAATCTTTCCCCAAGTGTCTTTCCTAGAGACTAAATATATCTAAATGCTTAGTTGTTATTGGGTTTTAAATTCTAATTGCATTACTTTCTCCCTATTCTGAGAATAGTAAGGGCAAACCAAATGCAATTCCTTTGACAAAGTGATAAACTTCTTAGCTGCATTCTAGATTTGCTTCTTGTACTCTTCATCTATTCCCAAAGCATTAATAGATCTGAACTATATTGTCCTAGAAGTTGAATTAATACATGTTTTCCTCCTTTGAACCCCTTCACTAGATAGGTTTGGAGTTGAAAGGCGATATATGTATCAGAATTGGACGATGATCTATCAATTGACCAAGACAGCAGGAAGGTGAATTCAGACAGCAACTAACAATAAACACTTTCCAAAAAAAAGTCAAAACCAGTAATAGGAGACTAGAAATTGCAATAATAAAAGAGAAAACAAAAGATAACTAATAATGTAGTCACTTGCATATGACATACGCTCTTCAGATAATATCTTTTTTTTTTTTAAAGTAAGAGTTCTATCTCAGGTCCAAGACTAGGAATAAATCATAGATTAAAATAGGTAGTCCAGTTTTGGATCAAAAAAGTGACTTAAGATAATGTAAACTAAGACAAACACTGTCCAGATCAGTGTCTTCAGACTCTAGGAAGTGCCAATACGTGTACTCTCAACTTCAGTTGTCTCCCCATCTTCATGTACTCTCACAAAATATGAGAATATTGATTTAGGTAGTTGAGTAGAAAAGTGATATATGTGCTTTAGACCAGTGGTCCCCAACCTTTGTGGCCTGGCAGCCCGGCTGGGGGAGGAGAAGGGAACTGGGCCACGTGAGTGGCGGGCTGGTGCACATGCATGCAGCTCAACCTGCGCAAGCAGTGGGCCGTCACACACATGCGTGAGTACCTGCCAGCCTGACGCTCATGAAGTTGAGCTGCGCGTGCACGCGTGCTCTGGCCCACCACTCATGCAGCCCAATTCTGAATAGGCCACGGCCCAGTAGTGGATGTGGCTTGAGGGTTGGGAACCCCTGCTTTACACTATCATTGTGCTTAGGCAAAATATTGCAACAGCTGACCAGAATGTTCTCAAAAAAATTGTCCTAAGAAAAATGGATTATATTTTTAATTGTCTTCTCCAAAGGAATCTCACCTTATGTAATTGTCTTTAATCATTTCCAACCTTATGTAATTGTCTTTAATCATTTTAAATGATTTCCAATCATTTTTAAAAAAAATAGCAAATTCCATCCCCCCTTCTTGATGATGCAGTCTGTGGTCCACCTTCAAATATAATTGTTTGCATGGTTAGCAAACACATTTGTTTTATTTCTTTATTACTCTGTAAATCACTCTAAATCTCTTTGAATCTAAAAGACATTAGTTCAAGACAGCAGCAACTTTGTGTTCCATCCTAAACATCTTGAAAAGGCTATCCGTGAACACTGTTGTTGTTCCCCCCAAATTCTGAGAATATCATAGGTCAAATTATTAGAACAATAAGGGAAATCTGACATTGAACCGTATGGTTTTGAAGGTAAAAAGCTCATCCCAAAAAAATATCCATAAACTAGAGGGCATGGGGACATCAAATGCTATATTTGATCACTATAAATTATTAACAAACACAGGGATGACATAGCCCTTGGCAATGATCATATAATATGAGCAGATCTCTATATAATATTTGCTTCCTTGTTCAGATAAGCTGATCAATCACACGTCCTTCCCTTGGTCAAGGACTTCACTATTCTGTTCTGGCTTCAGAGGAGGATCCCATGTATTAAAACATTATGTCTGATCAATACAAAAAGTGACCTGATGTTTATGAAAAATACATAGTGGAGGAATCTTCAGTCTTATCCTATACATCTGTTTTATACAAAAGTTAACCGATTTGAGATAAAGTTGTAGAAAGTTTCATGGAACAACAAACCTTGAAGAGGTTAAGGCACAAACTCAACCATTTGAAATTTTTTTTTTCAGGTATGCTGGGCTGTCAAATGATCAGTCTGGTTACAGACTTAAATGCACCTTGAAAACAAGTCCCATGGAAATCCTTCTGAACTGTGTCCATTAGTTTGCACTGCCCATTTGATAGAGCTATCTTTGAAAATAATGTTTCTTTTCCTTATTGTTATTCTATTATGAAATCGTAAATAAGGTAGTATTCAAAATGCATTTTTAAAACCCAGCAAGCAACTCCAGGTGGTGAAACATTTTCTCCTCCATCATAAAGTCAGCATCAAGAGGGCATGCCAAGAAGTTTTTTGACAAAATGGGTGGCCCTTCACGGTTGTTTACCGTTCTGAAGATTAAAACAATGCTTTGAACTGAATTTAGAAAACAACCTGCAACTAGCACAAGTTGTTCAATAATGTCTCAACAACACACACTACTCAGCAGCTCTCATTTTCTTCATTATCACAAACTCTTCTGTTTGCACTCCATTCCACTTTCTTTTAACACAGTTCATTTATTTGTGTTGGGCTGGGCTGGACTTGTTTTGTGGTTTATGCATCAGGCAAATGTGGGAAAAAACCCTTTTGATTTGTTTCTTCAGTTATCTCTTTCTTCTCTCAATAGGTTGCCCAACTATCCTTGAGCAGCTTTTTTGAAGCTGTGCAAATAAATGTAGGATGGCACATTTTGTTTTATTTTCCTGTGTGGGAAAGAGGAAGGCTTCCTGCCAAGTAAGTTGCCTTAAAGGCAAAGTTCAAAATATTCATTTACTACAAAGGAAGAAACCAATAATAATTTGACTTTATGACATAATGGCAAAGCAATGTTTTGGTCATTCCTTGTCATTCCTTTGCTGACGCAACAAATATATATTTCCTGGGCATCTTTCAAAAATTAAGAAAGACATAGCAATAACACTTAGACTTATATACCACTACATAGTGCTTTACAACCATCTCTAAGCATTTTACAGGAACAGCATATTGTCCCCAAGAATCTGGGTCCTCCTTTTACTGACCTCAAAAGGATGGAAGGCAATGGACAGAAATGATGTTGAGATGATATGTCCTGTCATATCTCTGCTGATCCTGATCCCGAATCTTGGCCTCACTGCCTTTGTCTGTCAACGCTGCTAACATCGGATGTTTTGCATTGGCAACAGATGGAAAAATAGCCATCTTTTCCCTTTAGTTTTTAGAGTTAGTTGATGCTGGGGGGGGGGAGAAATGTGAATAAGAGTCTAGCTAGACATAACAACACTAAACATAGTGTGAGAATCAAGGTTATTGAGCCCAGAGCTGATAAAGAATTGGCAGGCCGAAGAACTGGAGAGGAAGACCGGGCTTCAAGCTAATTGGGAAATGTGATTTATGACAGTTAATTGGAGGAGGGAATTGTGCTTTGATACTATGTGCCCGGGGGGGGGATTCAGTTTTTGGCTTTGTTTATGTAGTACCGATATTATGCTACTCGAATAAAAGATTCTTTAAGGTAAACAATGCCTCGAAGTTCTTTTGAAGAGTTTCATCTGTTGGAACTGTGACATTGTCCTTATTGCCCACCACTTTTGAATGTCTCTTTGGATAATATTTTGCTGTGGAAGCACCATTGTTGCTAGATGAGCAGGGACCTTGGCAAATCAGGATTCCTACTTCCAAAGTAACTTTTGAACAAAGGTGGAAGCTCCAGTCAGCCTTCTCCCACAAACCTTTCAAAATCAGGAGCTGAGTCAATGAAAAATGGGTGGAGCTTATTTTTAGACCTACATCATTTAGCTCTCTACTTTTAGTGGCACATAAATAACCTAACTGCCTGGGCAGGCCGTTTGGAGGTTCTCTGAGGCAAGTATGGGTGTTCTGGGATGCAAGTATTTCTAAATCTGAAACATAAACCTGAATCCTTGAACGACAGGACATGTTTCCTCCTCTTAGCTTTGTTAGGGCAATAAAGGATAAGGTGCCTATAATATACCTTCAGACATGCTAAAGTTCTTCAGAGATGGAAAGAAATTCCAACCGGTCTGAGGAACAGGAGACATAAAGATGGATGGGGATGATTACCTCATCACAGAAAGGAATAAAGAAGCTCTTCATAGCTCCATTCTCATGAATAAACATGGCTTGGAGGTGTGCTGAAAAAATATGAACCAACCAATATAGCGGAAGTTTTAAGATCGGGCAGTCCTATCTCTCCTTAGCTGAAGAAAAGAGAAAACGATCATGTTTGCCCAGCCGGGTGACCTAAAGTATAATGGATAGCCAAGTTTTGCTAGATGAAACAAATTATGTTACCAGCACAAAACAGCCCGGAAGATAGAAACAAAGCAAGGCTTATCTTAATCAGCTAAGTCTGTCTAGATGAACCTGGTACACACGCGCACCATTTCAAGATTTTGATGCTGAACTACAAGCATTGTAATGGTATGCTGACCTTTCACAATAGCATTTCTATCTCTTGGGAATGAATTGATTTTTCTCTGGCTGCTGCGTAGCAATGCAAGCTGACCTTAGGTTACAGAGTGGAAAGTGCCAAAAGCAAAGGAGAAAAGGATTTCATCAGCTTTTAAGGAATTAAAATGGATTGTTGTTGGATGCTGAAGGCTTTTGTAATGGTTTCTGAAAATAGCTAATTCCTCTTCTTGGGTACTGTGATGGTGGTATCATATTTACTAAGCAAACATTGCTAAGTCAGATTATTTGATGGGAGCAGACCTATAAGAATAATGTGAGAAGTTCATTGACAGAAACAAAAAGTTAGCTTCAAATGATAGTCATTTGTTCAGAAGAGTTATCCTGGTTCATGAAATATATGGATATGGAGGAGGATAGAATGTTTGCTGGAAACATTACTACGGAAAATATATGACAGATGCTTGAGCCTATATTGACTTTGTCAGATAGGAATCAAAACCAGTAGTGTAAGTAGAGTAACAAGAGAAGATACTTTAGGTCAGTATAACTGAAAAGACTACGCAATAACCTTGTCCTGATGGCAAAAACACTGCAATCCCCACATACAGGAAACAGCTCATTTTCACTGTTGCAGCAAAGATAACGCAACTGACTCAGTGGGAGCTATTATTTTTTTCACACTGACACATTGCACGTTGGATGACTTTGTTTATGAAATAAATTAAACAAGCACCAGACTTCAGTGCTATTTCTTCATTTAGAATCCTTTTCTATAATCCTTTTCTATGCATTTGGGCCAATATAAAAGGGGAAAAATGACATTGCCATAGGTGTATACTATAGACCACCCAACCAAACAGAGGAAATAGATGAACTTTTTGTTAGCCAGTTAACTAAGGTATGTAGGGAGCACATCACAATAGTAATAGGGGACTTTAATTACCCTGACATCAACTGGGAGACAAACTCTGCACGAGGTGGAAGATCAAACAGATTCCAAACAAACCTAGCAGACAACTTTGTCTCCCAAAAAGTAGAGAAGGGAACTAGGGGGTCAGCCATATTGGACTTAATTCTCACTAACAGAGATGAAATTGTAAAAGGTGTTGAAGCCACAGAAACCTCGGTGGGGAGTGACCATGCAATATTGGAATTCAGCATTATACAAGCACAAGCAATGTTGTTGTTAGTTGCGAAGTTGTGTCCAACCCATTGTGACCCCATTGACAACGTTCCTCCAGGCCTTCCTGTCCTCTACCATCTTCTGGTGTCTATTTAAGTTCACGCCTACTGCTTCAGTGACTCCATCCAGCCACCTCATTCTCTGTTGTCCCCTTCTTCTATTGCCGTCAATCTTTCCCAACATTAGGCCCTTCTCCAGTGAGTCCTTCCTTCTCATTAGGTGGTCAAAGTATTTGAGTTTTATCTTCAGGATCTGGCCTTCTAAAGAGCAGTCAGGGTTGATCTCCTCTAGGACAGAGCGGTTTGATTGCCTTGCAGTGCAGGGGACTTGCAGGAGTCTTCTCCAGCACCATAGTTCAAAGGCCTCAATTCTTTGGCGCTCAGCCTTTCTTATGGTCCAACTTTTATAGCCATACATTGCAACTGGGAAAACCATGGTCTTGACTATGCATACTTTTGTTGACAGGGTGATGTCTCTGCTTTTCAGTATGCTGTCTAGATTTGCCATAGCTTTCCTCCCCAGGAGCTAGCGTCTTTTGATTTCTTGTTTGAGCTTTACTTTAAAGTACTATTCACTTGTTTCTTAATCATTCTGTCAACATATTCCAGGCTGCTGGAGAATTACACGTTACTGAGGTGTTTCATGTTTCCAGACTGAATGTCACATGACTTTATGCATTGAGTTGAAAGTCTACTTGACAACATTTGCATCATTTTTCTTGTACACAAGAAAAGTTGTAAGAATTTGTGTTCTAGCATCTTCCAAACCACAAAGCTAAATCTAAATTATTCAGACTGAGTTCAGGACCATTAGTTTGCTGTAATTTACATCCCAGTGTATTGTTAATGCAAAGCGAATTTGGGTGGGCTATATATGATCCAGAAGGGTGGGTTGTATTGCACTAATGTCAACTGACATTTTTAAGGGAAGGGAAGAATTTCCTTTGCTTCCCCCTCAGATAAACTCTACTTAATGTTCCTTTGTGCTGGATTAAGATCACTTGGTACCTCCAGAGCCCCCAAAGTGCTTGCAACAACATAATATTTCAGCAAAGCATTTTCAAAAATCTTCAGGGCATGAGAGTAATATAATGCCTCTTTGTTCACAATCTGCTCATGCATTACAAGAGATTAGTATATATTAGCCCTGGATAGGCCAGAAGGGGAAAGACTCGGGTGAATGTATTTAATAATTGATCATGGAAATAGACTCTAATGAAATTTCCATCATCCAGAAACATGAACTCTATATTTATCAACCTTTATCTATCTGCTCAATGTATGACTTCAGCGGCTTTGGTGAATTCCCTGTTGAGGCAAAAGAGCAGGAACCATCAAGGCTTAGAGCAGTAGAAATTTGAAAAGATGTTTTTCCTTTTGTGAATGAGGAGCATGAAAAGGAAGGAGATTAGAAACTCTCTAATAGTCTCCTTATAAGGGAAAAGCAAACAAAATAGACAATCCCATGTTTACTTGTTCTTCTATTTGTTACCTTCACAAACAGAGAGATTGTATAGTAAGGATGTCGGCTAGAACCAGTGGCCAAGAGATAACCCAACTTGAAGTCTATAAAGCTTGCTGCATGTCTTTGGGGCAGTCAGTATCAATTAGTCAAATCTTGCTGTGAGGAAACCATAAAGAAAGTAGAGGTACGTATGAAACAAGATTGTTCCTAGAGAAAAATAGGATAAATGTTTAACAAATAATAAAATGATACTTCACAAGTCCGGTGGGAGTCAGACTTTTCATCAACTTACTGCCTGTATTTCTTTGTGTTTTCCTCCTAATTTGGTTTAGTGCCAATACTAAAGTCAAGCTGGGATAAAAAGGAATTGAATGATGGACTGCAGAAGTTAAGGAGATGACACCTTTGAATCTCTTTTGATATCAAAGTAATACATATGCACTTAACGCACTTTATACATGAAAGAAACAAATATCTGACATAATACAACATCAGCTGAGGTGGAAAAGATGCCCAATTTCCCTACAACGATTCCTAAAATTAAAACAGTAGCTTGAAGGACAAACTCTTTCTTGTCTGGGCCAGGAGACAAGCAATCTTAAAGAAGCAGTCAAAGAAATGAATTTAGAAGATGTTTATTGATAAGTCAAAAAAAAAGATGCAATATGTTTTTTTGCCATAGCTTTCATTATATTTTACAATAGGTTATCATCATTCATTCTGTTTTAATTAGAAATTTTTAAAGTAATTTAATTTTACAATGGATATGTGTGTTGCAATTCTTTTTTTGACAGCTTAGTTAGATTCTTACATGCTTTTTTATGTTTTTTAAATTTGTAAAATTGGAGGGAGGGAGGGAGGGAGGGAGGGAGGAAAGCTACGTAGTATTTGAAGGAAGGAACTGTACGCAGTATTACATTTTTGACAAGAAACTGAACTAAGAAAGAAAACTATTTGAGTTTGAAGTACACATTACTGCCTTAACCTGAGATAATCAACATATCCTAATGACCACTGGCATTACTGAAGTTGGATGGGCAATACATTTAAATAAATTAATGACTGAAGCAGAAAACTCAAAAGTTTCAAGCAAGGCAGGCAAGATGTAGAATCTAAATGGTGTTCTAAATCACAGGTGATAATTTTGTGCCTTCATTTCCATGTCAACAGCTTCTATTCTATACAACAGTATAGTTAAAACCACTGAATATATACAAAAATAGGGCAGTTTTCCCAACCTTGCCTACTGCAAAAGTGAAGAAAGCTTATATGTGTGTGAGTGTGCGCGCACGCGTGTGCGTGCGCAGGTGTGTGTGTGAACACTGTTCCTGATTGTAATTCGTCATTGAGATGGATTATTTTGAATAGTTGATTAACCATTTTTAAATATTGTCACCAACTTTTAATTGTAAGATTAAATCATCTTGTTAACCACCTTGAATTCAAATAACAGAAGAAAAGAGAGTCTGGGAAAGCTTGATTTCATGCTGATTAAGAAAAGTAACCAGGAATGAGCGAGCAGATACAGAATAACAAAGAAATCTGCCATCAGTGTTTCCTTGACATTGTAATTGATAGCACTGTGCCAGAGCTATAAAACAACTATTATATGATGTATATACTGTAGCTATATAACATTTTTCAAGGAAAAATTCCATCTTTAGGAAGTTACAGTTAATTCTTACCAACATGACAGAGGAAGAATTTATTTAACACATTTCATTGCAGAAAAAAAAGTAGGAAAGGCTATTGATAATATTTTTGTGAAACCTCTTTCATCTTTTGCTTCCTCCATCTTGATGAAAATTTTTAAAAAAATGTTTGTTTCAGTATAAAACATTTGAATCTCCATTTCAGTCAGTTTTACATAATTTATGAAACATGACTTTGATCTTTGATTAAGAAATGATGAATTTTGACAAAAGAAGGGAAAGCAATGAGTATAATCATCAAACCCTAGGAGTGATTGACTCGGCATTTCTTTAGGTGATTTTTTAATCCCATTGTCCTTCTTGGCATCCTATTTTTGTGCTATTGTGATAGAAGCAAAATCTGATTGCCTCGCTCTCATTTTGGAAGTGCTGAGGCACCTCCAGTTTGAAAAGATGAGCTGATGACATCACCATTGCCTGGCAGATGCCAAGTTGGGGGCTTCTTTCATGTCCCCGGCAGGAGCTGGAGTGAAGGACAGGAACTGAGGCCGCCCTATGGCAGAACTGGGTCTCCAACGCAGGCTTGCCAATCTCCAACCCAGTGTCCTAACCATGCAAGCCTCCATGCTCCTAGCCAAATCTGATAAATGGGACACTTATATAGTGACTGTGAGTTTGAAGGCCAAACTGAAATTGCCTAGCCCATGACCATTATGTTGTGAATCATATAACTGTGGAAAAGAGCACAGATATCCTTGTAATGTAACCTCTCTTCATGGGGTTGCCTTTCTTCTGCACTTATTTCAGTATGATATATATACGGTATATATATGGACGGAATAGCAATAAGCAGACCTAGCTAGTTATGTCTGAGCTCAAAAAGAGATGAACAGGATCAGACAATACTAAGTTTACAACCATCCCAAAATTTTGCGGATAGCGAGAGGTTAGAGGACAAAAGAATTCTGCAAGAATTTGTGACACGTGAGTTCTGATTTGTAGATTTATTTATTTATTTTTTAGAAAGCAGTTAAGGATCTAGTGTAGGGATTCTTCATAAATGAAGGCAGAGATGTAGGAAGGGGCGTTGGTCTTACTTGAACGCCTTTTCTCAGCGTGATGATGGAGAATCCACCAATGGGTTAACTTCGTCTTCTGCCCGCAGACTAATTGTCCAATTTTGCTCCGCTTCTCCTCCTGGGACCTCCCTGACCCAGTCTCAACAAGGCGAAAGCTAGTTGGCTATGTTTTCTTGCGTTGACTCCATCCTCTCCCCTCACAGGACCTGACTGGCCTCAAGGGTGGGAGTGGATTCTCCATCGTCACGCTGAGAAAAGGCGTTCAGGTAAGACCAACGCCCCTTCTCTAGCGTGATGAGTGGAGAATCCACCAATGGGACATACCAAAGCCTCACTGTCCTTGTGGGTGGGATGCCGTCTGGGCCTGTGTCCCACTCTCTGATACTATGCACTGGAGTACTCTCCTGCCAAAGGAGGCCTCCGCAGATGTGAATCTGTCTAATTAGTAGTGTCTTATAAAAGGGGAAGGCAACGTCCACGTTGCCGCTCTACATATTTCTTCAATCGAAGCCTGAGTTGCCCATGCTGCTGAGGTTGCAGCACTGCGCGTGGAATGTGCAGTGATTTGTCTGGGGACCGTCAAGGACTGTCCCCTGTATGCCTCTGCTATACACCTTTTAATCCATCTACCGATTGTGGATGCAGTGACCCTCCGACCTCTTGTGTGAGAGTGGAAGGAGACAAACAGTGCTTCCGATCTACAGAAGGGTGCCGTTCTCTTGATGTACTGCTTTAAAACTCTGCGAATGTCTAAGGTGTGCCACTTGCGCTCCAGTTCATGGGACGGTTCGGGGCAAAAGTTTGGTAGCACCACCTCCTGTGCTCTGTGGAATAGGGAATTGACCTTTGGAATGAAGGAGGGGTCAAAACGTAACACCACCCTGTCCTTGTGGAAGGTACAAAGGTCCTCTCTCACTGACAGGGCTGCTAGTTCTGAGATGCGTCTTGCTGAGATAACAGCAACTAAGAAGGCGACCTTAAGGGTCAGGTACTGTAGGTCACAGGTCCTGGCAGGCTCAAATGGAGGTAAGATTATGGCCTGTAGGATCCCAGGAAGGGTATCTGTGCACCACAGGTGGCCTGCTGTTAGATGCGCCCTTTACAAAGGATCGTACCATTGGGTGTCTGGCTAAAGTTTCAGAGTTGCCATAGGTAAGAATGGTTGATAGGGCAGCCACCTGTCTATGAATTGTGTTGGGTGCTAACCCCCTATCCAGGCCTTCTGCTAGGTAGTCTAAGATATCTGGGATAGAGATGTTGCATGGGTCTAATTGTTGCCTGTTGCACCAACCGCAATAATTTTTCCAAGTGGAATCATAGATCCTGTTAGTTGTAGGCCTTCTAGAGGCCTGGAAAGTCTTAATGACTCTTTGTGAGAAGTTGTCTCTCTCTAGGAGACTCAGCTCAAGTGCCAGGTGGTCAATTGGAGCCACTGTGGGTCTGGATGTAGCAGGGATCCCTGGTCGAGGGAAATTTGGTCGTGTGGAATCCTCCATGGTGGAGATGTAGATAGGTTTATGAGATTGGCAAACCACGGCCATCTTGGCCAGTGCGGTGCAATGAGTATTACCTCTGCTTGCTCCTGCAATATCTTCCTGGTGGTTGCTTGTATCAAAGGAAGAGGTGGGAATGCATATAGCAGTCCTTTCGGCCAGTGGCCTCAAAGTGCATCCGCTCTCTCTGCTCCTGGTGTTGGAAAATGAGAGAAGAACCTCGGAATCTGAGTGTTCTTTGTACTGGCAAACAGATCCAACACTGGATGGCTGAATCTCTCTGCTGCCTCTCTGAAGAGGGCAGGGTGCAGGCTCCACTCTGAATGGTCTATCGTTGTCCTGCTCAGGAAGTCTGCCTGGTGATTGGCTTCTCCTGAGATGTACTCGGCCTTGATGGAGGCTAGGTTGTTTTCTGCCCAGGTTCCCAGCACTTGTGCTTCATTCATGAGGGCCCTGGATCGCGTGCCTCCTTGTTGGTTGACATGCGCTTTGGCCGCCATGTTGTCTGTGAGTATGAGCACATGTCGATGCTCCACTGCGCTCTGGAAGTGACGGAGAGCCAGGTGTATGGCTCTGAGTTCTAGCCAGTTTATGTTGTGCTTTAGGTCTTTCTTTGACCATTGACTCTGTGCTAGCTGTGATTGCAGGTGCGCTCCCCAGCCGAATAGGCTGGCATCCGTTGTAAGGATGACTCGGTTGGCTTCCCTGAATAAGTGTTGCTTCCCCATCACTGGGGAGGACCACCACTGGAGCGACCTCAGGACCTTTGGTGGCACCTTCACTGTTTGGTTTGAGGAGCCTATCCCCACTCTTTGGAATGGAAGTAGGAACCACTGGAGCTCTCTGGAGTATAGCCTTGCCCAAGGTACGATTGCGAGGCATGACACCATCTTTCCTAGCAGCTGTGAAAGTGTAACCAGCATTGAGGACCGTTTCCTTCGGATGAGCCTGACCAGGGTTCGAATGCTGCGTTGACGGTCCTGAGAGAGATGGACCGTGCACTTTTGTGTGTCTATGACCGCTCCCAGATGAAGAAGACGGTTTGAGGGAACGGTCTGACTCTTCTGAAAGTTTACTGAGAACCCGTGGTCTTGAAGGGTTTTCAGAGTCAGTGCCAGGTCTGACTGTGCTGTCTGGGCCGCTGAAGATTGGATAAGAATGTCATCCAGATAGCATTGGATGCACACCGGAATTGTTCTCAAGTGCGCGGCGATTGTTGCCAATACCTTTGTGAACACCCTGGGAGTTGAAGAAAGTCCAAAATGTAGGGCCCTGTATTGGAAGTGTTGACCTGTGTGGTAGAACCTGAGGAACCTCCGTTGATCCGGAAGTATGGGAATGTGAAGGTAGGCCTCCGTCAGATCTATGGATATCAGCAGGTCCCCCTTCCTGATGCTTGCTAATATCGAGTGAAGGGTTTGCATTTTGAAGTTTTTGTACTCCAGGTGTCTGTTCAGACTCTTTAGGTCTAGAATTTTCTCTCCCCCCTCCCGAATTCTTTGGGATTATGAATAGGATGGAATAGAATCCTTGTCCCCACTGATCTCTTTCTACCGGTTCTATAGCCTGAATGTCCAGGAGGTGTTGGATGGCCTCCTTGGTGAGGTTCTTCTTGATCAGATCTTTTGGAGATGGGCAAGGAATGAACCGGTTTGGGGGTGTTGAGAGGAATTCTAGGGATAGGCCAAATCTGATGGTATTTACGACCCAGAGGTCCGTGGTGGTGGCTTGCCATTTGTGGGCAAAAAGGGCTAGCCGACCACCAATGGGGGAAACCCCCTGGGCCATCACTTGGATCTGCAGTAGGGATGCCCCCCCAATCCTCAAAAGGGCCGTCTTGCTTGGGCCTGTTGTCTGAACCTGTCCCTGTTATTGTTTCTCTCACCTTGATGGTCCAATCTGGGCTGATAGGGATGGGAAAAGGTCCCCTGATCCATGCCTGCATCAGGTCAGAAGGCTGGTCTGAGGGAATAGGAGGGAGCTCTCCTCTCCGTCCTCTTTGTCAGGTGGGCCAGGATCTTGCATTTGTCCTTGTTTTCAATTAGGTAAGGGTCAAGCGCCAAAGAGCCAGCCACACTTATAGGGTGCCGCTGCTAAACGCCACTTAGCCTTCATGTCCGCTGTCCAATGCTTGAGCCACAGCAATCTGCGTGCACCAGTGTTGTACACTATTGCTCTGGCAGAGAAATTGGTTGCGTGTAAGGAGGAATCTGACATGAGCTCCGCTGCCACCACTAACCTTCTTAAATTCTGGTGAGTTTTCTCCTCCACTGGGGGAATACTCGACTGGAATTGGCGCAGCCAAAGAAGAGATGTCGTGGAGAAAAAGGACGTAGTGATGCCTGCCTTGATTGCCCACGTCGATGCCTGGTGTGCCCTATGGAAGATGAGCTCCATCTTCTTGTCTTCTGATTTCAGGGCCTCCGCTTCTGAGGAGCCAGGCCAATTCTCTGCTGCTAGGTGATGCCTGCCATTTTCTCCGACCCCCAGCTGGCAGGCGCACGCCGGCCCGACTCCCAGCTGGCTGTCAGGAGCCGGGGTGTTCCTCGCCACCATGCCGGTCCACTGCCGACATGCAGACAGCGACCTGGCTCCCAGCTGGCTGTCGGAAGCCGGGTTAATCTTCGCAGCCTCGCCGGTTTGCCACTGACCTGCAGACGCCAACCCGACTCCCAGCTGACTGTCGGGAGCCGGGCAGTTCGCAGGGCTTCGTTCGGCTGCTGACTGCATGCTCCCCGTCTCCCGGCCCATGGCAAGCCCAGGGGCTTGACACCCGGCTATCGGGGGTGGAGAAAAGAGGGCTGCAATGGGTTCATCTATTGTTGGCACTTCTATTCTCTCTGATTATGCAGGATCTATGTTGAACATTTTCTTGTCTGCCCCCCCATTGGGAGGAAGGAACCCGGTGCCCCTATATTGTTCTGAACAGAATCAAAGAAGAGAGGTGGACAGGGGACAAAGTGCTGGGTATAGGTGGGCTGTATTGTTGTTTGTGACCTTACTAGTTGAGGGATTGGTGGAGGTTTCTTTCTGTGGAATCGGGGGCCTCTCTATATTTGCAGTGCCACTGGCTTTATGTAGCAGCATCTTGAATAAGGACGGATTAAACAGGCCTACAAATGGGGGAGGATCTGGAGATACATCCTCTTCGTCGGACAGTCTCTGATCCATCAGCTCATGGTCCTCCGCAGGAGACCTCCTGCCTCTGGAGGACCTGGAAGAGGAAATAGAGTCTTGGTACTCAGAGGCCTCCTCTTGAGAAAAGCAGAAGCCACCCCTAGAGAGCCTGAGATGTCAGGAATTGAAGGTGCTCTGAAGACATTGCTCCATGATTATCTGAACGACGGGTGCCTGATTCTGAACCCAGATCTCCAGGCCCCTCGCTTAGGGGAGAGCCGTATCGGCCTCTGTTTCCAGAGGTTGCTGGCTGGGCTTCCATGTGCCAAAAATTTCCTCCTCCCTGTAATTGGGTGGCTCTAATTCATCTTCAGTGGAGTTTTGTCTCCTTTCGGCTTGGGAGAATTGTCTCTCTAGAGCCTGGTGATGTCACTTAGCCTCCCTATCTGCTGCTTTGGAAGGCTTTTGGCCTATGTTGCCTTGGCCTTGATCTTCCTAGCCACCTCCTGCTTGGGTGATCTCTGTCTTTTATGAGCAGGTGGGCTGGTGGTGGCAGGTTCCTGCGCTGTTTGAACTGTGCTGGTATCTGCCATTCTTAACTGGAATAAAATTCAATTCCGATCTGGTTCAGGGTAATTGTGAGCTGATCTATGTCTTGTGCTCTTCAATTATTACTATTATTATTAATATCAATTTTTTATTTTTATTTTTTAAATTAAATAATAATAATAATTATTATTCCTATGTGGCTAGGAAGAAGGACTGAACTTGGGTGAGTTGAGGTTGTTATTGGTTGAACCCAAGTCTCTCTCGTGTCTCCCTCAGCTGAATTTCCTGGAGACTGCCCAAAGAAAAAAACAACTGCGCTTGTATTCAGTGGAATACGGTCAGCGTGAGTTGTAAGGGAGTTGCGGAGATGCAGGGAAACTCTGTGAGGGAGCTGCAGAGTTTAAAAGTCCTCTGCCGACCAGCTAATCCCCGCTTCAGGCAATGGAAAACAACAAGAGCTTTCAAGGTCTTTAGTTGAATTTAGGGTAAGAGCCTTGGAGAGCTGTGATATTCCTCTGCAGCTCACCAGCCCTCTATTGTTCCCACGCAGCTCACCAGCTTCCATATGATCTGTGGGAGGTTTAAATTGCCCGCTGATCAGCTGTGCTAATGTATTCCGAATTTTGCTTTGGCTATCCTGGCTAGCTTTGTGGGATAATTGGTTTGGGGGAGGGGAAAGGAGATTATCTCTCCCTTTGTTCAGGGTCACACTTGGTGACCGGAAAATGACGTCCGGTTCCTTTTTTATCCGGTGATCGGCTGGGCTCAGGCCAGCCTCGTGGTTGAGCTGCAATCCAGCAGCAGAAAGGGTTCAAATGAACAGCCGTTCGTTCTAGCAGTTCCTCCCCCCCACGGATTGATCAAAATATCAGAAATATACGACTTTAAAGAAGAATCACTTCAGGAGTCAAGAATTCAGTCTAAACGGGCTCAAGACTAGTCGAGACTGGGTCAGGGAGGTCCCAGGAGGAGAGTCGGAGCAAAATTGGACGACTAGTCTGCGGGCAGAAGACGAAGTTAACCCATTGGTGGATTCTCCACTCGTCACGCTGGAGAACGGCCTATTGCTGTTTATTTATTTACGTTTATCAGATGTGCATGAAAAGAAGGAAAAGCAATCAGTCTTATTGATGTAAGAGAAGAAAGGCAAGTAGAGGTTTCAATAGCGGAGCAACTAAATAATAATTCTATATCAGTATTGCAATTCTATAAAAAATACCAACAGGCAAAAAGATCCTTCCAACGGCAAGGTTGTAAATAACTGGCAAGGACATGCTTTCATGTGAAAGGACAGCAGCAGTTCATAAAATATTTGCTTTTCACACTTACAAATATGGGGGGGAGGGGAGGGCAGTCCCCCAGCTGTTGACGCTATATGACCATGCAAATTACTGAACTGGAAAGCTGTGACTCATGATCCTTTTAGGAAAATGCTAAAGCAAATGTCATAGTGAAAAAAGTGAATATATATATATATATATATTTATATATATGACCTATAAAGCCCTACATGGCATCGGACCAGGTTATTTACGGGACCGTCTGCTGCCTCATGAATCCCAGCGGCCGGTTAGGGCCCACAGAGTCGGCCTTCTCCAGGTCCCGTCAGCCAGACAGTGTCGCCTGGCGGGGCCTAGGGGAAGAGCCTTCTCTGTGGTGGCCCCGGCCCTCTGGAACCAACTTCCCCCGGAGATCCGTGTTGCCCCCACCCTCTCCGCCTTTCGTAAACTGCTTAAAACACACCTCTGCCGGCAGGCTTGGGGCAGTTAACATCTTGCCCCTAGCCAGTGTATGTCTGTGTGTATGTTGAATGATTGGTTTTTCTTTTAAATTAGGGGTTTTTATATATATGTATTTCTAACTGTTGATTTTATTATGTTGTGAGCCGCCCTGAGTTCTCCGGAATAGGGCGGCATAGAAATTAAATAAATAAATAAATAAATAAAGAAAGAAAGAAAGAAAGAAAGAAAGAAAGAAAGAAAGAAAGAAAGAAAGAAAGAAAGAAAGAAAGAAAGAAAGAAAGAAAGAAAGAAATTTGCCTTGCTCTCACTGTGGAAAAATACAAAAATGAAAGCAACGAGACTGAACATAACGTTTGACAGAGAACTAAAATTAAAAACCTCATAATGTAACTGACGCAAAGGGAGCTTCTATTGCAGGAAACCACTTATCCCTCTTTGCTCTAAACGGAGGAAATACTGATGGGGGTCTAAATGTTTTCTGAAATCAAAATAAACTCGAGGACATCCTATAATATACCCTTCGCTTCCCTTTGCAAAATAAAACTTCCTTGGGGAAAAAAAAAGTAAATTTCCTTGCATTGAGTCCAACTATTAGTTTATCTCAACAACATTTTTTAAAAAAATCTTGAATTAGGTAGCAGCCTGCACAATCAATCACAACGATGCCAAAATGGTGACATGTACACAAGGCTGTCATCATGCAAACACACCTTTACACACTCCTTGATGTCTGACACTGCCTATAAATTGCAGCATTTGCAAATGAAGCATATGTCATTATTTCCACACCCTCCCCCCTACCCACTCTTTGGGCTTTTTGCGCAGTCTGCCATTGGAAATCAGATGTTCTGAAATTTCATTTCATTTTGTGTATTTATTAAGGACAGTTTAGTCCTGCATTTTGCTACAAAAACAAGCTCAGAGGCAGCTAATATCTTCAATGCACTTAAACTCAGTTAATTAAAAGAAGTTACAAAATACGGAAATCAGTAGCAAACACAAAAACCCTGCTTCTTTAAAAACCAAAAATAGAACCTAGAAACATAAAAGACAGGCAAGTGAAAGTTGTGGTTCGATCAGTATAGCCATCTGGCAAGGCTCCAAATCCCCAGGCACATTGACACAACTATTAGAGCCTTTCTGAAGGCAAGCAAGGCTGGGGTCAGTCTAGCCCCTGAGGGATCAGGATAATGTTCCAAAAAGCAGGCACTGCGATAGAAAAAGGCTCTCCTCCTGCATCCCATCAGATGACATCCCTTAATAGATAAGACCCATAACATGTCTTTTCTGCAGACCTTATGGGACAATAAATGTAACCAAAGATTGGGGTCTAGGACAATTCTGTGCTGCCAACTTGGGATGGCCAGCTCGCCACCACCAAGCCGCCTCTGTCAATTCACCACCACCAAGTTGTTGCAGGACAACTCAACACAGCCAATTCACCATGGTCAGCCAAAGGGAGAGCTGGGAGGGTAAGTGAATGGGTGGACAGAGCACAGAGCAGTAGTTGCAGCTGGGGGTTTCCCCACTAGAGGGAGAGCTGGGTGAGCGAGCAAGTGGGCAGAGTGCAGAGTGGCAGTGGCCAGGGGCTTCTCATATACACATACCCCACCACCTCTGCCATTACACCTAGCTCCGGGTTGTTCACTGACCCATGCCCTCAAATAACTGGTCCATGCCATGTAGGACTTTATAGGTTTATGGATGCCTTGAATTGAACTCAGAAGCAAACCCAACCTTTGCAATTTGGTCTAGGAATGGGTATAGCTAGTGTCCAACATCCAGCTGTGCAAAGGCCTCTTGTCTACAGTTGCCATCTACTCTTGGAGCAAGAGACATGAGTTCAGAAGTACCCCTAGATCGAGCAAAGGGTCAGTCTAAGGGAGTCCAACTCTATTCAGTTCCAAATAAAAAGGCACCTTATCCAGAGGTCCAGAACTCAAAGCCACTCAGACTTGCTAGGTTTGAGATAAAGCCAGCTGTTCTCCATCAAGCCCCTCATAGCCTCCAAACATGGAGAAAGAGTTGGGAACCATAAGTCAATCACCAAACTTTAAGGAGGTCATCTCCTCCCGTTATAACATCATGAAAAGGAGATGGTTGAATTTTTTGCCTTTTCTTTTCTTTTTTCTTTTGAGTGTCACAAGGGGAAATGGCAGCAAGAGGCATTGCCAAGGCGTCCTCAGACCAGCCACCGTACCCCTCCCATATAGTTTAAAATTGGATAGCCAAAATTTCCTTTCTGTCAGAATTGGTTGAAGACTCTAGGAGACTTGGGGAATGGGGGCTGCTAAGGCTACATGTGCATATAAGCCATAGCCATTCACTCAAGGAGCATAAAGTTGCAGCTCTAGCCCTCAAAGAAAGAGGGCAAGAAATGCTACTGTTGTTGCCCAGCTGTTTCCACGCAGTCACCCAGAATGGGAAAAAATCTTGGGGTTTACATATTTTTCATCCCATTTAAAATCTGTAAGAGAGGGTGCTATGCACGTGTGTATATGCCTTGTGTTTGTTAAAGAAAGGGCCAGATTTCACCTCCCCACAAAGAGAAGGAAAAATAAAGAAAGCTGATAGGTAGAGGCATCATGGGCATCATGGTGATGGATTCTCCCTCTCCCATTCCAGTAGGTTTAAAAAAATAAGAAGAGCTCTTCTCAACTTCAGGCTAAGAGGCCATTTAGTCCCTTAGTGCAGTCAGGAAGCCCACAAGTATGGAGAAATAGCGATGGCAAAAGCAATAGACTTATATACCACTCCCTAGTGCATTACAGCATTCTCTGAGCAGTTTACAGAATCAGCATATTGTCCCCAACAATCTGGGTCCTTATTTTACTGACCTCGGAAGGATGGATAGCTGAGTCAGCCTGGAGCTCTGTCAGGTTCGAATTCCAGGCTGTGGGCAGAGTTAGCCTGCAATACTGCATTCTAAACACTGTGCCACCACGCGGTGATATAATAGTGCTGTAATTCTCAGCACTGATATTGATAATCTGCTTCCTGTGCTTCAAGGGTTGTCTCACAGCTATCAAGCCTAATAGCTACCCATCACTCCATCCCCATCACTTCTTTCGCTAATGGTAAAATCCCTAGCTCTATTCACAGTTTTTCCCACCATCCTCCTCCTCTCTCTGCTTCTGCCATTTTGCCACTACCTTGGAAGTCTTTCAAAGGAGAAAAAGTCAAGTCTAACACCATCACTCATATTAATTCTGAGGCCAGACCAGTAGGCGATTGCTTTTGAAACAGTTAACTATGTAATTTTTCCTTTCACCCTTCTTGGTATCTGCACAAATGCCTTTTTGCCACCAAGGTAAATGTTTGACAAATGAGTGCTTAGGATAAGAGCACATTTATTTACAGGCAGGAAACAGTGTAAGAGTTTTTAAATCCGCCAGTTTGCTATTGGTTTGTGCTAGTCCTTATTTGCTGTTCATCCCTTCTTATATACAGAAGTATATTAATCTGATAAATGAATGAATGTGACAACCGAGAGCTTTGACAAATAATGAATGGTAAAGAGCAAAAGGGAGCTACTTAAAGGGAGCCTTTCAGCTGAAAACAGTTATTTTGCTGTTCTTGTTTTTAACTCTTCCATACCAAGTTTCAAAGCAAAGATTTTGTGCCAGGATAGTACTGCTCAAAATCAATGTTATGTTGAATCAACCAAGCAGGATTTAATGCCGATTGAGTAAGATTGGAATTAGACTAAGACTGTTAACAGGTATAAGTAGCAGATTTTTTTTTAAAAAAGCTAAAATAAAAATACCGTGATACCTCGGTATCCATAATTAATTGGTTGCAGGAGGCAGAATGAGTACAAAAAATGATTAGTACCCAAAAAAATTCCTATAACAAATAATGTATTAGTCATGAAGAAACCAACTTCGACAAGTTCCAACTTGCACCTCGAATACCAAATGATGAGTATCTGGACAAAATATTCATGTCAAAATACATGGAGTAGTAAATTCGACGAGTTTCAAAACAGTTGAGTATCGAGGTACCAATGTAACACTGAATAAAGACCATTTCAACTGAGTAATACACATACTGTATATCCCATATATTAGCGATAGGAAAAATATTGCTGGATTAAAGGTGAAGAAGAAAAACCAAAGCAAAGAAAAAAAATTAAAGAGGCCTATAGTAAATGTAGAGGAAGAGGAACAAGAGGATAAAACTCCAGATGCTATGAAAAAATATTTTATCATATAATCCAGTGGTGGCAAACCTATGGCACGGGTGCCAAAGGCGGCACTCAGAGCCCTCTCTGTGGGCACGTGCACCATCGCCCCAGTCCTAGGCCTTTAGCTGGGTTTTATAAAACCTTTTCCCTTTAGGTCTCCACCTAAAAAAGGTTCAATCAATCAGTCAATTTCAACTTCTCGTGGGAAAAAAAAAGATCTTGCAAAGTTGGAATTGATTGAACTTTTTAGTCCCACCCAGTCTGCCGTTACCACCGTAGCCATGCCCACCCAATGAGCCACACCCACCCAGTGGACCATGCCCACTGGCACCCGATGATACATAAGTGGGTTTTGGGTTGCAGTTTGGACACTCGGTCTCTAAAAGGTTTGCCATCACTGATATAATCCATTACATTTCTGAATACATATCTTCCTCAAGGTCTCTTGTTTCTTAAACATTACTCTTACAACACATAGAAAGTGATGCCAAATTCGCAAGAGTTTTGAAGAACAAAGAGGTTTTGAGGAAGGATTTCTATTAAATGTATTCTAATAAAATACATTCCTTTTACCGTAGTACCTGGAGTTTTCCTTCTTGTTTTGCAAACTGTAATCTTCAGCAACCTTCCCAATATGACTAGGAATAGAATTCAACAGCATCCGGAATGTTATCAGTTACTCAACCTTGATATATGCACTTAGTTTATCTGGGTCCTCTGCAGTCTGGGTTCAGGCCCGGCTACTCCACCGAAACTGCTTTGGTCGCTCTGATGGATGATCTCTGGCGGGCCCGGGATAGAGGCCAGTCCTCTTTCCTGGTGCTTCTTGACCTCTCAGCGGCGTTCGATACCATCGACCATGGTATCCTTCTGCGCCGGCTGGAGGGATTGGGAGTGGGGGGCACCGTGTTACGGTGGTTCTCCTATCTCTCTGGTCGGTCGCAGTTGGTGTTTGTGGGGGGTCAGAGGTCCACCTCTAGGTTACTCCCGTGTGGGGTGCCTCAGGGGTCGGTTCTCTCCCCCCTACTTTTTAACATCTACATGAAGCCACTGGGTGAGATCATCCACCGGCACGGAGTGAGATACCATCAGTACGCTGATGATACTCAGCTGTACATCTCCACCCCTGGCCAAATCAGTGAAGCGGTTGAGGTGATGTGCCGGTGTCTGGAGGCTGTGAGGGTCTGGATGGGCATTAACAGATTAAGGCTCAACCCCGACAAGACAGAGTGGCTGTGGGTGATGCCTCCCAAGGACACTTCAATCTGTCCTTCCATTACTCTGGGGGGTAAATCCATAAACCCCTCGGAGAAGGTCCGCAACTTGGGAGTCCTCCTCGATCCACAGCTGACATTGGAACATCATTTATCGGCTGTGGCGAGGGGGGCATTTGCCCAGGTTCGCCTGGTGCACCAGTTGCGCCCTTATTTGGATCAGGAGTCTCTCCTCACAGTCACACATGCCCTTGTCACCTCGAGGATCGACTACTGCAATGCTCTCTACATGGAGCTACCCTTGAAGAGTGTTCGTAGACTACAATCAGTGCAAAATGCAGCTGCGCGAGCAATTGTGGGCCTTCCACGTCATGCCCACATTTTGCACACTCTCCGCATGCTGCATTGGTTGCCTATCGGTCTCCGAGTGCAATTCAAAGTGTTGGTCATTACCTATAAAGCCCTTTATGGCATTGGACCAGGATACTTACAGGACCGTCTTCTGCCACATACTTCCCTACGACCGGTGAGAGCGCACAGGGTTGGCCTCCTCCAGGTCCCATCAGCGAAACAATGTCGTCTGGTGGGCCCTAGGGGGAGGGCTTTCTCTGTTGTGGCGCCCGCCCTCTGGAACCAACTGCCTCCTGAAGTCCACGTTTCTCCCACTCTCCCGGCCTTCTGAAAGAATCTAAAAACCTATCTTTGCCAGCAGTCCTGGGGATGATTGTCGATTGTTGTGTGACTGATGAATATGTGTGGGGTTTTATTTTTAAATATTTAAATATTAATGCAAAATTAAAGTTAAGAAAAACTTATTAGGTTATTGTCTAAAAGATGGAATGTCAAATTAATCAAGATATGTATAGACTGAAGATTGTTAATGAATATTAGAAAGATATTTTTTGTTTGATTAATAGAATAAGAACTATTGATCTTATGGGGGAAAGAGAGGGAATTTTGTTGTTGAAATATTTTGAGATTTGTACTAATGATATTTAAATATAATGGAATCACGATGCTCAACCACCATGCTACTTTTCAAATATGTAAAGGCAATATTGGAAAATTAATAAAAAAAACTTGGATATCAAAAAAAAAGAGCACCACCAGGTAGTTTTTTAAAGATGCTGCTGGGGGCAAATAGTTTTGAACTAGTAGGAAGAAATGACTATACAGGTAGGTAGGATGGAGAGTATATATTCTCTGCCATTCTTGCCCTGGTAGCATAATAACTGACCTGGTTTGGGAAAATTTGTTCTCCCAGCCAATCTGCCAGGGGTAGGAGTGGGAAAGTTCTGGCAAAGTTGGCTTCTTGACTTAGCCTATTGCAGGGGTGTCAAACTCACAATGTCACGTGACGTCGCGCAACGTATTGGGCCGGTTTTGCCATTGCCGGCAATGGGGTGGGCACGGCTTCAGTATGATGAAACCGGCCTACAGGCCGGCAGTTTGACACCCCTGGCCTATTGCAAAGGGCTGAAACCTGCTGTGGTACTGAATTACACTTACATTTACATCTTTATTTAAATGTTGCTATTTGGCAGATGCCCTCCAAGTATCATACAATAAAATAGTTGAGTAGAACAATAAAAGTTGTAGAATTCTGAGAAATGAAAACAGTATGATCAAGAACCAAATGCAAACTCATTCTGGACATAAAGAGTTTGCGGGGGGGAGCCTTCCAATGGAACAACTGCCCAAATTTATATAATTGTTTTCCCAACTTTAAAAAAAGGAACTAAAAAACAGCCTCAGAAGAAAGACAACCCTCAACTTTGTTGCCATAGCTAAAACCTCTAATCACTGACTCAGCCGTCTTTTGTTTAGTTACTCTCCAGTTGATGGACCATAACACTCATAATTATCACGCTTGGTAGGATTATAGGAAGTGCCGTCCATCAAATCTGAAAAGTGCTAAGTTCTTGAAGTCTTCAGACAAATGAAAAGCAAACCATTCTCCTACTGAATCTTGATTGGCTGATGAAATATGAAAGATAAGCTTACCTGCAAAGATGTATCCACACCAGCTGCTTTCTCAATAATCCACCCTACCTACTATGAATTTGCTGCTTAGAAACAAATGTGTGAATTGAGCATTGCAATTTAACTAGTATGACAGGATATGAAAATGCTGTCTTCATTATGCTATTCATATATGAAATGTTTTACTGCCATTGTGATAGCTATGCATGTAGGATTCAGCTCAAGAGTAAAAATCTCAAGATGCATCTGCAGGGTTACCATTGCTTGGCTGTTTTAGGTGCAATTTCAAGAGCCCTTCTTTAAAGATTTTAATTCTGAGTCTGTAATCACATTTTCAGCCCGAATCATGTGGGACTTCTTTTAAAAACCAAGCTGCATTTTATAACATTACAACATTGATTAACCAACCATTAAGTGCTTTTTAATTCTAAGCAGCCATGGAACCCCAGGCAAAGCCGTTACATGATTCTTCTTAGGGGTCAGCTGCAATTTTATATTGAAGTTGCTTGAAAGCATTTGAGAGCCTTCGTAAATTATTCACTGAAAAAAAAGGGAACTGCCAAAGCCAGCTTGGTCATTAGGGCAAATCCCAGCAAGTCTTCAACTCATCAATTGAATCCCCAGAGTTATCTATATTTAATGGCAGTGTAAAATCCTCTCTCTGAAGGTTCAGGGCATCAAACGGCAAGAACAGTGATCTTACAATAGGATGCTTCATGCAATGAATGAAAAGAAAGGATACTTCATCTGAAGGACCTGTAGCAGCATATAATAGTATCTCCCCCCACCCAGAGCATGTATAATTTTCATTAATTGATTAAGTGGCATCAATTAGTGTTGACTCTTAATAGTTTAATAGACTCATAACTAGATCTCCTTTAGAATATGGCCCCAACCTTAACCTTTCAGGTTTCCAGTGGTACATCCCTCACTGCTGTTACCAAGTTCATCATCTTGTTTATTTTTATTTATTTATTTATGTCCCACCTTTATTATTTTTACGAATAACTCAAGACAGCTAACATATCTGACGTGCCTTTCTACTCCTGTTTTTTCCCACAACAAGCCTGTGAGGTGAGTGGTATTGACAGAGAGTGGGAGAACTGGTGGAAAGATAAACAGGGTTTCTAAATCTTCAATTTAAAACACTATTTGATCTGTTCAGGATCTATACTTCGGCAGTCCAAAGGCTATCAGAACCATTTCGGTTCCATCTCATCTTCATCTTTTATGTATGTCATCATGAAAAATATGGATATGAAAACTCAAATCTCCCTAAAAATAAGGGAGTACAGGTAGTCCTTGACTTACGTCCACAATTGAGCCCAACATTTACGTTGCTAAGTGAGAAATTTTTAAGTGAGTTTTGCCCCATTCTACGAATTTCGTTGCCACATTTGTTAAGTGAATCACTGCAGTTGTTAAGTTATTAACACACAGTTGTTCAGTGAGCCTGGCTTCTCTATTGACTTTGCAAAAGGGGATCACATGACCCCAGGACACAGCAACTGTTACAAATAGGAACCAGTTGCCAAGCATCCGAATGTAAATGGCATGAGCATGGGGATGCTGCAACGGTCATAAGTGTGAAAAATGGTCATAAGTCACTTTTTTCAAGTGCTGTTGTAACTTTGAACGGTCACTAAATGAACTGTTGTAAGTCAAGGACTACCTGTATAGACAACAGATGAGCAAGTGAAGTGGAGTAAGCAATAGTGTAAGCAGTAATGGAGAAGATGCATGTTTGAACGTTCTTCATCTTTTAAGACAGGCCATTAGCTATTTGAAAATTACAGTATCTCATAGTATTGTATCTGGGTAATGGGTAAAGGTGAATATATGGGTAAATAGAAGGTAGTCAGCTAGGCAGCCTTTCAGATGTAGAGGGAAATTGTGGAGTCAGGCTATAGATTTATCATCTCATGTGCAATAGGATAGCAATCTGGATTTAGACTATAGTCCCTGACTTCCGGTTCTATTAGCCCCTTGGCACATGGAGATTGAAGAATGCTGGTTTATTTATTAATTAAAAATAAAGACAAGAGGCAAAAGGATCGAGCATATTATTACCATGAACACGGAAACAGTATAAACGTTTGCTCCTGCTTCTAACTTGGTTGAACTCATGATCCTGGCGTTTGCAAAACTGCCATCCTGGTGGTTGGGAACAGGAATGCTTCCATTAAAGTACAGTAGTAACCTGATCAGAGCAGCAGTTAGATTGCATAATGCGGTTAGATATGTTTAATCACCCCTGACAGTTTGATGGAAAATAAGATGGAAATAGCTACTGACCTGCTTCTAATACTAGACCTATTCTGCCCAGACAGAACAACTTGCTTCTATGTTCAATCTAAGGCAGATAGACAACTCAATAGAAATAATTATAAAACAGATAAATGTTTATTCAGAGTAAATACTTGCTTTTACGTTGTTACTTCTGTATATTACATCTCTCTGTTCATTTTCATAGGTAAATTGATAATGGATTTTCCCCTCTTCTTTTGCATAAGCATCACATGTTGGCATAAGCATGTGTGGCTAGGGGCCATGAGGCTGGATGAACAAAGGCATTCCCAAGTGGCTTGTGTCCAGGAAGTCTCCCAATGCCCTTTAGAAACTCCTCCCACTGACCCATTAACAAACCAGCACTTAACCCAATAACTGCCAGATATTCTAACATACTGATACATGCTCTCTAGTCAGGTTACATAGAGCTATACGAGGTTACATAGAGCTATATGAGGTTACATAGAGCTATATGATTCAGAACAAGACCTATAGATAAAAATAAACTTTTAGTTTCAGACAAAACAAAAACAAAAACGCAACACTTCGATGGAGGAGGGGGAGAAACATGACTCATGTTGAGCTTTATAACGGGATTCTGCGTGTTCCATTTTTAGGAATAAAATCACTTTGATTCTAGAGGCTCAGTTCCAGAAGACCATTCCAACCAGCAGGAAGAGCTTATAGTAAGCTTATAGAGCATACATTAAATATAATATTCCATGTCTCTTATTCTGAACTCTGCAGTATCACTATCCATTTTAGTATATCATAGTGCCTAAAGCATCTGATCTGCAATGTAGAAAAATTTCAGCTATGAATTACTAGTCCAAATCTCCCTCTCACATGAACATACCTAGGATGTAATCTCAGTGAGCAACCTCCCCTCTGACAGAACGGTAATGCAAACTGATCTTGCAGGTTGCTGAATGGATCCTTGAAGGGTTATAATATGCCATTTGCAAGGTGAAAAGGGCTTAAGAACATTAGGTCTGCTAATAAAGGAAAGAACTCTCAGGGAAGACCAGATCTATCTGTATGCCATAGTTGTGAGCAGAGGACAGGAAGCACTACCAAGGCAGCAATCAGATAAACAGGCTTAAACCCATTCCAAGAAATTAATTTGAGAAAACATCTAAGACAGGGGTCTTCAAACTTGGCCACTTTAAGATTTGTGGACTTCAACTCCCAGAATTCCCCAGCCACCCATGCTGGGACTTGAAGTCCCACAAGTTTTAAAGTGGCCAATTTTGAAGACTCCTGATCTAAGGCAAGCCCCTTCTTAGTTCATACAAAGATGAAGTGGGGAAGGGGAAGCACGTTCACACCTGCAAGATTCTGTGTATTATAGCTCAGGGGTCCCCAAGCTCCATGGACCGGTAATGGTCCACAGCCTGTTGGGAACCAGGCCGCAGGCAAACATGTGAAGCTTTATTTGCACATAAGCGGGATCTAGGTTGCGTACGTGAAACCATCCCCCCTGCCACCTCCACTGCCAGTCTGTGGAGCCAGAAAGTTTGGGAAAAGCTGCTATAGTTGTTACAATAAAAAGTAGTCCTGGCACATCCGACATTGGTCTCTTACTCTGGTCTACCTTGTAGAGATGATGATAATAAAGTCCCTCTAAGGAAGGGATCTTAGAGGTCATCTAGTCCAACCCCCTCTCAGGCAGGAAACCCTATACTTTTTCAGACAAATGGCTGTCCAATTTCTTTTTAAAAACTTCCAGTGTTGGAGCATTCATAGCTTCTGGAGGCAGGTTGTTCCACTGATTAATTGTTCTAACTCTCAGGAAATTTCTCCTTAGTTCTAGGTTGCTTCTCTCTTTGGTTAGTTTCCATCCATTGCTTCTTGTCCTGCCTTCAGGTGCTTTGGAGAATAGCTTGACTCCCTTTTCTTTGTGGCCGCTCCTGAGATATTGGAACACTGTTATCATGTCACTCTCATCCTTCTCTTCATTAGACTAGACATACCCAGTTCCAGCAACCATTCCTTATATGTTTTAGCCTCCAGTCCTCTGATCATCTTTGTTGCTCTTCTCTGTACTCTTTCTAGAGTCTCATCATCTTTTTTACATCATGGTGACCAAAACTGGATGCAGTATTCCAAGTGTGGCGTTACAAAGGCATTGTAAAGTGGTATTAACACTTCATGATTCTATCCCTCTATTAATGTAGCCTATCACTGTGTTGGCTTTTTTGGCAGCTGCAGCACACTGGTGGCTCATATTTAAGTGATTGTCCAGTAGGACTCCGAGATCCCTCTCACAGTTGCTACTATACAGTACTTGTTCATGACAACCACAGGGCTTTAAGGTAACCTGCAGTCATTGAGGGCAATGAAACTATCCTTTGGCTGGGATCCAGGTTGGGATGCTATTGTTTTCTTTTACTTAGGCAATAAACTCCTTACTACTGTCCTTACTATTCCTACCTCTTAAAAATTGTGAGTGCTGTCTAGTGTACTGAGAAAATGGCCAGACCAGCTGAGTTTGTTGGAAGTTCTTGTTCACTAACATTTAGAAGGACATCAAATCCCATCCCCACACATACCTAAGGATTAAAAACAGATAGTCTTATTTTGTCCAGAAAAATGGGTGCAGTGGACAATAAATAAATGAGACCAAGTTTACTACAAACACTGAGAAAATGGGTGAAAATTTATTTATTTATTTATTTATTTATTTATTTATTTATTTATTTATTTATTTATTTATTTATTTATTTATTTATTTATTTATTTAATTTGACTTCTATGCCGCCCTATTCCGAAGAACTCAGGGCGGCTCAAACATAATAGAAATCACCAGTAAAATACATGAATATAAAAAAACCCCTAAGTTAAAAAAGAAAAAACAATCATTCCACAAACATACACACAAACATACACTGGCTAGGGGCAAGATGTTAGCTGCCCCAAGCCTGCCGGCAAAGGTATGTTTTAAGCAGTTTACGAAAGGCGGAGAGGGTGGGGGCGACACGGATCTCCGGGGAAAGTTGGTTCCAGAGGGCCGGGGCCGCAACAGAGAAGGCTCTTCCCCTAGGCCCCGCCAGGCGACACTGTCTGGCTGACGGGACCTGGAGAAGGCCGACTCTGTGGGCCCTAACCGGCCGCTGGGATTCATGAGGCAGCAGACGGTCCCGTAAATAACCTGGTCCGATGCCATGTAGGGCTTTATAGGTCAATTGTAGGAGATGATGGTCAGTAATAGAAGAAGTGAAAAGAAAGACATTAATAGAGAACCTCCCTGAAACCTAATAGTTGTCATGAAAGAAAATATAATAACTACTCCTTGGTATTTATCATTATACCAAAAATTATGGATTTATTACGCATAGGCGGTGTAAAAAGTATTTGGTGTTTGGAAAGATGGATAAGAGTCCTAGAAGTACAACCTTGGCTTCATTGCTTACAGTTTTTGAAGTGATTATCTATTTTTATAATAAAATATCAATCAATATAATTCCATGCCAGATTTTAATCTAAAAATTTGGACTGCATGTTTTTTTTTTAAAAAAAACACCACAAAATATCTTTTTCTTATTTTTTTTTCTCTTTTTCTGTTTATGTATTTTGCTTGTGTTTTTTATTTTTATGTTTATTTTTTCCTTTGCTTTTTAGGTCAATTAAAAACAATTTTTTAAAAGCTTGCATTGGAGGAGGGAGTGGTAGAGGAGCCACAAAAGGATGGCAGTTAAAATGTATGAGTGCAGGCAGAGCAGTGGCAAATGGGAAAATTGTCTGAAAGGAACGAAAGAAATCTACAATGCAGCTCATTGCATACATACTCTGAAATAATCCCTAAGAAAATAAGATGAACTTCTCTGTAGGTATACAGGTGGTCCTCATTTATTTTTTTTTGACCATTCGGAGTTATAGTCTCCTTGGAATGGATGCTTTATGGTCCATGAAGCACTTCTGGCCATCATAAAACGTTGCCCCTCCCCCCAATCACATGACTGTATATTGGGTGCTTGGCAGCTGGCTTGCCTTCATGACTGGTTGCAGTGTCCTGCGGTCATGCAACTACAATTTGCAACTCTTTTGCTGGTTTCTGGCAAAATACCCCCCATCCCTTTGGGAGAATGAGTTCTCTTAATGACTGTACTGTTTGCTTAACAACTGTGTGATTTGTTTAACAGCAGAGGTGATTTGGCTAATGACTGTTGTGTTTTGGTTAGTGACCACTGTGAAAAATATTGAAAAAAAATGAGTTCAGTCACACGAGTGTCTCAAGTCATGACCACAATGACTTACAACTGTGTTTTTGGTTACAATCAACTGTGGTTCTAAGTTGAGGGCTACATGTACATGGATTGAACTCTATGACAGGAAGACATAACTGAGGATTTGAGACTTAAGGAACTATATGGGAGAAAAGCAAAGCTACTAAACTGATTAGAAATGGGAAAGACAGCAGGAAGGAAAGCAAGCAAAAGGGCGGGTTATATTGGTCCCATGATGTTACATAATTATAGGCAATGGTTTTTTATGCCTTGAAGCAGAAGATGAGAAGGAATCAAATATGGCTGTCAAGAATATGAGTTTTTTTCATTGAGGAAATACAGGCTCATAGTCTCCATTAGAAGACACCCGGGGGGGGATATATATAGAGAGAGATATTATGGATGAGTTGCCTACAATGTTTTGTCCCATGATTGCTTACATCAAATGAATATCATAGAGTTATTTTATTTGAACTATTGTATTAGTTCACACAGATGACTCTTTTTTTTGCACATTCATGCCTCTTACTGAATTGGGAGATTGCAGTTTATTTGACTGCAGAAGCTCTGGTGTTTATTTCCTAGTCACGAGTAATTTGAATCACTTTATATTGGTACGGTACATGTTTATTTAAAACATCTCTTTCTATTACTTTTAATAATACTGTTGCTGTTGTGTCAGATGGTTTTCCTTGCTATATTTTATTATATTTTTATCTGTGTTAAATCAAAGATCTTTGTAGACTGGTTTAGGATAATTTTGAAATTAATTTTGAAGACTTTGGGGAAAAAAACCAATCTCTGCTGCTATACAAATAAAAAAACAACACCATTAAAATATAATAGAATAATATCCCAACCATTAAAAGGGGGTACAAAAGAAAAAAGAACACTCACATATAATTAAAGTTAGAATCAGAAACAAAAACACTCTGGAACTTTAATGCAGTGTGCCACATCTCACTTAGATTCTGTCTAGCTTATTCTCTTACTATAATAGCTACATTCTGTCTAGCTTATTTTCAGACAGTAAATGTAAGTAAAATGCTTATCAGACACTGTGCTTGCAATGTGACAGATTATAATTGATAGGAGATTCTTTTCATTTTCAGGGACTTGATATATAATATACCAACTGCAGCACATTTCAGCTATCATCACAGTGACATTTCAACAGCCTCTTAAAACACTTTCTAAGTACTGACTCTTTAATAATGCAGGCTTGTGTTTTCTACCCAGGTAGACTGAAAGGCTGCAGAACTCCAAATATTCTGATCCTTGCAAGGGAACTAATTTTTTTTTAAAAGGCAATATAAAAGGCAAGAGGAAGGTTGCTCAAGCATAAAGTGTGTACTCAGCATATTCAGTCCATCTCTAAGTGGACAAAACCAGGCACCTTTTTTGGATGGAACCTTGTAGGGTAGGCAAGGTGGGTTGTATGACGTGTGTGAGTTCCAGCACATTTTTTTTTTTTTACAAAAAAAGCACTGGACAAAACAATATTGTGTCAGAAATTCTAGAAGGCATCATTAGGCTAGTAGAACCATAGATTGACCAATTTATTGTGTTTCTAAAGATAAAGGGGCTTGGAAGGTTAGCTTAGCTGCTGAAGACGGCATCCAATAATATTCTAGAGATGGTTTGCCTCCTCCTTCAGTTTGTAAAATGTGTGATGAATTCCAACACATTTACTGTATTGCCTCTAGGATACATCCAGGAAACAGCTGATTCTTCAGGACTCCAAGGCATCCAGTGTGAAATGCCAAAAGGATTTTATTGAATAATTAGAAGATTTAGAGAGAAAGATATACCAATGACAACAGTAGTCCCCTTAGAGCTGGCAGTTAATTTTCTAGAATTTATATATGAATATAAAGATATATATATAGAGAGAGATTAGATATAGATATATTCAATCAGTATATCTTCTCCCATGGATTAAGACAGAGCCGGCATTTAGTCCTCTAGAATTTTGGAGGACATATATATATATGTCAAGTGTTTATTTTTTAGATTGCACCCTGTAAACCCAAATATGGGAGGAAGGAATCATTCTTTCCTTTTGCTTGTTTCAGCTCAACCCAGAGCCATCTTGCAAGCACAAATATATATATGTTGTTTAAAATTGTTGACAAAGAAATAAGGGATTTCTGATATAGCTATTTCGAGTTTCTGACTGAAGAGAGTTAAGAAACTCGAAATAGCTATATCAGAAATCCCTTATTTCTTTGTCAACAATTTTAAACTATATATATATATATATATATATATATATATATATATATATATATATATATATATATATATATATATATATATATATATATATATATATATATATAGAGAGAGAGAGAGAGAGAGAGAGAGAGAGAGAGATAGATAGATAGATAGATAGATAGATAGATAGATAGATAGATAGATAGATAGATAGATAGATGGAGATGGGGAGGATGAAGCTGAGAGAAACAGAGATAGAGACAGAGTTATATTCAATCAATGGATCTTGTAGGTTTAAGTTTTTAAGATGAGTTTCTACTTGAACCCATCTTAAGAACTTACCAATTATTGATAAGATGTGTTATCAGACCATCTCTGGGTCTGATAATACATCTTATAAATAGTTTGATAACCACAGTTAGTGCCCTTTTCTAAGACTTTTTTTTTATGGGAATCATTGATTCTAGTGTATGACTGTTGCTCTTCCTGCTCTTAGCAGCTGTTAGATTATGTTTTTCAAGTTGCCCACTTAATCTTAGTTATTACAAGTAGGAATACATATAAAAGGCTCATGGGATTTATACATGATTTATAATATAATAATAGGATCCGCAAAGCTTGCTAAGTAATTTTTTCTAAGTTTGTATGTGGAGGAACTTACAGTACTGGTTTGTTAAATTGCACACGTAGTACCTGAGCTGATCTAAATCTTATAGGTACAAAAAGGGAGGAAGAGGTCAAAACCACTACCGGTATCTCCTTTTCAGTACAACTTCCCAGTCGATCCAAAAACCCTGGGGATTCTCCAGTGGCTGCCTCAACTAGGTATTAAACTGAATTGATTAAACTTGATTAAATTCATCTTTCAGGGTCAACTAGGTGCTGCCATCTGCTGAGAGTCGTTGAAAATCTTTAATTGAAGAAAATTAATCCAGCCAAGTGTTTTGTTTTGCATTCCCCCTGTAAAGGGAGGGTTTTGCCTTCTCTTTCTGCTCAAGATCCCCATGTACAATTGGTGGGCCACTGTGTGACACAGAATGCTGGACTCGATGGGCTTTGGCCTGATTCAGCAGGGCTCTTCTTATGTTCTTATGTTCTTATGGTGTTAATCTGTCTCCCAGTCAGCTAACCTAACCCATCAGTCTCAACTATGAGTCTAGAGCAAAGCCAAAGGGGATAATTCTGTGCAGTGTAGTTTAGGGGGAAAGAGGGTCTGACCTTCCTCAGGAATGTGGAAATCTTGGGTCTTCTTCCTTTATGTATTCTCTACAAAACTCAACTCATATTGAGAAGATGTTCTTGGAGAACAGTTTAAATACAGAATAGCCCACTGTTCAGTATTCTGCTTTGAGCTCTATTTCCTGGCTAATTGCTGAACTTGATCATCATGGTTTCCTCTTCCTCGACTGATTCTTTGTCTCTGATTCAGCCACATTGCTGTCCAACTTGCCCTTGGGACTTTTCTGTACTGAGTCTGCTCCAAGGCAAGTTTATCAGATTTTGTTACCCAGTGAGAATAATGACCATTATCATATTGTTTCTAAAAAATTTTGATATGGCTTTGCGATCGTGGTGTCGGAAGACATACGAGGGGAGCGCTCTCTCTACCATCCAGTTTTCCTTTGTTGGGAGACCCTGAAAAGGGTCGAAAGTTGCCCTGGAGAGGCGACCACCGTGAGAAGGACCCTCGACAGATCGTGGAAGGGTGGCAGCTCTTCCGTTTGATCCGAGGCAGCTCCTTTGGACTGACAGAAAAAAGATCCGCCATTAACATTGCCGATCACTAAGCCGTACCAGCCGAAAGCCAAAATCATCACCAAGCACAATGAAAGCACTGCGGAGGAATTGGGTGAGACCCTACCTTACCTTTCTTCTATCCCAACTATCTTCCTGTAAAAGCCTCTTGAAACTTCTTCCCCCCTTTTAACATCGTGGTGTCTGCATACTTTGGGAAAATAAAGCTTTGAAAAGATAAGAAAAGAACAACTAAATATCCAGACTTGCACCTTTTGGATATTTGGGGTCCCAAAAAGTTCCCATTTCTACGGGGATCTATCACTTTATTCACTTGTTAACTTGAAAAAAAATTTTTAAACCGGATAAAAGCCTAACATGAGTTTGGAAAAAGATTTTATATGTTAGCGGGGACATCTTGTGGTGAAGCCTGGAATAGCAAGTGAATTATTTTGACTGTGAGAACTGCTTATTGCCTAAATTTGTCCTTGGTACTATCTAAAAAAGATAAGAATTTGAAACAGCTGGGTAGTGAAAACAACTTCTAGGAATATGGAGGCATTCACTGACTCTTATTGAAAATAGTCTCCACTAAAGGACTATCTGTAAATACCATAGAAATGGAGGAATACTACCCACAACTTAACTATAAACTTATACTAGAAAAAATCCTTGAAGCTACTGAGCTAATGAATTCCAGATTGAAAGACAAAGGTGCCACCTTAAATTTACAAAATGAAGCCCAGACTTCAGCGGATGAACTTACAACCCAAAAAGCAACAGAAGAGGATTAAATTAATATCAAAGAGGACTTTGAAGAACAACGAGGACAATCTACTGAGAACTTTGACAGTCAAACCCTGATTTCAACTAAAGAATCTGCAATTCAAAAAGCAACAGAAACCGAAGAAAGCAACATTAAGATGGAACAAGTACAATACACCAAGCTAGATAACCTAGACAATCCAACAACAGTTACAACATTGGACATGACTTTCCACCTAAGCCAGATGAAACCGGAAGAAGAAGAAGACCAGACTGATCAGACTGAACTGGCGACAGATATCCTAAACCAAACATGGAGATTTGAACTATCAGGGCAACAATTCAATGATTATAAAGGGGCCAGTAACTTTGAAAAAATGATAACTGGGTGGTCTCCCTTGATTCAAATAATGAGTGTAGGAATGAAGGGAGAGCCACTTGAAGATTTAGAGGCACTGGTATGGAATCCGGTTTGGCAAAAAAAAAGAAAGCTAGAATTAGACTTTTTAAAAAATGGGATTTTTTTTCTTTTTGACTTATAACAGAAGAGCCTAAACTTTACTTAATGGGCCAAGGAGATTTTAAAAGATATTAATTGATTTAATATTTAGGACAGATCTATAAGGGAAATGAAAATTAGCTATTAGAATATAGTTTTGAATTATAATATGGAAGTTGGATTGAGACAATAAAGGATATTTTATTAGTAAGTGATGAGATATTAGGATGAGAAATAGAATATATTTCTGCAATAAAGTAAGAATGTATTTAAGTAAACAATATGTGTATTTTGGATATGATAAGTATTATGTAATGAAATAAGGGAAATTTGGGTTACCCGAAATCTGAGTATTATGGATACTAAAGGCTAAATTGGAATACAGTTATTGAAACTGGGTAAAAATTAAAAACAGGACACGGATACGTATAAGTTAAAATATATTGATAAGTGTTTTAATTGATCAAGCTATCATTAGAAATGTATTAATTTGAATGTGATATAATAATTAAGGGAAATAGGGATTCTTTGATGTTATAACCTGAGACATGTATGAAAGAGCTTGTTATTGGACTAGTGATTGCCCAATCACCACGCTGCTTCTTAAACACTTGGATGTAAAACTGGAAAACTAATAAAACTTGTTTAAAACAAATATATTTTTTTGATACAGGTAGTCCTCGACCTATGACCACAATTGAGCCCCATATTTCTGTTGCTAAATGAGATAATTAAGTGATTTTGCCCCATTTTATGCTCTTTCTTGACACAGTTGTTAAGTGAATCACTGCAGTTCTTAAATCTTAAAGTCAATGGCTGCTCCATTGTCTTAGCTTGTCAGAAGGTTGCAAAAGATGGTCACATAACCTTGGGACACATGACCTCGCAACCATCATAAATATGAGTCAGCTGCCAAGCATCTGAATTTTGATTACATGACTATGAGAATGGTGTAACAGCTATAAGTGTGAAAACTGGTCATAAGTCATTTTTTTCAGAACTGTAATAACTTCAAACATTCACTAAATGAACTGTTGTAAGTCAAGGACTGCCTATAAATAAAAGAAACAGTCAACCAATAGAGAGGAAGTGAAAGGTGATTTAAAGGGATTCTCTTTAGGAAAAAGAAATTCTATTGTTTGGATACATTTTAAATTGTGTCTTCTAAATATGAAGAATTTCAACACAAAGAGTACTCTAAAATGAAAAAGGTTGAAAAAGGGTTCATTGGTTTCCTGGCAACTGGAAACCATTCATTGCTCATAAATTCAATATTCAAACAATGGCTTTGACAGGAGGAACATGTAAGTCTCAATGGATTAATTGCAGAAATAGAGGAATTAAAATCTCCAGTGGGTGCTTTCAACATGTCTTGGTGACTTGCCACTTCATGAGTATAAGCACTTAGACTTACAGCCCTCTAAGCAGTTTACAGAGTCAGCATATTATCCCCAACAGTCTGGGTCCTCATTTTACAGACCTTGGAATGATGGAAGGCTGAGTCAACCTTGAGCCGGTGAGAATTGAACTGCCAAACTACTGGCAGCTGGCAGTCAGCAGAATTAGCCTGCAATACTGCATACTAACTATTGCACCACGATGGCTCTTACAAATTTTACACTTCCTTGCATTTAAGGACTGTTGCTTGTAGCAGGGTTTTAATTGGAACCAGATATATAGAGTGCATTTAGTAAGTCCTTCCAGCTGAAGCATGGCTGTAAGCCTACTTCCAAATCCAGTTTTAACAACTGTTTAAACATTTGCATTAAGTTAGGAACACACATTCCAAGTAAGCTTCCAAAATCCTGCCCCAGTTCCGACTATCTTCTGAGGTGAGAAAGGCAATGTAATAAAATGTGTGGATAATCTTTGGAAATGAGAGCAAGAGATGCTGCCTAGGAAACACACAAGTGAGGCAGCAGCCCCCTGTGGCTTAACGATCAGATAAAGAAACTTAGGAAAGGCTCACCTTAATTTGTCAAGCAGTTAAAAGTGATGGTGAAAAGTTTGTATTCTCACATTCTGTTGATATAGCCTTACAATAGAATAGAATTAGCTCATCTAGTCATGTTTACTGTGTGGTTTACCCAGGGGGCTGGCAAGCAATGAGAAAAGCCCTTCTCTTTTGAGGCAACCCAGTCTTCATTCAACAGGTTGTCTCTGATTTCATCTTCATTTTCCTTTACAGCTGCCAGGTGAAAGCCTTTCTATAGCCTTATGTTTTTCAACTGTACAATATTATGCAGGCTTTTTGCCTTATTTATGGCCCTGCTGTTCTAATCTTCTAGCATCTTCTATTATTCCCCTTTTAAAAAAACTTTTATAATAAAGCTGCTGTATGCCAAGTACTCTGGGAGTGCTTAAAGTTAATTAAAAAATGCAGGCATGGTTCCTGTAAAGGGATGAAATTAACAAGTAAGCTGTGATGTTAAATTGGAGTGTCAAGGGAGAAGTGAGGATAGTTTAGCCTTGGGTCTACCCCAATAACTGAAAATTCTTGGTATAGAATTTGGCCCTTTTATCAGGAGGGATCAGTGATCTAGGCAACAGTTTAAAGAAAAAAATCTGTTGGGAGGTGCTACCCAGTGATACATTGCTTGGGTGGACATTTCAACCCAGCTCGTGACAATTTTTTCCCCCTGCAGATAAAAGTGGCTGTAGATGTCAGAGATCCTAGTTCCACATGGAAAACTTTTATCGGAAGGAATCAATGAGAATGATATATACAGTCCACACTTTCTTAAATTCTCAGAGCAGAGGGATATGGATGTTACATTATGTTATGTCCCCATATACAAAGTTTTATATGACGTTCATGATCTTAGACTATCAGAAGGGATATTTTTTTTCTGTGTGACCTCCAGAGATTGAATATATAGCCCATTGTCAGAAAATTGCTATAGTAACCCAATCTCTATTTAGGGCAGAGTTTTGGGATCCAATTTGGACTGAAGATATGGGATGCAAAATGCTCTCTCTCTCTCTCTCTCTCTCTCTCTCACACACACACACACACACACACACACGCGCATACCTCCAGGTGGGGAAAACTCTGGAAGAACTCAGAAGCTGAGACATACAAAGCTGGATTACATGATGAGGGAAAATTGACATGTCAGGGAATTGTGCAGCAGATGTCCAAATGAAGTCAGAGACAATGAGACAAACTTGTAGTTTTATATAAATAAATATATTTTGCATCTGTATATACACCAAACAAGATAGTCAAGCAAAAAAGGAGCATCACAAGGTAAATCGCAGGGCACGCAGAAGAAAAAGGCGGCCGGATTTTACAAGGATCAAACTGTGTTTGATAAGATTTTGTTAACCTCAGATGAGAAATTAATTAAGAAAATGTATAATTTTTTATTAATTTTAGATATGGAAAGTGAACAAGTGAAAGAAACAATGATAAGATGGGCAAATTTTTTTGGTTATGATATAGAATTAGAAAAATGGCAAATGTTATGGGAGAGAAACTATAATTTAACAATGTCAACTTCATACAAAGAAAATCTGTATAAAATGTTTTATAGATGGCACTTTCCACCAGCAAGATTAGCAAAAATGTTTAAAAATATGTCAGATAAATGTTGGAAATGTAAACATAACATAGGCATGTATTATCATATTTGGTGGACATGTGGGAAGGCAAAGGCCTATTGGAAAAACATACATATGTGGTTAGAAAAAATATTGGGCGAACAAGTGGATTTTAAACCTGAACTTTTTTTACTAGGCATTATGTCTGAAAAGACTAATAAGCAGAAATTATAGTTAATTCTACACATTACTACAGCAGCGAGAATAATTTTTGCACAATACTGGAAGAATGAAGGGTTGCCATCAGAGGAAGAAATAATCAGGAAGATATTGGAATGTGCAGAGATGGACAAAGAAGATACAGACTACTATCAAATTTGGAATTTATTTTATTCTTGGTTAGAGAAAAGAATGAAGGATTAGGAATTGAACATGTATTAGCTTAGCAAACTCCAGACAACTTGTTGATTGGAAAAATTAACATATGTTGATGAGGAAAATAATAATAACAAGAAGAAGAAGAAGAAGAAGAAGAAGAAGAAGAAGAAGAAGAAGAAGAAGAAGAAGAAGAAGAAGAAGAAGAAGAAGAAGAAGAAGAAGAAGAAGAAGAAGAAGAAGAAGAAGATGGAGGAGGAGGAGGAGAAGGAGAAGGAGAAGGAGAAGGAGAAGGAGAAGAAGAAGAAGAAGAAGAAGAAGAAGAAGAAGAAGAAGAAGAAGAAGAAGAAGAAGAAGAAGAAGAAGAAGAAGAAGAAGAAGAAGAAGAAGAAGAAGAAGAAGAAGAAGAAGAAGAAGAAGAAGAAGAAGAAGAAGAAGAAGGCGGTCGGGGGGGCGGGGAGGGAAACTCCCCCTCCACACCCACAGCAACCAATCAAAGCCAGCATTCTCCAAGCAATCAACCACAAGTGTGTGTTCTGGATCACTGCACAGTCCCAGCTACTAAATTTAAGTATCTTAACAGGACAGATTAAGGATTTGTGGAAGAGGTATTGCTGCTGATATACTTAAAGCCTCCAAGAATATGTCTCGAGGAAGCAGCTTTTTTTCTTCATCAAGAAAAGCAGATCAATATTTTACAGCTCTCAGTTCTCCCCAGAGAGAAAATTCTAAGGGCAGTAACTGTACCTACTTATGAGCATCCGGTGATGCTGGTGGATCAGGTGAAAGTGAGCGAGAAAAGAGAGAACAATCTGACTGAACAGAGGAGCTGTGTACATAGCAAGTCAAAGTAAGCTCCTATACATTTGCTAACAGACACTTAGAAGTCTTATGAAGTAAGAAAGGTATTCAAGGATCATTAAGACTTTAATGAGACATAACCATATATAATCTTCTATTGGTAAACAGGACTTTTTCCAAAGGCTCCTTGTGAAGGAGTTATAGTTTTTGCAAGCTCTTGTCTTCTGCAGAGACAAGAAAGTGCTTTTAAAAGCTACAATTCTGGTTGAAGTCTCATTGATGGGTTCATGTATGTGTATTTGATACAAAAAGCACTTGTCTGTACAAGTTATATGCTGAAAATAATAAAGACTACATAAAAGGATTTTCAGAAATGAAATATTTTAAATAACAAAAAAAAGTACTGCAGAAATTTATTGGCATAGATTCCCAGGTAGAGAGAAACATCTGTTCTACAGCAATTCTGCATTTGGATTTTATCTTGCCCTATGAATCAAAAGGAACAACCAGACCTGCTCAGAACAGCAATATGTTTCCATCAGTGGTGGGATTCAAATATGTGAACAACTAGTTCTCTGTGTGAATTCTGCTTCTGGAAGTCCGTTCTGGGTCTGGGCAACAAAAAAATAGCTACCGGTTCTGCTGAACTGGTGCAAACCGGCTGAATCCCATCTCTGGTTTCCATATAGTGGAATGTTGTGTGCAAATTTCTCAGTCTTCTCTTGGGCCTGTTTCTCATTTGTCCAAATTCCATCTACTTTTTGAATTTGAACCCTTCTTGTTGAATCTCTTGTTCTGTGGCTACCAGAACACCCAATTTCATTGTGACTTTGGAGCTCAAAAAGGCCAGCCTCAAATATTGGTTAGAAAATAGGGAAAGGGTATCCAATGTCTGATTCCCTTCTGAGGTCCAGTCCCCTCTTCAGTCTAGAGTGAAATGAAATCAATATATCGTGTTATTTCCACTGATTTGTGGAATGCTCTCCAAATCGTTTGTGCCTCTAGTTTTACCACTTTTTGTCATATAAAAGCATGCATCGATCTCTCATTCTTACTTTCATCTGATATTTGTTCTGCTTTCCCCTTGGGATCTTCCAATTAACTTGCAAGTTGCCTAAGCTTTGTCCTTGGAGAAAACAATCATGATAATGAAAATACAACTTTCCACCACCATTATTCATGCCAAGTAGTAATTGCAGCATAGGTAGAATAATGACTAACGGTAGTTCAGAATGTGCTGACAATCAAAAGTAACAAGGGATGCACTGAATGGAACAAGGAAGAATCATCTATCTTATTTTTAATGTATTCATTTCTTAAAGAAAAATGAGATCCTTATCAGTGAATGAATATTGAGGTGCTCTTCGCCTTTAGAAGCTTGAGATGTATTTTCCTTGTGTTCTGGACATGGACATGCTCGTAGAATTATAGGTTTGGAAGGGATCTTGGAGGTCTTCTAATCTAACCGTCTATCCTATGCAGGAATCCTCATATGTCCTGGACAAATAATGTCCTTTTTTTTCTTGAAAAGCTGCACTGATGGAGCATCCATGACTTCAACTATTGCTTAATAGTTGTCACAGACAGAAAATTCCTCCTTGTTTCAAGTTTGGATCTCTCACTATAATGTAGAGCAGTGATGGCAAACCTTTTAGAGACTGAGTGCCCAAAAACTGGCCCCGCCCCTGCTCTGCCCCCTGCCCTGTCCCCATTCCGCCCCCATCCCACGCCCCGCCTGCCCGCAGGGCCACTCACCACCTCCAGGGCCCGCCACAGATCGCCCAGGCAGCCCAGCAGCACTATGGCAGTCACGCCCCTCTGCCCGTGCCCTGCAGCATCAACTGTGCACAATGGGGTGTGAGGGCAGAGTCTTGTCTACGCTGCCTGGCTGCCATGTCCTTGGCTGCGCTGCTCTGCGTGGGCCACGCTCAGGGGCGACTCTCCTTCAGGGGGGCTGCTGGAGAGGAGGGGTCGTGGGGAGAGGCAAGGCTGGGGGAACAGCATGTGTGCCCACAGAGAGGGCTCTGAGTGCTGCCTCTGGCACCTGTGCCATAGGTTCGCCACCACTGCTGTAGAGCTTCCACCTATTGGCTTTACATTACCTTGAGGTGCTATGGAGAAAAAGATTTCACATCCTTTTCTTTGTGACATCCCTTCATGTATTGGATGACTGCCACCATATCTCTCCTTAGGTTTCTCTTCTTCAGGCTAAACATACCAAGATCCCTTCATAGGATTTAGCCTCCTTAGCCTTTTGCCATTTTTGTCACTCTTTTCTGTACTTTTTCCAGTTCCACGGCATCTTTTTTGTATTGTGATAACCATAACTAGACACAGCATTCCAGATGTGGTCTAATACAGGGGTCCCCAAGCCCCGATTTACGATCCAATGCCAGGCCACAGCCCTTCAGAACCGGGGCCAAAGAAGTGTTGGGTGAGTGAGCATTTGTGCAAGCGGCCCACACACAAAACCATCTCCTCTCCCCCCTCCACCTTCTCCATTGATGCTGGTCTGCCAAGCCGGAAAGGTGGGAGACTACTGGTCTAACCAGTTCATCGTACAGTGGTATGGATATTATATTTCTGTCAAAGTAGCCCAAAACTGCATTGGCTCTTTTGGCAGCCTCAGCACATTGCTAGTTCATGCTAATCTGTGGTCTGCCGAGAAACCCAGTTCATTCTCACAAGGGCTACTGTGAGCCTGGTGCCACCTATCTTCTATCTGGGCAAATATGTAAAATCCAGAGGGGCATTGCTAGCAGATGATGGCATATATCATGGTGGAGGAGGAGTATGAGAAGGTGGCTCTAATCTTGGGTGTGTACTTGTTGGGGTTGGTTTGTTTTATTTTTTATTTATTAATCCAATCCAGTTTATCCATTTATACCTAACAAATGGTATCCACAACATGCCCTCTCTGCCAGATTTAATGGGCTAAGCTAATATTATTAAGGAGAGGCAGTCCTTCAGATAAACCAGTCCCATATGATGAAAGGCTTTAGGGATCAAAAGCAGCACCTTGAATTGGACCCAGAAGCAAACTGCAGCTTGTAGAGTAGAAGAATAGTATGTACTGCCCTAGGAGTACACATAGAGGCCCGTGACGTATTGTTTAGAATGCAGTACTGCAGGCTACTTCTGCTGACTGCTGGCTGACAGCAGTTTGGCAGTTCAAGTCTCACCGGCGTCAAGGTTGACTCCGCCTTCCATCCTTCTGAGGTCGGTAAAATGAGGACCCAGATTGTTGGGGGGCAATATGCTGACTCTGCAAACTGCTTAGAGAGGGCTGTGAAGCACCTATGAAGCAATATATAAGTCTAAGCGCTATTGCTATTGCTATTCTGCACCAGCTGAAGCTTCCAAATATTCTTCAAGGGCAGCTCCATGTAAAGTGCATTATAGTAGTCCAGTCCAGAGATGACTAGAGTTTGTTGGTGTAGATGTGGGAGCAAAGTAGATATCTGGATGTTCCTGACTATGGTTTCACCTTAGCTGTCTTTCTACCCAGCTTTCAGAACCTTTTACCCTGCATACAGAGGCAAAGGTAACTCTGGCAAAGAAATAAAAGAGCCATCAACAGATAAAAGAGATTGTAAATAAAATACCCGGCCTGGGAAAGTAGTAAACATAAGAAAGAGATTTAAAATAGCCTTGCCGTAATTCTGCATGGTATTAGAGAGGACAGATAGAAACTCTGCCAAGCTTTGAAGATCCACTTTCAAGATTCTGACCCTAAAATAATAAAGAGTTCTAGTAGTCCCTGTGGAGTCTCTTTTCTGACCTGGACTATCTTGAAGGGGTGGCATCAGTCTTTGTTTACAGTCTCTTTTATCCTCTCTGACTCCCTTGACACACTCTCAATATTTCTAAAGGCTCACACTTTGATGAATTTCCAGGAGCCTTATATGAACAACCTTACATGATAACCATCAACAATACCTCTTTTATGATTTTTGCCATACATACGACGTTTACGGGCAAAAGAGTGTTTCTGTTTAATACTGAAGCTCACCGTTAGACTGTACAGAATTGTCTTCTGAAATAGGTAAGTAAATCAAAGCAGAATCCAGTGGAATGTCTTGCCTTCAGGGGGTTGGATTAGAAGACCTCCAAAGTCCATTCCAGCTCTCTTATTCTGGACAATCCTTTGGTAATCAAAGTGACTTTTGGAGCTTTTCTCTGCTGTCCCATTTTAGGACTTTTTAAATGCAATTTCTGTTTCAAAATGTTAGAAAGCTCTTCTGCCCATGTATAGAAATCATGGTCAGAAATGTCTTCAAGGGCTACAGAAAGGGAATTTTGGGTGGCAGGTAGTCACATGTAAGAAAAAAATAGTATCAAGGCTTCTCCCCCATTGGATACATGGTTTTTGTATATACCACCTGGACCAATAATTCCATCACAATATATCAATTGCAGTGATAATACTAAACTTCCTCCAGTGTACACATATGGTGGTGCAGTTGATCTTATCTAGGCAGTAGAAGACTATTTCTGTGTCCATACAAGCTGGAAGACACCACAGCAAAGCTGAACATCTGCACTATTTAAGAATGCATTTTATATGGTTGAAAAGGCAGGAAAAGATATGGGATGAAATGAAAAAATTACTTCATAAAAAATAAGCAAAGTCATAATCAGATAAGCCTTTTTTTCCTGCTAGTTGTAGTAAGTCAAATACTATTAGAATACAAGCATGGCCTTGTGCTCTGAATTAGTATTGGATTACTTCCATCTCAGCCATCATGCTGGTTCCTAATTTAGTAATGAAATTTGTTTTAAATAGTGTCAACCTTTTCTAACCATTTGGACTACATTTGGATGTATTGGACTACACGTCCCATCTTCTCTGGGCAGCACATAATCCAACACATCTTAAAAGTGCTATGCTGGAAGACTGAGTATTTTTCATACACTTTTTTCATACAATCTTTTATACAGAAATAGCTATTGAGGTCAGGATTGGTGGATGCCACTTTAGGGAATTTTGATATGTAGTAGATCTTTTACAGCTGTGGCATAAAACAGAGTCAATAGCTGGTAAATATTTTTCAGCTTTCTGGCTCATTCTTCAATTCCATTTATTGTATTTATCTTCAGTATAGTTGAATTGAAGCACATATACAAGCTTACACATGCTTAATGATTTTCCTCAAAATTTAAGTTACGTAGTGTAGGCATGAGACATATATAATAATTTCCTTTATTTAGAATCTAAGAACAGAAGATCTTTATACTTTACATATAATAATAAGGAATAGATAGATAGATAGATAGATAGATAGATAGATAGATAGATAGATAGTAAGTATACATGACAGATAGACAGAAGTACTGTAGATATGGTAGACAGAGGTGATAACACAAAAGAATATACAAAAAGCTTAAATAAAGTCATGCATTGAATGATAGATTTCCACAGAACACAGAATTGCTCTGTGAGGCAGATGGACAGTTTCTAAACATGATAAATAAATTAAAAATAAATAAACATGTAATAGATGTACAAAATTCAGATTGTAGAACTATGCTAAGAGCCTCCAAATAATAGTGGCAATTGAACAGAATATGAACAGAACCCTCCTGAAAATTTCCAAGCTTTAAGTCTGCTAGTAGAAAAATAATATTTTCCTCATCTGATGTTTTGGGATTGTTAAATGACAAGGGCATTGTTAAAATAGTATGCAAAGGAAAACGTGTGATGACTTCATCTCTCCAGCTGGGCAACAACAAAGTGACATCTGCTCTGTGAGTATTGTGGGTAAAACATTGAATCTTCAGATCATATAAATCTTTCACCCTTTATAAGGAATGTGATTTCCCAGTTTATACATTGCTTTCCTTATGGCAGCTGATCTAATGCCTCTTTGAATTATATAAAGAAAGCTTAGAAATAAGATATAATGCATAATAAACTGTTACAAATTGTCATACCATTAATTCATTACCTATTAAAGCAACCTAGAACTAAGGAGAAATTTCTGGACAGAACAATTAATCAATGGAACAACCTGCCTCCAGAAGTTGTGAATGCACCAACACTGGAAGTTTTTAAGAAGAGACTGGATAACCATTTGTCTGAAATGGTATAGGGCAGTGATGGTGAACCTTTTAGACACCGAGTGCCCCCAAACCACCCCTGCAAACTATATTTAAATATTACCAGGTCATGTTTCCCTGATAGATTTTTAAAAAATAAAAAGCGTGTATATGTAGATATACAGCTATTACATATGCACGTACCTAGGAGTGAAGAAAGTTCCAGAAAATCAGTGGCCAAAATCCAAGGAGACGGTGGTGTCCCATGGGGGCATTATCAAACTTGGCAAGATGGCAGATGAAGTGTGGCATTGCAAGCCCTGCCCCTTTTGAATGTGTATGTGACATCCACACATGTGCAAAAGGAAACGGATGCACTGCAGTGGTAGCCACCATCACCATGTTGCCATGGGCTTTTGTGCCCTACATCCAAAGCTTGAGTTTTCAAAACCAGGCCTGCTGTGTTTAAGTAAACTTGGATTTTTGGAATCTTAAGGGATGACTAACATTTACAAATATTAAGCTACCCATGACACCTAAGGTCAATAATAAATTCCAAGCCCCCTCTTTCCCCCCCAAAAAAATAAGCAACAGAGCTTGCCTAACTTCCTGGCAAAACAGCCAGATCTTCAGGCCTTACAAAAAGCTAACAGGGTCGGGGGTGTGCAGACCTGTTGCACAAGGCAGGTGCTCCCACAGAGAAGGCACAACTCCTGGATCCAACAAGATGACATTGTTTAATAGAGAGGACCTGAAGCATCTTATTCCTCGGGGCAACGAAGGGCAAAAAACCAGTGCATTATCAGCAACCTCATCATTTGTCACTTAATGTCAAGAGGTAATACTGCATCTCTCCTCTGCCATAAATCTTCTTTCCCTATCCTATTTCCATATTAACCAGGGCAAAATCTTACATGCCTACATATAAATGGAAAGGCTAAATTCTAACAAAATGTTCCTTTCACATAATTTCAGCCCTTCCTAACTTCCTAAATAAGGCTTGTGTTAATTTCCCAGGGACATTCTTTTAAATAGTGACAAAACTAAGTGTGAAGTAGAAGTGCGGTTACCCTGAAAACTATATTTAGTATGACATTTTGCAATGGGAAATCTGAAAGTACATAGTATCCAACATCTAAATAAAGAAATTGCCCATTGCTTTTCAATAATTCCAGAGCAGCCATTACTGCTCATTAGGTTAATAACATCCATTTAGAAGTCATTTCTAGAGCTCCAGTAAGAGCTCATAACAAACATGCTGCCATGGTCTATTGTGCTCTACTTCCACAGCTTGAGTTTCTTTTTAATGGAAAACAAATCTCAAAATGCTTCATTATTTTGCCACAATAAACCCAGCAAAATGTAGGACTTCAAGTACTGTACTAGTGTTTGTTAAAGCTAAGTTGTCTTCACAGTAGATGAGGAGGTCTCTTTGGCAGTTTTTGGAAAAGCTCCAGATGATTCTCTAATGCAGGGGTCTGCAGCCCCCGATCTGTGGACCGGTACTGGGGGCCGCAGCATGCCAGGAACCGGTCTGCACAAACAAGCAAAGCTCCATCCATGGGATACAGGCAGCGCACAAAACCACATGCTCTTCAGTCCACGGGAAAAAACTTTCTCCAAACAACCAGTCCCTGGTGCCCAAAAGGTCGGGGACCTCTGCTCTAATGTCTAAATTTGCTTTAAAGGAAAATGTTTGGCAGCATTGAAATGAGGCCACCTCATTCTTCCTTCCCAGCCGGAATTAAAGTTCTATGGCAACTTTCCTCAACCCCGGTAGACCCTAAATGTGTGTTGCACCAACCATCTTCCTTTCTTTCCCACAAACAGAGGAATTACAATCTGATTCACCTGAAAAAGTCTATTATTTGGGGATTTCCAGAGAGACCCAAAACTGTAACCCAACACATTTATTCTTTTTCCCTCAGTGGAAGTGTTTACCTAAGCATATTTTAACATGAAGAGAAATGTGGTGATTTTAAGAAACTCCACTGTTTTTTTTTTCTTTTTGGTTTGGCAATATCATAGCACAAGAAAGCAGGCACCTGAGATGTCCTGCTTAAGAACAGCAGAACCTGTTTCTATTGAGTTAGACAATGGCTCCATCTATCATATTCCCTATAATCACTGACAGAAGCTGCCCGAGGTTAAAATTCCCAAGGCAGGGGAATCAATCTGATAATTTTTGCATTCAAATCATATGACATATTTATGACAACATAGAAAGGCGCCTCACACCCAGTCAGGGTATTCATTTATTTGACTCACTGGTGCCTAAAATGACTAGCACCTGGGTATAAAACACTTTTCTTCCTTGGAAAAGCTTACATTGAACCAGAGACTTCAATGCAGAACATTGAAGCAGAACATGTGTCCTCCTACGTAACTATTCCTTTGCTTTTACTCAAAAGTAATTAGGACTTACCAAGGAATTTATGCACAAAAATAACCAGACAGATGAGTTTGCATGGAGGAAGAATTTCAAGAGGTGGGCCACTTGGAATTCCTTTCTAGATTTTCCAAGAATAAACAGAATAGATTCTGATTCAGTTTGTGGCTGTGGAAGTGATCTTTCAACAAGAAAATGGTGGGATGTTCTTAGATTGACTAGGAACGATAAGACTTGTGTTACAAGAAAAGATGTCAAAGATATTTTTAAAATGTGACTTTTTTCCAAATTTAACAAGAAAATGCATTTCTGTTAATGAAGGAAATTGAATAAAATAATAAAAATGTGTTCATATTATTTTTTTCAAAATTTTACTAGCTGATCAAATGCACAAAGGACCCAAAATCACTCTCTAAAATGCAAAACCATAGAGATGGAGAACAGCATGGCGTGTATGAATTATGACTCAGCGGGATTTGAAGAACTAAATGTTAAAAATGAAAAGAGTACTTTGATTTTCCATCCTGGTAGTTTGGGAAGAATGCATAAAATAATTGCTTAGAGAGCAGGTCCAGAATTCTTGAATGTTGGGATTGGGTGGGCGGTGGTACCCAATTCTTAGAGTTGACTCTAGAAGTAGGTTGATTGAGATCCACTGTGAATGTTAGTATAAATTCATCCATTCATTCATCCACCCTTCATTCCTCACTAGTAACTCTCCACCAAATGTCAATAACTGTGAATTCATCCTTATAAAGAGCTGCTTTCTCTCAAATCAAGCCAATCATTAAATTAGCTCAGTAATTAAGGTCTGTTTCCCCCAGGCAGTGAAAGCTGCCTGGGTTTTGATGACACTATTTTTCCAGGCTACCCTATCTCAAATCTCAACATTGAGTGTAATCTGGGATCTGCTATGTGAAGAGAAAGCATGTTGAACATGGAGCCAGTTCCTACCCTTTGGTATTCGCAGGTAAATTAATTTATATAAACTAAACTTTTCTTTTTGGTATCAATATTGTTCCAGTCGTTGTTAGGTAACAGGCAGAAATTCAACAAATGCTACTACTTACAAAAACATGTTACTTAGTCCCGTGGGGTTCCTTTTGAATTTCTGATTCTCAATCAGTTGCCAGTAGCACTGATGACTGTCAAGAAAAAAGGGATTCAGGCATTATGAATGCTCAAAACTCACCTCTTTTCCTTTTATAGATCAAAGAAGGAATAAATTGTTTCAAGCATATTTAGTAGTTAGTTTGGTTAGCTGAATCTCCCCTTGTAATAGAATCTGCATGAAATATTTCTACAGGGGTCACATAAAACACAGAGGATGTTCTTCAGCTGTAAAAGAGTACAATGTGCACTTTTGCATCTAGGCTATTTTGCAAGTGAGAAGAATGGTTCCCTTTTCCCACTTTTTAATTTTTATCTTAGATCAAAGCAGAGATCTTTAAATGAAATATTGTTATTATTACATTTACAATAATATAGTGGTGACTAAGACATTACTGGATGAAAAGCACCGCATTATAAATCTCCAATACTTATGCCAGATAGATGAAGGGAGGGAGGGATGGACTGCATTTATGTAACACAGTTTCTTTGGGAACTCAAGGCACTGTCCTCATTTTATTTCTACAACAGCCTTGTAAGATAAGTTGAGAAGTTGTGCCTAGCCCACAGTTACCCAGTAAGCTCAATAGTCAACGAATGACTTGAACCTTGGTTACTGCTGTCTTAGTCTAGAAATGTAACACTAGATCACACTGATTGTCCACACTAGTATGAGATACCTGAATACCTTGATAAATTTTTCTTAGAATAGGAATGGACAGCTGTTTTTCTCCTAAGAGTCGCATTTCTTCTGCACGATGTATGAGGTGTAGCAAGCAATGGAGGGGTTAAAGCAGGGGTGTCAAACTCAATTTCATTGAGGGCCACATCAGCATTGTGGTTGTCCTCAGGGGGCCGGGTAGGTGTGGCCAGGGTGGGCGTGGCTTACTGGGTGGGTGTGGCTGGAGAGGGTGTGGCCTACTGGGTGGTCATGGCCAGCTCTTCATCGTTCGCATCAAGGGTGCCTGTGGGGCCTGGGCAGGAGTGGGACAGATTTGAGGGTCTCTGGCAGAAGGGAGTGGGACCAGGGCAAGCGCCAAGGCATGGTCCACTGGAAGAGTAGGTGAGGGTCATTTGCTGGCCACTTCCAAGCGATGGTGCATTTCTTCATTCCTCACAAAGGGTGACACCTCCCCAGCATGCACCCAGGTGGCGGGGCCAATGGGGCAGGGGTCAGTCCCTTGCTGTTTCCAGACGGCCTTGTGGAGCTAAGACTGAATGCGTTTCAGCATAGATGGCCACCACAAAATTGTATATTGGCTCTTGGGAGGTCTGGGCTGGGGCCAAGGCAGCAGGGGCCGTTCCCTCACTGTTTCCAGGATGGCTTCGCGGGCCACATGAAACCACGTCGCAAGCCGCATCCAGCCCCCTGGGCCTTGTGTTTGACATGTCTGAGTTAAAGCATTAAGAAGCTGGACACACACACACACACACACACACACACACACACACACACACACATTCCTTCATCCAGCACCTTCTTTGCCTTCTTTCAAGCAGCAGGGAAATGAAACATAACTCTGGCTGATGACCTGAACTGAGGCCTTGCTTACAGCTGAAACTACAGTGAGGTAGTCCAGTTCCTCAATCCTTTTATAGAGAAATTGATTTGCTCTTTACATGATTGATGGTGATTATATATACATCATTGTCAACTTTTAGAGATCACATAAATAGATTTTGTCCATTATGATCTGACTCTAACTTGGTCTTTAACCACCACATTCTGGACCACTTGTAGCTTCCAGGTAATCTTCAAGGGCATATGAATTGTCTCTGGTTGTGAGCCACTCAGAGTTGTTTGCTGAGGTGGACAGCTATAGAAATCAAACAAATAAAAATACATTCAATATCATGTTGTGGAAACTGACTGGCTTTCTTGCTTGTATATAATCAGTATGAGATCTGTTTCCACATCTAGCTCCTGGCCATATGTTTGATGTTACAATTAACTTTCTCCACCTCCTTTTAGCAATAATGTAGTCAATTTGATTTCTATATATTTCATTTAGGGGTATCCATGAATAGAGACATAATTTTGGTCGTTTTGAAGACTGTGTTAAACATGAAGAAATCTATGAAGCTATGAAGAGTGACAGCAGTTGATAAGTTGGTCCCCTGCTTCATTTGATTTCCTGTACAGTCCAATTACATTTTCCTCCTTAATCTTTCCAACTTTGGCATTCCAGTCTCCAGTCATATGCAGCATATCGTGCTTGCATGTTCTGTCAATTTACCTAGTGATAACAAGATAACTGCTCTGTGTATGAATGTGTGTGTAGATATGTGTGTGTGTGTGTAGAACAGCGGTTCTCAACCTATGGGTCGCGACCCCATTTGGGGTCGAACGACCGTTTCGCGGGGGTCGCCGGACACCGCGGTCCGCCATTTTGGGTTTTGTTTGTTTTGTTTGTTTTGTCACATGCGCACTGCGCGTGCGCAGATCGGGCCATCGCACGCGCGCTGTGCATGCACAGATCAGCCCGTCGTGGTCCACCATATTTTTTTTCATCGCGTGCGTGCCGCGCATGTACGGTTCGTGTCGTCGCGCGCGCGCTGTGCATGCGCGGATCAGCCTGTCGCGGTCCGCCATTTTGATTTTGTTTTTTTTGTTTTGTTTTTTTTGCATCGCGTGCGCTGCGCATGCGCGGATCAGCCCGGTGCGTGCGCGCATGCGCGTGCCTGGGTCGCGCTGCGCATGGGCGGGGCAAGTGGGGTCTCAACCTGAAAAAGGTTGAGAACCACTGGTGTAGAATGTGTGTGTAGATATCATATACCTGTCTATTTATACTTATAAATATAGAAGCAGCAATAAAATTAAACATTAAAAATAAAAAGAAATTAATTTATGAAAAAATGAGATTAAATGGAAGAAGAAATCTTTGGGGCAAATTAATTAAAGAATTCCAATTGTTTAGCCATGACATAGCACAGAATGTTGGACTAGATGAGCTGTTGAGTTGAGTTGATCTAGCAGGACACCTCCTGCATTTTTATATTCTAATGAGCATTTGAAGACCTCTTCCTTGTTTTCCATGGTCTTTGAGTTACAATATTGGCAACATCCTCCATCTGAATTTGGTATTAGAAAGCAGGATAATTACTTCCACTTTATCCTTAATCAAGCATACATTGTTGGCAATTAATATTCTAGCCAAACATTTGCAAACAGAATATGATATTCTCAAGTTCTTTCATAAAGACATTAACAATAGAGCTATTAACGGAAAAAAAGAGAAATTCATGCCCTTTAATATTTTGACGTCATCTAGAATGCTAAAATGATAATTCTAGTTATAAGTAATATTTTAAAATGAAGTTTATAATCTGAGGAGAATGAAACGTACTACTTCATGCCTTATCTTTCACAAGAAACTGTAACTAAGCTGATCTCTTTATTTAATGTATTTCTATCCTGTTGCAATCTAAAGACTCTTGGCAGCTTATTTACAATATACTAACCAATCAAAGTGTCTGTGTTTCATCATAACATTAAAATAACGCCAGCCCAACATGAGAATACAGACAATACAGATAGAACCGAAAGAAGGCATCATAAAGCATTAGTTCATTTCTTGTTCTTCGTTTCAGAACTCCCTAATTGTTGAAATATTGACTGGAAGATGTGTCATTTGTTTTGCTGGAATCTGGAAGTGAACCAGTTTTGCTGGGCCTTGCAGCTTGCAGAAAAGTTGGTCAAATGTTTGCTTCCATCTACTGTGCAGAGCGCCAATTTGGTGCAGCGGTGCATCAAGGTAGAAACTGGGGGAGTGGAGTTCTGCCTTAGGCACAAAGCTAACTGGGTGACTTTGGGCCAGTCACTCTCTTTTAGCCGTAGGAAGAAGACAAGGACAAACCACTCCTGAAAATCTTTCCAAGAAAACTTCAGAGACTTGTGCAGGTAATTGTTAGGAGTGAAGACTATCTGTAGTGTATCCATAAGTTTGTCAAAAGTCAGGACTGCAGATAAAGGAAAGGCAGGATTTAAAAATAACACCATTGAATTAATAACTATTAATTAAAATTAATTGCCTGCAAAAAAAATTGTTCCATTTATATAATTAATCAGTCTCCCATCTCTATGTACCAGTCACACACATACAATATATTGGTTATAGGAAAGAAAAGGAAGGGATAAAACTAGATGAAGATACGGACAGAGAGGGAGAGAAATTATTTTTGGCCATTGCAAAAATGATTAAAATCAGCTGGTAATCATCCTGTCCAAAATACTGTAGCTCTTAATTGCCAAGATGATCTTCAAAAGCATCCATACTTTTCAACAGTGATGTCTGCAGCTATGTCCACCCATGTTCCTTTGTTCAGAAAACGTAAGATGGCCCACCATAAGTAAAGCATATGTTGCTATTGAGCACCTATAGCAGCGGTTCTCAACCTTTTCCGGGGCTTGACCCCGGCCCGCATCGCACAAAAAAAATGGCGGGCATGCGCAGCGCGACGGCCCGCATCGCAATAGGAAAAAAAATGGCTGACCAAAAAAATGGCCGACCAAAAAAAAATGGCGGGCCTGCACCGCGCATGCGCAGCACGATGGGGCGCATCGCGCATGCATTGTGGGGTGCATCACGCATGCGTGGCACGAAGGGGTGCATCATGCATGCGCGGCGCAACGGCCCACATCGGGATAGGAAAAAAAATGGCCGACCAAAAAAAAATGGCCCACCCAAAAAAAAATGGTGGGCCTGCACTGCGCATGCGCAGCGCGACGGGGTGCCGCGCGCATGCGTGGCGCAACGGCCCGCATCGTGATAGGGAAAAAATGGCCGACCCAAAAAAATGGCCGACGAAAAAAAAAATGGCGGACTGCGGTGCTTGGCGACCCCCGCAAAATGGTCGTTCAACCCCAAATGGGGTCGCGACCCACAGGTTGAGAACCGCTGACCTATAGCATATTTAATATTGGCAATTGTAGTATAAAATATTCATATTACTCATACCATGCAGGTAATTACAGCCACATTTGGATAACACATCAAACAGAACTTTACTACTAGTTAGCTTCTTTCTAGTATCTTGTATGCTTCTTTAATTACAAGCTTCTTTAATATGTTCTTTGTTATATCTGGGACTAATTTAGGTTTACTTCTGTGCTTCACAAAGTTAAAATAGGCAAGAATTTAAATATGAAACAAACTAGTGGCGGTAGGAGAGCTGAGAGAACTTCAGCAGGAAAGAGATAGCTGGCATGACTGCATGAGTTTATATAGGCTAGCAATGTTTGCTGGTTTGTTTTTGAGCCTCAGCCCTAAATCTGCAACATTATTTTTAAGACTTGTTCTTTATTTTTAATAATTTGATTCTTTAATCTCAGTTGTGTGAGTTACAAATAACTGGTAATGATGCTTCTAGTTTCATCAGATTCCAGCCAAAATACAACATAGAAATATGCGGACACTAAGACTGATCTACAGTTGCAAGGATTCTTGAGATCATTCATGACAAATGCTCTAAGTCTGCACATGTATATTATCATTAAAATCTGACAGAGTTTAGCAGTCCTAGTGACCATGTAGATATTTTTTAAAAAGTAAGTAAAGGTCATTGAATTGTACTTCCAGTTGTCTGGAAATGTAAGAAGAGAAAAAGTTGAACAGAAAATTCACATTTAAGCCATTTTCAGGCTAATGGACACATGGTATATATTTGTGCTTATTCTCTCAGAGAGTTCATTGTTGGGGTGTAATTTTATGGAGTTGCTCTTCTTTCTTCAAATGAGGCAAGGAAATGCCCTGGAAGCCCTCCAGCCACTGAGTAAATCAAGTGGATGAGTAACAGCAGCAGCAGCTACACTGCCAGGCTAAATGTCTATTTGATGCAGAGTTGGGATGGGGAGGAAATATCAAGGGGAAGAGCTCCCGTTTAATCATTGTAAGCTACATTCCTAATAAATACCTAACCAAATGCAGCCACTGCTCTTCTTTATTCTTCTTTTACATCCTCAAATAACAGTTCTACCCCTCAAGTAACTGCACTAGGATATAAAAGAGGAGATGGACCACATTTCAACATGCAAACTATTTCCACTTGTTCCTTGACAATGAATCTTTAAAGGAAGAAATAGTCTTGGGAGATCCATGTAAATCAGCGGTTCTCAACCTTTTTCAGGCTGCGACCCCGACCTGCATCGCGCATGCGTGGCGCGACAGCCCGCATCGTGCGTGCACGGCACACGTGCGACGGCCCGCATGCACGATGCAACGGCCCGCATCGCACATGCATGGTGCGTGCGCAACGGCCCGCATCACGCATGCGCAGCGCGCGCACAATGGTCCGCATCGCGCATGCGTAGCGCACGCACGACGGTCTGCATCGCGCATGCATGGCGTGACGGTCCGCATTGTGCATGTGCGGCACGCGCGACAGCCACATCGCGCATGCGCGGTGCGATGGCCCGCATTGTGCATGCGCGGTGCTGCCCCCGGCGCCGGCCGAGGGGAAAAGGGGAAAAAATGGCGGACTGCGGTGTTTGGCAACCCCCGTGAAATGGTCGTTCGACCCCAAATGGGGTCGCGACCCACAGGTTGAGAACCGCTGATGTAAATCAATTTAATAGAGAGACTTTTGATACTATGCCGAGTAAGACATAATAGTTTATTGACGATAAGTAATAGTTATTGGTAGTCCTCAATTTACAACCTTTTGTTTAATGACCATTCACACTTACAACGGCACTAAAAAAAATTGACCTACAACCGGTTCTCACAACTTACAACTATCAAAGCATGCTCCCAGTGACATAATCAAAATTCAGGCATTTGGCAACTGGCAATGTATTTACAATGGTTACAACATCCCGGGGGTACGTGATCACCATTTGCAACCTTCCCAGCCAGCTTCCAACAGATAACGGGAAAGCCAGGCTCACTTATAACCTCATGATTCAATTGACAACTGCAGTGATTTGCTTAATAACCATTGCAAAAAGATCACAAGGCTTTAACAATTGCCACACTTAGCAACTGAAATTCTGGCTCCAATTGTGGTCTTAAGTCAAGGACTACCTGTACATCTAAATATACTCTTCTGCTTAAGCTGTGATTCAGAAATTCATTCTCAGAAACTGTTTTGTTGATACATCAGTGGGACAAAGAATGGAGTACAGACCAATTGATAATAGCAATGGCATTTAGACTTATATACCATTTCACAGTGCTTCACAGCCCTCTCTGAGCGGTTTACAGAGTCAGCCTATGGCCCCCAATAATCTGGGTCCTCCTTTTACTGACCTCGGAAGGATGGAAGGCTGAGTCAACCTTGAGCTGGTCAGGACTGAACTGCTGGCAGTCGGCAGAATTAGCCTGCCATGCTGCATTCTAACCACTGCACCACCACGGCTCGTTGGTGGCACAGTGGTTTGAATAAATGAAGGGTTGGCTGTATGTATAAGATTCCTAAGCCTTGATTTTTCATTTTCTTGAAAAGAAAGCTTGAAAAATAATATTGCAGCAAGGAAATTATTCCATCTCTGCAGCATTGTTAGAACAATTATTTCAGAAACTTAACAAGGACATAAAAAATTTACCTCTAATATTTCTCAGATAAAAATAGAAGCTCCCTTCTACTTTTCCAGTTTTGACTGATATAGGTTATTAGAAGTTTAAATTATTTACTGAATGATATATTTCTATCCCACTCTTCAAAGCCTAAGCATTTACAAGGCAGTAGAACTAATACAAATACTCAAAGCAAGCGATGAAATCCACATTTATTGAGCTTTTGCATGAAGATTCTCCCTTTATTTTCTCCCTGCCACCTTCTAGGCTCTTTCAAAATCTGCTTTGGCTAGCTGGAAGCATTTGCAGCAGATTTTGAGGGTGCACAAGATCTGCACGATGAAAAATAGCTGCATGCCTCTCACTCATGGAAACTCTTCATTAGATTCCCTCCTATCAAAGAATTCACCTGCACAAGTCTGTTTATTTCTTTAAAGCATTAAATTAAAATCAGTTACAAAAATAAAACCCAGAGGTTAATAAAGAAAAATATAAGGAAATCGGAATATGGCCAAAAAAAATAATAATCAAAAATTCAGTCTAAAAAAATGAATTGTAAAAATCTCAGAACTAGCAGAAATGGCAAAACTAACCTGTCCAATCAGGAAGAAAATAAGAAGTATATATTTTTTTTAATCTGGAAACCTTTGATGGACTGTTTGCTAAAAGAAAAAAACCCCCAAAATGATGCGTTATGGATTTAATCACTTAAACAAAATGAAAATTAAATAGGGGGCTGAAGGTATTTTGGAAGGAGTTAAGAGGGAAGGGAGATAATAGGTTTGTCAGCATCTGTTGAAGAGAAGGTCAGAAGTTATTTCATAACTTTAGTTTTCTTTCATGCTTTTTTCTTTTCTTGCACCCTTTCTCTTCTTCTTTTCTTTCTTGTCTATCTTTTTCTTTATATTTGCTTTGTACCTTATGTAAAATCCCCAAAAAATATAAATAACAATATAGAGCCTTCCTAAAGGGAGCAATGGATTATTATTAGCGTGGGATAGGTAACCAGTCCTGTGCCATGTAGAGCTTTTAGATTATAAACCAGCACTTTGGATTCCATTGGATAGCTTGGATGGCAGTGGTGTTACATGGTCATATCTGTCAGCCCTTTGAGGGAGACCAGACTTTGAACATCAAAGCTATAAATGCTAAAACTATTTCTATTATAGGGCATAGAAACAGAATCTTGCAACCCTGACTGTGTATTCCCCCTCTCCACATTTTTCCTAAAGAGAACTAGGGAGAGTCCAATCTGAAAGTTTTTTATTCCTGCTTTGGGGATTCACATTTCTCTTACCTGATCCCTGCCTTGGCTGTGGCTCTTCCTCCTGTTAATCAAGGTTATTTTCACAGCCCATTATATCACCAAAGTGTGACAAAATAAAAAAAGACAATGATATACAATCTAAGCCAAGGGTCTTCAGACTTGTCCCTTTTATGAGTTGTGGACTTCAACTCCCAGAATTCCTCAGCCAGTGTGCCTAGCTGAGGAATTCTGGGAGTTGAGGTCCACAAGTCATAAAAGAGACAAGTTTGAAGACCCCTGATCTAAGCCCATCATATAAATAATGAATGAGTTAAGATATAAATATATATAAAAAACAGAAATTAGGACTGTGCCTGATCAATGAAAGCATGCATTTTATTCATTTAAATAACATATATGGCTTGAACATTGAAAGTCTGGGTAGTTTATAACAATAAAAACAAGTAAACAATCGAATAAAAAAAACATGTTAATAGGTGACCCAGCTATTGTAGCGTATACTAACATCACATTTTAGATCCTTGAAAGGGATTAATTTGCAGTCCTCAGTGTAATATTTACACTGTGATTGAACCAAGAGATGAATATTTGTTTCACATATGCAGCCTTAACAGTCCAGTACTTTAGGGATGAGTGAAGTGATCCATAAATGTGTTAAGTTTGGAGTACTGGTTTCAATTACATTATTACATTACATTACATTATTTAACTCCAGGAGTTTCATTTAATTGATGGAGAGATAATTGATCTAGAGGGATAAACTGTATACTGAAAAACAGAAAGGCAAATAACTACTAAGAGTGACCTCATCACTCTTTGTACCAATTACTTTTTTTTCAGGTTATTATTCCTGAATGGAACTGAATGTCTCTTAGTTGTTGCATGTGAATTGAGATCTGTTCCAATTTGTCTCCCCACTCTTCATTTTTTTAAAAAATGGACTTTGTTTTACAGATATATTTGTAGGTACTTTCATGGGTTATTCTGATGAACATGATTAAGCTGCTGATTCTGTTTCATTTTTCATGAATATCCTGTGGGCGGATTCATACTAGCCTCTTTGAATGATATTGGCACCTATAAAAAGGGTATAAATATAAGAAAGTAAGAAGTAAAGTAGAAATAATAATACAAGTATGAGTGGGTAAACAATGGATCTTAACTATTGCAAAAGCTTATAATATCTAGTTCATTAAGGACTTAGGCTTTTACTTAGGCTTTTATGCAGTATTTCATATCCTTTCTCTAAAGAAAACGCAAAGATTATTGTTGAATATTAAGCCGAAGGTACTTGATTGAGACAGTACAGATCAAAGACAAAACTATAAACAGAACATAAATCAGTACTTGGTGTTATCAATTAGTGAAATATAATATAAAAACCCCAAATTTTGATGTGGCACAAATCTATATAAATTCTAATTAGTATTAAATTCTACATCAGATTTACATCAAAGCATACTCTTCACAACTGAAGCATTCTTACAGAGAATGAATTCTTCTCCTCCGCCTTCTCCTGCAATATATTTAACCCATTTTAAGGCATATATGTTTTATGCGTGTCTCACCTAACTTTACTAGAAAATTAGACCAGTGATCTTCACTTGGAAAAGCAAAACCTACCTGCAACCTTAAGGTCATTGGCTGAGCTTCCTTGTTCTAATTGAAAGGCTATATAGGCTATCTCCAGTTTTAAAGATGCATCAGAAGGAAAAGCAGGGTCTTTTTTTCTTTGGAAGATCGAGCACTGATCCCATCGTCACTGAAATAAAGCAAGTATTTCTATTTATTTATAAACTAGTTGGATGGATATTTTCACTCTCCTTTTATTGTCCTTTCTTTTTTCATCAATATGTTTCCTCTCTTTGCAATCCTCTCAGCAATGAGTAAAATGGCCAAATAATTCCAGCACAAATTCAATTTTGTCATGTTTATCCATTTTTATGAATAGATTTATTTAGGGTTCCTCAGACTTTTTTCACAATGGATAAATTACTATGGGTTTTGGGTTTTTTTACTTTTTTTCTTGCAAATTCTAGAAAACCTTCCTTTGAATCTTTACAGAAGTTTAGACAGGGTTTCATGCAAACAAAACTTGCCTTAACATTGCAAATAAAAGTAGCCAGTGATGGGAAGACCTTAATTTGGACATGGTTAGAGTATTATTTCCATGTTCATTATTTCTTCGATAGGTTCTCTAATTATAAGCTACATTCAGTGTATTGATAAAAGTGAATATTTGTAGCTCAGAGTTGAACTATGGGGTCCTTGGACTGATGATGTTACCTACTTTGGTAATGAAACCTCTGCAAAAAAAAAATACCCCACCAAACTCAGAGACATCAAGGAGCCCACATTCAATATACCTGGACCATTGCTCAGGCACTACCAATTCCTTTCATTCTCCTCATAGTTTCATCCCCATATACAGTATTTAATCTGCTCCAAAGTGGCCACATTTCATGGATGCACAAGAAGTGCAAGTGGGAAGATAAACTCTTTGACTTTGAGAAGATATGTTAGCAGGCAGACATCAGCTCTACAGAACTTGAATAATGCCTTTCTTGAGCTTCCAGTTTTTAATGATGCAAGATGACAGCACCACGTTTGGTTCAGCTGAGTTTAACTCCATTAAGAGACTAGCCTGATATCTGTTTGTAGGAAAACAACTTGGTATTTCAGCAATGGATTTGATAGATGCCATCAGGGCAATTGAACAAGAGGGCCATGTTAATGAGGAAAGTTTAATAGGAAAAGAAAGAAAGCCCAGTACTTTATTGAAAGATACGATACAGAGCTGAAGAAGCTTCTTAGATGAGAAGCGAAATGTCTTCAAAGAAAAAAAACCCCAAGAAAGTCCAGTTGCTTCATGAAAAAAGCACCTTTGGTACAGAGTAAATTGTTAGTGCAAGACTCAGCTTTGGGGGCCATTTCAATCAAAGCTAATCAACAACCTTAAGTGGGAATGTGTTCATGAAATCTGCTTATAATATTCAAAACTAACCTCAGTACAGACAATAATTTGAAAAATGACAGAATATTCTCAATGATGGTTATAGGCCAGATTAGTAGAAATGATGTGCGGGGTTTCAAGAACTGTTGTTCATCATCATCATCCTCATCTGCTTCTTTATGATGGGCTTGTCAGTAGGAAATGACAGAGAATATATGATGGAAATCACAGCGGGGTTCAGTCTTGCCTGTATTTGCATATTTATTCTTCAGACTTCTAAAGATGCTTCCATATCTTATTACAAGTTGGTATTGGCTATATAGTAGGCTGCTGATGTTCATTCTTTCATTCTTTAGAAAGTATGCTGGGATGGGTGAGGATTTATCTTCATCTCTGATGATATAAAATCTCATATTCTTGTAAAAATTTGGGTTTTTTTTAGACTTTGTGTGTTCACATTATGTTTCAAGTGTTCAATGCACCCAAGTGCTAAATGCCACTTTTAATGCACGTCTGCAGTATCAAGCTAACACTTCCTTTCTGCAGCAGTAATGAGACAATCTATGAACAAAACTCTGAGCTTGCTTAGCAGGAACCAATGCTCTCTTTCTATCCCATAGCATGTACACAGGTTTACCTTGTCCTGGTTCCGTTACCTAGAGTGTACTTTTAAATAATTGAATCCTCTTTTTTTGTCACAAGAAAAAGAATATTCATTCATCCAAGTTTTCCATCATTGCCTTTTGACTCTGAATATATTTCGTTTTTGCAGTCAGGGAATTCATACTTTGGAATAAACTCCATTAAATTAGATAGGACTTACTTGTAAAAAGAGCCATGGTGGTGCAGTGTTTAGAATGCAGTATGGCAGGCTAACTCTGCCGACTGCCAGCAGTTCAATCCTGACCAGCTCAAGGCTGACTCAGTCTTCCATCCTTCTGAGGTTGGTAAAAGGAGGACCCAGATTGTTGGAGAAAATATGCTGACTCTGTAAACTGCTTAGAGAAGGCTGTAAAGCACTGTGAAGTGGTATATAAGTCTAAGTGCTATTGCTACATCTTGCCATAGTCTGTGGTTACATCTAATCAGCTATTAATGATCTGCCAAAAGCTAATAAGATTCAAGCCCAGTTAGTATTTGAAAGATTATCAGAAGGTCCATGGCCAACCCCTCTTCAATACTGGGTTTAAGAAAAAGATAATTCCTGATGATTCCTTAATCTGATCAATGGGTTTATTTTTCATTGTGTTTTGGAATCTTTTGGAAACATCCTGAGCTCTCAATCAGACATCAAACAAAATTTCTCCATAGGTAATCCAGACTTACAAAATGTTTTGCATTCAAACCCTTTCAAATTCAAAGCAACATGTTCTGTGGTCAATGGTCCTAGTCTGAATGCAAAAGCCTCTTTTGAGTGCCAAGTACAATACCCAAAACAGGATGTTTTATATTCAAAACCAAGCTAAAAATCATAATTTCTTTGATGAAATAGTTTGGACGAATGTATTTCAGATTATGTCGCATAATTCAAGATAAACCAAGAGTAATTCAGACTTCAGTTAAAAGCTTTAACTTCAGAAATGGACATTGGAATCCTTTAAATGTTCAAATTATGAGGAGGAAAACAAGGAGAAACGTAAGAAGTATATAACTACATAAAGAATTCCATATAGGTAACGTGCTGATGCTGAAATTCATGTATTAATTCATTTTCTCCTTCCATTACTTTAAAACATCCCATTTGCAGAACCGTGGATGCTGGGTGGGGCCCTATACTGTGCCAAAGGATAATTCTATCCCTTTGAGGAAGTTGTTTTTTCCAACCCAATTCAAGAAATAACATTCCATCAGAAACATGCAAGCCTTCTGGGAGTCGCTTGGGATTTTGCCACCCAGATATGGTGTGCCTCGTTAAAAAGCATTCTTAAAGTTGCCTATCAATTACTAGATAACGATAATTGATCACAGTGTTTCCAATGTCTTAGACCCATCTGGTCTTCCCGTTTCAGTGTTGGCCATCATACCTACATTTAGATCAAGCCAGATGAGTCAATGCGTACCATTTTCAAGCAAACGTTTCTCCTCTTTTTTGATCATGTATAAGCCTTGCCAAGTTGACACTTGGCAGATCCATTGAACTGTAACCAGCTGTATAAGCAGAACTCCAGATGTCAGTCCAGGAAGAAGCTGAAGATCAGCCCTGGGGTAAAGAAGAGTTAGAACAAGCTTGAGTGGCTTTGCCTTCCAGATTTAGCCATAGACTTAAAAACCAAGAAGGAAACTCCACACTTCCAACATGAATGACTTTCTGCCAAAATAGTGCCAATTTTGGATCATAGGAGCAAAGTCCTCTATTTCCAAAGCCTATTGCAACTAATTCTACATTGTGCTCTAAGTATGTATCTCATTTCCTTTCTCCTCCCTCCCTCCCTTCCTCCTTCATTGGCATCAGAGGCCAAGCAGTCTGCATGTCACTATGTAATAAACCTGATGCAAAACATGTCAAACATTTCCAAACTACGTTATGCAACTGCCTTTTCCAATAAATTGGGAAATATCATTTTGAAGTCTTTAAAGTCAATATTTATTTTTGTTAATTAACTGAAAGCATAATGGATCTGTCTAGTCTCTCTTCCAATTCTCTGATTAACCAGTCTCAATTTCAGTGTGCAGCCTGTAGCACTTCTATTTTTACCCCAGATGGAAGAGTCTTAAATTGCTTATTTTCTGTTTACTAAAGTCATCCTGTTTGTTCCCATGGAAACTGTGGCAAGTGTCACAGCTTAACTGTTTTATTAAATGGATTGAAGCTGGAGCTACACAATTTGAAAGGCAAGACCTGTCAGTTTTTATGTGTGGCTTGTGCAATCGTAAAATGACACACAACAGGAGAAACAATATAAATTTTATTTTCTGATACATGCTAGAATGCCACAGCCTTCCCAAGTTGACACCCTGCAGATATATTGAACTATACCTCCCATCAAAGTATGGCATTCAAGGTGACTAAATATAGGAAGAGAAACATAAAACAAAAGGGTGAAAAATACATTTAGAAATATTATACGAAGCTAATCCAATACCGATAAGGAGCAGGGGTCAAGAAGACATGCTGAAAGGCTAAAAATAAAGGTGTATCTTGACACCTTTCCTAAAAGCAGAGAAATGGCAAAGCAACTGCAGTTCCGAAGAGAGCCCCTTGACATTTCAGGAATCACACAGAAGAAGACCTTTTGCCAGATGACTAACCAGCAGGGTATTGCATTGGGAGCTATCATTAGAAAGACCTCCCCTTGAGGAATTAACATCTAGGATGGGTCACCATGAAGCAGGTGACTTATTCTGGAGACTAATCCTGTGGATTGAGTGCAAAAAGTGATCAGTCAACCTAGTGCAGTAAATGGGGTGTCATCATACGGCAGTGTCTGCCTTATTTTGTTGCAGTTCTTTAAGGGTTCATCCTGATGATACCAGTCCATATGCTTTATAGCTGTTATTTGGTTTTTGTTTTAATCTGAGCAACAGCCTAGACTCCCAGGCAGAGGAGGAGTCCTAAAAGTTACTGTACTGTAAATAAGTAGCAGGTACTGGAGGGGAAAAAACAGATTTCACTATTTTCAGTCAATTACGTGTCTATTTTTGAAAAGGAACAAGCTAAATATAAATGGTACAGAAAAGTGCCCTTTTTGCTGATTTCAGTGTATGCGCTGGACTTCAAAACCAAAAGAGCATTTTTCCATATCTATTTTCTGCCATTTCGGTGATGCTTTCTGCATGTTTTCAGTGTGATGGACGTGAACGCAATGGCAGGCACTCTGCAATTGCTTTCGTAGGCTGCACCAACAAAAGCACAACTTAAATCAGATTGTTGAGCCAGAGAGATAATTGCTGCCATAGGTTTTTTTTGGGGGGGGGGCTAAGTAACCTTAGTCAGGACTTGCCTGAAGTTTGTGGAGGATGAACCAGCACTTGTAAGTTTCCACGTTTCTGCTTCTAGCCAGAACAGTCTGTGTGTGTGTGTGTGTGTGTGTGTGTGTGTGTGTGTGCGTGTGCGTGTGCGTGTGTGTGTATGCACAAAGAAAGAGAGTGACAGCCTGGGATTGAGCATACTGGTCGAACAAATACTGCAGTTTTTATCGAATTGAATACAGTCTTATATTTTTGACCATCCTGATTTTGGCTGAAGGGTATCCTGATCCAGCCCATGGTTCCCAACTTTATTTGTTTTGGCAGCAATCCCAGAAGATTCTGGGCATATATATCCCTGTGCAAATGACCAGGAAAAATCTTTCACATGATCACCTACAAGCCTTTGGGAAACCACGTCTGCCTCAGTGCTTTAGGGACCAAAAGGGCTTCATTTGTGGCATTGCCATAAATAAAGTTCTCAATCATTTGAATGGGTCTAAAGACAAAATTTCACTTGGTTGTTGATACTGTGTAGGATCCTAAGTGTTGATCCCTGGTAGGATTCTACACATGTGTTCAAAGCTTTTGTGGTGCACAAAATGCAGTTGGGGAAGAAGCCACAATGCAAGTGGGAGGTGTTCTGGGGTAGAGCACACTGTGTTTGAATTGTCAGAGGACAAGAGTGCCTGTATTTCACTGACCATTTTGGAATCTCTTATAAGGAAGTAGCTGGAACTGAATTATTTCCATAGAAACTTTTGTTGATGCTTTTTCCTTTTCTTTCTAGGGTCTACCTTCATTTGTAACACCCACATCATCCCAGTGAAAAATCAAGAAGGAGTGGCCATGATGTTTATTATTTGCTTTGAATATGTAACTGATGAAGAAAATGTGGAGTCTCCAGAGAAATTCAGCCAGATACTAACAGCCAAAGTTACAAACCGTAAGTATATGTATCTTTATTAGGGGTACCTCTGGGGTAAGAGAAGTAGAATTCTTGAGCAGGGGGTTGAAGATGTCTAAGGTCCCTTGCAACGTTGCTATTTTGTTATTCTGTAAGAATTGAGTAATGATCATAGCATGCTCTTTGGAAAGAAAATCTGTGGAATGGAATGAGCACAGCTCATGGAAAAGCAGGTGCTTTTGTTAACAATACCTGGGTTCAATTATTATATTTCCACTTGAGGAATATGTGCCATAAGTTCAAAATGATTATTGTTGTTTAATTGTTCAGTCGTTGCTGTTCTTTGTGACCCAATGGTCAGTACTGACCTATAAATGACTGCCAATATCTTAAGAGTATTAATCATGCCTTCATGCAGATTCACATATAATTTTAAGCTTCAAATTCTGGAATGTTCATTTTTATGATAGCTTCATGAATTCTATTCAGGGGTAAGTGTGTGTGAGCCATTTCAAAGTGGGGACAGCTTCGCCTCCAAATTAAACAAAATCCAAATCAGAGTCAAACTTAATTGCTAGTAGCAATTCAGAGGGATAGAGATATGGCCACAACATCCAATGAGCTAGGGTTTTTTTCATAGCCAAATTCTATATGATAGGGTGAGAAGAGGGATCCAAGAGCTGTACTTTTGTGACTGATATAAGCAAGAACAAACAAAAAAATCCTATCCTAGGGATATAATGGTTTGGTATATCCTGGTCTATAATCAATCATATTAGTTGTGCTATTCCATTTCTGTGTGGTTTCAGAATTGCCACACAGCCTTTGCTACCCAGCCTCCAGGAACACCAGATATTATGCTTCTGGCTAGACACTGCAGACTGTGGGCTTCTGTTGCTGGAGGTTCATCACATACATTATGTGATTCAAATAACTGCAGTTTTATCTTTCATTTGGGAGAATCAACAGAAAAGATTTTCCATCTGCCTGGAGCTGCTGTTCTACTCAGAAAGAAAGAACAAAAAGCACCTAGTATCCTGAATTCTCCCTCCTATCCTCCATTCCAGGAATAAGCATGCCTGATGCCTCCTGACGAATTAATGTGTGCTGGCATTTCCATGGATTCCAGTGGGAGGTATTTTTTTTAGGAATGAGGTAATAAGTGACAAAAGGTTAACTGATTAAAAAGAATTACGAAAAAAGGGAGGGGGAAAATCTGCAATTGTTTCATGAAGGCAAACAGCCAAAAGGAAATACTGTGCCGTAAGGGCTACATATCAAGATTTTTATCTTGAACAGAAAATGAGTAGAATTACATATCTGCATAGCAGATACTAGACCTAGTTGGAACGATGAGTTTGCATAGTAGATATTATGGCTGCATCAGAAGTGGGTTTCCTGGGGGTTTCCCAGCAGGTTTACGGCCAGTCACAAAACAAAAAAGTCAGATGAGCAAAGATACCAAGCACAAGCCAATATGCACATTGGTCCCACAGTTACCCATTATAACTAAGCCATAACATTCCTCTGCAAATGTGAGCTTCAATGCAGCATTGTTGATTTTGAAGTGCATATAGCTGCATATAGAGACTAAGCCCTAGCCCTTGTTGGTGTCATTTGAGCTATAGGACAGGAAGAGGAAATTAAAATAGCAATTCCATTGTTCTGCTTACTGGAGCAGGTCTCTATAGCGTAGGTTACATAAATGTCTTAGCTTATCGAACCATGAAATTTAGAGTATAGCAAAACATCTTACACAATTTAGAATTCCCTTTGGTGTAGCCTGAACCTGGAGATCACTACTTTTAAAGACAGAAATGGCGGAGGTGGAAAATCTTACCTTTCAACAAATACATTAATTTAGGAAAAATGGCAACAAAATGGAGGGAAGCTGTTCCATCAGTTTTCTGCGGCCACAGTCAGATAATGAACAAAGGAAACTGGGGACTGTATATGACCCTTAGCTTTCAGCTTGCGTGTTTCTGGCCCTGGGTTTTGTCCTAAAATATAGAAATAGTTGTACGAGCCTTTGGATTCTTAACTTTGAGCAGGAATACAAAATTAGAATCCTTTCAGCTATCTTGTCTCCCAGATCTCCTAGCTGGAACATTTCTTGGAGTTTCTCTACTTATTTACTAGTTTTTAATTATCTAGTTAACTTTTCCCATTGTTATACAACCTAAGGAGACCACTCTGATACCAAAATCAACAGTCGAGAACACTGATTACTAATAAATGAGATAATAGAGTGGTCAAACCATCTAGAGGAGAATGTCCAACCTTGACAACATTAAAACTTGTGGATTTCAACTCCCAGAATTCTGGGAGTTGAAGTCCACAAGCCTTAAACTTGCCGTGGTTGGACATCCCCAATCTAGAGCTTCAGCAAGTGAGGATATGGTCATCAAATGGCCTGGCCAGCCTTGCTGTCAGTTTTGCACCTGACTACTTTGATTATGATATCTTCCTTTTAGATATATAGTTGGGCACAATATTTGAAGAAAACATTTGTGAAACTATAGGAAAGCAGAGATTAATTGGTATCCTGTATAATATATAAACACAGACAAATAACTCTTTGATCTTGCAAAAATGTTGAATGAAAATTATCCAACAGAGTTGAGGGAGGGAGGGAGGGAGGGAGAGTCAAGCATCTGGCAAGCCTTATATAGCTATAGAAAGACCTGGCTCAAAAAGCAGTTATAATCAGATAACTCATGTAGTAAAACTGGATGCCAGACCAAAAAGTTACTGAGAGAAAAATTATAGTTATTCACTGAGATATGAATCTTCGACAATTTCATTAAAAGCTACTTCATGATGTCATAGTTAGTTACAGTCTTGATTTTGAGAATGTAGATTTGCTTTTTATTTAGTTATATATTTTTGCTTCACTTCTTTTTTCAACGTTTCCACATGGCTCAAGCCAATAATAAAGCAAAACTGTGCAGCACTATACAGATGACTGAACTTAGATGAACTGTGCAGATTAAGAAATTAAGATTTCCTTTTCCAGAAGTTCATTACATTCATTCTTTATTTTGGTAAACCTGTGTTAGATATTAAAATTTATCATTTTGCAGATTGAAAAAGTGAACATGATTAATTCTTCATTCTTATGTTCTGCAGTAAACATTGACTATGAGAGAATCTTGGAGGAAGATATAAGGCGGTTGCTGATTGATGCATTTTTCTGAAGTCATGAGTAGCTCATTCCTGTCCTTGCTTTGTTTATTTAGTCACAAATCCTGCTCAGGAAAAAAAAACCATTCTAAATTCAAGTATTGTTTTTGATTACAAAGCAAAGGAATATGCTATGTAAGAAAGAAAATTCTGGAAGAGAAAAAAAATGTGGGAAATGTTGCAGTGATACAGTTAACATATTCATAAACAATCATATTAAACAGCCATTATAAACTATCAAACTTGACAATAGATTTTTTTAACTTATATTAAAAGTTATATAAATGGGTGGAACAATGTGTTATAAAAACTTTGTGAGCCTCATGTGACAAAATATTATATAACTGATATTCTGCTTACTTAGCCTGTTTCATTATTTAGCACAGTACTTGGCCTTACACATCTGAGCTTTACAGCAAAACAACCTATAAATAATTAATCTGCCTCCACCTCATATCATGATTGATTCCAAAATGGAATGTATTTCTTGCTTCAAAAGCCTGCCTGGTTAGGAATGCCTCGGGTTCTCAGTTCTCCACCTATAAGTTCAATATCACGTGTGTTGCCCTTTGGATATATATTGATTGTCCTTCTCCAATCTTTTTTTATCCTATATTTATCCTGTACCCTATGTTGAATATTGTAAACTGGACCAAGAAGCAGAAGTAAAAGAAGATTACAGCAAAGAAAACAGTTTCTAGCAAGTGAGAAAACGTTGGCCCCAGTTTGATTGGTTACAGGAGATAAAATCTGCATCCAAATTCTTTACAGGGACATCTTTATTAGTGGCTGCATAATCAATCATTCACTAGCCAGCTGGGGAGAAAAAAAATAATCTCCGTGTATAGCATGAACCAAGGTCATGCCACAGTACTGTGAATGCATCTGGTCTGGGCCTTAAACCTTCTCCTGCCAAGACCCATTGCTAGAGCCCCAAACTAGAATTACAGGTCACCCTTCCTCCTGTCACCATGCTTCTGGCCATATTCCCTGAAGACATGACCCAAAAGAGTGGCCCAACTCTCACAAAATCTACTGATTCTACCCTGCCATCTAGAAGTGAGCCTTGAATGTCCTGCAGTCTTAAATCTTATCCAATGTGCAAAAGATGCTATCAGTCTGAAAGGCCTCCTCCTCCTCCTCCTCCTCCTTAGATAATACAAGTGCTACATATATTTTAGTGTGAGAAATCATGGGACACTGATCCCCTAGTGCGGGGGTCTTCAAACTTGGCCCTTTTATGACTTGTGACTTCAACTCCCAGAATTCCTCAGCCAGGCATGTGATTGAAGATTTGAAACTAAGACTCCCAGCTCTGGTCTAGTGCTGCTTATTAGTTAACACTCATCAAATAATGATTTCCAGTGATTCAGATGCATAGATTAATTGAGTGAAATTACATCCCCTTGACACTACCTTTGCTATGCTGCTGATTTGCTTTCTCCCAGTTCCTCTTGAGTCATTTTGCCATCCCTGTCTGGGCAACAGAGTTTTTCGAAAGCTTTGTTTGAATTATTGTAAAATCAAATCTTCTCCTACTAGAAAGCAACAATGATGAATGGCTTTGCACATAATTCCTAGCAATAAGAGCTTTTCTGTTCTGTGCAACCTGGGTTCTGAATTTAGCAGTGCCAAAGGGATCGACTTGGCTTTCGTTGTCAACCATTCTCTTCTGCCCAGAGGCTTTCTATATCCAACTGGAATTGGCAAAGCACTCAGCTGTTTGATTTTGAAAACAATTTAATGCACCACTATTTGGTGGGTCTATAGCCATATTGAGACAAATGTTCTTGTGTGTGTATACTCCTTGTTTCATGCCCTAAAGGCTAGCCTCAAACTGTCTTCTTATTAAGTTAATGATTTAAAATAAGTAATCAAATGCTCTCTGTAAGTCCAGTTTTACTTATATTTCAGATGGTAACAACCTTTCAAGAGGAGCTTCATCAGGTAATTCTATTTACTGAAATACAATTTGCACTTGTTTCCTTCATTTATTTTACTTCAGTTGCAAAGTTCAGCTTTCTGATATCCTAAGTGTAGCGCTTCCCCTGAAAAGGCCATTGGCAACTAGGCCCTTCTGGCCCATTCTCAAGTGATCAACACCCCCCCCCCAGCCCAGGCACACCAACGCACCTTGGAGGGAGTTACAGGCTTTAATTAAAATAATAACTGTTAAGATAAAAATCAAATTAAGCATCACAATAATATAAAACATTAAACCGGTGAGCAAAATGTCTCAACAACTGTCTTTTCCGGCCAAATGGCCCTCACCAATCCTGTTGCTTCATTAACCCTCAGCCTCATTATGAGCCCTGGTGGCGCAGTGGTTAGAATGCTGTATTGCAAGCTAACTCTGCCCACAGTCAGGAGTTCGATCATGACAGACTCATGGTTGACTCAGCCTTCCATCCTTCTGAAGTCACTAAAATGTTGGGGGCAATATGCTGACTTTGTAAACCTCTTAGAGAAGGCTGTAGAACACTATGAAGTGGTATGTAAGTCTAAGTGCTATTACTAACATGTTCTCTCAGGCCAAGTGAAAGGCCTATCCAGACTTCCTTTCATGGCAGCCAGGGTGTAGTCTATAGGCTGATGATAGGCATCTATTCTTTCCCTGGAATGGCAATCTCATAATCTCTTTCTCTTTCTGAAGGAGTGCAGCCTCTTTCCCTCATAAGAATTTGTTCTTTCCGCTCAGTCCTGTTTTATCTCAGCTCCCTGAAGCTTACTCTTACTCCCAGAAAAAAAAGCCTCCCGGGGGGGTTTCTTCCTGTCCCATTTCAGGCATAAGGACCCAACCAGCCAGCCAACCAGGGAACGCTACTAATACCGTTAGAGCAGGCTACATAAAGTGTTCAGCTTTCTGAGTATTGTTTCTAAATATTGATTGGATCTGAAGACCTTTCTATTGTCATCTTAAGCATCAGAGTGATTGAGTGATTCCCTCATCAAATATATCCTTCCATCCACAATAGGGAGAGACTTAATAGATTTAATAGATATTCTCTTTTATTGATATTTAATAGATCTCATTCCTGAAATTCAGCAACAAAAAAACCCAAAAGTAGGAGTTTCCCTACACTTGGGGTAAGCCCGTAGGCCACTGTTTCTCAATCTTGGCAGATTTAAAGTCTGTGGATTTCAATTCCCAGAATTCCTCAGCCAGCATGCTGGCTAAGGAATGTTGGGAGTTGGAGTCCACACATTTTAAATCTGCCGAGGTTGAGAAACACTGACTTAGGCAGAGCTGCCTTCAGTATTTATTTATTTATTTATTTATTTCGGTCTTGTATGCCGCTCCTCTCCAGAGACTCGGAGTGGCTAACAACATGTATATAAAACATCAAATTTCAATACAAGTCCAAATAAAAATATCTAAAAAAACAAACTAACACCCACTCATATTCACCATTCAATCCACAATCATCCCCAGGCCTGCCGGCAGAGGTAAGTTTTAAGGTTTTTACAGAAGGCCAGGAGCGTGGGAGAAACGCGGACTTCAGGAGGCAGTTGGTTCCAGAGGGTGGGTGCCACAACAGAGAAAGCCCTCCCCCTGGGGCCCGCCAGCCGACATTGTTTCACTGACGGGACCCAGAGGAGGCCGACCCTGTGTGCTCTCACCGGTCGTAGGGAAGTATGTGGCAGAAGACGGTCCCGTAAGTATCCTGGTCCCTTGCCATAAAGGGCTTTATAGGTAATAACCAACACTTTGAATTGCGCTGGGAGACCAATAGGCAGCCAATGCAGCATGCAGAGAATTGACGAAATGTGGGCACGACGGGGTATTGTGGGTCATAAATAAATAAAAGCCTTGCTTGCTTGCTGAATTAATGAAAACATCATCCATACACTAATCTGAACTATCAGTCTCAATATAACTTCATTCAATTCATCTGTGCATCTGAATCACTACAAATGATTCCATGAATGTTAACTAGTATATAGCACAAGAGGACACATGGAGCTTAGCCTGAGATATATTTTGAATCTGGTTTGCTCATAACTCAAAGTTATAATGTATTTTTGGGCTCAGAATTCTGGTTAGTTTTTTTGCCATTTTGAACCATGGCTTTCTGGCTTATGAACTATGATATAGTGTCAACAGACTTTATTATTGTATCTTATTTCTTGTTCACTCTTTATTTGATTTTTGTGCTGTCCAGAATCTGGGTCCTGCTGAACAAGTTATCAAACCATAATAAAATCCTAGTTTTATAGTATGTGTCCATGTACCCTTTATCTCAGGTTAACATGAAGATGCAGTGATTCCAAGACCATAAATACTGCAAGCTCCTTTTATGTGAATAATCAAATAAAATCTAAAACAGTTGGATCCTTGCTCTGAGTCATTTTTCCATTTCCTTCTAGTCCTTTAAAGTATAAGGAACTGCTATATGGCTCAATTTTTCAGTCACAATCCTTCTACCTTCAATTTCTCCTATGCCTGACTGGGTACTCAGATCTGCATATTTAGATTAGATCAGCGGTTCTCAACCTTTTTCAGGCCGAGACCCCACCTGCGCCGCCCATGCGCGGTGCAACCCCGGCCTGCACTGCGCATGCGCGGCGCGACGGGCTGAACTGCGCATGCGCGGTGCGATGGGCTGAACCGCGCATGCGTGGCGCAATGGGCCGAATCATGCGACAGCCCGAACCGCGCATGCACGGCGCGACGGCCCGAATCGTACATGCGCGGCGCGCGCGTGACGGCTGAGGGGAAATGGGGAGAAAAAATGGCGGACTGCGGTGTTTGGCAACCCCCGTGAAACGGTCGTTCGACCCCAAATGGGGTCACGACCCACAGGTTGAGAACCGCTGGATTAGATGTTCTTGATGCAGTTGTGTTCATTTTATCCCTCAAAAGTACCATCAGAAGCTATTTCACATGGTTTAGCAAAAAGCTATTTCTTTGCAGGCAACAATGGTTGGTACTCTATCCTTGTATCTCATCACACCATCAGTTAGAATTACAATGATGACTTAAATACCCACCCACTAGAAATGCTGTTTGATGGTTCACTTATGCTAGAAATAGCTTCCTAACCTGCGTTTATTTAACTGTCTCTGCACGTTTTCATTAAACCATATGTGTGCTCCCTTTTTGTGCATGTGTGAGGGATTTTTTTCCTGCAATATTTTTCTGCAGAGTTGTCCTCTGTGCTTGAGTAAGGGGCACAGTGACACAGGCAGGATCATTTTGATTTTCTCCATCTGTTTTGCACTTTCTCAACAAGACACTGATCAAGTGGAATGGGCACAATTGATGTGTACCATATTCACAAACATATCCATTGTTATTGAATAAATTACATTGACAGGATTTTACACACTTTCTTGTACCCTGTTGATTCATAACATAACATGAGCCCGTCACTTATAAGACATCAGTCCAATTAAATTTCACAGTAAAAGTTCACAGATTACATTTTCTCACCAAAAATGTTGTCGGTTAATCAGAAAGAGTAAATATAATTCTATGACAATCTAGCCGAAGATTTAGATTTGGTTTGTCACTGGACATGTTCAGTGATAAACCAAATGGTTCAGCAGGTCCAGTTTCAAGGCTTGCAAGCAGAATATATCATATAGTAGTGGGACTGTGTTCGTGACCATCAGCTTCTCCCCAGAAGCCCTTAGAAGCTTCTCTGGGCCACCACACAGGTCCCTTCACACTGTCATCCTTACAATGGTCCATCTTCCCCATAAGTCAACCAATGGCTGCAATATTCTTAGCATTAAAAACCAGGTTCCATTCAGTGCCCCACCCATTCTTATGATACTTCATAGCATATTTTTTATAACAGGGAAAAAGGCTACTTTCTCAGTATAAAATGCTTGATGAAAGTCTTAGGTGCCATAGGTTCTTAATTCAAGAGGAAAGTGATGGGCTAGAGAAATGAAAATTTTTATCAGTGGGAAGCTTTTTTTTATCATGTATTGAAGCTCCAGCAAAATGCAGTCACCAAAGTGTTAATCTTGGCATTTTCTTCTGCACTGAAGCTGAGTCAGAAGGTAATCAGCCCAGAAGAGCTGTAGAAGCCTGGTGCTGTTGTACAAAGAAGAACACACAAACAGTCTGGGGCTATCTGAAATGTGCACATATACTGCACGTGTGGAAGAGTGTTTTACACACTCAGTCCCAGTTGAGGCAAGATTATAATGTTTTAAAAATGGGCTCAGAAACACTTTCTAGAATATCTATACAACCTGCCTTTTTAGTGCCAAACCTGTGAGGGCCCAATTATTTTGCTTTTTCATTTAATTGCAATTGATATTATCAGAACTATAAACTTCAATTTAGAATTTGGCACATTTCATCATATAGTATTTCTATACACAATGCTAATTGCTTATAGTATATTAATGGCATTTTCTATGGAGTGTTTACTCATAGTGTATTTTCTTTGTTGATAATTGCGGGCAAAACCATATTTTAAGATTTCTATTACTAATTTTTAGCTAGTGTAGCATTACCTCCTCTGAGGCCGCAAAAAACCCCAGGCCTTCCCAGTCCCGTCTCCCTTCGTCCAACCCTGCAGTAGTGTTCTCTACGGGTGGATAATATGTCTCTTCCAGGTGGAGTCCATGCAGAATTAGTAGATAGCAGGCTCTTGTCGTCAAGGGGGGGGGGGGCTTCCAGGAACGAAAGTAACGAGTCACAATAGTCAATGCTATGATGATATCCAACAGCCCAAGGCTGATAAAGCAGGAGAAATAAGAGATTCCTCAGTGATCATTCAGAATCAAGTGGGAGGGAGGAAAACCCCCAGATCCAGACAGTAGTAGCAACAACAACAGTCAGTGTGCTGTAGCAATAGCTCATCCCCCAGGGCAACTCCCCCACAATGTCTTAAAACCTGTACCAGCAGTTAGTCACAGTCCAGATAGCTTCCAGGCTTCACAACAGCAATAGCCACCACCAATTTCTCCTCTTTCTTCTGTTGCTTCTCCTTCAGTCAGGTTTCAGTGTCAAACCCTCCCCTCTCCTTTATCTTTATTATTAAAATCTGAGGCTAGGAGCCTCTGCCAACTCCTCTCCACGCAATCTCTCTCTTGCCTCTGTTTGAGATATCCTCCTTAGGAAGGAAGCAGTAAAACAACACTCTCTCTCTCCCACTCTAGCCCCTGTTTAAAATATCCTCCTTACGAAGGAAACAAATAAAACTTCCAGTCCCTTTACCTTCACCTGACAAACTGCAACAGCCACCCCCAGCCTCTCCTCTCTTTCTCTTTTCTATCTTCTCCACCCTCGCCAGCCACACCCCAAAGCCAGCAGCAGCTGTCCCAATCTCTCCCTTCCCAACCAAGCTCCTGCAAACACTCTCAGACAGCTTCGCTACGCTAGTATTGTGTATAATGACAATGTCTATTTTAAAAATACATATTTTTTTTCAAATTAGGGGACTGGACCAGGGTCAATCCTTACTTTTCAATGTACAACATTACAGGATCACACCCTAGCAACTCCAATTAAAAACAGCAGATGTGAAAAAAGTAGGAGTGTGCTCAGTTTATCATTGTGAGATGGAATGTTCTGGAAAACACCAGAGTGTTCTGTTTCCTTCAGGTCCATGCTGATAGATATTTCAGCACTTTTCCCAGAAAACAAGGCCAGATCACATCCAATGTAGCGTGATACCAATCTCCTGTTGTAGATTTACTGCCTCCAGAAGGGCAGATTGATAAGGTTTGAAATAAAACTGCAGAATGTTCCAATGTTTCCTGAAAAAAAAACATTGTGGCCAATTATTCCTTAACCAAAGGTGCAGGCCTATAAACCAGGAGACTGAGTTCTAATCTAGCCTTAGGCTGAGTGATTTTGCATCAATCATTCTTTCTCAGCCCAACCCACCTCACAGGGTTATTGTTGTGGACTGAGCACAACAGCTGAGCAGGAGGAAGGCATATTAGATCTGTTTACCTTGAGTTATTTATAAGATAATAAAGACAGAATTAAAAAAATCAAATAAATACGTTTTTTCAATTGATAATTATGTATTGATTGTATAAAGTGGTCCTGGGCTATCTTTCAGTAGATCAGTTTCTTTTCTATGCAGTGCCCAAGTATTGAAGTTGTCCCAAAGGTGCTTTTCTTCTTCTTCTTCTTCAAATGGCAACTGGACTTTCTTGATTTTTCTTGAAGACATTTTGCTTCTCTTCTGAGAAGTTTCTTCAGTTCTAACTAACTTTTGGGGAAGGAAGGATTTATATTCTTTGCAGTCAGCCAGTTATTAACACTTTGAGAGTCATTGACTGGCAGACTGAAAAGAGTATAAATCCTTGCTTCCCCACCAGTTAATTAGAACTGAAGAAGCTTCTTGGAGGAGAAGCAAAATGTCTTCAAGAAAGTACAGTTGCTGGTATTTTTTTTTAATGCACCTTTGGAAAACTGAGAATCTCTATAGACAAGTATAAAAGTTATATCAACATATTTGGTTACCCAAGGACATGAAAAGCTCCATTTTATTTCAGGCACTATACAATTATCTTAATACAGGGCAGTCTCTCCCTCTCTTAAAATTTGGAGGACAAGGCCACACAGACCCTTGAATAATACTTATTCAGTAATTACTGAATATAGAACTTCATCATAAACATATTGTATAGAAATTTAGTTTAGTTAGTTAAACTTTGTATCATGCAGATCGACCTATAATAAATGTTTCCTGGATGGGTTATAAACAAATAAAAATATTAACTTAAAAGAATAATAATTGAAAAGTAACTGCAATCCTTTGCAAAAAAAAATGCAGCAAATGAATTAAAAAGATGTTTCTCTTTACTCCCCATATTACAAAACACCAAGAGTGTTTGACTACAGATTTATTGCTTTTGAAGTACTGAACATATCCAGCCGAGAAACAGGTATTCTTTTTAGGCATAGTTCATATTTTATCAATTAAAGAATTGGGGAGATATTCATCTCCCTTACTGTATAGAGATGGCACAGGAGGAAATAACAGAAGAAGCAAACAGAAGAGAATAATTCCCTTGATTCCCTGAACTTAGCTCTAAATGAATTTATTGGGAAAAAAACAATCCTAAATTTGGTTATGACAATTTGCCTTTTCTGATTTATGCAGACACCTGGTCTTCCAAATAGATTTTACCAGATTCAGAAGTAATATTTTTATGCAGGATTGCAAAACTGTAAATGTTAGGTTAGGTTAGCAGAGAAAAATTTGCAAAATACATAAGGTAGATACTCTGGTAGTGAAAAATACCAAATATTATGAAAAACGTTTGAAAATCAGCAATGGATGAAGATTCAACCAAATCTGTATTTCCATTGTGACAACCAGATTCCTTGTGCCCTTCTAGCTGTTCTTGAACTACATCTCCCAGGACCCCTCACCATTTGCTATGCTTCTTATTCCATGGAAGCTGTTGTCTATCCTTTTACATCCCAGCAAATGGTATTAAGAGTCACATTCTTTGTGAATAATTGCTATCAATTTATTTTCATCCAGTTTATCAAATCCAGCATCATTGGGTAACTTCAGGCAGACAAATAAGAAATTAAAACCCTCTAGAATAAATATGTGGGGGGAAAACAGGAAATTAACAGGCTAACTAAATGGTGCTCGGGTTGGGACTGTTTTTGCTGTTCCTTGGGCAATCCATGGGAATTGTTCCAAGGAAAGGATTCTGATTACTTCTTTTTCACATACATGCACACAGACAGACATAGAGAATCCAGTAACACGCAAGACTATCTTTGTAATCTGTGTTCTGTCTACTTCATTTCCAGCCATATGAAATACAGCTTCATATTGTATGAAAAGCCAGGAAACCAATCCAGTTGCTAATTGTCAATACATCGTATATGAATAACTTGTTTTCAAAAAATAGCTCCTTTAAAATAAAACAGGCAACCAAAAGTTTGGAACAATTTATGTCTTGTTTTTTAAAAAAAAACTGGCAAAGATAGTCATATGTTGCTGCTGATGCTATTTTATTTTGTGCCTGAAAATATTAGCAATGAGGGATGCTCTCCAAGCATATCCTTTCCAGCTGAATTAAGAGACAACTTGATCAGCAACACACTCTAACATGACTGTTTTAAACCAGTGAAGCAGAAAATACCATCTGTTCTACATGAATATTTCTAAAATAGAACAAGAGCGTGTGGAGATGTCTACTTTTTCCTTGCAAAAATGTGAGAAAAACCATGAAAGTTCCCTTTTTATGGGGAAAAGGGTGTTATGAACTATCATAGTTCAAACTTCGGTGTCATTAGCTTGTGGATTAATAGAGAACTTTCTAACTCAGTTTCAAAGGTGTTATAAAAGCTATAGAATATTTTAATATATTTAACTCATTTTTACCTACAGCTAGTTTTAGTAAACATCTATGGTTGCTGTCAAGTAAAATCTTTCACTGGTTTTGTAGATGAGAAATGAGAAGGCAGATTTTAACAAGAGTTAACTACAGAATATTCAGTTTAGTTAGTGTATGTATATGTGTGTGTATGTATGTGTGTGTGTGTATGTATGTATGTATTAACTGGAATGAGTTTTTTACGTGTGAGGTGATGGTCAGGTGAGGTGATTCTATGCAGAATCCATCACCTCACATGTAAAAAACTCATTCCAGTTCATAGAGATCATAAAGAAACAAAACTTACAGCCCAGCGACCTACTCATGAGCTTCGATGTCATATTTCTCTTCACCCAAGTGCCAATCAAAGAAGCCTTGACAGCTATCCAAAACAAATATAACCCCCCCAAAACACATCCTTGATCTGACCAACCACTGCCTATCCAACATATACTTCATCTATAATGGACAAAAATACAAACAAATAGAAGGAGCACCCATGGGATCACCCCTCTCACCTGTCACTGCAAACCTCTACATGGAACACTTTGAAACCCAAGCTCTAGAAAAATCTGATCACAAACCCAAACTCTGGCTCAGATACGTAGATGACACCTTCATAATCTGGCCATATGGGAAAGAAAAACTGGACAACTTCCTCACACACCTCAACAGCCTACACCCCAAAATACAGTTCACCATGGAAACAAAAGCTAATAACCAACCTTCCTTCCTGGATGTCTTAGTCTACAAGAAATCCAATGCTCCCTAGGACATACCATCTACCAGAAGAAAACACACACAAACTGCTATCTGCACGCACTCACACACCACCACCCAGCACAGATCAACTCTGTAGCCAAGACACTCATCTCCAGAACAAAACGCTTAGCTGACGAACAACACCTAAAAACCGAACTACACACTCTCACTAATGTACTAACATCCAACGGATTCCAAATAAATAAGATTACAAACCTAATCCAAAAAGAAACCCCCACTAAAATCTAAGACAGAGAACAAGAAAACAGCAAAGCCCTCCTCCCATACATAAAAGGCACCACAGACAGAATCAGCAAGATCCTCCACAAACACAACATCAAGACAGCATTCTGCACAAACAGAAAAATATCCACCATCCTAAGAAACCCCAAAGACAACATTAAGTTAGAAAATCAAGGAGTATATGAAATCTCATGCACCGGTTGCCCCACCACATACATCGGACAAACCAACAGAAGAATAAGTGCACGCATTGAAGAACACAAGAACTCAGTCAAAAAAGAGGAACCAACTTCTTCCCTGGTCCAACACCTTAAAGCCACAGGACATGAAATTGACTTTAAAAAGACCAGAACTATCGCCAAAACTGAACACTTTAATAACAGAATAATCAGAGAAGCCATCGAGATAGAAAAACGCCCACACAGCATGAACAAACGAGATGATACCTCCTGCCTACCAGCCATTTGGAAACCCGCCCTTATTGACAAACGAGTCCCTAACACAAAGAATGACACCAGACCCACACTCACAAAAACCACACAGGATGTCACCACCACACATCCACGCAAAAAGCAAACCCAAACCTACACCGATGATGAGGCACGACCACAAACCAGAAGCTAGACCACAGCTGCATCATTAGCCACTTTAAACTCCTCCAATCCATACATGAAGCAAACTGACACCCACCATGAAGATGAGGCATGACCATGAACACGAAGCCAAACAACAGCAACACAGCTCACCATCTCAAATCCCCCTGCAACTCAGACTAACCTGAGCACAACAAAGCCCCCACCCAAACAGAACACTCCCCCATCCAATCAGAGCACAGCCAAGCTCCCACTCAATCAGTTCATACCCCCACTGGCAGTTAAAAGGAAGAAACAGCTACGATCACACATTGCTCCTAGAAGCACGAAGCCGAAAACACCAGCCTGAAGATGACGACTGGGACTTCGTCGAAACGTCGCCAAGACACTTCCAATTTTACGCGGGAGAAAACCTGAATAACCAAAGACCTACATATGTATGTATGTATGTATGTATGTATGTATGTATGTATGTGTGTATACACATCCGTACATATTTACTGTATATGTCATCATATTCAGGATGAGGGGGGAAAATCAATCAGCATTAATTGTACATTATAGTATAATAAAAGTTCTAGTCCCACCTTTACCATGAAAGCTGGCTGGGCAACTTTGAGCCAGTCCCTCTTTTATACCCAACCTACCTCACTGTTGTTGTGATCAAAAGAGGAGAGAAAGGGGTATTAGAGATGCTTGCTACCTTAATAATAATAATAATAATAATAATAATAATAATAATAATAATAATAATAATAATAATAATAATAATAATAATAATAATAATAATAATAATAATAATAATATAAAGTTGGAAGGGACTTTGGAGATCATCTAGTCCAAACATGTCAAACTCGCAACGTTACGTGATGTCGTGCGATGTATCAGAGCTTTTCCCCCATTACCGGTAATGGGGTGGGCACGGTTTCGTCATGATGCATCCGGCCTGTGCGCCAGTAGTTTGATACTCTGATCTAGTCCAACCCTCTGCTCAGGCAGTAAACCCTATACCATTTCAGAGAAATGGCTATCCAGTCTCTTCTTAAAAACTTCCAGTGTTGGAGCGTTCACAGCTTCTGGAGGCAGGTTGTTCACTTATTAACTGTTCTAACTGTCAGGAAATTTCTCCTTAGTTCTAGGTTGCTTCGTGAGTAACCTTGAGTTACTCTAAATAAATAAATAAATTGTTACAACAGTGAAAAGCTACAATTCTATATATATTTATCTAGTACAAACATGCAAGTGTGTATGTATATACATATATTTCTAATACACTTAGAAATGTATTATATGATAGTTGAAATGATTAGACAATAGTTATATTACCATCTATTTTTAACCTATTGTATTTTGTTTAGATGAGTTCCATATTTCATTATATTTATCCATACAAAGTCTACCTTTACAAACAAGTGTAATCAGATCTTCATTCCATTGAGTAAATCAGGTCATACATTTATCTTTCCAATGTTTCAATATCAGTCTTGTAGCTATAGGAAACACAGAGAATCCATTTATGTTATCCAGTTGTAACAACATACCGTAGTATACTTTATATTTCTATTTTTTCTACTCTTATTTTTTCATTTATTTTTAAGCATTTATATAGCATACAAATATGTATTTTGATAATCTGTTTTTTGTCTTTTGTTCATTTTGCTTTTGCTTTTTCTGTTATTTTAAAATCAATCTTTCATAAATCTTATGTTTATAAAAGTGAAGTCAAATACTGTATATAACTAAGTTTCAGTTGATATGACGTTCCAGAGTATGCAATAAATTTGTGTTGGAAGCCAATCTGGAGTTGAATTAACAAAGGTCTATTTTCAAGCATTGCTATCTTTAACAATTTCTTCTCCTACCCTCCCAAAGCACTCATGCATACATCATTTTCACCAGTGAGATCCATAAGGGATTGACTGTCATTGGATGTACTCTCCTTGGCTGGATATGTCCATGGAATTAGGGGGAAAGACCATTCAGGCAGCAGATATGGAGCAATAGAGCACTGCAGGCATATTGTTTTGAAAAACCCCGCAAGGCAATCCAAAAGCTTGGAGGTACATCACAAATACTTTCTCTTCTGGGACACGATGGCAAGTAGCCATTCCCTCCCTCATTACTGAATTTGTAGGTGGTGGTGGCTGGAAATTTCAGACATTGCTCATACCAGGGTTCATCAAGATAAAACAATTTATGCATTGTATTTAAGTCTAGGGAAAACACACATGTTGTAAACCTTTCAGATGTTGCTATTCATGAGCAAGCCATTTTTCCTGCATTAACTATTCTAAGGTGTTTCAAATTGAAAGCATAATATTTTCAAACAGTTCTATTATATTCTTGAATCCAGTTGTCAACAGATAATTCCCTGCCCTAAAGATAGTTTCAACATTAAAAGAGCTGATGAATATAAATATAAACCAAATCAACAACAGAGCTCTCTTTTCTCAGTCTCTGAAAAGGTGACTTTTTCTTAATAAATCTGTGATAATTCTGGGATTCTTTCCTCAGTGTTTCAAAAGGATGATATGAGCCACAGACTACCTTGTAGTAGGCACAGTGGCCACAAAAATCTTCAAAATAAAAAAAAATCTATAGATTTCAAACTTATTTTTTAAAAAATCCTCAAAAAAAATTATTTTAAAAAAGTTCCATTAAAATCAGAGAAAAGCGGGGAACTGTGACTGATAAGACAAGCCACAAGGATAGATTTTTTTTCCCCATGAACCAAAGTTGCAGCCTTCTGTATCTGAACTATTGCCAATTATCAGTGTTTTTTTCAAGCAACAGGTAATGTTTTAGACACACAGTTAGAAACAGTGACAGGAGAAATCAGAAAGGGATGCCTGCCTTGATTCTGGTTAACCTCTTCAATAGCTACCATTCTCTAATTTATACTCTTCTCCATTGCAAAATTGGAAGTGAGGGATGTCTGTTATCTATTTAGATAACTATGTAGACCTGTCATTGCTGCTCCAGGGTTTTCATCATGTATTGAATCATTAATTTCTGGCCACTGTCAACAGAATAGCATGGGTTCTTTACTAGTAAACAAAGGGCATGACATGAGAGAACAAATGTTTTGCAACAACTCATGATTTCATATTTAACTGTTTGGTGTTTTTTTTTTTCCTCTTAAATCTGATCTTTCCTACTCAGGCAAACTTTTTGGATTCAGGCTACCTGGATTGAGTCTTTTATCCTACAGAAAGCAGTCTTTGCCACAAGAAGATCCCGATGCAGTGATTGTTGATTCATCAAAACACAGCGACAACTCCATGGCCATGAAGCACTTTAAATCTCCTACAAAAGAAAGCTGCAGCCCCTCTGAAGGAGATGACACCAAGGCACTCATTCAACCAAGGACGTGTTCACCTCCAGTGAATATATCTGGGCCTCTAGACCATTCATCACCAAAACAGCAATGGGATCGACTGTACCCAGATATGCTGCATTCCAGCGCAGCCTGGACTCTTGCTCAGTCAAAAGAGAGCATTAGTAGTATGCGGAGAGCATCTTCAGTGCACAACATAGAAGGATTTACCATCCATCCCAAGAACATATTTAGGGATCGGCATGCTAGTGAAGGTACAGTATTGGGCAAGGGGAGGGTGATCAATATTCATGAATTATGTCAACTGAATGGCTGGAAATAGAGTGGAACACGTGCATTCCATTTTTTATCCAACTAAGACAAGATCTTTGAAGTCTCTTTGTCTTTAAAAGCTATGGGGAAAATCTAGCAGGGATGACATTTAGCACTCTATGGTTTATAATATGTGATCCTATGCAAAGGGAAGCTTATGTCCAAGTCAGTATGCTTCGTTCTGTGTTATAAGTCTATGCACACTAATTTGAGAGTAAGTCCTAATAAATGTTCCCTCATTGTTTGGGCAGCAGTTTATTGTAAAGGGATACTAATACAAGATTGGTTCAGATTGCAATGGTCACTTCCATATTCAGAAGGTCTTCATCCAGAGCATGCACCCAGGAGGAATCCCTCCTCCAAAAAATGTTTGTTTCATTCATTCATCCACCCACCCATCCATCCATCCATTTATTCAGTTTAGGTACCCCCTGATTCCAGACTGACTTGGAGAAGGGGCTCACATAGATGGCAACATAAAAATAAACACCTAATAACACACTGAACAGAATATGGATGCAGGTGTGGTCAATACATAAAACAAATGTCATGCACCCAGCACTGGCTCCAACCAACTTAGCCTAGAACAGGATTAGGCAACCTTGGCTCTTTTATGACTCGTGGACTTCAACTCCCAGAATTCCTGAGCCAGGAGTTGAAGTCCACGAGTCATAAAAGAGCCAAGGTTGCCTAACCCTGGCTTAGAGCCTGAGAGAATGGCCAGGTCTTTAAGATCTCCCAGAAAGCCACCAGGGTAAACCAAATAGGAAACATGACTAGATGAGCTAATTCTACCTTATTGTAAAGCTACCTTAACAAACTTCCCACCACCACTTTAAACTACCCTATAAATGAGGGCGGTCCTTCCTAAACTTCTTCCTTTGACCCTTAGTTGATTGGAGACTCCCCCCTCTCTTGTCTGATTGTTTCATGTCTTCTCTTTGTCCATCAAGATCTTCATACATTCCATTACAGGTTGGAAGCCACCCAGTTTTCATAGGGAATTACATTCCAGAGAGCAGGTGCCTGTCCAACCTGGCAGTCTGAATCAGCAATGTGCATGCATATTGTTTTAAAAGGAAGATATTCCTTGCTTCACAAATAAAACCCTTGTTCATCTTAATGCAATTGATTGGTTAGAACGCGTATTTGACTAATTGAGCAATTGGTTGACTACACAGCATTACTGATTAAGCCAGGAAAACTGCTTAATCAATTACAATTTCTTACATCAAATTACCCTCCAAATTTAAAGAACAGTCCCTTCTGAGATATACCGCATCCATTTAAATGGTTGTCCCTGCTAATTTGAAAACACTTTGAGGACTCTGGGAAATGCTGAAGAGCAGTTGAATGACGATAACTTTTGGTTCCTAATTCTAAAAAGAGAAAATTAGCCTCTCGTTCATTACATTAGATTCACCCAAATTAATGTTGGCTCCCTCAAGATGTATTGGGGAATCATGAAGATGGGGAAAAAATAATCAGTTCAGAGTCTTTGGATACACAGTTTATTTCCCCCTTTTGCTTTTCTTTATTCTGCTGAATAACAGATAATGGTCGCAATGTCAAAGGTAATGTAAATTTATAACATATATTGTTCAGTGCTTTTGAGAGACACATTATTTGGCATGTTAACTTGCCTGCTGTATAAACTGTACAAATGCATCATACTCATGCTAGCCTTTATAAAGCTGGGCACATTACAGGAATTACTGTTCTTTTGCTTGATGGATGCATCACATTTCTCTTTGCTCTCGATTCAGAGTGACGATAGATGGCCATTCAGAGGAAGCTGTGAAGGGATGGACAGCATATTCTTTCAAAGCCATTGGCCTCAGTTATAATGCAATCTTCTACTTGTCAATCCAGAAGAAAGTTCCCATCATTTCTCTGGGGCTTTTTCTTTGATCACTGATTTCAGCAGCACATCCTGCTAAGCCCCTTTGATTTGAGTGGGAGAGTTAAGCATGTGCTTAATTCTCTCCCATCAAAACCCCCAGGAGGGTTTAAAAGTTTGAACTTTGGCTGGATTGTACCTACTGTATGTAAGCTTGTTGAAGAAGGTAGAATGCGAACACTGTCAATCCTATGCAGATAACGTAACTTGACGTTTTCAAGATATGATCTTGTAAAATATTACAAATTGAGCTTTGCATGAGTGAAACTAGCCACCATTGATTCATTTTAAATCCAATTCAGTTTTATCTTTCTGACACCAAGACAATCAGTGAATAATCTGGACCCTTCACGTATTCCTCTTTTGTCTCCTTAAAACTAGTTTCACGCTCCTGGATGGCAGGGGGTATGGTTTAAGCTTACTGTAGTCTTCAGGTGTGCCTGCATGAATTCCATTTGCAATTTCATGTGGAAACGTGTATTCATGTATATTACATGCTAGTATTGGTCCTTTTCACCAGGACAACAGTGCAAGCAAAGTTAGTCAGATGGAGGCATTCCTTTCTCTAGCTAACTAAAATCCTTTTTGCATATTATTTTTCATAACAAACTGATCATTTGTGTTTGTAGCCTAAATTTAGTAGGAGAGGCAGGATGAAGGAGGAATGTTCTCCTTTGTTCCTCTTCAACATGTCATTTAAATTTTGTGGAAAAATCAATATACTTGATGAAATGTCTCCATCAAACCTGCATGATGTGCATGTGCTAATGCCCACAAGTGACCCAGTCCTGGGAAGTCCTCCCATTTGCTTCTTGTCTCCATCAGCAGTAATTTTGATATTGTGTGGTGCCGTGTTGTAAGTGAACAATTGTCTGTAAATGAACTTGCTGCTGGCTTGAAGTACTCAAGACTCTGCCTATTTCTGTATTTATTGTCACTATAGATCCACATCAGTATTCCATAGTCTTTAAAGCCCATGTTAAGATTCTCAGAAAGAAATGAACATATTTCTGGTAGAAGCCTATTCCATAAGAACAGACCTGCCATAAAGAAATATTCTGTGTCCTATGCCTGCCAGCCTAGCAGCTATGGATAAGCTCTTGAAAAGGGCCACCAGAAATCACAGATGGAAAACAAGCAACCATGGCACAAAAGACACCCAGAATTACCCAGGATTTGGAGTCTATCTTGATTAATCTTGTATTCAGGAGTCCATGTGCCAGTGAAATTAAACAGTATTCTTAAGGTTTTCTCCCTAATTTGGGCATTTAACTATTCAGGAAGTATTTATTTATGGGATACATTTGTGGTCCATTTTTCTTCTATGTCACAACAACTCTCAGAAGCTGGCAAAAGGTAATATGTTCAAGAATCCTTTTTCAGTCTTAGGGCACCAGGAGACAAGGCTGGCATCAGAGAAGGTGGGCCTAAAATTTAGGAAAGGTAAACAAATGACATTTTATTTGCCCCTTCAGCACAGATATATGCACCTTACATGGGAGTAACATGCTATTTGGGGAAAGTTGGGGTTTTTAGAGTATAATGAAAAACTCTGCTGTCCACAGAGAGAATCCAGAGGTCTTCAGGAATCCAAGAAACCAGAACTTTTTGTTTCTTGTCGCTCCTTCAGCATATGGTATTTACAAGTATACTGCCGTTGAATCTGGAACTTTCATAGAGCCATACTAACTATAGATTTCTTCTAAGTCCATAATTTAAAACGTTCATGTGCTCCAGACTTTAAAAGCCCAAAGTTGTCAATCTAGTGTTTATCTAGATTAAGTCCAAATATTACTCCACTAATGGATTTCTGCTTTCACTTGTCTTCACTCAACTAGCTCAGAAATCTGTAAACACTGAAGAAATTGATTCCCACTTTCTCTATAATTTTTCACTTTTTAAAAATTTCTCTAGTTTAAGGACCCTACAAAGATTAGATGATAACAGAAGCATTTAACAGTAGCAGAAAGGATGAGAAGTCCTGATTCAAGAGTGGGTGTGCAATGGACACAAATTGTTTATTGCTTCTAGGCACTATATTCTGCCCTTCTTCCACAATTAAAGTATTGGCAGATTCTAAACTAGAGAGTTAACAAGTCTGGTTGAAAAACAAAAAGAACTATACAAGTATTTCCTTTTTTAGTTATCTGGAAAGTGGCTCAAGACATTGTATCAGCTGATATCTTCTTTTTTTTTCTTGTAGGTCCTTTTAACCATATCAAGTCTAGTCTATTAGGATCTACATCTGATTCAAACCTCAACAAATACAGCACCATCAATAAGATTCCCCAGCTCACTCTAAACTTTTCTGATATCAAAAATGAAAAAAAGGCATCATCACCTCCATCATCAGAGAAAACAATTATTGCACCCAAAGTGAAAGAAAGAACACACAATGTCACGGAAAAGGTTACACAGGTGGGAGATTTTTTTAATATGTAATTGTGTCTCTTCTTTAATTTCTGTGAACACTCCACTCCTTCTCTTCATGTCTGCATGCCCTTCATGCTTTTGTTAGACTTGTGCAGTTGGTTCTTCTGGATGAAATGGAATGACAACAATTCCTCTAGCAACACAGAGGAAAATTAATGTAGATTAAACCTATAATTAATCAGAGAAAGGGCTCTGTGAGGGAAATAGTGCATTATGTTGTTGTAAGTGAATTCTATAGAGGAACATAGACTCAGTGCTTTTTTTGTAATAAAAAAAAAGGGTGCCGGAACTCACACACGTCATACAACCTGCCTTGTCTACCCTACAAGGTTCCATCCAAAAAAGGTGCCGGAACTCCGTTCTGGGCGTTCTATGAGAAAAAAAGCCCTGCATAGACTTATCCATTTAACTTGGGTATATCTGATATAGTAGCACAGATATTGTTCTATGGTGGCCTTCGTTCATTCTGCTTAACTACTTGGTTGTCGATAATATGCAGAAGTCAAATGAAGTTGAGCAAAGTTTAGCAATTTCTTCCAGTCCTAATAGCCAAGTTGTCATATGTTACATAGACTACAAGAAGTATATGCACATCACATTACAAGAGTCAGACTATTTAAGAGAGACAAAATCAAGACATGAAGTTCAGGCTGGTAACTTGAGCACTGATTCCAGTACACCACCAAGGAGATCTTGCTATATTTCTTGAAGGTTCAATTTCCACCCAAGTCACATGGTCCTAACTATTTCTCATTTGTTAAAGTTGGTCAGTCAAGTAAATTGATCTTTCTGCTTTTCTATTCTAATTCCTTTGTTACTTAACACAATATGGTACCTTCATTCTTTCGAGTACTGCTCTGAACTTGTTTCTGCAGGAGTTCATGGCTGGAGGTGTTCTTCTTCTAATTCTTTTGGGGCAAGGGGCTGGTCAAGTCCATATTCTCCATGCTCCTCTCTTCTGTCTCATATGCTATCTCAGAGGTAGGCCCACTCTCTCCCAGAGATGCTGTGTTTTGTAACTCTTCTTTCTCATCCTCTTCCCCATCCTCAACAAAAGCTTCAGTTTATTATTGTAATATCCTTCAGACATGCCCACTGAAAAACTGAAATTCAGAGATGCTACTGTAATACTTTCACTCTGAATTATTCATCTCTGGAAATTTTCCCTTTGGCATATAGCCAAGAATATTAAAAATAATAACAAAACCTTTTTTAAGTACATCAGAAGCAGGAACCCAACCAGAAAATCAGTTGGGCCACTCGATGACAATGGTCAGAAGGGGATAATCAGAGAAGACAAGGAGATTGCTGAGAGGCTAAATGACTTCTTTGCCTCCATTTTCACTGAGGAGGATAGAGAACATTTGCCTGCCACTGAATTAGTTTTCCCAGGGAGGGAAATAGAAGAATTAAACCTGATAGAGATAAACAAGGAAGATGTTCTTGCATGCCTTTCTAAACTAAACGTCAACAAATCGCCGGGTCCAGATGGCATCCACCCTAGAATTCTCAAGGAACTCAAGTGTGAAATTGCTGAACTTCTAGCTAAAATATATAATCTTTCCCTAAGATCAGGCACTGTACCGTAGGATTGGAGGGAAGCAAATATAACCCTGATCTTCAAGAAAGAATCCAGAGGTGATCCAGGAAACTATAGACCAGTCAGTTTAACCTCAGTTCCAGGCAAACTGATGGAAACCATTATTAAAGATAAAATTACAGGGCACATAGAAAAACAGGCATTGCTGAAAGAAAATCAACATGGTTTCTGCAAAGGCAAATCATGTCTTACTAACTTGTTAGAATTCTTTGAGGGTGTAAATAAATACATAGATAAAGGGCCCCCAGTTGATATTGTATATCTTGACTTTCAAAAGGCTTTTGACAAAGTCCCTCACCAAAGGCTCCTAAAAAAGCTCTCCAGCCACGGAATTAGAGGACAGGTCTTGTCCTGGATTGGTAACTGGCTAAATTGTAGGAAGCAAAGGGTGGCAATAAATGGACAATTCTCTGGATGGAAAGAAGTGAGAAGTGGTGTACCCCAAGGTTCAGTTTTGGGACCTTTACTTTTTAATTTATTCATCAATGATCTGGATGTAGAAGTTAATAGTGAGGTAGCCAAGTTTGCTGATGACACTAAATTGTTCCGGGTTGTGAAAAGTGAAACTGATTGTCGGGAGCTCCAGAAGGATCTCTCGAAATTGTGTGAGTGGGCAACAAAGTGGCAAATGCATTTTAACCTAAACAAGTGCAAAGTTATGCACATCGGGGCAAAGAACCCCAATTATACTTACCAACTGATGGGGACCAAACTTTCTGAGACAACCCAAGAAAGGGATCTTGGGGTTTTGGTGGACAGCTCGATGAAGATGTCAACCCAATGCGCAGCAGCAGTAAAAAAAGCAAATTCCATGCTTGGCATGATTAGGAAGGGAATCGAAAATAAGTCAGCAAGTGTTGTATTGCCTCTGTACAAATCGATGGTGAGACCACACTTGGAGTACTGTGTACAGTTCTGGTCACCATACCTCAAGAAGGATATAATGGAACTGGAAAAGGTGCAAAAAAGGGCAACAAGAATGATCAAGGAAATGGAGCGCCTCCCTTATGAAACCAGATTGCAACGCCTTGGTCTCTTCAGCCTTGAAAGACGGCGTTTAAGGGGTGACTTGATCAAAGTGTATAAAATCATGCATGGGATAGAAAAGGTGGATAGAGAAAAATTCTTTTCTCTATCACACAATACCAGGACAAGGGGGCACTCCCTAAAGCTCATAGCTAAGAAAGTGAGGACAAATAAAGGGAAATATTTCTTCACCCAGAGGGTCATTGATTTATGGAATTCACTTCCAGAAGGGGTCGTGACAGCTGTCAGCCTTGACAGCTTCAAGGCAGGGTTAGATAGGTTCATGGATGCCAAGTGTATCGGTGGTTATTAAAACGGATGTCCATGTGCCGCCTCTATGTTGGTTGAGGCAGGCAGGATTCCCTTGAGTACCATTTGTTGGGGGTCAAGGGAAAGGGATGGTTTTGCCTTCTCTTTCTGCTCAAGATCCCCATGTACAATTGGTGCGCCACTGTGTGACACAGAATGCTGGACTCGGTGGGCTTTGGCCTGATTCAGCATGGCTCTTCTTATGTTCTTATGTTCTTAATATCTCTAAACTCTTCTGATATCTGTACTTAGTAAGTTTTTTTTAGAGCTTTAAAAGATAAAACCCTTTTATTGTTTCTAAATCATTTTGTGAGCATCGGCATCTAAAAAGTGATGGGCGTTTGTGTGTTGATGCTAATACGTTTAAATAAGCAAACATAGCAGAAGAAATACTTCATGCCTGGCTGAAGAATTCTGGGAGTTGAAGTCTATAAGTCATAAAAGGGCCAAGTTTGAAGACCCCTGTCTTATACCATACCCTGCAGAAGACAATCTTGTTTGAAAGACTGTCAGAGGAGAATATTCCTTGGTTAAATGATTATTTTGACCAATTCAAGTCCATTTTAAGAAGAGCAGTCTTGAAGTTGCTCATCAACGGTAAACATCTGGGCAGCAGACTAAGCAAACTGTGAGCTTTCCTGGCAGTCTTTCATCTTGTACTTTAGTTTTAATAGATCTCAAATTCTGTTCATTTTTATAGGTTATTAGACTTTTATAGGGTTAGTAAACTTTTATAGGGCTATAGGCTTAGTCATTTCGGTTTATTTTATAGATTTTATTTTCATATTTATATTTGATTGCTTGATTGTATTTTATTATATGTTACTCTTTGAAGTGTCCTCTTCTCGGTTTTTCTTCTGTGGTATAATGGATTGCATTTCTATTAAAATTATACTAATAATTTCTAATTGTTCAGCTCTCTTTTCCATTATTACAGTTCAGTTTTTGTTCTTGTTTTTGGCCATGTGCGAGTCTTAGGGCTTGGCAGTTCTTCAAAGGGATTTTTTATTTGTTGCAGCTTCAACTGAAGGAGCCCTTCAAAGGTACTTTAAATTTTCAGTAGTGTGTTTCAGGAGGAGAAAAAGAGGCCCCAGTGACAAATGAATGCACGACCCCTGGTTCTACAGGAGTCTAAGGATGATTACATATATGCACAAATATTCTACCCCATTAACAATTCTCCAGTCACATTATCCAGCATTATAATATTATTCTTAAGCTTCTCTTCAGTTTTAAAAAAATGCATAATTCAATCTTTCAGAAAGTGAGAAAAAGGAAATACACTTTTTTTTCCAAACTAAAGAATAGCTAATATTTCTATTTATGTATATGTGTGTATATTAGCATAACTGTACTTTACCTGATAGCTATCTTTTTTTTATAAAACTGGGTCAACATGTTAAATTATGTTTAACAAGGAAATTATTTTAATATTTTCAAATCCTTGTATAATTTACAATAGCCTAAGTCTAGCTCCATTCTGCTTTCTAAAGGCATAACAGATAATTTAATGCCGCAAGATGTTATTCATATTTATTAGTGACTCTATACTAGGGAGAAATGTACACAATAAAAATTACATATTTTTAAAATTAATAGGCATGTCTTTTACACTTTTATACACATTTACATAGAATTCCTGATAGAATCTGTAGTTTAATATGTTAGTCATCTACAGCTCTCTGCATTCAAAATTAAATTTGAAGTGTTTGCCAAGGGGGTCAAAAACGCTTTACAGAATGCTTCCAATGAATGTTGACATTAGTTTGTATTTCTGTTCTCTTTATGATTTAATCAACTCCTGAAGAATTTGCAGGAATAGCTTTTACAAGTTCACTATTTTTAATGAGAAGAAAATCAATTCTCTATATTTCCTTCCTATTATAATTTCTTATCTATCATTCCCTAAACATAAACATCTGAGCCCATTACACACACATAAAAACAGAGAGGGGGGGACTTATCAGTGTGCATGGAACTTTATAAAGCATAAGAAAGTAGTTTCATGTTCTGAAAATTACCTTCATTTCCTGTTTAGCAGATACTCTTGAAATTATGATCCAGATGAGAGGTTTATTTTTGCTTTTCATTTATTTTCATTTTGCCGTTGCCTTCAGTGTTTCTTTTGCTTACTTATTTATTTACATTAGGGTTGCTTGTTTTTCACATCTAGGTTTGCACAGCTTTTAGCATGCCACTCAAAAGTAGACATTCTTAGGACCAAGAAAAGAACAAAGCCAGGACCAAAACTAAATTTAATCTTGAATTTATTTAAATCCCAATACTGTGTAAACCTCATGAATTTAATTAGGTCCATTTTCTTTTATAGAAGAATAAATTTGTTAATTTAATTGGTCTTACATTAATCTCAGGCTGTTTTAGAACTTATCCTCAAAGAACACCTGCACATGTTACAATTCTGCTGAAGAACACCAAGTTTTTCTCTAGGTTTCACAATCTTCCTTTTGTTGTCGTCCTCCTTTCTTATATAAGCTATTACATATAGGCTAAGAGAACACAGTAAAAAAATTGTGGAAGCTGAACTTCCAATCTATTGATTTCTTGTAAAACTGGTTCTAGTATAGAAGGCCTTGGATGAGAAGAAATATGAGAGACAAAAGTTACTGAGTCTCAATCCCAGCAGTTGATTCTGGTTCCATGGATATTCCATCTGCAGTTGGAGGTGCTGAAGATAGATATGTGCTTGTCATCTCTTACTTGATTGTGTGCCATCATGTCCATATCAACTCTTTGCAACCACAAAGAAAGACTTTTTCCAGTTTGATCTGTCCCCAACTTGGCCCTTCAGATTTCCCAGTGATATCAGTAAAATAATCATCTAGCATCTTCCTACATCGCTGCTGGTCTGCTGGCTTTAGCTGAGATGACCTTCATACTTTGGGTGGATCTTCTAGAAGTAGATACTCTTGGCACACATTCCCATTGTTTTGCATTCATTCTGCTCAGGAACATATTGACCACCACCACCATCACCACCAGGATGAAGCAATGTGGCAGGATCTGAGTAGAGCTTCTCTCTAGTTGTAGAGAATAATAAACATATCTATTCTAACTTAATTTACAAAGTATTACCTGTGAAGATGCCTCAGTGCTTGCTTATTGACTGGAATTCAGCAGAACCACACAAATTTTGTGGAAGCTACAGTGGTTGCCAGTAGCCTACAGATCTAATAAAAGTTGTGGTAACCTTATAAAGCCTTATAGAACTTGGAGCCATGTTGCCATTTTCCCGAAGCATCCTCCTGCCTCTGAAATGTGCAACTTGTGATGAATTTGATATCTGCTCTTTATTCTTCTGGAAACTATTGAAGACATCTTTTGTCCCAAGAGCATTCAGACAGGAAAATTTGAATTAGGATAGCATCAGCTTTTACTTTAATCTCCAGTTGCTTTTATGGACGTTTTTAGCTCTCTGTATTGTAAGCTGCTTATTACAATTAATAAAGTAAAACAAAGAAGCTTGCTCTGCTCCACTGCAGCAATAAACAGATGGTTCTGCTCTGTGGCCTGAAACTTAACCATGGCGACTGGATCAAAACCGCATGAAGATTAGCTCTGGTAAAAAGTAGATGGGATAATTAGCACAAGAAATAACTGGGTTTGAAATCTCAAGAAGGCTTCCAGTTTCTTATGATGATTAAGAAACAGAAAATATTATTCTAGCCCAGACCATGTGAGATAACAATCAAAATTAGCAGTATGATACACGGATGCTTCATGAAACTAAGTTTCTCATATTATCCATACACAAATTTCTTGTTAGATGTCTTTTTAATGAATATAGGAAGTACTGCAAGTTTCAAGAGGAGCAGTGGCCTGTTGAAATTGCACTGTGAAACTCAATGCAGCTATATTCTTCCTCTTACAGGGTGGTTGTGATAGCATCAGATAGAGACAAAAAGAACATTTGCACTTTAAAACTGATCTCGGCATTACAGCTGAAATGTCCCAAGAGACAGATTTTTGCTGCTTCGTGCTACAAAGTAAATTTACAGCAAGTTCTCTTACATATCAACTACAATATTTGATCACATAATTATTGCCCAATGTTCAGGCTTTGGGCAATTTTAACCAACTTGCAGATAAAAGAAGGTTATCTCGTAGAAGCAAAACAAACACAATAGGGTATTCATGTATGAACTAATTCATATAAACACAAATAAATAAAAATATTAATAGATTGAAATATGAAACAGCTCAGTGACTAAATTTCAAGGTAATAAAATAAAGAAATTTGGATTGTTGTGCTATTACATTTATTTATTTATTATTGTTCCATATTTATTAATTTTTGTAAATAATTCAAGGTGGTGAACATATCTCATACTCCCTTGTTCTTCCTGTTTTCCCCACAACAACAACCTTGTGTGGTGATTTGGGCTAAGAGAGAGTGACTGGCCTAACATCACCCAGCTGGCTTTCACGTATAAGGCTGGACTAGAATTCACAATCTCCTGGCTTTTAACCTGCTGTCTTAATCATTAGCCCAAACTGGCTCTCTTCATAATTGCTCCAAAGTGAGATTTGGACTCAAGATGACATCCTAAAAGGGGGATTAGCCTACCAATTTTCATTTGTGCTATTTTTGTATCCAATTTCCCATTTTTTCATAGTCACAAAAACTATTTACTTTTTCCACCCTTAAGATCTTTCTCACTATCTAAAAATAGCCCTGTCCTGGCTTCACTCAGGTTGAGTGACTAACAAAAGAAATACCTAGTTTGGGTAATAAAACGTCTGCAAGAACACAAGCAAGCTCAGAAAGCACCAAGGACCCCCCATTTCAAGCTACAAATATTCTCCTTCATTGACATACTCTCTTTCTCACTTAAGAAGTGGGTTGGTGTTGAATGGATTGTAGACAGAAACCATCCCCCAAGTAAAAAGAAGGTTATAAAATGATCTTGTCCTTTAAACCTGTTGGTCCCAGCAGCAATGAAATTAGGCAGGAAGCTAACCGTCAGATTGCAAGAACACAAGTGAGACCCGAACTCATTGGTAGCCTCACACTGCAATGAACAAAGCACACACTTTCAAATTTGCAGCAACTAAGATTGTTGGACGAGCAGGCACAAAAACAGCCAGGGAAGTGATTGAAGCCTGGGAGACAGGCCCCTTGGTCAGTCAACAGGAGTGCTGATTTACCACCAGCCAATCAAGTACTTAGAAGGCAAGGGCTGGGTGGCATAAGCAAATGACAGCTAATGACTTAAAAGACAGCCATCAACACACCCTAGTCAACATCTAAAAAGTCTCTTGCAACAGGCATTATAAATACCTGTATATATACCTGAGAACAGCATACACTCTGTATAAATACCTGTATAAATACCTGAGAACAGCATACACTCTGCTAGAGAGAAGTTCCCCCAAGATGGGCTCCAGCACAAGTCTGAAAGTCAAAAGCTGAAAACCTCTGGTCCGGTGACCGACCCAGATTAGATCCTGCAAAATCAGATAGTCCAGACATGTCAAACTTGCGATGTCAAGTAACGTCGTACAACGTATTGGAGCTTTTTCGCCATTGCCGGCAATGGTGTGGGCGCGGCTTCAGTATGATGAAACCGGCCCGCGGGCCAGCAGTTTCACACCCCTGAGATAGTCCAACTATGGTACAATTCTGGTTTAGTCCTCCAACTAAAGAAAGTAATTGCTAAATCCCCTTTGAGTAGATTGATTTAAAAAAAAGTTACTGCTAAAGAAACTCATGTTCACATGTAAGGAGAAAGAGGTTCCTACCCTCTAGTTGGGAATGCTTGCTGAGAGCTAAGGACTCAGATGTGAAAATAATGTTTTTTTTCTCCTTCCTCTGTATTGAATAAAATTTTAGCTTATTGTTACTGATCAGAATTAAAAGTGTGAGAGTATCTTAATAGCTTGGAGCATTTCATGGTTCCTTAAACCCAGCCAGAATTACTCAGAACCAGGAGAGAATAATCAGTGCTTTTCAAAAGGTTCAAAACTTTGGATCAAGTGAAAAAAAAATCCCTCGTCTACAAAAAAAAACTATTAAATAGGGCAATTCTTCATGTCAATCTAATTCTTCACTGTAGTCTTAGACACAGAACTGGGATAGGTTCTGTTTTGTTGCAGTGGTGTATATGGAAGCTGATGGGAAGGGCAGAAACTTTCTCTGTTTGCTATTTCTGCCTGTGGTCTTTCATTGATTTGACCAGTTCTTCTCTCTTTCGATAAACGAAAAGGGCAGAGTAATTACTATAAACCTTTTAATTGCTGAAGAAAAGCTTACACTTCAGTTTCCATGTAAGAGGATTCTCCTCTGTAAGGAAGAGACACAGCATTATTAGCTTTTAAAAGGTTTGTTGGATGCTGGCTGAAATATGTGGTTTGAAGCATCATGCCAGTTTTCACATGAATTTATACCGAGTCTAATTTTACTGTATTAGCACCAAGGCAGAAAACCATTTTTTTAAATTAAAGACATGATATTCATACCATGAATTAGTTTAGCATTTAGTCTTGGTATTTCTTGGGGGGGGGGAAGCAAACTGAGCTAGTATAGGGTTATGGCTTGGAAGAAAAATATATTAATTATTTGACTATGACTATGGTTTTCTATAGTCATAGGAAAATCCCAAATGATTCCAAAAATTAGGGATTTTCCATCCAGATTACAAACAGAAACAAGGAAGCTTGATTTCAGTGGGTGACAGCAGCTTTGGAAACTTAACCCCCCCCACACACACACCCTCTGCCATGGCCCTAATTTACCTCATTTCAGATTCATGCATTGTTTTTGGATTCAGCAGAGAGGACCAGCCTACATAAATGCAAAATGGCCTTCATACCTGAATTGGCACTTAGACCAACATTATTCAGGTCCTGGCTCTCCTCACAAAATCATGAGCAACTTTAGCATCCCTGTTTTTCCAAACTAGACAGACATTTAATATCTTATTCTCAGGAGCACTGCAACTTCTCTTTGGATACACTTTCTTCACACTTTCTGCATATACAAATAATAAAATAATATATAATGTTACTGTCTTTTTTTCTGAATCCATAAAACATATGGTCTTCAGTCCTCTGCTTCTGAGTAGCATGTCTTCTGATTTGCATAAAAAATAATCTTTGCATCAATCCCAGTTAGAAGCAAGATCATATTACAGGCAATGTGAACAACCATTACCTAAGGCACGGAAGGAAAAAGTGCTAGTTAAAATAAACCATGTTGCCCTAGAGGCTTAAGTATCTCTATCCAAATATTTTACCAAAGCCCACTAGATACAGAAAGAGAAAATGTTGTCTTTATCTTCACTTTTCAATCAAACCAAAGCAAGATAGCAATCCCATGTAGGACAAACAGGGCTTGTATAAAACCTAAAAAATAATCCATTTATTCAGATCTCTGAATAAATAAATAATCCATTTATTCAGATACACTGCCCTAAATCCTTTTCCTCTACTTAAATGTGTTCAGAGAGTGTGAAGAAAGTTTTCCCAAGAGGTTTTGAGGATGATTCTCTAAGACTTTATTTAACTCAAGTTTTCTTCAAAGAGAAAACTTATGAAAAAAGGAATTGTTAAAGAGGAGCTGACTTCTAATTATATTTACTTCTCTTTTCATTTACCATAATATTCAGAATAGAATGTACCATCTCTGTAGCTCCATAGTGCAGCACTTGTTTTATTTTATTTATTTGTATCCCACCTTTATTATTTTTTGCTGGCAGATAATTCAATATTCAGTCTGGGAGGAGATGAACGATCTCCCTGAGATGGGGAAAAAGCCTAAGTTTTTTTTTGCTGCTGATAGTATGACAGTGAAGAATAGAGGAGGCTTCTTCACCACAAGTCAACTGTTAACTGAGATCATAGGGTTACCTCGGATTTTTCCTTACAATTTATCAATGAGTAGAACATTCTCTTATCTACTAACATGCAGAGAAAAGACTAGGATGAAGGAAAACATAAGAATCTCATGGAGCACATTTTCATCATATGATAAAAGTGCTCATGCGTGATCACGAGCACTGACAAGTGACTGACTTTACAAGAGAAAATGACAAAATGGAAAAAAAATGACAGAGAGACTGCCTGTTTCTTGGAGAAATCCTTCTGTTCTAATATGGTCTTTCTTAATATAAAAGGAGTAAGAATGGGAGGGATGAGGTGATTTGTGAGCTTTAAGTTGTGACTTTTTTTTTCTTTAGGGAAGTTTTAGATTCAGACTACTAGGGAAAGACTTGGAAACCCTAATATTCAAGCTTAGCATGTTGTACACTATAGCCATGACTATTATATATTATATTATATATAGCCATGACTATTATATACATATACACGTATACACATATACACATACGTATACGTGTGTGTGTGTGTGTGTGTGTATGCAACACAGAGTTCTTTCCTGTGGTTCTTGAAATATTACAGTAGTCATATAATCCTTAGGAAAAAAAATAATAGGAACATCTGGAGGAAACATCACCCAATCATAGAAGATGGTTATAAGACAATTTGTGAAGAGTTCTAAATCTCAACTTTTGAATTGCATCAAATGTTAACCCTGTATCATTAATTACATACGCAATCTTGATTCTATTAGCACAATGCAACTTCATCTTATTTTATTTGGTATGCTCTGGATGAAGTTTGTGTTCTCTGGATGTAGTTTCTCATTTTCCTAGCATTTCTTCTTTTGCTCAATAGAAAACTAATGTAACTACCATGCAGGAAACTTATCTGTGTTTACTTTTAGTATATAGCAAAATGTATGTGGATATTTTACATTGCAACCTCAGTCCTAATTATAGTAATGATTTAAGTGTGGCTAATTACATGATCATTTCCAAAGTGTAATTACATAAAGTAAATGTGGAAAAACAGCTGGGTGTTGGAACAAAGGGGGAGAAAAGTGTACAGTTTACTGTGATGGGACCAGCTGTCAAGATCAATGGGCTGATTCCGCAGTGCCTCACACCTGTGCTCTCATTAGGGGAAATCAAATATGAACAAGCCACAAAGGTGTGCAGAAAAAAGCTAATGTCAGGGATAAGGAAGAGGAAGATTGGCCTAATTAGAACTTTTTTTTCCTCTGGAAAAAAGATGTGGACCTATTAAAAATTCTTTCTTCATAATGGCAAATACCATTAGGCATGTTGCCAACTCCTATATACTGGGTTGTTGATGCAGCTGTAGCTTATCCATCCTCCACCAAAGTGATCCCAACAAACCTGAGAAAGCAACTTGCTTGTTAGTGCTGGATTACCCTTCAACATCCTCCTGGTGAAAACAGGGACATGCTGTGCTTGAGATGTGGAAGCTATGATCTATGAACTATTCCTTTGTGATTGTATGTGTGTACACTGAGAACCTATACACCTGAGAAAAATTTCTTGTGTGTCCAATCACACTTCTATTCTATTCTATTCTATTCTATTCTATTCTATTCTATTCTATTCTATTCTATTCTATTCTATTCTATTCTATTCTATTCTATTCTATTCTATTCTATTCCATTCCATTCCATTCCACTCCACTCCATTCTTCCACTCCACTCCACTGCACTCTATTCTTCCATCCCCTTCCACACTATCTTGGCTATGATCTTCACATCACTCTGAACATTGCTGTTGACTTATAGCTATAAGGTGCGACAGAAGAGGAACATTATTGTGTGAGGATTATCCTAATACTTGTACTAATTAAAGTACAAATTTTCATTAAATTACTTCATTTTTGACCTGGCTATGTTCACTGACTTTCTGAAGAGCAACTTTTCTGACACCACTTAAGGTCAACAGCACTCCTCAACCCTCCAAATGTTTTCTGCGCTTGTTGGGAACAAATTTGGATATTCTTCTTCCATTGGTTAGTGTTTGCTCTTCCAAATATTAGCAAAACAAGCATCTAAAAGTAATGTGCAAATTGCAGCAGTTACATGCTCTTAAAAGAACATGAGAAAGTCCCATATTTTACCTCCTTGGATATATATATATATGACTGGCCCAAAATCAGATAAATTTCCAAAAAACAAAACAAGCCAAAGAAAAGTGGGGAAAGAAGCCATCCTTCTCTTGGGGTTTCTTATTTCCCACCGGACTTGGACTGAACAGGACCACTTATGTTTATATAACACTGCCCTCTTCAAAACAGGAGTCATAATCTCCCTAATATGGAAGATCTTTTATGTACCTTTTACAGTGCAACCTTATACATGCCTGTTTTGAAGAAAATTCCCCTGAATTCAGTAAGGTTTACTCCCAAGAAGATGAATGTAAGATTGCATTTCTAAGAAAATACAGGTGTGGGAAAGAAGAAAAGAATAATGCATATTTTTTTTTCAATCCTTAGTAAGGATGTAGACAGAAACAAAGTCCTCTCACTTATTTTCAAGGGTGCTGTTTAAAGTTTCAAGTCTGAATCAGAGAAATTGTTTAAGCAGCTACTTTAACCAGAGAACTAATTCGTGGTATATATACATTAAACAAACAAAATGTCCTCAAAATTAAAGACTATCAAAAGGAATTTAATGCATGAACATTGAATTAAGGGAAAAAATCTGGTCTGTTGGGAAGATGAATTAGGAATGATTGTCATCTATACTGAGTTAATTTTTTAAAAAAATACCTTTAAGAAGAAAAGCAAATCTGCATTGGCAAAAGAGTTATTGAAATCACTTCTATATTTTTTTATATTTTATATCTATCTACTTTCGATCAATTTTCATGAAGAAGTGAAAATTTGCAGTGGTTTTTAAATAAATTCTATCTTTTCCTGTTGATGAACCTGGTAAATGGAGTCATTAAATAACTGGGTGAAACATACATTTTTAAACAGGATAACTGGAGCTATCTTTCCTATCCAATCCCCGATGGAGGGAGGGAGAAGGAAGGAAGGAAGGAAGGAAGGAAGGAAGGAAGGAAGGAAGGAAGGAAGGAAGGAAGGAAGGAAGGAAGGAAGGAAGGAAAAAAGGAATAATATCTGAATGCTGTGAATGCAATTAAAAATGCATATAAAGACATTCATTCACACTATATTTTAGTGGGGTTCTTTTGTTAAAAAAAAGTGTGCCTATAACTGCATGGAAAAAAAATGTCAATGTACAGGAAAGTGTGGTAACTGGGAAATTACAATAAATTTCACTAAACTTCTAAAATAATTATACATAATGTTTACAATTGTCTTGGAATTTGTTATCCCATGAAGGCTTCTGGTACTAATTTCATGTTTGAACATTTTTTTTAGTATTTCTGCCACTTGTTTTGAATAGTGGTTATTGGATTTGCCTTGGAATTTATGAGATTGTAACTCAGATTTTCAAGTTAATTTTTATTATGTATCACTCCTCACGCTGTCAGCTCTTTCGGGGCATAGAGGCAGGAGATGGGCTAACAGCTTGAATTATTACAGACCGAATCCAGACTTCGTTATGCTTAGGCTTCACTGAAGCATTTAGTCAAGGCAATATTCAGTTGCGTAAATTTCACTGGATCTGGATTCAGTCTTATTAACTGAATTATGACTCACAATTGAGTCACAGTTAATAATTCTCAGCCTGGTATATGAGTAATCTCTCTGAAAAACATTTCATCGGTACTTCATTGTACAAAGATTCTGTCTCATGATGAAGACTTTGTGAGTACTGATTCATACACGCAAATCTTCCTCTGATGTTTTCATAGAACTGAAATGAATGTGGAAGTATATGGCCCCCTCCAAACTGTGAGACAATTTGAGCAAAACTTTATTCACATTGATAGAAATGTCAAATTTGGACATTTGTATGTATCAGAGAGCCCGTTTGGTATAGTGGCAAAGGTGCTGGCCTAGAAGCCAGGGAACTATCCATTCTGGTCCCGCCTCAAGTGGCTGGATGACTTTGGGTTGCCCACTCTCTCTCAGCCCGGTCGCCTTCACCAGATTGCTGTTGTGGGCAGAATAGGAAGAGGAGAGAATATTAGATAGGTTTGCTTCCTTGAGTTACTTACAAAGCAATAAAGATGGGATAACAAAGATGATCAAAATATCAGTAACCTGGTTGTTAAGTGAATCCAGCTTCCCCATTATAATAATAATAATAATAATAATAATAATAATAATAATAATAATAATAATAATAATAATAATAAAGTTGGAAGGTATCTTGGAGGTCATCTAGTCCAACCCCCTGCTCAGGCAGGAAACCCTATACCATTTCTGACAAATGGCTGTCCAGTTTCTTCTTAAAAACTTCCAGTGTTGGAGCATTCACCTCTTCTGGGGGCAGGTTGTTCCACTGGTTAATTGTTCTAACTGTCAGGAAGTTTCTCCTTAGTTCTAGGTTGCTTCTCTCTTTGGTTAGTTTCCACCCGTTGCTTCTTGTCCTGCCTTCAGGCGCTTTGGAAAATAGCTTGACTCCCTCTTCTTTGTGGCAGCCCCTGAGATATTGGAACACTGCTATCATGTCCCTCCTTGTCCTTCTCTTCGTTAAACTAGACATGCCCAATTCCAGAATCCGTTCCTTATATGTTTTAGCCTCCAGTCCCTAATCATCTTTGTTGCTCTTCTCTGTACTCTTTCTAGAGTCTCAACATCTTTTTTGCATCATGGTGACCAAAACTGGATGCAGTATTCCAAGTGTGGCCTTACCAAAGCATTGTAAAATGGTATTAATACTTCACGTGATCTTGATTCTATCCCTCTGTTAATGCAGCCTAGCACCGTGTTGGCTTTTTTGGCAGCTGCAGCACACTGCTGGCTCATATTTAAATGATTGTCCACTAGGACTCCGAGATCCCTCTCACAGTTACTACTATTGAGCAAGGTACCCCCTATACTATACCTGTACATTTGGTTTTTCTTGCCTAAATGTAGAACCTTAATTTTTTCACCATTGAATTTCATTTTGTTAGATAGAGCCCATTAACTTTGCTTGTTAGAAGGTAGCAAAAGGTGATCACATGACTCCAGGACACAGCAACGGTCATAAGTATGAATCAAGTGCCATGCATCTGAATTTTTATCACATGATCACAAGGATACTGGAAAAGTCATAACTGAAAAATGGTCACAGATCACATTTTTCATTGCCATTGTAACGTTGAACAGTCACTAAACAAACTGCTATAAGTTGAGGATTACCTGTAATACGTTAAGGCAGCAATCCTGTATTTGCTTAACCAAGATTAAATGCAACTAATTCAGGAAGGATTACTTCTCATAGAATTTAACAGAGCTTGTGCGTATTTATTTAAAAGATTCACTGTCAAGAGCTTACTAAAGGATAAATGTGCAAAATTGCAGCCTTCTCCGTATTTGGAAACATGGCCAGTGTAAAAAAAAAACAAAAACCCCAAATCCCTAAATTGAACCACTTATTTAGAAGGAGTAAATTGTTATATGATATTTACACCCACTTCTTTGTGCAAAAACATGACAATTTTCATTTCAGAGAACTGCGTTAAAAAGGAGCATTAATATAAGTAGGTAGGAAGACAGACAGTTGTTTAACTGAGAATCTGAGCTTTTTTTATTATTATTCTGAACCGGTCTGGAGCAATAGATTTACAATGCAGTATAACCTCGGTTTTACCATTGGAATTAATACAAAGGAGATAATTATCAAATAAAATTGTGGTGGAAAAAGAAATCCGAAGAGCAAGGAGGTTTATGAGCAGTAAACCCGTTTTGCTTTTTGAGGTTTTATTAAAGTCTATAAATGGCTAATAAAGGGAATACTGTATGAAAAATTAAAATATGCCCACACAAAATCTCTGCATTATTCAGCCTGCATAAAACGGAGGTGCAGGAAATAGGGCACTGCCATTGGCAGGTTCTGCCTCCTCCTCCCTTATGCACTGTAGGGTCTCTCTACGCAAACCTGGATCAAGAGCCTCTGCGTAAACCTTTTTCTGAGGTTTATATATATATCCTATGCTGAGATGATACCCACTATTATGAATATAGCTCTTGATTCCCAAATAGGTGCTTTTGTTGAACATCTGTAAGGACATGATTCATACAGGCTGCTGCTGCTACTGCTTTTTTAAAAAAAATATGAATATATACGCAGTTAAATAGATGACTGCATCTCCTCAATGCATTTGGAGTCCTGTACAGGTAGTCCTTGACTTACAAGGGCCCTGAAAAAAGTTGACTCGTGACCATTTCGCACACTTATGACCGTTGTAGCATCCCCCCCTGGGGTCATTTGATTTACATCGGGATGCTTGGCAACTGACTCACGTTTACAATGGTTGCCGTGTCCCGAGGTCACGTGATCCCCTTCTGACAAGCAAAATCCATAGGGGAAGCCAGATTCACTTAACAGCCGTGTTATTAACTTAACAACTGCAGTGATTCCCTTAACAAATGTGACAAGAAAAGTTGTAGAATGGGGCAAAACTCACTTAACGAATTTCTCACTTAGCAATAGAAATTTTGGGCTCAGCGGCGGTCGTAAGTTGAGCTCTCCCTGTATGATATTTATTGTTCTGAGTCAAATGGGCTTTCTTGCCTCTTCGTGCCATTTTGTATCTAAAGAGGAATGTGCAAGTAGAAGAAAAAAAATCAACAGACAGCTCCTTGTTTCTAAGTATACCAGAATTTCTCTGACTTTGTGGCTCTAAAGAAAAACAAGTGTTGGCTTTGGCATAGATCTTCAATCATGTACCACCTGCTTTTAGACTTGGGGGGGGGGCTTCTGTCCTCCCCTAGAACTCAGTCTCACAGCAGCACAGCTTCAGAATCAGTGTGAGCCAGGGTCCCTCCCTGTGGGGAATGGCTGTGTTAAATAACTCCTTCCAAGTCTAAAGAAAGCCCAGCTTATTTGTACCTCCTTAGGAAAAGAACATAAATAATGGACCCATGTTGGTGATGAATGGCTGAATGAATTGTTTGAATTGCTGTATGCCCAGCCACATGTGCTGCTCAGCCTCTAGTTGGATGGTTTGAGACTTTACCTTTAGTTGAGTCAGGCTATAGTGCTGGTGATTTATTTAACTTAATATCTCTTAAGGGATATTCCTTCAATGGGAAGGGAGAAGGTAGCAAACCCCAGCAACGTCCAGCTGCTTTGTGGGTGCCAAGGAGAAAGATTTAGAAGTGAAAACAAAATAATAACTTTTCTTTTTTCAAAATAAGAGCACGCTCTCTCATGGTCTGCCTGCATTTAAATGATGCTGTGATTCTCAATGTGGGCCATAGGATCCCCAGGGGACTATGTTATATTTCTAAGGGGTAACCCAAACTTAACTGTCAGGGGTGTGATCAGTCTGTCATTTTTATACATTTTGCAAACTGGTGTTTTCATTGAATTTTCATCTAAGCCACCTTGAGTCTTTTTATTTGATAGCAGTGGAAGTTAAACTAGCTAACTAAATAAAAGTCTCCCTAGTCATGCATGTGATCTCTCAATAAAAAGACTATTCCAGAGATCGGGGACAATCTCTGTGCTCCAAGCAAAGCATGTTGGGAGAACACACTGCATGATGCTCATGTCTTGGCTTTACATCACTTCCCACTACCCAGTGCTCCAATTTGAGAGCTTAGTAGCCCTATGTAATTATGGAAAACCTTAAATGTAGTTTCTCTAGAAAAAAACAGTTTAATTGGGAAGCTGAGAACATTACCTGGTCAATAATGAGAGTATTTTCCCCCAAAGCATTGTCTTTGGTCTCCAACCTCACAACTCAAAGAGTTGTGCTAGCTAATTAGCTCCGCTACTGAGAACGTAATAAATTCTGGAGTATCAGTTTATGTCCTACTCTTTCAGAGGAATTTCATGTAAAGAGTACAGTGCTGTTGACATGCTGCTTAGTCCCTTCCAAAAATGCTAATGTGAGATTTCTTTGAACATTTTTTATATTGAGATAACAAGATCCACATTAAAGGTGTTTGAGATCCCTGAAATTATAATAGCGTAATTATCTCTAATAATACTGGAACTCAGTCCTAAATTTGAATAAACTTTTCAAATAACACTTCTAATACATTCCACAAACGTCCAGTAGAATAGGAATTCATAACTTCATTAGAATCAAGAGCAAGCCTCTTCTGGCTGCTGCTTGGGCATATAAAACTAGTAAAAAAGGGAAAACAAGCTAAACTAAAGCAATGATTACACTCTCCAAGACATCATCTTAGAATTGTTATACTCTGAACTTAAGGAACATCCCCAGAGTCCCAGACGATAAAAGTAGGTATTTGTCAGTGACAAGCAGTCAAAGGTGAGGGCAGAGTTAAACATGTCATCAGATTAGAGTCCTTGCATTGACATAAAAGATCCACGTCCGCCCCCTGTGAATTACATTGTCCTAATGTAATGCCAGTTTAGTGCTGTTAGTTGACTAGATTCTTGCATATAGATTTAAATGAATCATTTATACTTCAACTTTACGAATGGTCCTAATTCTTTGCACCTCACAGTTTTATTCATTGAGACCCATGTGGCATTTTTTTTATCAGAATATGTGATCTTTGGAGCACTACCACATCCTCTCTGAAGTAGCTAAAGGCTGTTAGCTTAATGCATACAAATCAATTCATTCTGCTGTTTGATATATCACTTCTTTGATTTGAAGTCAAGTAGGGAAATGAAATGCACGAACTGCTTTGACTGAAAATATGTGATTGTATTCTGCCATATTTTATGTTAGTAACGCTTATGGAAGCAGAATGAAGGATTATGGAAATCACATCAAAATACTAATTGGTTCTAGGTTAATCGTTCATGCTGTAATTCCATTGAAATCATTTTGAGGCATGACTAATTTAATACCCATATGTAATTTAACCCAAGTGCCCCACTATATATTTCTGCCTATTGTTACAGGTGTGAAATGTACTTATATTTGGTAAGATTTAAACTGTCTCATGTGAATCTAAATTAGTGATATTCTAGTCATCCACTTTTGCTTTAATTCATTAGAATATCATTATTTTTAAGAGTTAACAAAAGAGATGTATTTGAATGTAATGTTTTTTTTCAGCTTGCATATTTACATGTCTGTATGTTTTGTTGGCAAATTCATTAGTGGAATCTATAAGAAATTCAATATCTTAAATATAGTCAGTGTCACTACCATGGATCTAATGGTATTTTCAGTATAGCTGGAACTATTTTGTTTTGGAACTGGAACTCAATTTACAACAGATTTGCTTGTGATTTTGTGTGTGAATGCAGCCAAATATAGGACTGGAGATGGCTACTATAAAATACTGTTGGGCATATTTTGCAGTTAACAGCCCTCTCTATATAAATTCAAATATGTTTTGTACTGAAAGAAGGCTGTACTTCAAGTGAAGTACAATAAAGATTGCACTGTTGTTCTAAAAGTTAGTATAATCTTAAAGTTCTTCCTTCCCTTAATCACTGGGGGGGTGGAGGTAACTGTTATCTTAATGTTCAGTTATGCACCTGAATTTGTTACACATTTAGCAACTGAATTTGCACATCAGGTTTTCCTGTAGGTCAGGAGATAGGGTGAGTGCAGCTATTAATCATGTTCTTTTGACAGAAAAATAAAAAAATGGCTTGGCTGAGGAGTCTTGATGATTTTAGTGGAGGCAAAGTAGAAAATAATTATGACTCCTCTTGATTTTTGTAAGACAATCAGCTGATCTAAAGAAAACAGGCACTAATGAAAATTGTAAGCTCAGCACGAGGCAGCAGCAAGTAGCTCTACCTGGACTTAAAAGCCAACCTGGGTTTTGCTTGGTTACTGCTGGGATGGAGACTAAAAATGAATCAGGCTAGATTGAAAACTCACAAAAACATTTCAGAAGGAGGCAGTTGAAGAAAACTTCTGTATTGTGGCCAAAAAATGAAAATTACCAGGAGTCGAGTTCAATTCGAAGGAGTCTTCACCTTTAACAAAAATGACAGCAGAAGATCAACATGCTTTTCAGCTTAAGGAATGTCTTTTTAAAGTAATTACGGTGACACTTTTTCCTTTTCCCCCCCTCCAATTCTAAAAAACCCATTGTGAAGCCGAAATCATTCAGTACCTTGCTGTAAGCCAGTTATGATCACAGTGGCTGAAAACTAGTAGATTTTGAGGAGACTGAAATATTCAAAGCAATAAAACAGGTTGAATATAATGCATACAATGAAAAAAAAAGACCCCTAAGAAACTCAAGGGGGAAAAAAAGAGAGAAAAGTCATGGAAAGGTCTTTCCATTTTGCATCATCAGCCTACCTGCTGCAGTTCTTGATCACCCAATATCAGCCTGCAACTATCAGAAGTCTTCTTACTTCTGACCTAAAGGAAAATCTCTTGTGGGCCAGAAAACACGGTTGGATGCTGTTGTTGGTGCAGTGTCAGCCCAATGGCACTTTATTCCACGACAAAACATGAACTTACTGCAGCAAAGTCTGTCCTTTACAAAGGATATGAGTGCTTTAAAATTTTCAAAATTATCAAAAAACTTTTTATTTGGAGTTGACCCACACTCATCAAAAGCCCTTCTTTCAAGTGCTTGACCTAGTCCTGCTGCCCAGCACAAGCTCTCTCTGACATCAGAAGGGAGAGTGCTTTGTAAGTTGTCTTGAAGTTGAGGCAGATTGGGCAGGTACACGGCTCACCTGATCGCTGTCCTATTATTTATTTATTTGAGTAAATTTATATGGCCACACTCTCAGTGACTCTAAGGCAGTGATGGTGAACATTTTAGAGACCGAGTGCCCAAAAACTGGCCCCACCTCTGCCCCCCTTGCCCCACCACTGCTCTGCCCCCCATTCCCCACCCCGCTCTCCCACAGGACCACTCATTGCCTCCAGAGCCCGCCGCAGATCGCCCAGGCAGCCCAGCAGCACTATGACGGCCACATGCTCTGCCCGTGCCCTGCAGCATCAACTGCATGATGGGGCGTGAGGGCAGAGTCTTGTCTACGCTGCCTGGCTGCCATGTCCTTGGCTGCGCTGCTCCGTGTGGGCCATCCTCGAGGGCGACTCTCCTTCAGGGGGTCTGCTGGAGAGGAGGGGGTTACAGGGGGAGGCAAGGCTGGGGCAACAGCACGTGTGCCCACAGAGAGGGCTCCGAGTGCTGCCTCTGGCACCCATGCCATAGGTTCGCCACCACTGCTCTAAGGCATCTTACAAAAATAAAAAACTCAATATACAAACAATAAAAACGAGCAGCAAAGTGGCCTAGTGGTGGAGCTCTTGCTTCATAATCAGGAGACCATGAATTCATTCCTAGGTAGTGGCAGATATTTCTCTCTCTGGGCATAATGAATTATTGTCTACTGTGAACTCTGCATAGGCGCCAGGAAGGGCATCTGGCCAGTAAACGCTCAGCTCCATTCAGTCACCCCAACTCCACCCCGATAAAAAGGATTACAGGATCGTAAAAAGAAAAAATATATACAAACAATACAAACAATAATCTCACCCCCACCCCCTAGTGACAACAATTAATCAAATAGGCCACTTGATGGGCTCCATCCCATAATAGCTTAGATTATATTGACCTTCCACTTTGATACTGTTTCACAAGACCCTGAAGACCTGGATTTACCAACACTCTGGACCTGGGCTCCAGAGTGTTGGTAAATCCAGGTCTTGTGAAAGAGTGTCAAAGTGGAAGGTCAATACAATCTAACCTATTATCACAAAATGTATTATGTTTTTAATTAAAATTTTCAAACAGTACATGTGGTATGTATGTATCAATCTATCTCCTTTGGTTTTTACTGGTGCATTTTCCCTAGTTTTTCCTATCATAGGTAGCTACCCTGCACTACTCTCTATGCATGTAGTCTTTTAGTATTTAGGTACACTGGCTCCCTTAATAGACCTCTTTTTTTGCTGAAAATAGACAAAATTGAATTGCTGATTTTGGGATTTATTGATTTTAAAGGTGTATCTATGGGAAGAAGGTAGCTACAATATATGGGAGGATGGAGAGGGCAACTGTGTTTGAAACTGCTGCAAAGATCAGGAATCGCTTCTTTTGTTACCTTTCTTTTCCTGCTTTTTTATTACTCTTTGATTTTTTTTCCTTTGACCCTTTTATGTACTTTTTCTATTTCTTCTATGCTTCTATAATGTTTTTTATCTTTGTAAAATTTGCTTTTAATAAAAAATTACTCATATTATTTAGATAACCTGATCATAAGTGCCTGACAAATGCATCATAAAACAAATAATTTTTGGGGGGGGGAAATGTTACTTAAACATAAGAGTTTTTTTTAATGATGTAAAAGCAATTATCCAATATGCTATCATTTAAAGATAATCAAAGAAAAATGAATCTTTGAAGCCTTTTTGGAAACATATGAATATGTCACTTTTATTATCTTTACATAAAATACAGATAGTCCTTGACTTGCAACTGGTTGTTTAGCAGCCGTTCAAAGCAATGGATCCCCCTCCCCAAAATAGATGCTTTTGACCTGTTAGAACTGTTTTGATTCCAGTTCCTTCAGTGATCAGAGGAGAAGGTTTGGTATTCTAAAGGACCCCATTTAACTCAATGAGGCTGAGCTCCTATAGTCAGCTTCCATATATGGAACGGGGAAAGGTCAATGGCCTAAATATTGTTGAGGCTGGAGGGATGGCCATCTTTGCCCCTGGTAGCCACAGACATCCCAGTTGGTTATAAAAAAAAAATGCTGGTCATATGTCTACCATATCTTTTGTGGGGATCAAAAGATGAACCTAGGACGGTGTTTGGAAGTGGCAAGGGTGGGTGAAAGCTGAGCAACAGGTGGAAGCAGGCCAGACTTGCAGTCTCAGAACATATTGAGAGTGACCACTAGATGGCAGAAATACAGTGAAATCTAATTCTCTAATGCAGAGGTCCCCAACCTTTTGGGCACCAGGGACCGGTTCCGTGGAGAGAGGTTTTTCCATGGACCGGAGAGTGCGTGGTTTTCTGCGCTGCCTGCATCTCGCGGATGGGACTTTGCTTGTTTGTGTGGACTAGTTGCTGGCATGCCGCGGGCCGATACTGGTCTGGTGATTGGGGACCCCTGCTCTAATGGTCATCCAAATTTTTACAGCTCAGGGAGCTCATAATACTCATGCTATTATTGCCATGGGCTTCTTGTTCCTCCCAGTTTGTATGTAGGAGCCCCAGGCAGCAGGTGGGCAACAGGACTCACACATGGAGAGAGAAAGAAGCTATTGCTTAATCCTTAAGAAAAAAAAGATGGCGATTGGAGTATGTAATCAAGAGGAGCATGTTTGTTTCCCAAGGGAGTTAGGAGTTAGCACTCGGAACGCAGCAGGAGTGGCGATACGAGAAGATCCTTTTGGGGGGCAACTAGCTTTTGGCTGTTTCCGGGAGCCATCTATGGCCTAGGGTTATCCATCCATCCATCACTTCAGAAATGGTTCTGAGGTACCAAGTGGTTGTTGGTTTTTTAGACAGCAGGAGAGTTATACAGAGTGTTCGGTCATTTTTTGTCTTTTCCTAGTAATTCTCATTTACTTTCAACCTCAAGAATTTTAGTGATGTGTCTCTGTCAAATAGATACTAATAATAACATAATAACAACAGTAATAATAATAATTTAAAAATCACATTGCCCATTCTAAGTTCAGCACAATTATCTTGCATTGCCTTTTCAGAAATGTTATTCAGATATAGATGTATTTGTTTCATGGTTTGTTTGTTCAATGTCTACTTTACTCACTGGATTGTTTGGTTGTTGTTTTTCCTTCCCTTTACTTTCCAAGGTCCTATCTTTGGGAGCTGACGTACTACCAGAATATAAGCTCCAAACACCTCGCATCAACAAGTTTACAATATTGCACTACAGTCCTTTCAAAGCAGTCTGGGATTGGCTCATTTTACTGCTTGTGATCTACACTGCCATCTTCACCCCTTACTCTGCAGCTTTCCTTCTCAATGACAGCGAAGAACAGAAGAGGCGAGTGTGTGGCTATTCCTGCAATCCCTTGAACATGGTAGACTTAATTGTGGATATTATGTTTATCATTGACATTCTCATAAACTTCCGAACAACATATGTCAACCAGAATGAAGAAGTGGTAAGTGACCCGGCGAGAATAGCAATTCACTACTTCAAAGGCTGGTTCCTAATTGACATGGTTGCTGCAATACCTTTTGACCTGCTGATCTTTGGATCTGGCTCAGATGAGGTAAGCTCAACAAAACACACAACTTTCTTGATTTTAATGTATGTGTCATCCCATGTCTACATGCCCAAGAGTAGATATTATGAAACATTTGCCGACTGCCATAAGAAATGGAAGGCAGCCATCATCTCAGTTCAGGAATAATCCCAAAGTGCGATTGTTCATCGCCTTCCCCATTTTGTTTGCAAGTACAAGGAAGAGAACTGAATAGTCTAACTTACAACAAATCATAGTTTTCCATTTTGTCTGAGCTCCACCAACCAGGATATGCACAAAATATTTTTTTTTCTCCCACACCAGCAATGTGGAGTATGTATGTGTGTGGTAGTCTGTGTAACTATTGTGTGTCTGCATAAAAGTGTCTACTATATGTTGGATGAACTGGAGAGATTCAGGTTCAAGTCTCCATCAGTGTCTATCCATGATAAAGAACTCTGTATTAAAACACTTGGCCTCAAATCCTCAGTGTGAAGAAAGAAGCAAGTTGAAAAAGCAGCCTTGTCCTCTCTGAATGGACACTGCTGTCTTCAAGGATATGCAAACCTTGGATGATGTGTGTCCCTCCAATGACATTTCAGGCAACACTCCCCACTCCCCCAAGCTACTTCAATATGTAGCACGGTTGCTTGTTCAGCATAGCACCTACCCATCTTCTGGCTTTGTTGAGCACTGCTAGAGAAGATTGAGACCTTCACCTTCAGGGCTCACCAAAAACAAGAAATGCTTGGCCTTCTTCTGGTTTTGGCAAGTAAGAGGTAGGAGAAACCTCAAAACAATATCAGATGCAGCCTGGCCCTCCCCTTATCATTTCCTGAATTAACTTTTAGAATATAGACAAAGGCAGGGAAAAGAATCCTTTCTTGTGTTCAGATTTCCTGTGTAAGCAACATCCCTGAAGTTATTTGGTACATCATATGGGTCAGATTCAGCTTAAACAGTCTGGAAAATCTTTCCTCTTTCCTTGTAGATGCATGTCTAGTTATTGTGCTGCTGCTACTATTATTACAATTATTGCTACTACTACTATACTACTATAACTATTTTTATTAGCATAGCTCTTCTATTACTTACTACATAAGAGTGAACTTTGGTGACTTTCTGAATTACCCCTTTTCAGGGCTGCTGCTTATTTTTTTGTTCTTCATAATAATTTTGTTCTTGATAATATTCCAGTGATAATTCCCCTATCATGAGAATGATTGTGGATATAGGTCAGCAGTATTATCTCTTACTCTAATTGCAACCTTAGTTATTGAGTCTTTTTTTAAATCCCTATTGTCACAAGGTCCCCCTATAATAAAGACCCCTGCTAACAACTTTGTCAGCCAGTCTTTTTATGAAATGGCATTGCTTTCAGAGGCTTCACCAGGAGGTTCTCCAAGGCTCAGAAAGTCTTGACTTCAAGCTGTTTTTAGAAAGGCCACAAGATAATAAGCTGAATGCTACCAGCCACACCACCTGTATAAGTCTGTTTGTGTATCAGCCTACTGGGAAAAAAAAAGTAGATGACTCGTTATAATTCTTGGCCTAGTGGTGGTAGGCTCCTGTGGATTCACTTAAAATTGCTGTTTTTAAAATATTATGCTAGTATATAACTTAAACTATGAGATTTATGGCAAAGATATTAAATAGACATTTCTAGATGATAATGCTTGTTTTCCCTGTGGTTGTGCAATATCTTTCTGTAAGAATGTATGAATCAGTCTTAATTTGCTCTGTCTCAGCTTTTTAGGAATATGCTAATTATTCTATTCTATAATAACTAAAAATGATTTAAAAAGAGACTGGAAAATCATATTCCTAACATTCACAACTTTCCTTCATATATACAGCTTACTACCCAATATCCCCAAACATAGTTTTTTTTAAAAAAAAACTGAAGTGCTCCTAATATGTACTTTGGTTAAAAAGTCAGCTACCCTAATAACTACTGTTTTTTAAAACTGGTTTTCCAAATGTATGCTTCATCTTGAAAACAGCTTTCCCACTAAAATCTCCTTTCAAGTTCTTCATTGCTGCCCATCTGTGATTCTGCAAAGTTCATTTTACTGGAGGATCACAATTTGTTCACACCGAAATTGCAGACAGATTCCTCTTAGGTCTTTATTTAACAATAAGAAATCAAATCAGAGATCCCACATAATAATTTTAGGATGCAGATTGCTCTGTCGTAAGTCAGTATCGTCAGCCTCAAAGAGCACAAATGCAATTTTTAAAAAGTAATACAGAGTGGAACATTAAAGTGGATGATTAGTATTAGACAACATGGGAAATAATTTTGAGCAACAAATATGAACCAAGTATGACCCACATGGTAGATATAGCATGACCCACTTTTTACCTGCAAGGAATAGTTTCTAGTTCAGATTAAGTATAAAGCCATATATCTTGGAGTATTTCGAACCTCTTCTAGAACAGGATGGCTAAGAGATATCAGTAATTAATAATAAATATCAAGTTTATTGTGCATAGCTCAGTGAGAACTTTTATTTCCTAATAATTTAGCACCTGGCTGAGTTTGTGGGCTTAGAGACTAAAATAGGTTTAGATTGAATTAGTACTTGCATCGGAGACTGCTAAGGGAATACTCCAACTATATGTTACGCTGAGAATGAAAAAAAACATAAAGAGTCAAGCTTGACTTGAGAACATATTTATCTAACAATTTAACAATATTAAATATTCACTACCAAGTAGAAAGGAAGGGGCTACCGCAGCTATTTTCTTGCCCATTTTTTGAGAGTGAAAAGAGCTTTACCCCTTCGTTTTACAATTTTTTTTTCTCAGTGACTGCAAGGGATGGAAGTTATATATAGCAATTCCTGAGTTAGTGATTTTTCCCCCCCAGAACTAGGAACATGTCAACAGAATGAGAAGGCTATGAATCCCAAGCTTTCTTGGGATTTAATTCCTGACATGCTCACGTAAGATCATGGTGTTTTTTTTTATATCAGAAATGGCATTTAAATGATGTGCGCCATTGAAACTTCTGCAGTAATTGAAAGGGGGAATTTTTGAGGTTGAATCTCCCTTTTTACCCTTAGAGTAGAAAACCAAAACTTCCTATGGTGCTTAGGACACTATCCATCAATCATACAAAGTACAGCTTTACACCAATGCAAACATGCAAAACAATAAAAACCAGCTAATTCAAATAGATGAGGGGGGGGAAGGAAAGCTAATTGGGCACAAGAAATAGCTCAACAGTTAAAAAAAAGCTTTCTGGGTAAAAAGAAAATGGCTAGACTCTACATTTGTGTGGCTTTTTTAAAATTAGAATGCATTTGTTCAAATGCAAATACTTCAAAAGTAAGTTTTACAATCAGATTAGGGCATTGTCATCTCCTAATATATGCTGCTCTTCAATCTAGCAGCCATCATTATAAATCAAAGGAACACTTTTATTTTGGACAATGAAAGTTGAATAGTAATTAACACTCCTGAAAGCTTCAGTAATCAGAACTGAGAAGAAGGAGTGTATATAGGGAGCTGGGATAGCCCTCGTCAGTCTCCTCCAAGCAATCATTTTTGTCCAATGGGCTCCTGACTAAATCCTTCCTAATACAAACACGTAGAAGCATTTTCTTCCCTCAGAGAAAGCATGCTCAAAAAAGGAACCCGCACAGTAACAAGCAGTTGTGCTACATATAATGTGTGTTTAGTGAGTTGACCGGCACATATATTGCCATCTAGAGCAGGGGTTCTCAACCTTGGCAACTTTAAGACTTATGGACTTCAACTCCCAGAATTCCTCAGCCAGCTTTGCTGGCTGAGGAATTCTGGGAATTGAAGTCCACAAGTCTTAAAGTTGCCAAGGTTGAGAACCCCTGATCTAGAGTTAGTCCCCGACTTACCACTACAATTGAGCCCAAAATTTCCGTTGCTAAACAAGATGTTGTTAACAGAATTTTACTCCATGTTAGTACTTCTCTTTGGCACCATTGTTAAGTGAATCACTACTATTGTTAAGTTAGTAACACAATTGTTAAGTGAATCTGGCTTCCCCATTGACTTTGCTTGTCGGAAGGTCGCAAAATCACACCAGCCCAGGACCCTGCAGCAGTCATAAATTTGAGTCGGTTGAAAAGTGTCTGAATTTTAATCATGTGACCGTGGGGGGTGCTGCAGCGGTCCTAAATGTGAAAAACGGTCATAAGTTACTTTTTTCCAGTCCTGTTGTAATTTTGAATGGTCACTAAATGAATGGTTGTAAGTCAGGACTCCCTGTAGTAGGCAGAAATATCCCGGCAGATTCTTAAAAAGCTTCTGGGGCACTAGATATCCACCGCAAACATGCTCATGGACTCTGTCTAGCTAAGAGGGATCCTTGCCTTTTAAGTTAGTTCTTTAACCAACTGACTAACCTACTTTATTATTATTATTTTTCATTAGTTTATTTAAATATCACAAAATGTTGGGACTCGTTGTGACTTAATATAAAAACATTAAAAACAGAAATGCAATTACCCCAGCATATCTTGTTGTTGTTAGTTGCAAAGTCGTGTCCGACCCATTGCAACCCCATGGACAACGTTCCTCCAGGCCTTCCTGTCCTCTACCATCTTCTGTAGTCCATTTAAGCTCACGCCTACTGCTTCAGTGACTCCATCCAGCCACCTCATTCTCTGTCATCCCATTCTTCTATCGCCCTCAATCTTTCCCAGCATTAGGCTCTTCTCCAGTGAGTCCTTCCTTCTCATTAGGTGGCCAAAGTACTTGAGTTTCAGCTTCAGGATCTGGCCTTCTAAAGAGCAGTCGGGGTTGATCTCATCTAGGACTGACCAGTTTGATTGCCTTGCAGTCCAGGGGACTTGCAGGAGTCTTCTCCAGCACCATAGTTCAAAGGCCTCAGCATATCTTAAACTGAAATAAATAACAATTTGTACATGCAAATTGCAACGATTTGCACATGCAAATTGCAGTCCATAATGGGGTGCAGGCAAATAACTTGAGGATGACAAGGAGTCCATCTGGAGAGTTGGGAGTGGTTGTGGAGTTGGGTCCCTGCTACCAGTGCACTGATCAGCTGTTTGGCAGTCAGCAACCTGGCACAGCAGCAATAGAAGAAGAGGGTGTTAATAAAATGCCTGCTTCAAGTATTGAATACAGTAGGTATGTCGTTGCATGTATACATTTAGAGATCTTTTAAATGAAGCAGAGAGATTAGAAATAAAGAAAAATTGTAATAATCCCTGCTCACCCATAAATACAATTAAGTTCTCTGAAAGTTGCACCAGGTTCTTCTGAATTGTAATATTTATAACCTACTATTTAAGCCAGTGGGCTACTGTATAGGTACAATTCAAAAATATAAAATCTATCTTATGCATAACATCATTTCTACTTTAAAGATGTTGTGATAAGCACAATATTTCAGTTTTGATATAAAGAGGATTGTTTAAATTAAAAAGCCCTGCAATAAAAAAAGATCTTCATCTGGTCCCCAAAAAACATAAGTCACTGATTTTTCTTGAGGAACCCTTGCATGAAAGGGCAACAGAGAAAGATGCCCACCTTAGTCATGAAAGCCACCTGGTTGACTTTGAGCCAGTCACTCTCTCTCAGCCAAATTCACCTCACGGGGTTGTTGTGGAGAAAATAGAAGGAGGGGTGTGTGTCGGATATGTTCATCACCTTGAGTTATTTGTCAGGATGGATGGATATTTATATATATAATGTTTTTCTTATTCCTATTGTGTAAGATGGAAACCTGAATGGAGTTTCAAAGGATGAACATAGGGAAATATTCAAATATCCTGAATCTGTAATCTCTTTTAAACTAGCTAGATTTAGAAATCAGGAAACTTTACAGAAATAAGATTAAGTTATCTGACTCACAAAGATGATTTTTATTTCTCTGTGACAAGTGTAAAAGAATCCCTCGGGTTAGGTGAAATTTCATTATACACAATATAAAGCTTTCAAAGAGTATGCATACTTGTTAGCATAAAATGAATTCAAAAGACCAGAGTTGCAGACCATTTCTTGTGCTGTTATTTATATGAGCATTATAAGGAAACTTTTGATAAAATTAATTACATTGGGGTGAAAATGAAAGGTCTACAATTCGTTATGTAAGACATTTATCTTCCAAAGAAAGGGAAGAAATGTGATTCCCCTCTACTTCACTGAAGAAGGGGAAAACAGAACAATGTAATTAAAGAGGACATAACATTATTAAGCAAGAAAGGGTCTGCAAAAAGTGGGACCAAATTAATTTAGATGTACTTTGGTTCTTAGCAATCACTGATTTCTATCACAATTCAAAAAAAAAATTTTTTTTTGCCTTCCTCCAGTCAGGAGTAACTTTGCTATAGACCTGGATTCTAGATCTCTAGGGAAGATCCCTCTTACATGTGACAGAGCCTTTCTGGGACACTGAATTCTCAGTGTCCAAATTTCAATAAGCAGGCTTTTAATCCAGTTTTATTTATATATTACAAGTGCTGTATAGCCGTGCTCCTTGCAGGTGCATAGATAGTTTTCAGAGGAAGCTCCTTTTCAAAAGACCTTCCTGCCCACTGTTGATGTAAAGATTAAGATCTATAAGAAGGGGAAAGTTGCCCATAAGCAAGAAGGTAAGCAGGCAGACAGTGAAAGGAGATGTATTTTATTTCTGGGGTTTTTTTTTAAATATAACTTTAATCAGTTTTCATAAAACAAAACGTGAAGATAAAAACTAACAAATATAAATGGTCAGAAAGAGGAATGAATGGAGGGAAAGAATAAAAAGAAAGGTATGGGATAGTGCAGGAAACAGAAACTATAGGAAAAAAGTATGAAAAGAAAGTGACTTCCAACTTTTTTTTTACAAAAGATAAAAACAACACTTAAATGCAACCCCTGGTTTAAAACTCTATTATATAGTACTTGGTAATAAAATTAGAAGCAAGCTTATTGAAGAAAGGGTCAGGATAGAATCCAATATAACACATCCAGAGCCAATAGCTTGATCTAATAATATATACAAGTGAAAATACTAAGAAAACTGGTATGCATTTCCAAATAGGTACATAATTATGTTAAAAATATCAATAAATATATCAAGTCTTAATCTACCTCTCTCTCTCTCTCTCTCTCTCTCTCTCTCTCTCTCTCTCTCTCTCTCTCTCTCTCTCTCTCTCTCTCTCTCTCTCTCTCTCTCTCTCTCTCTCTCTCTCTCTCTCTCTCAACTTTCTTTCCCTCAGCTTTACTTGTAAATTATAATGGCATCTTCTCCCTCTCATCTTAATTATTCATAGAGGGAACCCTCTCACTATGAATTCTGTGCATCGGTGTCCATCTGTGCCATGACAAAGTCTTTTTGGAAGCATCATGCAATTTCATTCAGTCACAAACTTGTAATGGATTTCTTAGAAGGAATGACTTAGCAGTGAACAAATGCTGGGTGTTTACAGCTTTTGATCCTTACAAAAATTATCTTCCTAGTTATACCTTTGTGAAGGATGCTCCCTAATGTATTCATGTATAGGGTCTAGGACAGTCCTTCTCAAACTTTTTCTTTCATTACTCAAAACCACTTATCAGAAAGTCTTATCAAACTTGAAGGACCCACCGTCAGTCCCTTACTTTAGAACTATCATAATTTTTTTATTATTATAAAAAATTCCTTTATTAAAACAATCAGCATTGTACATAAAATCTTTGTATGCATCAAACATCATAGCATCTGATATACAACACTACGTATTATTCTTTGTAGACGTCTGGTTTGGTAAACATTTTTCACTCCTCACTTCAATCCACTATTATACACCTGTTACATTTTTTTTCTCTATGATCCCTAACAATAGGTCCTGAGGTAGTAGTTAAACATTAAATGTAAGGTCATATTAATATTCAATCATCATAGAACACAGCATATAACACTAGGTATTAATCTTTGTACACGTCTGGTTTGGTAAATATTCTTTACTCCTCACTTCCAGCCTCAACTATATGTCTGTTATATTTTATCTTTTATGATCCCTAGCAAAAGATCCTGAGGTAGAGATTCAATAACCTGGGGTAAAAAATTCAGTCTGCTTTTTCATTATTAAAGTAATCATCATTAAGCAAAAGATCATATTAAGAAGCGATCATCGTAGGACATAACATACAACAATAGGTAAACATTCTTCACTCCTCACTTCAAGCCTCTACTATCCACCTGTTACATTTTAACCCTGTATGATCCCTAACAATAGGTCCTGAGGTAGTAATTCAATAACCTGAGGTAGAAATTCAGTCCGCTTTTTCAATATTAAAGTATTCAACATTAAACATAAGATCATATTAATAAGCAATCATCATAGAACACAACATATAACACTGGGTATTAATCTTTGTAAACGCCTGGTTTGGTAAATATTCTTTACTCCTCACTTTCAGCCTCAACTATATGTCTGTTACATTTTATCTTTTATGATCCCTAGCAAAAGATCCTGAGGTAGAAATTCAATAACCTGGGGTAAAAAAATTCAGTCTGCTTTTTCATTATTAAAGTAATCAACATTAAACATAAGATCGTGTTAAGAGGCATTAGTCATAGAACATAAACATTCAACATTAGGTGTTAGTTTTTGTAAACGTTTGATTTGTTATACATTCTTCTCTCCTCACGTCGAGCCTTAGCTAAACGCCAGATGCATTTTGTTTGATTGGTGTTTCTCTTGGATATAGTCTATCCATTGTTTCCAGTCTGTCAAATATTGTTCATTGGAGCGACCTTTCAAGTATGCTGATATTTTCGCCATTTCCGCCAAGTTTGTTACTTTCACAGTCCATTCTTCAATAGGCGGTATTTCTGGATTCTTCCAGTATTGTCCCACCAACAATCTTGCTGCTGTAATCAAGTTCAGAAATAAGTTCGTCTCTGAGGTAGTGAAATCCTTTGTAATCCCTAACAAAAAAACCCGAGGTAGAAATTCTATACGCTTTGTGAAAATGGTTTGGAGAGTCCACCATATCTTCCTCCAGAAGGCTCTGATTTTTCTGCATGTCCACCATACATGAAAGTAGGTAGCAGAACTATCATAATTTTGAACAGTCACTGAATCAAATGGTATTAATTCAAAGACTACCTATATTATAAAACAACATTACTGAATGATGTTTATGTCATATCAATAAATTATTATTGGTAATTTCACCCATTTTTTGTCTTATAGGAATACTTGGGAAATTTTTAAATATATTTTAGTACACGAGGCTGTCTTTAAGTCAATTTAAATGTCCCTGTTGTAATTGGTACATGCGTCCTTACCCAAAATAAAAACACCTTTACCCAGTTCTGGGTAATTTTCTAAGGTTTGGGAAGCCCTGGAGGATAAAAACCCAAATGAAACATAGCAACATTTTTCAACAGCAGATGTTGACTTCACTTCCTTTTTCTTAATTTGTGGCACTGCCCTGATGTAGCAATAATACAATAAATTGCTGCTGTGGTCTAGCATCTTGCATTGTTGCAGGGAGAAAGTTACAAGACTGGTATAAATAGAACATGTTATGTTCAAATTATTTTAAAAGAATGATATATGTATAAAAAAATGCAAAGTGTTAATAAAACATTATAATTGCACTTAGGGAGATGAAATGGCTTGTCCCATTAAATGTTTTCATTTATGTTAAATTTTATGTATTATATATGCCATCTTGAAAATAGAAGGGATAGTCATAGGAAGCTACACACATGCAAAACCCCTTTTTAATAGTAAATTATATTAAAAATTACAACTAAAGATAAAAACTAGTGCAGACGAAAACAAGAAAAAAATAGAAGGTACAGAAAAGAAAAAATGGAAAGATAAAATAGAAAAGAAAAAAAATTGGAATATAGTAAAGAAAAGTAAAAGAAATATATAAATAAATGACATCCTCCTTCATCACAAAAATAAGCATTTTTAGTAACTTATCACCTTCTCTTAAAATATAACAAATATTCTCTTCTTCCAAAATATAACAAATATTCTCTTCTTCCCATATCCCATCTTTTATTTATAAACAAATCCATAAAGTCTTGTCATTTCAGTCCCGATTTCAGGAAAAATCCATTAAGGGTTACCAAAGATATGTATTTTAACATTTTTCAAATAAACCAAATTTATATTCCTCCCTTTTGCTTTTAATATTCTTGATCTTCAGTCCCTTCAAATGATGTAACAGAACTTGATTTCTTTTCATTTTTTCTTTTCCCTTCTCATAAAATTCTTCAAAGCTTTTAACAAGCCGCTTTTGTAAATCCCATATAGGAAAATTATCCAGGTCACTGTCTTGGTTTATCACTTGTGTATCGCTTTTAATTATTAAGAATTTAATTCTTAAATAATTTAAGTAAAGTAATTTAATAAGTTTAATTATTAAGGCTGTTCTTTTTAAATCCACTTTCAGCTCAGCCCCAATCTTGTCAGATAAAACACGTTCCTCTTCTGTAACGTCTTTTAAACACTGTCTATCTGTAAAGCGAGACACTCTTAAAATTAACTATTGTTAATTGTTCAAATACATCCTTCAGTACATCCAATATTAAAATACTTTGCTTCATTTTGTATTAGTAAGTCAAATTTAAGTGTTGTTCTCCATTAATGTAATCTTTCATTCCTTCTGATTCCCTCAATTGTCCAACTTTCAATGTCTCAACCTATCGTGCTTTTTTTTTTCAGAATAATTCAAAACAAAAGCATTTTCTCTTAGGAAGGCTTCTTAACATAAATTCTAAAATCTATTTCAAATCCATCCGAACTCTTAGTCAATTTGTAACTTTCCAAAATCAAAGTTCTAATCACCTGTTTTCTGCTTATTTCAAAAAAATATTTTTCAATCAAAACTGTATTTAAAACTCTTTTCACTAAAATTGAATGAATTTCAGCCAGTTTTCAGACTTGTTGATCCAAGAGTTCCTAATAACAACAACAACAACAACAACAACAACAACAACAACAACAAACGATAGGCAATTTCCTGGCCTAGATCTCCTCGGGTTTAAAAAATTTTTTAAACAAGGCTGTTCGGGTTTTAGAATTGGGTTTTTAATAGGTTTTAGTAACAGCCTTGTATAAATATTAATTTAATTTATTTTTAAATATTTATTGTTATTATATGTTTTTATTGGGTTGTAAACCACCCCGAGTCCTACGGGAGAGGGGCGGTATAGAAATTTAATAAAAGTAAAGTAAAGAGTGATTTAAAAAGAAAATATGTGGATCCTGTGTCCAATGGTTTGAGAAAGATGGCTTTTTTTTCCTGGTCTCCCAGAACTCTGAACCCACTGGAGACTGCTGTTTTGTGGTCTCCTCGCAAGGATCAACTGTCTGGAGCAATTGTGGGTGATTTCAAGTCCTCTCCTTGTTTGGAGAGCAATAATGAAGAGCTGGTCAACTTTCTTCCCAATGAGTCATTGCACAGCTGCAAGAGATTGAAGGATGATCCCCTTTATGTTCCATGGGACCTTATTTGTTTGTTCCCAAAAGAACGCAAGCAGTCTGGGGAGTTTCTTGTATGACCGGTAAAATACAATAAAGTAGTCAACTTTAACCCTTCACACATAAATTTGCACCTGACAGTCAATGACCCAAGTTACTAAGCTAGTTTCATGCCTAAAATGGGACTAGAACTCACAATCTCCTGGTTTCTAGCCTAATGCTATAACCACTTCACCAAACTTGCTCTCCATTCAATTATAATTCCCCATTCAATTCCATTTCTCTAAAACAGTGGTTCTCAACCTTTCAAATGCCGCGACCCCTTAAAACAGTTCCACATGTTGTGGTGACCCCCAACCATAAAATTATTTTCGTTGCTACTTCATAACTGTAATTTTGCTACTGTTTGGAATCGCAATGTAAATATCTGATATGCAGGGTGTATTTTCATTGTTACGAATTGAACATAATTTTAAAGCATAGTGATGAATTACAAAAACAATATAGCAGTGCTCACTGAAGAAGCTTACTCTTCCTTGCTCAAAAATGTTGGGAGGGAGGGAAGGGGAAGGAAGGAAGATTGAAGGGGAAAGGAAGGAGATGGAGAAGGAAGGAGATTGAAGGGGAAAGGAAGGAAGGAAGGAAGGAAGGAAGGAAGGAAGGAAGGAAGGAAGGAAGGAAGGAAGGAAGGAAGGAAGGAAGGAGAAAGAGATTGAAGTGGAAGTGATGGAGATGGAAGGAAGGAAGGAAGATTGAAGGGGAAAGGAAGGAAGGAAGGAAGGAGAAAGAGTGAAGGGGAAGGGATGGAGATGGAGAGGGAAGAAAGGAAGGAAGTTTGAAGGGGAAGGAAGGAGATGGAGAAGGAAGGAGATTGAAGGGGGAAGGAAGGAAGGAAGGAAAGAAGGAAGATTGAAGGGGAAAGGAAGGAGATGGAGAAGGAAGGAGATTGAAGGGGAAAGGAAGGAAGGAAGGAAGGAAGATTGAAGGGGAAAGGAAGGAGATGGAGAAGGAAGGAGATTGAAGGAGGAAGGAAGGAAGGAAGGAAGGAAGGAAGGAAGGAAGGAAGGAAGGAAGGAAGGAAGGAGAGAGATTGAAGGGGAAGGGATGGAGATGGATGGAAGGAAGGAAGGTTGAAGGGGAAAGGAAGGAGATGAAGAAGGAAGGAGATTGAAGGGGGAAGGAAGGAAGGAAGGAAGCAGAGGGAGATTGAAGGGGAAGGGATGGAGTTGGAGATGGAAGGAAGGAAGGAAGACTGAAGGGGAAAGGAAGGAGATGGAGAAGGAAGGAGACTGAAGGGGAAAGGAAGGAAGGAAGGAAGGAAGGAAGGAAGGAAGGAAAGAAGGAAGGAAAGAAGGAAGGAAGATTGAAGGGGAAAGGAAGGAGATGGAGAAGGAAGGAGATTGAAGGAGGAAGAAAGGAGAGAGAGATTGAAGGAGGAAGGAAGGAGAGAGAGATTGAAGGAGAAAGGAAGGAGATGGAGAAGGAAGGAGATTGAAGGGGGAAGGAAGGAGATGGAGAAGGAAGGAGATTGAAGGGGGAAGGAAGGAAGGAAAGAAGGACGGAAGATTGAAGGGGAAAGGAAGGAGATGGAGAAGGAAGGAGATTGAAGGGGGAAGGAAGGAAGGAAAGGACAGAAGATTGAAGGGGAAAGGAAGGAGATGGAGAAGGAAGGAGATTGAAGGGGGAAGGAAGGAGATGGAGAAGGAAGGAGATTGAAGGGGGAAGGAAAAAAGGAAGGAGAGAGAGATTGAAGGGGAAGGGATGGAGATGGAGATGGAAGGAAGGAAGTTTGAAGGGGAAAGCAAGGAGATGGAGAAGGAAGATTGAAGGGGAAAGGAAGGAAGGAGAGATTGAAGGGGAAGGGAAGGAGATGGAAGGAAAGAAGGAAGGAAGGAAGGAGAGATTGAAGGGGAAGGGAAGGAGATGGAAGGAAGGAAGGATTTTTTCCAGATGGTGATGAACTGCAATTCCCAGCATTCCCCACTCTCCCACAGTGCTTTTTAGGGCTGCTGGGGACGGAGTACAGCCGGGCAACCAGAAGGCGTGGGGATCGGCTCAGCATCCCAGCTCAGCTCAGCCAGCAGCAGCAGCAGCAGCGCATTGCCCGAGCAGGGTGGGAAGAGAGGGGGTGGTGGTGGCAAGTCATGAAAGCAGCGTCCACATGTTCAGGGTGCAAACGCCTTGGACGGTTTGGCTCCCCCACCCCTTTATTTATTGATCTGCCACAAGCTCATGCAAACAAACCCCAAGGAGTTCTGAAAGAGCGGTTGTTTAAAAAAAAAGCTTTCAGCAACAAGGCAGAAAGGGAAACTCACTCACGGCCTTTTTTTCCCCTTTCTCGGCGACTGGGAAGGCAGCAGCCAGAGACGCCACTGCACAATGGGAGGCAGAGAGAGGGGTGAGGGGGAAAACCTCACTCAACTTTCGCCCTTATCAGACTCGGTTCCCTTCTGGTCAACCCCCTCCCACCCACCCGCCCCCTTCACCTCCCACTTTGGAGAAGGAAGGAAGGAAGGAAGGAAGGAAGGAAGGAAGGAAGGAAGGAAGGAAGGAAGGAAGGAAGGAAGGAAGAAAGGAAGGAAGGATTTTTTTCCAGATGGTGATGAACTGCAACTCCCAGCATTCCCCACTCTCCCACAGTGCTATTTAGGGCTGCTGGGGGCGGAGCATGGTCGGGCAACCAGAAGGCATGGGGATCGGATCGGCGTCCCAGCTCAGAAGGAAGGAAGGAAGGAAGGAAGGAAGGAAGGAAGGAAGGAAGGAAGGAAGGAAGGAAGGAAGGAAGGAAGGAAGGAAGGAAGGAAGGAGAGATTGAAGGGGAAGGGAAGGAGATGGATGGATTGATGGATGGATGGATGGATGGAAGGAAGGAAGGATTTTTTCCCAAATGGTGAAGAACTGCAACTCCCAGCATTCCCCACTCTTCCACAGTGCTTTTTACAGCTGCTGGGGATGATAGTCTGGAGCCCCCATCCTCATCCCAGCACCTCTTGCCCTCTCCCAGCCGCCCGACCGGACCTGCCCGCCCCTCCAGCCTCCCGAGCGCCATCGCAGTGGCAGGATCGTGGGAGCCCGTTTCCACGCTGTGCAGCCCTTCACCGCCAAACCCTTCCCCGACTTGTCACACACGAGACAAGCTCCTGCTTGGAAGGTGCCGCTTCTCCCAGCCACTTGGCCGCTTCCGAGGCCCAGAGCATGGCAAGCCGGGAAGGAGCCGCTCCTGCCCGCCAGCCCCAGGGCCACACCAGGCGCCAGAGGGCCAAGGCGGCCTCTGATGGTGAGGGAGGTGGGACGGGCAGTGCGGGGGGAAGCTCCGGCATGGTGTGGAGGCAACGGCCCAGACCTGGCTTGGCTCGGACCAGCCGCCCACGTGGCTGAGTCAGCCCAGGGTGGCATCGGGGATGCGTTTCAAGCCCCAGAGCTTGCCATGAGCTGGGAGATGGGGAGGACGCAGCCAGCAACCGGCCAACATCTGCATGGCCCCCAGGAGCACAGCCCGACTCCCGACAGTCAGCTAGGAGTTGGGTCGGAGTCCAGACATTGGTGGGGAACCGTCGGGGCTGCTACACACAGCCCAGTTCCCGACAGCCAGCCCTATGCACACAAGCTGCCCTCCCAGCGCCCGCTGCTGCCCCGCTAGCCTTACCTTGGCCACCGCACATTCGGGGCGGTGGCAGGCAGGCCCAGGTGCTCCTGGGCGGCCATGGCAAGCAGCAGCAACGGTGCAGGCCGACCACCGGCTGGGCCACCAGCTGGCCCAGCCCAAGGGAGGTAAGCCACCCGCCGGGCTCCACGCGCACCAGCAACCTTCCCTGCGGCCACCGGCCTCCCACCTCCCACCCCTGGCCCTCTTTTACTTACATTTAGTTGTTGCTCAGCAGGGAGGGGTGAAAACCTCAAGAAAGCTCGCCTTCGCTGCAGACAACTTGCAGCCCTGTTTGCAGACTGGCAGGCTCAGCAGGGTGGAGACAACCTGGACAATTCCTATTGGCTTTTGAAAGCCAATAGAATTAGATTCTATTCAAGAGAGTCTATTCTATTGGCTTTCAAAAGCCAATAGAATAAGAGGGAGTAGCAGAGCTAAGGAAAAGGGGAAAAATGGCGGACTGCTTTCTTTGGCGACCCCCATGAAATGGTCGTTCGACCCCAAATGGGGTCGCGACCCACAGGTTGAGAACCGCTGCTCTAAAAGGTCTTGAAGCTTTTAAGAAAAAGATTGTCACTCAATAATTGCCCACCCTCTGGAACCTACTGCCCCTGGAAGTCCGCGCTTCTCCCACCCTCCTGGCCTTCCGAAAGAATCTTAAAACCTATCTTTGCCAGCAGGCCTGGGGATGATTGTGGATTGTTGCTTGAATGAGGTATGTGTGTGGGGTTTTTAATTTTTTTTATATTTTTTTCTCTGATTTGGACTTAGATTGTTATCGATGTTATATATATGTTGTAAGCCACTCTGAGTCTTCGGAGAGGAGCGGCATATAAGTCCAAATAAATAAATAAATAAATAAATAAATAATATAGAAATATGTTTGCAAGCAAATAAAGTGAGGGGGGACTCCCCATATAAACCACTCAAGGGAAAGGCAGGATGTACATTTAAAGTAGTAGCAGCAGTAGTAATAATGCAGAAAATTCCAATTCAATCCCTGGCATTTCAAGAAATGACTGGAAAGATCTTTGATAAACAAACCTTCCAACCATTACAGACATTATTCAGTCAAATGTCTGGCTCAGAATAAGGGAGCTTCAGACATATTCACATGGATACTTCCCAAGAAGTCTACCTTAAATGCCTCTTGCATAAAGCCCCAAAACATGGATTTCATTTAGAAATTAAATCCAATTCAGTGGTTCTTAGGAGAGAGGCAATTTAAATCCGAGCATAAAGTATGTGCTCCAGATTTACAACTATTTGCTCTGTACCAAATACACTATTTACTATATACCATTTATTTTGACTCATTTTCACCAGTGAAAAGGGCAGCTGTTTTATTGCAGTTATTATAGTGTAAACAATAGATTGTAATGGGACAGTTACTATGGTTAATTCTCTGGGCTGCCTTCAGCGTTTTTTAAAGTCTTAACCTGGGCGATATTGCCCCCCAGGGGGTGATTTTGTTTTTCAGGGGGGCAATGGAACAAAAAGGGGCGACGCAGGGGCGAAGGAATGAAAAGGGGGCGATATGGGGGCAATGGAGCAAGAAGTTTTGGGGACACTTTTGAGACTTTTTCGTACAGTGAATCGCTGTATATCTGTCATACAAAAACATCAGATCGCTCGCTATTAGTGGATTGAATTGTGTTTTCAAAAGTTCCTCCAGCTAGCTTCAGTACAGAACACTGTACATATGTGAATACGCATTGCTTATCTTCATGTGCGTTGCGCAGCAGCCTCTATCCATACAGTGGCGCGTCATTGGCCAGAATGAGCAGTGATGGAGGGGGGAGCGCTTTTTTCGAAACATCGCATGCTGAGTGGCTCTGTAAAACATTTTGTGTGTCTCTTTGTATTGTACTTTTTTAGCGTGCACTCCAGTTCGATATTATATTTTCTTTGTGTCTTTTTAATCCTTTTTACAGTGTGCATGACTATATATACTTTCCTCAAATCTTAATTTAGTTTCAGAGTTTTCGTCTTGAAATTCTTAGTTCCTGCATTGCGGTTTGTTCTTATGCCCTTTTTATATTTCTTTTTGCGTCTTAAATTTCACTTGTAATTCAATCATTAAATGTTACTGTTTTTGTTTTCCGGCATTTCACTTTCTTGCAATTGAATTTTGTTTTCAGTGGTCATTACATTTAAGTGTCTTGAATAAATAAGATAATAATGAAATACATGTATCACGAAGTTTGGGAATAAAGTGATGGGTGGCACCAAAATTTTTCACACAGTTGAGATATGGGGAAAAGACTGGAAATAAATTATTTGCATCGATATGTCCTGATGACAATTTTAAAGAAAACAAAAAAGGTGTTTGGATAAATTGAAGAATTATTTCCTATGTTGTGATTGAGAGGTTATGTTGGGGGGAAGGGGGCGATGACAACTTTCTCATTGGCTCAAGGGGGTGATTCGTTCAAAAAGATTAAGAACCGCTGGTCTACACTATGGCTGGAGATAATGCTCTGTAGATAATGCAGGTCTCTGAAAAAGGGTGTTCCACAGAGCAGAGAAAATTATGGAGAAGGCACCCTTCCTAGATCCAAGTATTTGATAACAAGTAGAAAAAGTAGGGAAAGGCACCTGCAGAGGTCAGTGATGCAATGGCAGTTATTGCATCATTGAGTGACATGTCCATGAAATATGTGCTGCATTGTGGCCTGATGCAACTCCCACGGTAGGCATGGGTCTAACCATTTCTTAGATCTTTAAGAAATCTAATGCATGCTGGCTTTGTACTGTATGAAAGAAGCAGTAATTCTAGTAAATGAAAGACATATGTAATTCTGTACCAAAGTAAAATTCAATGTATTTAATGAGAGTTAATCGTGAAACTGCAGACTAAAGTGCATGGAGATTGCCTTAAAGAGTTCCTAAGAACATAAATCAGGGGTCTTCAAACTTGGCCTTTTTATGACTCGTGGACTGCAACTCCCAGAATTCCTCAACCAACGTGAGGAATTCTGGGAGTTGAAGTCCACAAGTCATAAAAGGGCCAAGTTTGAAGACCCCTGACTTAAATCTTCTAAGTAGGCATCATTCTTCACAAGACCTACAAAGGCACCTTTTGATATGAGACCATACTTACTGTTTTTCTTATTCTCCTCTTTGCATCTGAGCCTAATGTGCACTGTGGCTTCTGTTTCTGCAGACAACAACCCTCATTGGCCTTCTGAAGACAGCCCGTCTACTGCGTTTAGTGAGGGTTGCTCGAAAACTGGACAGATACTCAGAGTATGGTGCGGCTGTCTTGATGTTACTAATGTGCATCTTTGCACTCATTGCTCACTGGCTGGCTTGCATTTGGTATGCCATCGGGAATGTTGAAAGGCATTACTTGTCTCGCAAAATTGGCTGGTTGGACTCCCTGGGACAGCAGCTGGGAAAACATTACAATCGGAGTGATGGCAGCTCAGGACCGTCCATCAAAGACAAATACGTCACCGCACTTTATTTTACCTTCAGCAGCCTGACCAGTGTAGGATTTGGAAATGTGTCTCCAAATACCAACTCAGAGAAAATCTTTTCTATTTGCGTCATGCTGATTGGCTGTAAGTAAGGAGCTTTTTTTAAAAAAAATTTTTTTATTTCCTCCCTAATTTACTAATGAATTTCTGAACTGTTTGGCTTGTTAAATACTCAAAACCTTCAAAAGATTGAAGAAAAAAACAACCCTGTTTGCAAAGTGAAGACCAGGCAATATTTCTGCAGGGCATGCATTTTTAAAATATTTTTTCACGCAGAAGTTTTGCCAGTGTTCATTTTGAACTTCACCTTCCAAAATTCTCTAGTTCCGGAGAACATCTCCACATCCAAAATTCGGGATGTTTTTTGTTCTGAGGTTTCACAGAAATTAGAAATTTTAGGGGAATTTACTTCTGCTCCTAACAGTAGCCTATTCTTTTTTAATAGAAAATTTTATGAATTTAAGACTAGTTATTTATGCACTCTATGGACTAATGAGCTTGAAGGTCCAGGGTAGGATTGGTTTACAACATGGGTGTCAAACTCGATCGTGTCATGTGACATATCATGTCATATCATGATGTTTTTTTCCCTTTGCGAAGCTGGGGTGGGCTGGCCTGCATGTGACACATCCAGCCCATGGGCCACCAGTTTGACACTCCTGGTTTACAACATATGAAAATGGAAGGTTTGCGTTACAACATATGAAATTAGTTTACTATTGCTTTAAAAAAGATTACTGCTTAAAGAATATCTCATAAGAATTGATTGCAATCACTTTGCTACTAGAGATGCAACTCTGGAATGTTAATTCATATAGTTTAGACTTATCCTTTTATTGACTCATGTCCTCTAAATTGATCATTATATATTAAAGGAGGATAGTTCTTCTTGGCTATATCCCTTGTATTTGTAATCTACTGCCATGAAGGCTTTTGGATTTTTTCAAAGGGAAAAAATAATACAAGATGCATTTGCCTAGTTACAAATAATCACAAACTTACATACCTTAAACCAGGAATCAGCACCTCCAGCACAATTTGTATTCCAGATAAAATTCAGTAGCACATTTCCTTTTAAAAACTGTCTACAGGTTATTTATAGTACCTCTTAAGGAACTGTTCACACTTAGAATCCTTTTAAAGGTCAACTTGCAATCTTGTAGCACAATGTGAAATGTATAGACCCTATTGATCTCTGTATCGCTCAGTTTAATTTAGTAGATATTTGGTTGGCTTTATTATTATTAGTGAGAGAGCCAATTTGGTGTAGAGGTGAAGGCATCAGGCTAGAAAGCAGGAGACTGTGAATTCTAGTCCCACACTGAGCACCAAGCCACTTGGATACTCTTGGACCAGTCACTCTCTCTAAGCCCTAGGAAGGAAGCAATGGCAAACAACTTCTGAAAACCCTTGCAAAGAAAACTGTAAGGACTTGTGTAAACAGCCTCTGAGAATTAGACACAACTGAATAGGAGAAAATAAGTTAGTAGTAGTATTATCATCATCAACAACTATACAAAAGGATCTCAAAGTGATGTACAGAAACACAATTAAAATACATATAAATATCTGTACAATAAAAAGGAGGCAGAGGAAGAAAACAAAACCTAAAGTTATTGTACATTTATTGATGGAAAACCTGTGTGATAAGATAGACTTAAACAAGCAGGCTAAACATATAATAGAAGGTGCTTCATAGGGAATAGGCATTGCATAGTGCAAATAGTGCCACGAAAAATAACACATTAATGAGCACAAGCCCCATTCTTGGCACACACTGCAGAACCTTCTATTTACTCCAGATGTGTAAGTTGTGAGTTGGTAACAAAACAGTTGTACTAGTATGATATAGACATGCATTGCACCTGATAACCTGTTTTGCTGTGGCATTAAGTTAACTTAATCCTTGGGTCCTTAGTTTAAACATTCATTGATTATTAAATGTGTAAACAGCTTTCTCTTGGAATAGCCCACCTTTGGTAATTAACAAAAGCTTGGAAGAGGCAATTTGATTGAGAACTTGGTCACAATCTGGAGTGGGCATATGATGAGGACCTTAGCTTATTGTTCCTAGGTGGCTGCTCCTTGTGTGTTGATCTTGAGATCCTCACTGGATTTCTGATGCACTTCGGGAGATGATAGGCCAGAAGAGTGCCATCGAAAGAAGTAAATCTAACCAAAAAATAGTAAAAGCCCCTATTAGGGATTACAAAGTGGCAATAACAGCAGTAAAAAATAGCTATTTTTCTACTCTTCTCACATCCACAAATAGCTATCCAGCAGCACTTTTTTAAAGTGGCTTATTCCTTGCTAGGAAGAGAAATGCCACCGAGTCATTTGTTTATTTACTGCAAGGAATATTCCAGGTATCTGATGCCTAAAATAACTCGAATCCACTCCACCCGAAAATTGGACTCCACCTGGAAAATCTGTTGAGATAATTAAAACAAGATGCTTGTGTGCTTACTGGGGTGAGTTTGAACCTATAACTCAAGAGGAAGTGGACAAGATCCTTGGGACTGCTGACCTGCCCCCTATTTACATGTCAGTCCTGGCTGATGAAGGATGTCCAGAAGTTTATGTGTGGTTAGGTCCATGCCATATTATCTGCTTGAGGGATGGATGGTCTCACCTGTTTTGAAAAGGCATTTGTATGCCTCCTCAAGAAGCTATCATTGGATCCAAACATTCTTCCTAGACAATTTTTCCACAATCTCCCCTTTGGGGAAAAGTTCTTGAGAAGATAGTCAGGCTACGACTTCAGAGGGCCCTGGAGAAAACAGATTATCTAAACCCTTTCCAGTCAAGTTTCAGACTGAAACTTACCTAGCACTGAATCAGCATTAGTTGTGCTTGTTGGTGATCTCTGGTGGAACTGCAATAATGATAGTGCATCCATTTTGATTCTCTTTGATCTCTCAATACCATCAAACATGGCATCCTTCAGGATCACCAAGAGAGATTAGGAGTAGGAGTAGGGGACACAGTATTGTGATGGTTCACATATTATTAATAATAATATATAAATGCAATGGTAATAACAATAACATTCAATAAGAAATAACAATCATTATAAAAATATTAACCGACCAAATAATTAAACTTCCAATGACATAAATACAAGTCATCAATATAAAATTAGTATAAAATATGCAGGATAACCTCTGCCCCTTGTCTTTTCTTAAACTTTTCAAGATTTCAGCTTTAAACAATTTACCCAATGAATCTAACCTATTCATTATTTTTTATAAGACCCTGTGCAGAAAAGTAGGACTATTCCTCTGCACTGACATTCCTGGGTCTTTAAAGTGTTCTTTGTGTATGGCTCAGATATGTGCGGTGTATTAAAAAATTCCTACTCTGCAAAAGTTTATGCTAACTAGGTCTATCTTGGACATGGCAAGGAGACCTACTTTACAGAGGATATCTTCCATCTGTGCCATCCTCCTTTTGAAGTGTTGTTCAAACGAAGTCAAGAACATAAGAAAGAACAGGGAGCTTGAAGTTACCCAATAAGTGTTAAGAGTTACATAGCAACACTTAGGTCACCTTGTGCTAAGTCTTCCCAAGAGGGAAGTATTTCATTTTTATTGAAACTCTTGTCATTATTTCTATTTTTGCTTTCATACATACAGTATCTACAGTAGGCTATAACTTCCAACTAACCTTGGCTGATCTCAACAAGCTAAGCTGGTTAGAATTGGATACGGGAACATCAGGAAATGACAGAGCAGGAGGCTGGAAGGCAATAGCAAATCAGGTCTCTAAATACTTGTAAAGAAAATCTCATGGATGGGCCTACATCGGGGGGGTCAAACTTGCAGCATCACGTGACGTGTCGCGACGTATCACAACTTCTTTTCCATTGCCGGCAATGGGGTGGGTGCAATTTCGGCCCTGAGTTCCCGGAATAGGGTGGCATAGAAATTTAATAAATAATAATAATAAAAGATGCATCCAGCCCGCAGGCCGGCAGTTTGACACCCCTGGTCTACATAGTCACCGGGAGGCAAATTCAAAATGAGGGAATCAGTGTGGTGTAGTGGTTAAGATGTTGAACTAGGATATAGGGCTTTTCTGCACTGCAGCCTTCAATTCCTTATCTTCTGTGTAAATTAGCTGAGAAATGAAGTTAATAGAAAGTCTTTCTGGATTCCAGTCCCTTCCTCCCATTTGGCCACAGGGCTGGTCAGGTATTCTGTCCAGACTACAGTTACCACAGCCCCTGCTTCTCCTCCTTTCCCTCTCCCCTCCAAGCCAGGGAAGTAGCATTACTTGCTTTCCCTCCTGTGGGCAAGCATTTTGAGTACTGTTGAAGAAAGAAAAAAGGTTCTAACGTTCTTTACAGTCCTTCCTGCCAATGAAGCTAGAAGGAAAAATGTGGAAGAACTCCTGCCAATTTTATCCTCTTTCTGAACTGTTCCTCCCCTGAACATAATATCCCAAAATTCTTTTCTCTATCACACAATACTAGGACAAGGGGGCACTCCCTAAAGCTCATAGCTAAGAAAGTGAGGACAAATAAAGGGAAATATTTCTTCACCCAGAGGGTCGTTGATTTATGGAATTCACTTCCAGAAGAGGTCGTGACAGCTGTCAGCCTTGATAGCTTCAAGGCAGGGTCAGATAGATTCATGGATGCCAAGTGTATCGGTGGTTATTAAAACGGATGTCCATGTGCCGCCTCTATGTTGGTTGAGGCAGGCAGGATTCCCTTGAGTACCATTTGTTGGGGGTCAAGGGAAAGGGAGGGTTTTGCCTTCTCTTTCTGCTCAAGATCCCCATGTACAATTGGTGGGCCACTGTGTGACACAGAATGCTGGACTCGATGGGCTTTGGCCTGATTCAGCATGGCTCTTCTTATGTTCTTATCCTTTCGTAGGAGATAAGCCACCAGCCCAGTAGGAGGTGCCTGGCCAAGCATAAACTGAGGGAGTTGAGGGATGCCCAAGAGAGCACACAGTAGCCAATTGAAACAGAAGCATTTGTGGAAGGTGGAAGGAAAGGCAGAATGAGGACTTGCAAAGCCATGTTTGCACCAGTGCAGAGAGAAAAACACTACTTTGGAGGCAGAGCAAGAAGACATAATGAGTACCTTCCCAGCAAACTAGGAACAGGCTGAGGATGACATCATTCAATCCTCCCCTTCCAAAATGGTAGGTGGCTGCCCTGGCTCTGGGGCAAGCAGCCCTGGGAAGAATCAGATTGACATCCACTCTTAACCATGAAAACTGTCTGGCTGACTCTAAGCTAGTCATGTCCTCTCAACCCAACCTACTTCAGACTATCATGTAGGCACAAAATGAAGAGTGCTCCCCTGTAACCTTCTAATGCTCTGTGTTGCCACATCTAGTTTTTACTTCTGGCTTTGTTTTCCTTATCTATCTGATCTATTCCATTCCTTTACCTTGACCTTCCCTTGCTAGATGATCCTTAATCATCTAGCTTTTTCTTTCCAGCACATTTCTCCTCCTCCCCCTCCCCCTCCCCCCCCTCCTCCTCCTCCTCCTTGTACTACTACTACTACTGCTGCTACCACCACCACCACCACCACTACTACTACTATTGCTACCAAAATCCAACCAAACTCATTCAGTGCTTAGAAATAGCAACCTTTTCTCTTGGGTGGAGCCCTTCTTAAACTATGAAAGAAAAAGGAACTGAAAGTAAATAGGTGGTCATTCTTGGCACTGCAACCATCCATCAACGTGGATCCTATTAGGAAGGCAAGAACTCATTAAATAAAACTGCTTTCTTTGTCAAATGTCTTGCCATACCCATAAAGGATGAGGAAGGAGAAATTGTAAAGCAGGATTTTCTTATATTATTTTAAACCGTTTAAGCGTGTACGTGAGAAAACTCAACTGGTAAGATCTGATACTATCAGCTGGCTTTGTGATATTAATATGATGAGTAAGGAAAGCATTTGATTTTTTTTAAAAAAAATAACATAAAACACTAGGGTAAAAAATGTAAAAGTAGAACTCTGGGGCAGTAAGCAATTCACTGTCATATTATGCATCCAGGGAATGCAGACCACAAGATTTATTTCGGGAAACCTATTTGAAAAATATGCAAAATGTTTTTGCTTGGGGACAGTAGTTCATTCATTTCAAGAATCCCTGAAAGAGGTACAGATTGCAAGTCAGTAATCTGAGTCTCAAAAACTTTAAAGAGGACACACTATTACAGTGTTACATGCATTGTCCTTTAGTTCCTCTGTGTATCACCCCTGCTCTACTGGAAAGATGTCAGGGAAAAGTAGGGCAGGCTTGGTCTGCTTGACATGTAGTAGAAGACAGCTCATGGCCTATCTTTGACTTCACTTTATTTTTCTAAATTCCAAACACTATAGATATTGAAGGGGACAGTGTGTATCTGTGAGTAGCTGATTAAGGAACTGTTTCTTTTCTGCTTAATTCATCCTTATTCATAAACCCTTTCAGCGCTTTTAATCCATCAAGCACTGTTAGATAAAGCCTTTTGTGAATTTCCTTGTCAAGACAGGACAATTAATTGTGTGGTTATGTCCCATCGCATACTCGTAAGAATGAAAAATTACAACCATTTCTTCTAAGTTGCTATTTGCCTAGTGACAAAAAACAAAGTTTTTCCTTATTAAACCCATGCAAAACTTTTTTTCTGGAAAATCTTCTCCAAAGAGTTATGCGCAAAAGTACAGGTAAATGTACAAAAATTGGCAAAATGAAAAACTTACCCATAGATTTCTTTTGCCAACCCTAATAGTTTATACTGTGTCCAGAATAAGTTAATTATCAGCTAACTTTATTAGTTAATTCCTTGTTTCCACTTTATATTGAGGAAGAGAAAAGACATATATGTACATAATTGTGAGAGGCTGTCTTCATTACTGATAAAATTACACAGAAGTTATAGCTAAGAATTAGATGCCCACCAATTACATAGAATTTGTATCAATTCTGTAATTCCATAGAATAAATTTTGAGTTATCCCTGTTTATGTAAGGGTACACTTTCTCTGGTGTGAGGATTGATTGTATGTCCACAGTCACAACCCAAATCCCAGGATTTTTTAAGATGCAAGCTCTAGAACTCTCAGGACTTTCAAATTTATTTTTTAAGCCAAGTTAAAACTTTAATTTTCTATTTTGATCTAAATTTTATTGTTTTTCATTTTATGTTGTTGGTAATAATACCAATAATAAAATGCCATCTCCACTACCACTTTGTAAAGGATGAAAGACTATTTGGGGGAGGGGGATGATTTTCTTTTTCGTGTAGCTTAAGTTTTCAACTTGATGCTGAGTCTTATATCTGTAGTATAAACAAGTGAGAAATTTGGTAGACTCAACAAATAACGTTTTAAAATGAGCGTATTTAAGTCTATCTTATTAGAAGCTGGGATGAAATGAAACTGTAATTTAGAAAGATCAACTTATTAAACGTATGGACTAAAACATTAATGATGCCATAGCCAGTGTAGGTGCTTCCAGATCAGGCACTTTTTTCAGTCACCTGATCTGATTGATGAAATTTCTCCCTCTTCTAACTCTCTTTTTTCAACCACCGTATAATATTTGTTAAAATTTGACCAGGAGGGGAAAAATGAATAACTACATTACAGTATGTATTTTGACCAGTAGTTTCAAAAGCCTTCCATCTGAAAGTAGCTCTTGATGATCAAAGGGGAGTTAGGAATCTTCTCAAAATTGGAGCTCTCAGTGGATCATTCTCCATACCACAAGGTTAAGGTGTGGGTTTAAGTCTTGAAATGTAATTATCAGATTCAGAAGATAGATCCTGTAAGTTCAGAACATGGAATCTTTTTTTTTACAAATTTTATTAAATGTACATTTTAAAAACAAAAATGGACATGATTCAACTTCCCTGGCTTCAACAGTGCTATTAGTACCGTATTACCTTATGTTACAGAAAGAAAGAAAGAAACTTAAAATACATTCTATAACAGGACAGAGTATAACAGACTGTGCATATAACATCTGTAAATTTTTTGATAAACCATTTTTCAATTGTCAACATTGTATTTACGTATCATTCAGTTGTGTCCTAATATAAGTACTAATAAAAAGTCCTTATAATATCAACTACTCAATCGATAATCATCTCAGCGATCCTCCTTATCTCTAACCAATCGTACCAATTTTTCCAAATTTCATAATACTCTGTTTCAGTTTTATTTTTAATCTCTAGGGTTAACCTGTCCATTTCAGCGCAGGATAAAATTTTATTTATTATTTCTTCCTCAGTGGGGGTTTCCTTTCCTTTCCTTTCCATTTTTGGGTGTATGCCAATCTTGCTGCAGTTAAAATATGCAGTAGTAAGTAAAAAGATGCTTTGCTGAGTTTATCATTAATTATCCCTAATAAGATTTCTGGTTTTAAATCAATTTTTTGTAATAATATTTCTTCCAGCCAATTTTTAATCCGATTCCAAACATTTTGTGCCTTTGAACATTCCCACCACATGTGATAGTAAGTCCCTGGAAGCCTTCTACACTTCCAGCATGTCGGTGAGGTTTTTTTTTATCTATTTTTGCTAGCCTAGTAGGGGGAAGGTGCCATCTATAAAACATCTTGTATAGATTTTCTTTGTAGGAGGTGGCTAGTGTTAATCTCCTGTTTCTGTCCCATAGTGATTGCCAATTATCTAAGTCAATGCTATAACCAAAATTTCTACTCCAGATTAACATTGTTTCTTTTACCTGTTCGTCTAACAAATCTTGTTCTAATAGATGATGATATATCTTTTTTATCATTTGATCTTCTGTTCCTAGAAGGATTTTGTCTAATTGTGTATATTCTAATTTTATCCCTGGTTCTTTTTTGTCTTTTCTGTATCGTGACTGTATTTGTAAGTATGCCCACCATTCCAACTCTATACCATCTTCTGATAGTCTTTTCCTTGTTTTCAGGTCCCCATTTTCATCTAAGATATCTTTGTATGTAATTACTCTTCCTAAATTTATGAATTTGGAGTGCATGAATATCTCTAATATGGATAGCCAATTGGGGATTTTTATATAATTAATTTTTTTAATTTTTATCCACACGTCTAATAGTGCCTGTCTAGTGATAGTGATTCTGAAAATACTGATGAGCCTTATATTTCCCGCCCCACATTAAAGCATGCCACCCTGTTTGCATGTCATGGCCTTCTAATGCCAGTAGTCTTCTGTTCCTTAAATGTATCCAATCCTTTATCCATACCAATATTGCTGCTTCATAATATTTTTCCCAATTCGGGAAGCCGAGCCCTCCTCTTTCCTTTGCATCCTGTAATAATTTTAATTTGATTCTCGGTTTTCTACATTGCCAGATAAATTTGGATGTAATTCTGTTTAAATTTTCAAAAAAGTACATGGAATCTTATAATATCCAGAGAAGCAATAAAGTGGCAATGGGCCATTCTGAGTAATGCAATAACTGTAACTCAAGATAAAGCTTAGGGGAAACAGGATTTTTTCTGGATCACACCAAGGTCCACTTAATCTAATATCATGTTTCCAAAACTGACTAGCTAGATTTATAGGGGCAGTTCATAGTCAGGATATGAAACAATTGGGTTTCATATCTGTATTTGCCCTTTTCCATAGCAAAAGATATTCCAGTAATATGTGTATTTTTATGTAGTTTAATGCAAACTCTATTTGCAATTCCATAATTCCATAAGCTAGGGTTGAATCGACATATTGCTTCAATAAATACTTGTTTATATATTTTTTACCAAATCTCCTGATAATCAGTTTGATTGTCTGTCTCTCAAATGCTAGCAATATGACAAGAGAAAAGCTCTCAATCCACTATCGTCACACCATTTTATTGGTTTTAATTCCATTTATGAACATGTACATTTATCAGAATTGGCAAATGCACTCAGTTATGTCAGGCTTCACGTCAGGCATAGTAATAAATTTCACCTTTCCAGCAACTCAGGCCTTTATTCAGTAACTAGCTAACAACAGAAGCTTCATAGGTGAAATACAACTAATTAAGCTGTTGTATTACAGACAAGAAAGAATAGTCAGAAAAGTGTCTCTAGTGTTGTTGGGAATTTCAATTCAGCAAGAGTCCCTTTTAGAGAATGTGGTTCTAAGCATATGCAAGTCACTAAGTAACACAAGATCCCATTAAGAAAGTTGCTGTTCCTGGAGAGCCTGTTTGATGTAGTGGTGAAAGCACCAGGCTAAACATTTGTGACTTCTAGTTCTGCCTTAGACACAAGATATTGATCTTCTGGGCAAGCGTCCACACTTATTGGATATAAGAAAGAAACCTAAGGAAATAGAATCCTTCACCCTTCCTGCTCTTCTCCAATTCATTGCACCTGCCATTACTTTTACTTCCCCCCAAGAACAGACTTCCTGTGGGGACCCAAAGTTACTGGCCTCTTTTTGGCTACAGGGGCAGCAGTTTCCAAAGCCTCATGGCTTTCCTCTTAAGGACATTGCTGAGTGCAAAGAACTCTTTGGCAACTTGTGAGACTTATTGACCTTATTCCTCCACAAGGTTGAAAGATTAGATGAGCTTAATGGAAAATCTCTTTATATCTCTGCAGTTAATTACTCTGCTTCAAGCATCCCTCCTCTGATTAGTGAAGGGACGATAAAAGTTTAGACCTTCTGCTCTTTTGGCAGCAGAGAAGCTGCTGAAACACAAGGTAATGTCATAAGCACCAGACCATATGGAGGCATCTCTCTCCAGCATTCCCCAGTAACCTTGCTCATTTCTAGGGGAAAAATACTGAGGCGTGATAGACTTCCAGCATGAGAACCTCAAATGTAGGACCTTGTTCATTATGACTGTTATGTCTCAGCCTGCATCAACCCTTTGAACTAGGCCAAATCAGGAAACAGATTCTAGAATTCTCGCTGGAAATTTTACTTTATTGAAATAGGCTACACTTACGGAACTTTGAAAGCCTGATGGAGTGGAGTTGGCTGAATTTTTCTCCAATATCTTTGAGGAGTCCTGGAGAACAAATAAAGCTCTAGGGAATTTGAGGTGCCAAATACTGTCTCTATCTTAAAAAGAGAGAAAAGGAAGATCCAAAGAAACAGAGGCCAGTTACTCTGACACTGATACATAAAAAATTTGCAGCAAATCATAAAAATAATCTATAAACACTCTGAAAACAATGTATTACTCCCCAGATGACAGCATACATTTTTCAAAAATAAGGCAACTACTAACATTACTTTTATGATTAACTTTCTTAATAAATTGTGGGAGTGCTGTAAATGCAACATAGTTTGATTTCATCAAAGCATTTAATAAAATGATTGTTTATTTATTTATTTATTTATTTATTTATTAAATTTTTATGCCGCTCCTCTCCGAAGACTCGGAGCGGCTAACAGCATAAATAAAACAACATTTCAACATTTCAAAACTAAAACCAAAGCTAAAAAGCGTTTAAAAAGACCCCAAACACATTCATCATTCACACACAATCACAGTCATCCCCAGGCCTGCCGGCATAAATAGGTTTTTAGATTCTTCCAGAAGGCCGGGAGAGTGGGGGAAATGCGGACTTCAGGGGGCAGTTGGTTCCAGAGGGTGGGCGCCACAACAGAGAAGGCCCTCCTCCTAGGACCCGCCAGACGGCATTGTTTCATTGACGGGACCCAGAGGAGGCCGACCCTGTGCGCTCTCACCGGTCGAAGGGAAGTATGTGGCAGAAGACGGTCCCGTAAGTATCCTGGTCCAGTGCCATGAAGGGCTTTATAGGTAATAACCAACACTTTGAATTGCGCTCGGAGACCAATAGGCAACCAATGCAGCATGCGGAGAGTTGACGAAACGTGGGCACAACGTGGAAGGCCCACAATTGTGTTATCAAGTTAGCATTGATGCTTAATGATCACATTCTTTTCTCCAGGATGATCTATCCCCAGCCTAGTTTTTCAGATCTTCCAACAGATATGCAATATTGCTGTAATTGAGTCCATCCACCTTGCTAGTTTGTTTTTTCTGCTCTTTCCTTTCACCTTTCCCAGCAGAGAACTAGTTCTTTGCATACGTGTCCAAAGTATAATAATTAACCTTGGTCATCTGTACCTACCTGAGTGAGAACCCTGATTGATTTCTTCAAGTATTGTTTTCTTGGCTATCCATGACCTTCTCAGAAGTCTTCTGTAGTACTACAGTCCAAAAGCATCAATACTTTTTCTATCCCATTTCTTAAAAATTTACTTTCACTTCCATAGTGCATCCCAAGAAAATCATTGCCTGAACATTTGATAAAATACCCTGACCTATTAACAAACCAGTTAAGTATAGGGTGGATGGCATGATAATAAAGTGGACATATATATATATATATATATATTGCTTAACATTTGTTCAAAGGGTACTGATTAAATGGAGAGATATATCAACTGGGATATCACAACATTAATTTCTGGGACTGTAAAAAATATTTTCCCTAGCTTAGAGAAAAGGGCTGAAAATACTAAATAACATTAATAGAAGCAAACATAAAAATCTTCACTTAGGAAACAGATCAAATACACAGAGTGAAAGTAGGAATACTTAGCTTTGCAATATTACAGTGAAAAGCATCTTGGAACAATAGTTTATTCAAACAATATAATTCAACAATATGTTATGGCTTCAAAAATGAGTTTCTCTGCAAATCATGGGAAGTAATAGTTACAATTTATTTCAAGGTGGTAAGGCCCCCATGAATATTATGTCTAGTTTTTTATTCCATACTAACAGATTTACTGATAGGCCACAAGGATCACTTGAGATAGAAACTAATCATAAGAAGAAAGATCGAATGATCTGGTCATATTTAGCCTAGAGAAGAATAAAGGATGATGTAATAGCAAATACTCAAAATGATATCATACAGAAATGAAATCAAGATAGCTGTATGCATAACACAGAATAAAGAACAGATTTCAATTTAATATTAGTAAAAGGTTTCAACACTGATGTCCAAAAGTGGCGATGAAGTTCTTTTCACTAGATGTGTCCATGTAGAACCTAGACAATCATCTGTTGGATAGACGCTTTAATTTGAATATCTACAGTGAAGTTGGTCTCAATGGCCTAAATCAATCCTTCCAACACAATGATTCTTAATTGTAAGTCTCCCAGAGTTGCCCTGTGGTGAGATAGCTAGTTTCAACTCTACATACGTGGATTTGGTTGTTCATTCCTGGCAAGGAGCTTGGGAGGTAGTTTAAAAGTACGTATGATACTCCTTGCACTCCCTAAATATGGACACCTCCCAAAACCTTTTGTGAGGATTTAGAGGCAAATTAAGTCTGACCAATATTATTATTACATCAGTCTCTGTTTTATGTTTTAGGGGATTAACATTAAGTAATGTTATAAAAAGTTTGATTATTCCGCAACTGCCCTTGATCAGGGCAGGCAAGCCAAAAATAAGTTTGTCACCCTGATCTAACAATAATGATAAACAGTTATAAATATCAATCGAACTGGAGTGTGTTTTAAAAAGACAAGACAGTCCCAAAATTTGTTGCCTCAGCAGTGGCGCATCATAGAATTGTTGTAATATTGCTAAGTGATGTTCTGTTTTATGTATACTTGCCACATTTTTTCGTCACCTTTATCCAAACCAATTGTGGAGAAGTCTACAGGAGACTGAAAAAGAACTTTCCACAATCATAGCATTGAATGCTTTCTTTGTGACTTCATGCCCTCTTTAGGTCCTTTTCTGTTTAGCTCTTCGGGGGCATTTTAAGTACAAGTATAATCCAAGTAACATTAAGTGCTTTAAAGGTAAAGTTAGATGTCAGTCTGGTGAAACTAACTCAGTGCTATGAGTATGTGCTCAAGTCTATGTTCAAGTCCACTTAATGGAGTACAATGTTTGTAGTACAATATTTTAGCCTGTCATATTTCTTGCTGTTTGTGGTCATGCAAGCTTGGACAACTGGATGATTGGAATAAACAATGGTTATGTTTACCGATTAGCATGTAAAAACTGCCAGGTTATCAGGTATACTTGATGGCAGGAACTGAGCCCAAAATATTTTGTAGGGAAATTGTATGACCTGAGAATACAGAATAGTCTTTGCTCCAGTCTTCTAATATTTCAGCAGCTTAGATCTATTGGAGACTGTTTATACAGGAGTCATCTTGCTCTAACTACTCCCAAATCCACTCCATTTAGGAGACTCCTCTGAAGCAGAGTTGAGGGCAATTAAAAGAAAGTTCACTTGCACAGCCAAGAGTACAGAGAAGAGCAGTAAAGATGATTAGGGAACTGGAGGCTGAAACATATAAAGAATTGTTGCAGGAATTTTAATGAAATGAAAGTTTAATGAAAAGAAGGAGTAGAGGTGACATGATAGCAGTGTTCCAAATCTAAGGGACTGCCATAGAGAAGAGGGGGTCAACCTATTTTCCAAAGCACCAGAAGGCAAGACAAGAAGCAATGGATGGAAACTAACCAAGGGAAGAAGCAACCTAGGACTAAGGAGAAATTTCCTGGCAGAACAATTAATCAGTGGAACGACTTGCCTCCAAGCACTGGAGGTTTTAAAGAAGAGATTGGACAACCATTTGTCTGAAATGATATAAGGTTTCCTGCCTGAGCAGGGGGTTGGACTAGAAGACCTCCAAGCTTCCTTCCAACTCTGTTATTCTGTTATGATGTTGGATGCAGTCCAGTGAAAAGCCAAACTTCTCTTCTGACCAACTTTTTAAAATACTTAATGTTCTTTGGGCTCTCATATGACTTATTTCATCATTAAACTGTTAAAAACTAAATCAGGGCAATATTACAGTCCATCTTCATTCACTGGTGAGACAAGTTAGCCAGCCCGTATTTGTGTAGTTGACATAATAGGACAGGACTATGCTACGCCAAGACATGCCAGGAGAAAAGAAAGCAGAACACCGTGGTTGACATAAGACAGCCAAGTAACGATATTCTTTGGCACATATTTGTAGGAAAATTGATGTTTTATATTGGGAAAATACAATCTGATGTAGTACCAAATAGCATATCTGGATAATGCATGTTAGGAACATGTTAGAAGTACTGTAAATTGCAGCTTTGCAGGAACCATCCCATCAGAGTGATTCATCAAGTAATTGTAAACAACTTTGGGTAGTTCTCCTACCTCACATATTTTTAGGAATGGTGCATTAAGTTTCCATTCCATGATGCATGATCCCATGCCTCTGTGTGGCTTCTGGACAAGTGGCCAAGGTTGTGTACTTAACTGGGACAATGTAAGTGCCAAGAAGCATATATCCCTTTCAGTTGCCTCCTCTGTAAGATGTGGGGTTTTCGAAAACTATTGTATTACAAATATTTTAAGATATATAAGTAATTTTGTATGGGTACAATGATATTAGCCAACCACTTGCTTGCTTCTTTTATTTTAACCCAGCATTAATGTATGCAAGCATTTTTGGAAATGTATCCGCAATAATCCAAAGACTATATTCTGGAACGGCACGGTATCACATGCAGATGCTACGTGTGAAAGAGTTCATTCGCTTTCATCAGATTCCCAACCCACTGAGGCAGCGGCTCGAAGAATATTTCCAGCATGCATGGACGTACACCAATGGCATTGACATGAACATGGTATGTACATTTGCTTTTAGCAATTAACGCACACAAGCATATACATATGTGTTTAGCTGCACACAAACATATATCTAAATGGATAAGGAAGGAAACCACACCAACTGCTAGTAGAAAGCTTTATTTCTAAATCTAACCATTCTTAAGTCTTTGTTAATATTGTTTTCTATCATTTTATGTTCTCTTAGCCCCTCCCCACAGGTTGTATTGGGAGATGGCCGGCCATATACATAGTTTTAATAAATAAATATCAAGACACTATAGTATAATGCTTTGGAAAATAGCCAGTTTTAACTGTAAGAAGAAACCTGTACCACTTCAAATGTCGGTTGTATACAACATCTCTTGGTAAAGATTGCATGAGCAATTATTGTAGAATTGCTTACAAATCAAGCCTTGTACATAAAATGGTAACTGCAGTTTTTTTGCTGAAACAAACATACCCATACACAGTAAGCACCAAAATGTGTTCCGTGGATGATGGACATACCATATGACTACCTACATGCCTTAAGGGAGATGCTTAAAGGTCAAAATATACCATATAATTTGTAATTACATACGTCCTTTACTTTTTTTCAATGGAAAAGCAAACTCAAAAGCAGCTGTTGAAAGAAGAATCCAAAAGTGAGGCATTAATTCTTTCTTTTTGTTTATTCAAGAACATAATGTACACTCAGCTGTTTTTCCAAAGTATCCGCTAAGAGTGTATAAATACACAAAAAATATACACATGTTATTTTAATTAAAAAAAACAGGCAGAAAAATATCTAACATGCTCCAATGTTCTTCTGCTTTCAACTGTCACATTCAAGGAATCTGTTCAGTAAAATCAAATATTCCCACCGAGCAGAGGATGTTCATAAAATATATAGTTTAATAATAAATTGACCTGATTTAAATCTGATCCAAATGCCACCAGTATTAAAGGATTTCGCTGCAGTAAAATCGATCCATCTGGTCAAGATTTGGATCCATCAAAATGATATAAAATAGTTAGCAATAAAAGGAGAATATTTGTAGCTCGGGGATAAAATGAAGGGTCCTTGGTGCTCTCTGAGCTTGGTAATCTAGCACTGATAATGTTACCTAGTCTGGGTCTGCAAGAAAACAGCCAAGCTTAGAGAGCACCAAAGACCCCTGATAAAACAGTTGCATTCTAGTTTAAATAAATAGTTGAGGGAAGCCATGCCCATTTGTTACTTCTTTTTTTTTTTTTACAACCAACCATTTCTGAAATTGAGGCAGGTTTCCAAAGTTGTTTGCCGTACAGCACATGAGACTTCCAAACCCCATCAGGCAAACTTTAATTCCTGTGTTGAAAATTGCATTTCAAACTACAACTAATACATTGATCTTGATACAGAGCAATGGCTCACATGTATTTTAATGGCCCTGTTTCTCTCTCGCCTTTGATCTAATAATCTGCTATGATCAAAAGCCACCGTTTCCCTCATTGTGGGAATCACAGTTCGCTTTCTCCAAGAAAAGTCTAATCTCCTATGAGACCTTGCACCATAAGAGTAGAGGACTGACTCCTGCCATTGAAGCTATAAAAACACTGCAACAAAAATCGGTTTAAACAAGACCACGTGAAAGATATTGCAGTTGTATGTTATTGTGAACCATAAACAGAAATAGCTTCATGGAACTCTTGGAACTGCGCAGTATTTCAGATTTGATTCCAAAAGGTTCTTTAGAAGGCCCAGGAGCATACAATAAGCGTAACAGTTATCTGCAAGCCTTCAAAGCAACAGCATATATTTCTTGGGACTGCACAGGAAGCGCAAAAGGCTGTTGTGCAATCCTGAGTCACTGCAAGATTAAGGAGCTACCCAGAGGTGTTGTTTTTTTCAGCGGCACCTTCTGGGAATCAGAACCGAAATACTGCACAGCCAACATCTTCCTCCTAAACTTACCACCTAAAAACAGACTGCATGTCTGTCTGCAGGTACCATTCAAGGAAATAAAATATTTTAGAAGATGGGCCAGTAAACTGAAAAAAAAAAAACCAACAACTTGAATTTAGCAGCAGGTATACAAATTACTTTGAGGGAGGTGTTGTGTTTCATTCACTATGCTTGATTTTTGAATCCCTAAGGCAGCTAATGGAACGGCTGATTTTGTGCTATGGACTTAAAGTTGAAAAGGGAAGAAAAACATCAAAAGGATTTTTTTTTAATCTATAGTGTCTTTTTTTCAGTTGTGCTGTTAATATGAAAGCAACAGTAAATATCCCAAATCAGGAAAAATCAACATCAAAAACAGCCGTTGTCAGAAAACATCCTAATTTAGTCTAGTTTCTGTAATGGTTAATATATGCTTAGTTTACACTTGAGAAAAGGTGTATTGAAAACAGTGAAATGTAGACATGTAAAATGAGCGGAATTCATTGTTACTGCAAACATTCAAGTGATCAGAATTATTAAAATACAGGTAGTCCTCAACTTATGACCACAATTGAGCCCAACATTTCTGTTGCTAAGCAAGACAATTGTTAAGCTGTTAGGACCTTTCTTGCCACAATTGTTCACTGAATCACTGCAGTTGAGTGAATCTGGCTTCCCCATTGACTTTGCTTGTGAGAAGGTCGCAAAAGGGGATGCTGGGACACTGCAACCATCATAAATATGAGTCAGTTAGTTGCCAAGCATTCCGAATTTTGATCACGTGACCACGGGGAATGCTGCAAGGGTCATAAGTGTGTAAAACGGTCATAAGTCACTTTTTTCGGTGCCTTTGTAACTTCAAACAGTCACTAAACAAACTGTTCGTAAGTCGAGGGCTACCTGTATCTGTAAATGAAGTATTTCATTAGGAACAACTATCAAAGCTGTCAGAAAATGGTTGGGCAAAACTTGGAAGATGTTATTTGACTTGGTCTGAAACCAATCTATCATTTGTGAGGTTATCAAATAACTGACTCACCTCTATCACAGCCATGTTTGGCGTTCCTTAAAAGAATTGGCATATGTGGTTATTTCAATTAATATTGCTGAATCACTTAATATTGTTCAGCTGAGTAGTACAAGGTGTAAGATTTGGTGTATTGAAAAGCAATCTTAAATGGCTTCTCATCTCATATTCATCAGTACACTTGGTGAATGTCAGTTAACCACTCTAGTTGCTATTGCATGTAAGTGAAAAGGTATGAGATTTCTGCTTCAAATCCAAATGCAGCAGTAAACATAATTCAGCAACATTTTGTAATACTGTGTTTCCCAAAAAATAAGACCTGGTCTTTTTTTTTTTTTTGCTTCCAAAAGAGGCACAAGGTCTTATTTTCAGTGGGTCTTTTCCACTCACCTCATGGTGATAGCACCGTCAGCCCCGCCCACCCAGCCCACTTCTGCGGCTGAAGGAGCAGCTTCCTTCTGCAGCTGAGAATGGACCTCGGCCTGCATTTCGCAATCAAATGCCTTTCTAGAAAGGCCTCTGATTGCAAAATGCAGGCTGGGAGATGCTGCAGAAGAAGTGGGCCAGTGAGGCTAGGCAAATGTCAATCCACGGGAGGCCTGGCTGCAACGATAAGCTCCACCCCCCACCCCCAATCTAGCTTGATTTTTAGGTGTGTGCCTCACTCCAAAACTAGAGCTCATTTTGGGGGTAGGGCTTATTATTAGGCCCACCTCCAAAATTCAAGCTAGGGCTTGTTTTCGGGGTAGGTCTTACTTTGGGAAAAACATTATAGGGTATTTCTTATGCTCGTGAAATTCCATCTGTTTAGAAAAATAACCAGGTGAATTTTAATGCAAGGTTGTTGTACCAACTGTCTTTTATATGTTGTACTTATGAAAGATTTGTCTTTTTCTTGTCTGCTTCATATCTTAATACATGGAATAACACCACCCACTGGTAAGAGCAGGAGGTATTTATATCCAATTTCATTCCAGTGTAAAATTGAATATCCCATGTTAACTGTTGAGATTAAATTTATTTTAATGATTTCTCTTTCAAATAGTTTTTTTTTTCTCCTTATTTAGCAATGTGATTGATAAATTGAAGGGCAAAATCAGGTTTGGGCAACCAAAAAAAAAAGAATGAAAAGAAAACTGAAATCTAAATTGAAAAATATTTTGAAGGTGCCATATTCATGGTCTATGGTTTAGCCCCACAATTCTGAATAAAGCCATCATGCCTATTACTTTATGCTTTTGGTTGTGTTAGTGTTTTTTTTCACTCTCACTATGTGCATGTTAATAGCAAACATTAAAAAAATTCTCTTAGATCCATATGCAGATGATTTGAACTCACATGTTCTGTGAATCATTTGAGCATGCATTATAATTAATCATGATGAATCTCTCACCTGTCATCAGTAGCAAATAGCAGACTTTCTGAGATTTAGAGAGGATCATTTGACTAGCCTGAGATGTTTGTGGCTAGACTTGTTTAAAGAAAGAATAGTTGCTGTTGTGAAAAGCTAATGCATGCTTTGTGTAATTATATTCACTGTTAATAGTATGAAGAGTTATTTAAAATGCTTTTTAAAGTTTTAATGTTAATACATTGGAATAATTTTTTTAAAAAAAGGAATAAAATACTGCGATAGGTACAACAGCTTTATGAAAATAAAGCCTTACGATATAGTTATTGAAAACAGACAAGTTAATATTTTTTCCTTACTTTATTCCAAATGGCCGAGCGATCAAAAGAACTGAGATAGGCTTAGAATATAATTATTTTTAAACATTCTTTTACTTTATTTCTCCTCTCCTTTTCTTTCGTTGTACATTTTAATGTAGAACACACTTTTCAAAGTTCGTGCTACTGATAATATTATGTGCAATGTTTGAACAGACATGATTTGGGATTTACTTTAATCATAATCCAAATTCTGAAAAAGAACACATTTTTATATTTTCTCTTAGAGGACCACTAGTAATTAGATGAACTGCCAGATGACTGATGGAAAACAAGTGTCCCCATCTTCAAAATAAAGAGAGAATCCAGGGAGGAATTAGAGTCATTCGGTGTACCACAATATATGGAAAACTCTAGAGCAGATCATAAAAGATCAGTTTATTCACAGAAAACAAGGCAAATCATCACACTTTTATCAAGGAAAAGCTTTGCCAGACTGGCCTTACTTAAGAAACCACAGGAATGCTGTATACATAATATATCTTAATTTCACCAAAACATTTGATAAAGTATCCCACAATATTAAAATTAACAAGCTATTTAATCATGACTTGAATGGCAAGTCAATTAAAGTGAATAAATAGCTGGCATAAAAGTCATTCTTAATAGGTTCTCATCAGTGGTTTCTCATAAAAATCAAGTCAGATATTTAATAAGATGCAACTTTTTAAATCTCACATTCTGCACTATTCAGCATTTTAATGACATATGAAGAGATTGAGAAAAAAATACTTCTCAGATGACATAAGATTATGAAGTACTCTAGAAAACAAGTGAAATTTGGAATAGATTAGAGACATGAGCTGTGAAAACTTTTTTTAACACAGACAGGTACAAACAGGTACAAACAAAAAAAAACAATATATTTAGGAAATAGGACTAAGACGCACAAGTATAAGCTGAGAAATGCCTATCTGATAACAGCACCTGTAAAATATATTTTGGAATAGTGGGTGCTGCAAACCAAAGGTGAATAAATAGAGTGAAGGTTTAGAAACAGACTTTTCAAAGCACTGGAAGAAATACTTCCATTTTATTCAGCACTTATTTATTCAGCACTTCAGATACCAAGTCCACTTCTACATACCATATTTTAAAGAAGGTTTTAGACAACCTAGGGCAAATTCAGAGAAGGGCAATGAGGCTGATCAGGAAACTAAAGTTAATTCCAATGAAAAAAGGCTGAGGAAACTAAGGGAGGAAATGTTAGTGTTCTTCAAATACTTAAAAAGGTACTGTACAGAAAGTCTTCTAGGAAAATGAATTGTTACTAGAAGACAAATGGAATTTTAGAACAAGTGTTTTTAAATAACAATAAAAAAAAGTTCAACAACAGAGTCAGTAATTCAAGATTATTAGTTCCCCATTGTTGGATATGTTCATGAGCAGACATTTGAATTCCTGCACTGACCAAAGAGATGAATTGATGTCTTAGTGATCTCATCTTCTGTGGCCACAAAAATTTGATTTGTTTATCATGGCTAATGGTTTTGGGTTGTACCATTTTTTTTCTTTGTTTTTTTTTTTTTTAATCACCTGGAGTCTTGGGAACTGGGCAGTACAGAAATATATGCAATAAATAATTAAATAACTTCTGTTACCAATATGCAGAGTTGCAAAATCCAACCCTTGTTTGTCCTATCATGTAGAATCTGAACTATAAAATATAACAGAAAGCCGACTTTATCACCTCTTGCCTCCTTTGTTTTTCCCCTGCTTCAGTTGTCCCTAATTTGCTTCTTTGCCAATTCAGCTTTGCCAGTTGTGATGAGCCAATAGTAAGATAAGAGCATGGAATGTAAGATGGCCTTGGACATAAAGTGAAGTGAGACAAAAATTAATATCAAAACAAAGGATAAAAGAAGACATTATTATTTTATTAATCAAATTTCTATACCGCCCCTCTCCCGAAGGATATGTGCATATCATTTGCTGATTTGTATCTACAAATTTGTATCTACAGATAAACATTTAAAAATGATTGTCTTGACTTAAAATTAAATAATTCAGAAAGATTGTGACTAATGTCCATTCAGTTAGATGTCCACAGGCTAATTCTTTTTGGTGTTTCCTGGGCTTTATCATTAGACTGAATAATGCCTAAGACGAAGAAAACCATACAGTCCTGTGAATTTAAGTTACAGTGGACAACATCTGTAGGAGACAAGGGAGATCAGGGGTTAAGGCCAAGAGACCAGGATACATTAGGAAAGAAGGTGCTTGCCTTCTAGAATGAAATTCCTCCTGCAATGGGAACCATAGAAGAGAATAGTTGTAGCTCATGTTGCTCCTTGAGTTTGATTGTTTTGATTGTTTTCTTGAAGACATTTCATTACCAAACTAAATTACATCATTGGTGCCTAATGATGCTAACCTATTTCGGTAAAAAAACATCTTCAAGAAAACAACCAACCTCAGAGAGCACCAAGGACCTCACAATGGGAACTATCCTTCCACACTGATAATATTCAAGAGGACTTGAAGATCTACCTCTACTCTCAGGCTTTAAGCTAAAATGGTTGGAGTCTCTTAGGAGTATTGTGTTGGCTAGATTTGCCACCTTGCTTTTTATCCACTGTTATTTATTTAGGTATTTTTTTAAACTGTTGTACCATTTTTGAATGGTATTGTATTTCATTTTCTTTGTTCAACTCTGAGCTACATTTGGAGTCAGGTGGTCCTAAATCAAAGAAATGAAAAAATGTTTGCACCTCCTCTAATTCTTTGTCAGTACATCAGACTGAGATTATTATAATTCCAATTCACTTTGGTTCATCTTGTCTGCTTTGCTGTTTCCATTCAGCATTGACTAGTTTGCATTCTGTTCATTATAGAAAGACACAGTTTGGACAGGAGTCATATATGTGTTTCCTTTCCTAATGTTCATGCTTCCATGGTCTTCCAGACATCAAGTTAACCAAACTGATATTACAACCTTAGAAATATTAAAATGTAAAATGCACTTTAGCAGATTTTGCTATTTTAGTTTTTATAAATGTTAGTAGAATGTCTTAGTCATGCTGGTTTGTGAATCCTTTTATATAACAGATAGAGCAATATCCATTATAATTCATAATTTTTGTCCCATCTTTACTACCTAGAGATCCCTTTACACAATTAATTGTGTGCTGAATAATATAAAAGAATACTACAATTTTACATAACCCAATTTAGACCTGTCTGATTTTCTGAATATATTCCTGTAAAATAATATTTATGTTTCAAAAGGCTCAGATCACCATCTTTTGATGCCAGAAGACTCTCTAGTATGGTATAATGCAGAGGTCCCCAACCCTTTGGGACCGGTTCCGTGGAGAAAGATTTTTCCATGGACTGGAGAGTGCGTGGTTTTGTGTGCTGCCTGCATCCCACAGATGGGGCTTTGCTTGTTTGTGCGGACTGGCTGTTGGCATGCCGCGGCCTGGTACAGGTCCACAGACCGGGGGTTGGGGACCCCTGGTATAAGGCATAAATGACAAAGAATAATAAGATGTTATGAAGTTTGATGGGGTCAAACCAGTGAACCCTCACAAATATCGATCAGGAAAACCACATTGGGTGACAATTGAAATGATCAATGAAAAAAAGTGATGGTCATTGGAATGCTTGTATTTATACCTTTAAGACTATGCCAGACTTTGAAGGCAAATGGCAATTACTGAGATGACTCTTTATCAGTAACTGAAGTACCTGCTCTGTTAAAAAAAGAACTGATAAACGTGTTGAATTTCACAGCTAAACGGCCCAATAAATAGATAAAAAATTTCACTTTGCTGCCTAAGGCTGCACTCCTGAGCATTCTATTCTGAGTGTAAGCCCATAAGATTTGATAGGGCTTTTTTTTTTTTGAGTTAACTCCATTTTATTGTAAAGCTGCATTAACAAAATCTAGCCAAAGAGCTTGAGGATGAGCCTTACTGGACTCAGGGCACTGACCTACTGATGGCAGAGGCAGCTGAAAGTACAGGTTTTTTTTTAATATAAAATTCTTTTATTAAAACAATCAACATTGGACATAAAAGCATATTGTGCAGCAATCATCATGGCACCTGATATACAATACTAAGTGTTAGTCATTGAAAACGTCTGATTTAGTAAGCCTTTTTCCACCCTTCGCGTCTAGCCTCAACTATATTCCTGTTACACTTTGTTTGATTGGTGTTTCTCTTATCTGGTTCCATATTAATGTGATCAACATTAAACCAAAGATCCTATTGCTAAACAATCATCCTAGGATATAGCATACAACATTAGGTATTAATCTTTGTAAACATCTGTTTTAGTAAACGTTCTTTCCTCCTCCCTTCCCCCTTCAAGTATACTCCGAGTACCTTTTGTTTGGTTGGTGTTTCTCTTATATATGGTCTTATTAACAAGTAAATAGGCGTGTTTACTTCAAATACCACAATCAAATCAACATAATTTGGAAAACAGACCATTTGATTTACGGAAAAGTATACGAATAAGACTTGTTTTATTAAAAAAACAAGGTTTATTTTATAATCAAAATGCAAATATTTTGTGACAAATCTGGTAGATAAGTACACTGCTTAAGATTCAAGCCCTTTCTTCCACCCTTCACCAATTATATGGAATTCACTGCTGGAAGGCAATAGAAAAACACTGAAATAAAATACAAAGTAAATGTAATTGCTTATGAGAGTTTCCTTTTAACAATTCTTCCTTTCTTTTTATTAACTTATAAAGTAAAGCCATATTTCTACCTCAGTGTATAACTGAATTTTCATCCTTTGGGCATTATGGAAAGTCTATCTTCATCTCCATCTTCACCTTCTACACACCGTCTTCCAACTTTACAGAATCAGATACAGATGGAACGAAGGATCATATATTATTTACCTCTGGTATTTTCAATTTGGTCACTGAATTAGCCTTCTAAATTCTAGCAGACAGACAGATGGACAGACAGATAAAAAAAATCAATTTCCTCTGCAGTGCAGTGTTGTTGCAACTGAGAGATAATGTTGTATTGAACTTAATAGCAGTGATACAATCCTTATTCGAAGTATAAAAGAGAATGAACTGTTCTAAGGCATGCTAAAATATAGTGCCAAAGATTCTGCTTTCCTCTCTCCAGATCACATATATTGATCCTTGACATCTATTTCTCATGAAATCAGTGTATATATAGTTTCAAGGGACAAGTGAGAGGAGTTGCTCTCTGCAGAGCCCTAAAGAAAGAACTCTCTACCTCAAGAGATTAGGGTTACTTCTTCTATTTGTGTCTTCTGTGAAGTCCCCTTCTAGAAACATTTCTGCTTAAATTCCATTTTTTAAAAAATGTTAGAGTCACCTTCATCTAAATTATCTTTTCCCCCTGATTCTGTACTGTTTTTCATCGGACAATCTTCTGCTAATTACCAGAGTTTTACATCACATATAACAGGCATGGGCACTCAGAGGTGGCACTCAGAGCCCTCTCTGTGGGCACGCGCGCCTTTGCCCCAGACCTAAGCCTTCAGCTGGGTTTTATAAAACCTTTTCGCTTTAGGCCCTGCCGCCATGTGCAAAAAAAAAAAAAAGGTTCAATCAATTAGTCAATTTCAACTTCTTGCAGGGAAAAAAGGGATCTTGCAGAGTTGGAATTGATTGAACTTTTTAGTCCCACCCAGTCTGCTGTTATCATGACAGCCACACCCACCCAATGGGCCACACCCACCTGGCACCCAACAATACATAAGTGGGTTTTGGGTTGCAGTTTGGGCACTCGGTCTCTAAAAGGTTCGCCATCACTGACATATAATGTACATAATTTCTTAGCCACTTTGAGCAACTTATTTTGATTGGGAAGGGCAGGAATATACACTGTTGTGTACAACAATCAGGAATGAGCACTTGTAAATGTGGTGCGCCCGAGCATGTACCCACGGAACATGGGTGGGGGGGCTGGGTGCTTTTGGCTCCTACAAGGAGACTCCTAACCCTTCTCCACAACCCTACTATTATCTACCCACAACTCATAGGAAGATGCTGTTGATTTTTTCCGATGAAAATTCCCCTCTGCCCTGTTTACTTGGAAGAAGGCAAGTGGCAATTCTCTTTCTATCACTAGCCTGGAAAATATAACTGGGAGGGAATAAATGTGTGCTAAGGTCCATTCCTCCTTTCTCCCTCCCAAGTGAAGGCCATTGATTCATTAAGCGCTCAAGCCTTAATCATGCTCATCAAGACTAAAGAACTATAGAGGGAAGTTGAGAAGCAAAAGAAGAAGAAATAAGCAGTAACTTTGGAAGAGGGTGATTTCATCCTTCACACTCACAGCCAGAATGTTTCATACCACAGACCCAAAACAAAATTCCCCAGCTCCAGTAACAGTCCATAAAATAAGTTACTGCCCAGAACCTCTCTCTGAAAGAGAAATACGAAAAGGAAAGTACCATAAGTAAATAAGTAAGTAAGTAAGTAAGTAAGTAAGTAAGTAAGTAAGTAAGTAAGTAAGTAAGTAAGTAAGTAAGTAAATTCTAATCTGCAGCATCTTGCTGAATAATTCCTTGATTTCCAACTTTGAATTCTATGGGGAAGGATTTCTTTTCTTACCTGACTTTCAGCCACCTTAAGGGACCAGATCTGATGGGAAGATCTTTTTGAAAAGCTCTTCTGAAATGGGAACCTCCACACTCCTGCTAGAGGTTTTCTTTGGAGATTTATTCTTTGTGGCGTTCTCTATGACTTTATTTGGACTGACAGGTATAGATTTTCCTTTAACTTTTCCAGCGTCTGAATCTCTTGCTATTCCTCCATCCCCAGCATCACTGCAGGTCTGATCATCATTATTATTATTATTATTTATTAAATTTCTATATTGTTCTATATGGAACAATATTTTTTTTATATTGTACAGCATGGCTTTTGGTAATGGCACAACTGTATTCTTCAATGCAATTTATTCTCTTCTAAATGTGTTTAGGGCTACAGCTGTCATTACTCATCTTTTGCCATTTAAAATTTGCAAAGACATACTACCTGAAAAAGCAGGTCAGCCCCGAGTGAGAGGATCTGGCAGCCGTAACTCACACCCTCATCACCATCAGAATAAACAGCCGCAGTGTCCTCTGCATGGGAGTCCCTCTGAAGACCACTCAGAAAGTGTAATTGGTCAGAATACACTGTCTGTGTGCTGGCAAGAATACACTGTCTTCTGCAGCCATATATCATCCAAACTGCAGGCCCTGCACTGGCTTTCAAGAGGTTTCTGCATACTGTAAAAGTGATGGCTTTAACCTTGAAAGCTTTCGTGACTTGGCTCCCAGATACCTGCATGACTTCCTTCTCCAGGTAGCCTGGATCCATTCAACATGCTCCTCCTAGTTAGGAACGCTGGGTATCCCTTGTGTTAAAAAAAAAAAATGAGATCAGTAGCGACACAGAGACAGTGTTTCTTGATGGTAGCCCCACAGCCTTCTCCTGAACTTTGTGCTTATTTGAAAAGCAATGATTTATACACTGGCATTATACTACATCATTTAATTAATATGCATTTAAATGTAATATGTGAACACACAAAAGTATCAAATCCCTTTAAAGTGATGGATGGATGGATGGATGGATGGATGTAAACTCTCATTCTATTTGGGTCACAAGCTGAAAAGTACTCCTTCTCAGCTTTTGTACTTTTGTAATTGAGCTCTCCTTCATAATACATCGATAATATAAGGAAGAAAGGAAGAGGTGCAAGGTTCAGATCGTGCAGCTTTTGTTTGAGAGGGAATTGCAATCCCTCTCTCCTGGGCTTAGGAACACTGCTCTGCCTTTAGAGAGCTTGCAATGATTTTTTAGAACTGTGAATATCAATAAAGGCAAACCACTGGTAAAACAGCGAAAAAGGTTTTCAGCTGCCCTCAAAACTCCACAATCAGTGGCAAGCATACTTTTTAACAGGGCAAAGGCAAAGGAAAGGAAAGACTGGTGGGATACTCTCTTTGACTCTGCCGGGTTTCAGAGACATCGAAGGATTGCTGCCAGAGAGGGATTGATAATCACAGAAAGCAGAGGGGGAGTGGATTTCTCTTCCCTTGAACCAGACCTAACAAAATAATTCATGTTAAGCTACCATTAGCAATCAAAGGAAGTGCCTCAGTGCAGGTTAGCAGCATCAAAGGGCTGCTGGTGTCAAGGTTGGAGCAAGGGAAGGAAGAAGCAGATTCCTTGATCCTGCCTGCTGCTATTCCACTAATCAGTATCCATCTCTACCACGAGCAAAAACATTCTTTGCTTCTTCTAAAAGCAGAGATGTTTAACCTACATCAAGCTTGATCCTTTGCAGCAAATAACAGATGTCCCGCTGCTTCCATAAACCTCCAAATTAAGCAAAGTCAAGCCTCCCCTCTGTCTGTTCACTTTTCCTTCATCAGGGACCCACAACTTCAAAAGGAAGCTTTTCCTGGGCCTGGCCTGAATCAGTGCTGCCAAGGGGGGGGGGGGAATGGGAGGATTTCCTTAAAAGCCAGTGCAAAAGTAAAACATCCCTTTTTGAAGAATTGCATTAGCATCTATTATGTTTGGTGTTCTGTGAGGCATCGACAAGGCATCTTTATTAAAGGTTTAAACAGAAGCCTGAATAGCTGCAGCTCCACCCTATTTATACACTCAACCACTAGGTGGCAGCCAATAGGATTCAAGTATTAGTTCCTGCTTTAACACAAGATAATTAGCATGTAGACAGCAAGTCTGGATCTTAACTGACAGAGTCTTTTGACCGTTTTTTCAACAATTCCAAGTAATTCACCTCAATACATTACATCCCTTTCCCCTAGATAGTTCATAAGGTCATATGTTGAACAAAGTCCCTTAAATATGTTGGTGGCCTTTTCACCCGTTCCGAACACCTCAGAACTGCTGGAAGCCCCTGGTCGGTCAGCTTGCCTGCTAGGCTTGGAAGACCAGGGCTATGGGACCCATCTATCATGGGTAGACTCGAGTCTCTGTGGCTGGGCTGTCCTGGTAGACCCAAGCCAGCGTCCACAGGTGGAACAGAGTCCACCAGTCCTGAAAATGGAGCCGTCAGCTGGCATTGTCCATTGGTTGTGGTATCAGTGGTTGGGACTGACTCACCAGACGCTTGAGTCTCGTCCCTTAGTCAGAGAGCTCCACCGTCACTGGCAGAGTCTGATGAACTACTGCCATCGTGCTGCTCCTGAGTTTGGCTGTCACTAGAGTCATGAGTTATTGACTGGTTTGCTAACCTCCGCCGCAGTTGGTCAATGTGCCTGCATAGCACGCGACCATCTTCCAGAACCACTTCGTAAGAAAGTGGCCCAGTCACCTTATGAGCCACAGCTACCACCCACAGTGCCCCTTGCCCGTAGTTCCTTGCCCAGACCGGGTCGCCAACTTGCAAGTGCCCTGGTGCCTTTGGCTGTGTTGCTTGTGAGGCAACTCTATCTGGATGTAGGTGATCCAGCTTTGTGATCAAACGCCGACCCTATCTTAATTCTGCTGGGCTTCTGCCCGTAGAAGTACATGGGTTTGTACGTTGGCAGAGTAGAAAATCTGCCAGTCTGTGTTGCCAGTTACATGAGACTATCCGCTTTAAGGATTCCTTCGTTGTTCAGACCATGCGCTCTGCTTGGCCGTTCAAAGCCGGGTGAAAAGGGGCTGATATGGCGTGTCTGATCATATTTGCCCTTAAAAAGGACTGAAATTCTGAAGCAGTAATCAGGGCCCCATTGTCAGAAACTATCACATTGGGTAACCCATGTGTGGCAAAAATCCTGTGCAGTTCTTGTATGGTCCTGGCAGCAGTCATGGTGGGGACAGATGCCACCTCTAACCACTTGGAGTGACTGTCTACCACAATGAGGAAGAGTTGTCCCTGGAAATGCCCTGCATAATCGATGTGGATCCTGAACCAGGGGGCATGTGTAGTTTCCCATTGGTGGACAGGTGCATGGGGCATCTCTGGCCTAGATTGCTGGCACATATGCAGCTGTGTACCTGAGCCTCAATATCTTTGTCCAGCCCAGGCCACTAAAGGTAGCTTCACGTGAGTGCCTTCATCCGGACTATTCCCGGATGTCCCTCATGCAGAGACTCCAAGACTCTAGTCCTCAGTGAGTTCAGGACTACCACCCAACTACCCCACAAGATGCACCCCCTGTGGGCTGACAACTCGTCCTTCCTCCTGCTGAAACTCTGAAAATTAGACCCAGGACTATTTTCCGGCCATCCTGTGAGCACCCAGTTCAGCACACGGCTCAGCGTCGTGTCTGAAGCTGTCTCTGAAGCCACGTCTCTTGCATTAAGGGGAGACTCAGGCAGGTCCTGAATAGCCAGGATGTGCATGGCTGGAGTGGGGTCGGGCTCTCACTGCGGCAGAGGCAGTCTGCTAAGGCCGTCTGCGTGGCCCATTTCTCTACCTGGTTTATGAATCAAACTATAATCATACGCTGACAGGAAAATTGACCATCTCAACATCCTAGGGGATATGATCTGGGGTGTTTGCTTGTTTGTTGTGAACAACCCCAGGAGTAGCTTATGGTCTGTGAAGACCGTGAAGGGCCTACCATATAGATAGTCATGAAACTTCTTGATCCCTGCCACTATGGCCAAGGCCTCTTTATCTATTTGAGCGTAATTACGCTCTGCAGAGAACAAGGTCCTCGAGTAATAGGCTATTGAAATTTGCCTTCCATCAGCTATTAAATGACTCAACACAGCCCCAGCCCCATATGGTGATGCATCATAAGCGATGCAGACAGGCAGCTTTTCGTTAAAATGCATCAAAACTGAATTTGAAGACAGCAGTGATTTGACTGCTGAGAAGCTCCTATCGTGGACGTTGGTCCACTTCCACTGTGCATGTTTGTCCAAGAGCTGGTGTAATGGCTCTGCTACTGTGGCCTTGTGAGGTAGAAAGGCGTGATAAAAATTGAGCAGTCCAAGAAACACTTGGAGCTCCCCCTTTGATTTTGGACTGGGGGCCTGCTGAATTGCTTTGAGCTTGGATTCAGCAGGATGAATGCTTTGGGCATCTATATGGAAACTGAGGAACTCAGTTGAAGCTACCCCAATCTTACATTTCTCCCACTTCAGCTTCAGACCCGCTTCGTGGAAGCGCTGAAGGATGGCCTTGAGCCATTCTGGCAATTTTTCGACTGATTCCCCAGCTATAAAGACATCATCGAAATATGGGCACACACCAGGAATACCCTTGAGTGTGCACTCCATCACTCCCTGGAAGAGGCCTGGGGCAACACTGACCCTGAATTGTAGGCGCTTAACCTTGAAAGCTCCTCTGTGAGTAACTATGGTTTGAGCTTCCACCATGGCATCATCCACCGGCAGTTGCTGATAGGCTTGAGCCAAATCTAACTTGGCAAAGATGCGATCTCCCTGTAGTGACGCCAAAATGTGGCTGACTACAGGCACCAGATATGCATGTTGTTGGAGTGCACTATTGATAGTGCACTTGTAATTTGCACATATTTGCACCTCTCCATTGGCCTTAAGTGGCGTAACTATGGGGGTTTCCCATTGACTGCTATCAACTGGCTGCAGGATGCCTGACTGCAGCTCTGCATTGATCTTCTGCTTGAGGGCGAAGGGCACTCTATGTGGCTTGATCTGTATTGGAGTTATGGCAGGATCAAGCCGAAGAGTTATGGGAGGACCCTTATATTTCCCTAAGTGAGGGCTAAAAACATCAGCAAACTCCCGGTAAACTGCTGCTAAGTCCACTGCTTCTGTACTGTTTATTCCAGTTACATTGATTCCCAATGCATCAAACCAATCAAGCCCAATGAGGCTTGTGCAGTTGCCCTCAAGTACTATGACTTCCAGGGGGCCCTCAATTCCTTGAAGTGCACCCTGAATGTAGCTTCCCCCTTGATTGTTACTTGGGAGTTTTGGAAATCAGTTAACACAAGGGTCGATGGCTTGAGCTTAACTCTTTTGCCGCTGTGACTGCAAATGTGTTTGAAAGTCCCCTGGGAAATTATGGATAATGCTGACCCCGTATCTAGTTTCATGTTGCATGGAACTCCCTGCAGCTTGACTTTGAGCTGCAGTTTTTCCTTAAGAAGGCGATGGGCACCTGTTCTAAGTACGCTCCTCCTAGTGGCACAATAGCCCACCCTTTGTTGCCCCTGGGCCCGGTACCTTTCCGGGGAAAGTCTTCTGGTGGACTCTCTCTCCGACGATCCTGACAGATTGCAGCGATGTGGCCTTGCTTGCCACACGCCCGACACGTTGCTGTGCGGAACCTGCAGTCCATGTGTTTGTATCGGCCTCTACACCCCGCACATCGAGAGAAGGGAACTGCCTTGTCAACTGCCCATTGTGGCCTTCTTTCTGGTGGCCGCTGTAACCAATCGATCTCTTGATCCAATTCGGAGTCTTCGACCCTCTCAGCACCCTCCTGATGGATGGCGTCTGCACAGGGAATGTTCCTGGAGAGCCATAAGGCCTTGACGGCTCCCCCGGCGGCTTCTTCGGCTGTGATTTCTCTTAGGGCATCTTGAAATGAAATAGTCTCTTTGGTGAACAATTTCTGTTGGAAATCCCTGCTTCTTAACCTGCACACTAAGTGGTCTCGCAGCCTCTCTTCAAGATCTTTGAACTTGCAGAGTCAGGCTGCTTGATGAAGGGCAGCAATCAATTCGGCAGCCAAGTCACCTGGTCGTTGGTCTCTTCTTTCGAAGGCGTGCCTCCAGGCGATGACTGATAGCTTCAGCTCAAAGTGTTCTTTGAGCATTCTCTTAAGTTTGGAATAAGCAACAGATTCAAGTGGGGCCAGAGCTATTAAGTTTTTGGCGATCTCGAATGTCTCCTGGACACAAACACACAGCAGCGTTGCGGCCTTCAAACCATCCTCACAAACTTGGTTGACTCTAAGGTAATTCTCGACTCTCGCAACATACGAGCTCCACCTCTCTGGATGTGCAACGTCGAATTCTGAGAGTTTTCTGAGTTTGACCATGGTGAGTTGCTTTTGTTGTTTTCGGCCTCACAATGCCTTGTGCTGCCTAGGCTTCTTCTAATCTCCCAGGGACGGTTCCTTGGGAGCACTCTTCCTCTAGTGTTTTCATACTGGCAGGAATGTGGGGGGAAACGCGGTCCCAACCAAGGTGTCGTCGCTTGGCTTACCCCCTTAGTGACTCAGCTCTTCGAGTTTGGCAGCACATCCCACCTTCGTCGCCACTATTATGTTTGGTGTTCTGTGAGGCATCGATGAGGCAGCAGGTGAACAAACAAGTTTTTATTAAAGGTTTAAACAGAAACCTGAATAGCTGCAGCTCCACCCCTATTTATACACTCAGCCACTAGGTGGCAGTATTAGTTCCTGCTTTAACACAAGATAATTAGCATGTAGACAGCAAGTCTGGCTCTTAACTGACAGAGTCTTATGACCTTTTTTTACAACAATTCCAAGTAATTCACCTCAATACATTACAGCATCATTAATTGGTTTCCTTTCATAAGATTAGATTATTCTTTCTTCCAACACAAGCTGGCTCCATGTCTTTGGATCATTGAAACATACATCTTTTTCATCTTACTCCCTTCACATGACTCATGATTCATCCCACTTCTCTCACATCGTGTCCCATAAGGTTCAGTCTCCTCTCTTTCCAATGTCCTAGTGAGTTATAATGTGTAGAGAGAAATCCAATTCTGATGGTTTTGATCCAGCTAGTTAAATAAAAGAACATCCTGTGACTACAACCTAGATCAAACATGAATGCTTTTGCCCCTATTGGTGCTGCCAATCAAATTTCTGGTTATGTTTTCATTTCCGTTGTATTACAGATCTTGTGCCAGTTTATTTGGCACCTGATTGAACAAGGAAATTATATTCCCAAACTATAGGCCAAGCAACTTGGTTGTACTAAACTCTTACATTATCTTCATCAGGTCCTAAAGGGGTTTCCAGAATGTTTGCAAGCTGATATCTGTCTCCACCTCAACCAAAGTTTACTTCAGAACTGCAAAGCTTTCAAGGGGGCGAGTAAAGGGTGTCTCCGGGCTCTGGCTATGAAGTTTAAGACAACTCATGCACCTCCTGGGGACACACTAGTCCATTGTGGCGATGTTCTGACTGCACTTTACTTCCTTTCCCGAGGCTCCATTGAAATCCTCAAGAATGACATGGTTGTAGCAATTCTCGGTAAGCATTCAAAAATATCATTACATCTGGAAATGTTTCACGGTTTGATCAGATTCCTTTCCAAGAGCAGAATCGGTACTGCGTATTAGAATGAATAAAAAGAGAATATGCATCAATATCGTACTGAATCCAATATGAACCCTTTTTTCATAAAATGTAAATTACATAAAATTTAGAGAAAAGGAATATGTCATTGTGAGGAGAAGAGCAGGCAGAGCTGGGGGGTGGAGTTAAATATGTCATCAGCTTAGAGTCCTTACATTGCCACAAACTATGTAAATCCAACCTCTCTTGAATTCTGTTGGTCAATGGAATTCAAGTAAGGTTGGATTTGGATTGTTTGTGGCAGTGTAAGAACTCTAAGCTTGTAAGGAGACATTTAACTGCTCCTCCCACTCTGCCTGCTCTTCTCCTACATCAAACAGTTAAAACAGCCCTAGGTTCTGACTCTCAGAAAAGCAACTACTATAATTTAACAAAACAGAATTAAATTTGAATTACATTAGGATCAGATGTACACTGCTACTATGCTAGTAGAAAAATGCATGTCCACAGTTTAGATATTCCAAATTACAAAATACAGAAAAGGCCTTAACAGTGATGAAACTTCAGTGCTCATCCTTTAGGGCAGAGGTCCCCAGCCTTTTGGGCACCAGGGACCAGTTTCGTGGAGAAAGATTTTTCTGCGGACCGGAGTGTGTGTGGTTTTGTGTGCTATCTGCATCTCGCGAATGGGGCTTGTGTGGACCAGTTGCTGGCATGCCGCGGCCTGGTACCGGTCCATGGACCAGGGGTTGGGAACCTCTGCGTTAGGGATTGCCAACAATTATTGCCATTATTGCCCACAGGAATCTGATGAATACCTGATAGAAAGAACATGTTTCCAGCACACATCTTGACTTCAGAACTCAGCCATTCTTACTTTCAAGGGTTTGAATCATCATATGCTCCTCGCAAAGTTTTATAAGGATCTTTTATGAGGATCATAAATAATTGCAGCTTTATCTCCACAGCTAAAAGCCCAATGAATTCTGTTCAGGCAATAACAACCTTCTGCAGAAAATGGCATCCATTAAGTAAATATGGGAAAGACTTTAATCACAGTGGATTGTGTTATTCTGTTATACCTGCATTGATTTGTTAGTGAGATTTCCGGAAAGGAAGTTTTTTTTTTTTTACAGGACAATAAATAACTGGTAGTTAAACAATCATTTTTAGACATTTCTGTTTTCTTTTTTTTTTTTAAGCTTTCTGGAAGAAAGACAAATATGAATTCTTGTAATTACTATGCTTTTCTGTGCCATTACTGTTACAGGCAAAAATGACATTTTTGGAGAGATGGTCCATCTTTATGCAAAACCAGGAAAGTCAAATGCAGATGTGAGAGCACTAACCTACTGTGACTTGCATAAAATCCAGCGAGAAGACTTATTAGATGTTTTGGATATGTATCCTGAATTTTCAGACCTGTTTCTCACCAATTTAGAACTCACTTTCAACTTGAGACATGAAAACACAAAAGTATGTTCATTACAGAGTTTGGATATCTTCTTATTTCCCAATAAGAGTGAAGATTTTCTTTTTATTCTGTTCAGTTGTATCCAATCTCAGAGACTGCCTGGACAAGTCCCTGCAGTTTTTTTGGCAAGTGGTTTTCAGAAGTGGTTTGCCATTCCCTCCTTCCTACCTTGATAAAATTAAGGCAAAAAAAAAACCATCTACAAATTGTCTAGAAAGAAGAAAGAAAAGAAAGAAAGAAAGAAAGAAAGAAAGAAAGAAAGAAAGAAAGAAAGAAAGAAAGAAAGAAAGAAAGAAAGAAAGAAAGAAAGAAAGAAAGAAAGATATAATTTCTGGCCATAATAAAAATTGATAATGAAAGATAAATATTAGCAAAAAAAAAACCTAGTAAAATTCTCTCCTTTTGCATTGCTTATTTATTTTCATGATAAGGGACTAGAGCATGAAGAACATGCTGCTTGATCACAGATATATTGATCATAGATATGTACATAGGTTGATACATAGATACATGTAGAAAAAAGCAGTCCTACAGCAGAGAAAAGATCAGCAATTCTATTACATGACATATTTAGAAACTAAGGACATTATAAATAAGATTATCCATGCCTCAGTTTTCGAAATAATGTATCCACAATCTGAAATTCAATCTCAGTAAAGACAATGACTCTCAGTCTCTCCCTCTATCTCTCCCCCTCCCTCCCTATTTATCTATAATGTAATAGCTCTAGATTACTACCTAAATTATCCTACTAGCCATATTTTTCTCATTACATGTAGTCTCTGCTTCAGTTTGCATACAGTACATTTCTCCTCCTCCTTCTCCTTCTCTTCCTCCTCCTTCTTCCTGTTTCCATCATCTCAATTTCTAGCCACAATACAAGCTAGATGTATCTCCAATGCCTATCCAAACAGCACAGTACTATAGATGTTTCAGGTGGTCAATTTGAATTCCAGTAAGTAGCAAAATGTTACTCTTGTTAAGCACTGTTTGGCTGTTTTTCCTTAGACACCCACAGTTTAAACAGCTTCTATATAATGGTTTTTTTTGTTCCCTGCCATCTGCACCTTGGAGTCTAGAACTTGTCGGGTTGTACCTCTCCTGAATGAGGTTGTTCCTCATTTGAACATCCTGTCACAGCCCTGTTTTCCAATTTTTGCCCCTGCTTCTTGAAAGCAGAAAGAAAAAAAAGGAAGACTAACAGTCAGGTGCATTTTTAATGTCCACTGTTAGTCAATTAAGTGGGAATGCAAAAGAAAAGCTGCTTGTGGTTCCCACTTCCATCTTGTGACCAGTTGCTGAGCCCCATTTTAGGCAATGGAATTGGAACAGGAGAAAGGGTGCTGTCTTTTCTTGAAAACTCCCATCAATTGTGTTTGGAGGACCAGAAATTATGAAGGGTAATTGAAGGAACTTGCTGTGTTTAGCTGTGCGAAAAAGTCATTTGAGAGGAGGTATGACAGGACTCTTCTAATGTGATATCACATAGAAGATCAAGACCTTTCTTTTTTTATTTCAGCAAGCAGGATGCAAAAATATTTAACTTACTTTACAAAAAAAGGGAGACTCCAGAAGATTGATAGAAAATGGTACCTAGCAATAAAAGCAGTTGGATAGTTGAACCAAATGTCCTAGAAATAGGTAATTTCCCTTTCATTAAATTCACTTAGGCAGATATTAGTCAGCCATGTATTGAGGATGCTTCCTGTATGCTATAGTATATGGGTATCCAAAAGGATCCAAAAGGCCTGTGCTAATTCTACAAATCACAGAAAGATTCTAGGGAAGAAAAAATGTGCTAACTTTCGTTTTAGTCTCCAAACAAGAGGAAGAATAGAAAAAAATTGTAAAGTTCATGTCATTCCAAAAAGGAAGTAGACTGAACTTACTATATCAGGGGTTCTCAACCTTGGCAACTTTAAGACTTGTGGACTTCAACTCCCAGAATTCCTCAGCCAGCAAAGCTGGCTGAGGAATTCTGGGAGTTGAAGTCCACAAGTCTTAAAGTTGCCAAGGTTGAGAACCCCTGTACTATATGAATGCAAATGATGCAATGAATGAAGGTCTCATTAAGTGAGAGTTAAATTATATATCTTTTTAAAACCCATTATTGAGGAGCACTTAACTAGACCTAGTGAAATCTGTAGAGTAGCAGGAGAACATTAAATTTTTAATTAAAGTCAGACAAAAGAGTTAGGTTAAACAGAAGTTCAATAACCATTTTGTACATCTCCAATGTGGGTTCTATCCATATCTTTAAACACAATTTCCTAAAATTCTCAGCATTCCCTAGCTGGCTGGGGAATTTTAGAAGCTGAAACCCATACATCTGGTGCTGGGTGGGGAATTCAGGGAGTTCATCTTAAAAATCCACACATCTTAAATGTTGTCAAGTTTGAAAAATACTGATCTAGAGGATATCCACAAAAGGCAAAACTGCTATAAATTGTAATCTGTATTTTGATGAGCAATGAGATTATTAAATACATGGGGACGACTTATTCTCCAAAGCACCTGAGGGTAGGACAAGAAGCAACGGGTGGAAGCTCACTAAAGAGAGATCCAATCTGGACTAAGGAGAAATTTCCTATCAAGGATATTATAAATATTTTAAGATATACAAGAAACTCCGTTGATGGGACTTTTCAAGAAAAGATTGGACAACCATTTTTCAGGAAGACCTCCAAGATCCCTTCCAGCCATAAAATCTATAATTTACCAAGAGAATGGCATCTACAGAGCTAGTATAATGTAGTGGTTAGAATCTGGGAGACAATGGGTTTTAATCCTACCTTGTGCAAAAGACAGCTGGGGCCAATCATTCTCTCTACCCTAGAAAGGAGGCAAGGGCAAACCACGCTAAACTTCTCTAAGAACTTTTGCTTTCATCTTTCCTGTATTGAGAAGACAGAGGTGATCGGCCTTTTGCTTTCTATCTACTATTCTGTTTTGTTTTCTTGTTTTGTTCTGTTTCTGTGTAGTGAAGAATGACTATGTATATCTCAGAAATTCTTGACAAAGAGCAGAAATAATTAAATATTGGAAGAAATGGCAGTCACCAAAAGAAAAGCTGCTTTGAAAGTCACATCTCTGTCATTGGCTCAGTGATAGAAGAAAGAATTAGAGAGAGATGAAAGGGCATATAATTTGTCTGCTTTATGCTTATGCAGATCAACTTTTATTACTGTTGTGTAATTAAACATCATAGCTAATTATAATTTACTGTCTGAAATAAGCAATCTATAAGGGGTTGTTTTCAGTTTTTTCTTCACTAGCTTATTTTTGAGAACACTCTATTTAAAAAAGAATAAACAACTTTAAATAGTTACTCAGAGAACAAGATGTAGAGGGGATGTTAATTAGTATTCCAGTGCTGATATTAACATTCTTTTTTTAAAAAGAATCTTCAAGGTCATCTCTTCAATATCACCCATACATCTAATGTGAGACTTACTCAGAAAAGGAATTACTACTTTTGTTGTTGTTTTTGCATATAGACAAAATGTTGGGCATTGGAATATTCTATTCTTCCTAGGAGAAGTAGGAGAGACCATTTCATATCTCTCCATGGTTCAAAAGCTTTCTCTGTTTAGAAGGAACCTTTCCATCTATGGACAGTAGAGTTCTGGATTCATCTCAAAGTAAACTAGTTTTAAAGTGAAAGTCGCCATCTTGGCTACTTTTTGTGTATTGTGAAAGTAGTTAATTGGCTGTATAATATAAGAAATACTTGCTTTTTTGGGCTCTTGCTTTCAGTCCATCTGTCTCCTTGCCTCTTTAGCGCAGTTTTCCTCACGCAGAGGTTGTTCTTAGCTTGTAAGTCTGTCAGCTCCTGGCTGGAACTATCGTGAGCGTCCGGGGGGAGTCCTCTTTCTTTCTTCCCGAACTCTCTTCCAGGGAATTTTTAGAGGCTCTCGACCCCCTCTCCCCGCTCTAGACCCCTTCTCCGACCGGGGGGGGGGTTTCTGCCACGAAAAACAGCTGTTTTGCGCTGTTTTCTCAGCTTTTTAAGTCCCGGAGTTCGGAGCCTCACAGAAGCCGGCTGCTTCCGTGTCTTGCGCATGCACGCTCTTCAAAGTAAACTAGTGAAGAATTGTATAAATAAAGTCATATGTCTCTAATCTATCATATATGGATGTCTTCCTTTTCAAGGCTGATCTCACAATAAGGCGACAGACCACAAATGATTCGGATGGAGACAATGGTAAACTCCGAAGAAGGAAATTGTCTTTTGAAAGTGACATGGAGAAAGGTAAGGATGCCTTCATATACTAAATGATGTTTTTGAAAGAATAATGACATAAACCTATACTAAATGTATCTAAGACTCAGATATTATCATAGTGTGCTCAAACATCTTAGTGCACAGATAGAGCTAATATCTTTTTATCTGGCAAAAATGCCTATTTGACCTAAATTTCTTTTACTGCATTTCCACGCACATTTACTTGGGAATAACCTCCACTGGATTCAGTGGTGATTATTGCTAAGTAGACATTATGTGCTATTTCAAAGTTAATGAAATTAAACAATTGGGGCTTTCACCTTATTGCACTATAATTCTAATTTAATGTATTTCTGATGCAGTATAAAACTTGTTTTCCAAGTTCCCTGTATCCTATTCAAGAAGAAGTACTGTGTTTTCTTTCATCAAAGGGCATCTCTAAAGCATGAAGCCAAAAGAAAAGAGGCAACAAAATCTGTCAAGAAAATGCCTTCATAAACTATTTAAACTGCCCTCCCCCTCCTCCCCCACTGAGAAATTGTTGCCCGAGATTATGTCCCTGGGTGACCTTCAGTAACTAAATAAATACTAAAACATGCCGAAGAAGAAAAAGTAACTTTCTGTCCTATATCCATTATGAATTTTTAATAGATTTTTTTTCAGGATGCCACATAAATTACTGCTATGACTTCACTTCTCCAAGTGCTGCTGATCTACTAAGAACAGTGGAAGTCAGCAAAAACTAACTCTTTGGTTTGACTCCAGACTTGCCCATTTGTAAAAGGAAAGACAGATTTCATTTGTAAAACAAGCAAATAAATAATATGAAACAGTGAAGACTCTGTTGGAACAAGAATCCAGGGCAAACTATATATCCACTATTTCAAGAAGCAATCCTTAACTTCCCTTTCAGAGAACACATAAATATCAAAATTGCTCTTGCTTTCTCTGCCTCCAGGAAGCTCAGTTTTGCTATTCTTATGTTGCTTTTTGTTCTACTATGCCATGTACAAATGGAAGTATTTCACATCTAGACCAACTGTCAACATTTTAGATCAGGGGTCTTCAAACTTGGCCCTTTTATGACTTGTGGACTTCAACTCCCAGAATTCCTCAGCCAGCATGCCTGGCTAAGGAATTCTGGGAGTTGAAGTCCACAAGTCATAAAAGGGCCAAGTTTGAAGACCCCTGTTTTAGATCATATCAGAATTGGGTACCACATAATATAACCAGGTGCTGATTTTAACCTATAAAACCCTTTATAGTTTGATACTCAGATACATGCAGAACTTTCTGCTCCAGTCAATGTTGGCCAGACTGATTAGATCAACCAGGAAAAACCAAGGCATTGGGACTTTCAGGAGGTTTGGGGGGCTGCGACAAGGCAGCATGATGAAACAGCCATCTTGAGGAGGTCAGGCTAGCTCCCTCTTTGTTGTAAACCAGACATGTCAAACACAAGGCCCAGGGGCTGGATGCGGCCTGTGAAGTGGTTTCATGTGGCTCGCGAAGCCATCCTGGAAACAGTGAGGGAACCGCCCCTGCTGCCTTGGCCCAGGCCCAGGCCGGCCAGGAGCCAATGTACATTTTTGTGGTGGCCATCTATGCTGAAACCCATTCAGTCTTAGCTCCACAAGGCCATCTAAAAACAGCAAGGAACCAGCCCCTGCTGCATCGGCCCCACCCCCTGGGTGCATGCTGGGGAGGTGTCACCCTTTGTGAGGAATGAAGAAATGGACCATGCCTTGGTGCTTGCCCCAATCCCACTCCCTTCTGCCAGAGACCCTCAGATCTGTCCCACTCCTGCCCAGACCCCCACAGGCACCCTTGACGTGAACGATGTAGAGCTGGCCATGCCCACACAGTAGGCCACACCCACTCCATCCACACCCACCCAGTAGGCTGCACCCATCCTGGCCACACCCATCCCCCCCCGAGGGCAACCACAATGCTGATGCGGCCCTCAATGAAATTGAGTTTGACACCCCTGTTTTAAACTCTTGAAGATTGAGTTGTTCCATAGAGCTTTTACCTGATTTGATGTTGCCATTTCAGCTCTTCTTTATCTTTATTCCTGTCTTATTTTATATGGTTTTACCTTTGCACAATCGTATTATAATTCTGTTTATTTTTCTACTGTAGATGTTTTAATTTGTAACTTTCCTGCATAAGCCACCAAAAGTCTTTTTGATTGCAGCATTGAATTAAATCAGTCAGTCAAATCCACAGGAACAAGCAAACAGCGTATTAAAACTAAAATATACTTGGTTAAAATAAAATGCTTGTCCCTTGAAAGAGAACACTCCTGACTTTAGAAAAAGCTCTCTTTCCAGAGGCATTCCCCCTTTTAAGTGAACTTTGTAATCCCGAGAGATTATTTATTTGTTCAATTCATGTTGCCATCATGTAGCCAATGTATGTTGCTACCCATATTAGGATAAAGTGAACCATCAGGTATGGAAATAATAAAATAACAAGGTTATAAATCCTTCCATCAGCACCAACCTTATATCGCTATCCTCCCAAATCACAACGCTGGCTGCACCTCCCATCCTGGCCCAAGGCCTGAGAGGAGAACCAGGTGTTAACAGCCTTCCAGAGAATAGGGAACATCTGGATCTCAGATATCATGTAATGTTATTCAGCCGGTCAGTCATTTTTAACTTTACGATGGAATAGATCCTTGATCCAAAAGGCTTTTAAATCTTTAAAAAAAAATGACACAAAGGAGACCACAAAAAATGGAATTAACCAGGAAAGGAAAGATTTTGTGACTATGACAATGAACAACATTTAGGTTTAATCAGTTAAAGCAGGTATATGCATTTTCCTTCTATTCCTGTGATACCCTTGTTATGAGGTCATTTTTTTTTAAGTGTCAGAAGTTGAAGAGGTTAGTACCTCTTTGAAATCTTAGCTTTTTTCTCACTGCAGTAGTTTCTATAGCAACTGTTTCTATATTGGCTTCATACAAAATATGGATAATGCATACTTCCCTTCATCCTTTACCTCTAGTACCTTGGCCACTTAATTTTCCAAGAATAAGGCAGTTAATTCAGCATTGCAGATTTGCTTCAGAAGAAAAGTTTGTTTAGCATTAAAAGAAGAGTATAAAAAAATCTTAAACTGTAGACATCTTTCACAAATACTATTTCTGATACTAGCAATAGTATAGTTTCTCATATTTCATGTACCCTTCAGTTTGTTCTTAATTAAATTATTCTAAGTTTTCATTAAAGGGATTTTATTTGTTTTGGGTATTTTATCCTGTAGACTAGAGTACCTCAGATAGCATCAGTTTGGGTTTTTTTAAAAAAAAATTACTTCCTTTTTCTTGATATAAAACTTGAAGGATCAGGTTAGGGACTGATCTTCCTAAAGAATATCTTTAAGGTTACTAAAAGTCAGCACCAGCTTGACTGATACATAATCAATCTGTTCCTTCATATATGATTCTAGAGGAGTACTGATACTGAAGAATAGAAAGTAATAGAGAATTACAAGGAAATAGTGAATTATCGAAATGTCTATAATATTATTGCTTATAATAATATCTTTTTCTGCTACTTTGGTACTTTAGTAATCCAAACTGGTGCTCTTCTTCAAAGAATTTTATTAATGGCTGGTTTTTATGATGTATTTTTTATACCATCCATAGTTGTATTGTGTAAGGTGGGCAGCTATATAAATACGATAGATAAATAAATAAGCAAAGGAATATACATCTGTTGATGATCTCTAACATAGTCCATATTCAGTCTCCTTTGATTGGGATGAATCAGGACTTATAAGTATTAAGATAAACATGAGTCTGCCCTAAAATATTTTCTTCTAAACATATTGTAGATCTGGTGCTTAAAAGTTGGGTAGATAAATAGACAACCAATGATACCATTCTAGGTTTACCAGTGACAGGGCAGAGCTGTAGATCAGGGGTCTTCAAACTGGGCCCTTTTATGACTCATGGACTTCAACTCCCAGAATTCCTCAGCCAGTGTGCCTGGCTGAGGAATTCTGGGAGTAGAAGTCCATAAGTCATAGAAGAGCCGAGTTTGAAGACCCCTGCTGTAGATGGTCATCTACATACTTACAGAGCAATGATAAAGTGGCAACATGCTGTTTAAAGCGGCCTATAGGAAGCTAATTAAGGTGGGCAGTTGTGTATTTCAGAGCAGAGAGTGCAATCATTTGCTATCACATACCTGCTGGCCATGATTAAGGAGGAAAATGTCGGTCAGGTATTGTCTTGATCACAAGATGACTATGATAATCCTTTTCCAACAAGGCTGCCCATACTGTTATGCAGAATGAGATTGATACTTCAAGTAGTAAAGCCGGGGAATAATGAAAGCTTGGTAATTGTTATTTATTAAATGAATTAATAAATATGTTTTTAGCATCATGGATGGTAGAGGTCTGTGTAGCAATTACAATTTGGAACAAACTATCATGGATCATCCAATTGCACTTCTTGAAATTATTAGATGAAGATTTTCTACTGTATTAAACAAGCCTTGTGAAATCACAAATTTGAGCTATAATCATCTAGCTTGAGTTACGTGTTGTTGTTTTTCTATGAAGACTGAAGGGAACGTGTGTTGTAAAGAGTTCTGTGTAATTTGCTTCATTCCTCAGATGCATACAGATTGACAAAATTAGCTACTGATTGCTAAATATATTAGTAAATAAGAGAGAAATGATTTGTTTATGTTTTGGGGATAAAAAACTGATTATAAATTGGAGAATATTAAGGCTGACATCCTATACATATTTACAGAGTTGACTAGGTGTATTTAGAAGTTATCATATGTGTATAGCATAAATCTGATTCAGATCATGTTATTTTAATTAGAAGAAGAATTTTACTATGGATTGGGAATATTATCCACATTTGCATTAAATTCTTCCTCTAGGTTCTAGATACCATCATTCCTACATTCTCGCAAGTGTATTTTTAAAAACAAAAACAAAAGAACTCTTCACTTTCAACAACAGAGTTGTTTTGAAAATGCACATAATTGTGTATGATGAGGTGAACAAAGATTCTGAGCCCCAGGAAGCCAAGAGGAAAAAAAATTCAGCCCAATATAACCTACATTAGTGCCCCAATTGCAATCTAGAGCCTGCATGCTTTTTTTTCTAGTTAAAATGGGTAAGGTACTATTATCAAGCTGATATGAATATGCAAAATAAACCATTCTCTTTTTTAAAAGTCATGTGTTTCTTTCCTAGGAATGTTTAGAAATTTTTTTTAAAAAAAAATCACAACGTATTAAGTGCTGAGAAAAAAAATGAATCTTGTATGCAAATAAAATTTGTTCTCATTTAATGTATTTATTTGTACTTCACCATTAAAAAAAAATAAAATAAAAATCAGCCATGGTCCTTGGACTAGAGATGAATCGTAGGATCTGCTTGAGAAAATAGATGTAAATCCTACAGGCATGTTCTATAAAAAGACACTGAAGTAACATTATCCTCTGAACAGAACAAGCTTGCTAAATGGTATAATAATGTACAGTAGTCCCCATTTCCCCAAGGACAAGAATAAATAGCATCAACCTAATAATTTCTTTTCTAACAGATTATGACAGAGAAGATGAGAATTCTGTGGACAACAACAGGCATTGTCGGGCCATCGAGAAACATTATGTGGAAAAGAGAAGCAGGTCATCATCTTTTGTGTCATCCACAGATGATGAGCAGAAACCTTTGTTTTCTGAGATAATAAGCTACCCAGCTGGACTAGGCAAGGCTGCAGTGTTGGATTTTGAAGAAATAGTAAATGCAACAGAAAGAATCCAAAATGATCAACGAAGTCACACCGGTAAAGGTAAACCCAGCAAAGTCTTTTGCCAAAGGTATTCAGATTTAAGAACTCCTGGGAAACGGTTAGAGCAGACAGACTTTTAACCTGATGATCAAACCTCCCCTTGAGAATAGCCCTTGCGATTTAAGTTTATCACATTTTAGTAGTTAATTTCTTCAAGCCATAGACTGTTTCAGCAGATATGGTGTTCTCTTCAAAAGAGAATGGCAGAATGCTGATCCTTTAGCTGACCATATCTGAGCTACAAAACTTCAGAGAATAGTTCTGAGAACCCCCAACAGCAAAGGGTTGAGGTTTTTAATCTTGTTGATATATACAAAAGATGAGCATCAGGGTAGTTTAGTGGTGAAGACACTCACCTCCAAGTCAGAAAGTTGAGAGTTCAATCCTAGATAGTGGCAGATGTTTCTCTCCTAGGGGAAAATACGGTATATCTGCTGTGAACTCTGCATAGGCATAAGGAAGGGCATACAGCTAATAAACGCTTAGCTTCATCCAGTTGCCCCAGCTCTGCCTTGAATTAAAAGATTATAGGGTGGTAAAAAGGAGTTATTTATATATACAAAGATTCAGAAATTGGCCAAGAACTATAGAGCAGGCAAAAAAGAGAAGAAAACAATCCTGTCTTAATATATTTGTCATGTAAGGAAAAGCTTATTTGAACCAAGACATATCACTATTTAAAATTCAGTATTCAAAGCCAGTTTTTCTATCTAAAATGTTTCTCAAACATATCTGGTAATACATTGGTGAGTTTTGTCCAAGAAACGAATATTAGACTAATGATCGCAGAAGTCTCATGTCTTGTTTCATGTCATGTCTCAGCATTTGGTGCTGAATGTTTGGTTTCTGAAAATAGCCTGTTCCTGTGAAGCCTGAAATCTTGATTGCTCTGACCCAAATTAATGACGGCTGAATTTCTTCACCTGTTGAGAAAGACTCATGCTACCATCACGTTGTATAAGCTAGCCATTACAGGTGGCCAGGTTTTGTTTGATCACTCTAAAAACATCGTGTTTGCTGTTGTTTTAAGAAACAATAGAGTTGAGTCATAAGTAGTCATTATATTTTTTCACTCTAAGCGGGAGATGCTAAAATATTGCAATTTAGGTTTCAGACACTGTTAAGTCCTTTGAGCAGTTGCGAATGATGAAGACTCATTGTTGTTCTAACAGCTCTTTATTGGTTGCATCCACAACTCCAACAAGAATCAAAGGCACGCAGGCCTCTCTCTTAACTGCCAGATTCCCTGGACTGAAAAGTAACAAAACAAATGGCTTTCGCGCCTCGTGCATGTGCGCGAGGCCGGCGCCACTTAGTCTGGTCCCGGGCAGCTTCTGCAAAGCCTGGGACCATTGCAACATCCCGAGCCTGCCTTTTTGCAGGCTCAGGACACAACACCCCTCCTCCCTAGATTGAACACTCCTGTACTCCCCACACCATTTTCCCTTGAAAAGTGTTATGGTTTCACAACTCAAATGCATGAAATGTGAAATACCCAAGGTTGTCTTCTGACACCCTCCTTTACTTATTTTAGGTATAAATGTATCCAAAATAAAAAAATACTACAGCACTCTTATTGTTAAGTGCCCCATGAACTTGACAGCAACATCACAAAATCCCTAAGGTGTTTGGGTTGGCACTTGGCCCGCTGCGACCTCCTGGGGCCAGGAGAACTTACCTGGCCCCTCTGCTCACCTCCTATTTGGGGCAGGCCAGTGCCTTGCTGCCTTATGTTTTCCGGCAACCCTGGTAAGTTTGCCTGGCCCGCCTGCTCGCCTACCAGGCTAGGCAGGCTAGGACTTTGCTGCCCCCAAGACCTGGTTGACCCGCCCCTCAGGTGTGTGGCTGGGCCCTGTATGCCCCTGCCAGCATGCCATGGAGGGGTGGTAGTCCCCAATTCCACAATGGACCTTTCTTGGGAGCACTGTCCCTCAAACCCCCGGCCAGCATCTGAAGAGTGCTGGGTGGTGGGAGTGCCCCAGTGCTCGGAAGTCCCTAAGGCTGTGCCCCAGGTGTCAGAGTCAGGAGATGCCTCCCAGGCTAACCCTTGTCCAGTTGACCTTCTTCTGGGAGCAACTGCAGAATTAGGCCTTTGTCCCAGCCAGAATTCTTGTTCTCTTGTGTTTTATGAGTTATTTGGATACTCCCGGTCAGTCTCCCTGTCTGGAGTACTATCTGTTGTTTGTGAAGAATTTGGATACCCCCAGTGTGACTCCCTGTCTGGAGTAATTGTAGATGTATGGGGTGGCCCCCTATCCACTGAACACCTGTCTTGGCCACTTGTGGAACCCAGGGCTGACTGATGAAATTGATCCTCAGAATGCACATTATGATCCTCCTCCCTCCCCAGAGCAGAGCCAGGAGCGGAAGGGTGCGAGTCCAGTCTCACACGCAGCTGATCTATGTGCCTGCGAATGACATGGCCATCGCCCAGAGTCACTTCGTATGACAATGGCCCAGAGACCTTACAGACCACAGCTTTTACCCATAAATGACCGGGCCCATAGTTACATGCCCAAACTGGATCTCCCACTTGCAGTCTCCTTGGTGCCCTTGGTTGTGACACCTGTGAAGCCACCTGGTCAGGGTGCAGCCTGTCCAGTTTTGTGATGAGGCGGAGATCCCAGCGCAGTTCCGCAGGACTCTTCCCGGTGGCAGTGCATGGTGTGGTGCAGTGTACAAGAAGAAAATCTGCTAACCTGTGATGCCAGTTACCATAAGTCAGTCTCTTGAGGGCATCTTTGGTGGTGTGCACCATTCTCTCAGCCATACCGTTGGAGGAAGGGTGAAAGGAGGCGAAGTTGCATGCCGGATCATGTTGGCTTGAAGGAAAACCTGGAACTCAGAAGATGTAAATTGAGGACCATTATCCAAAACCAGAACCTCTGGAAGGCCGTATGCAGCAAAAATTCCTCTCAATACCTGGATGGTTCTGGCAGTGGTAGTGGAGGAAACAGGAACAACCTCTAGCCATTTGGAATGGCTATCGACGACAACCAGGAAGAATTGCCCCTGAAAGGGCCCAGCGTAATCTATATGCACCCTGAACCATGGGATTGAGTCTCCTCCCACCTATGCACTGGGGCCTGAGGCATTTCTGGGCGGGACTGTTGGCACACTTGGTACCCGTACACCTGAACCTCGATGTCCTTATCGAGTCCAGGCCACCAAAGATGGCTGCGTGCAAGTGCTTTCATTCTGACAATACCAGGATGTCCCTCATGTAAGGAGGTCAAGATTCTAGACCTCAATGAGGCTGGGATCACTACCCTGCTGCCCCATAACAGGCATCCATTGAAAGTAGACAACTCATGTTTCTTTTTCCAGAAGCTTTGGAATTCAGTATCTGGGCACTTGTCAGGCCATCCTGACAACACCCATGTCAGCACGTGTGTAAGCGTGTGATCTGTAACAGTTTCTGCAGCCACATCCCTAGCATTGAGGGGGGACTCTGGTAACTCCTAGATGCACAGAATATGAATGGCTGGAGCAGGAGCAGGCTCCAATTGCTGTAGGGGCAATCTACTCAGGCCATCTGCATGACCCATTTCCTTTCCAGGTTTGTGAATCAGCATGAAGTCATATGCTGACAGGAAAATGGACCATCTCAGCATACGAGGAGAAATGATGTGTGGAGTCTGCTTGGTGGTAGTAAACAAACCCAGCAGAGGCTTATGGTCTGTATAGACTGTGAATTTGGCAGCTGTATAAGAAATCATGAAATTTCTTAATGCCAGCCACTACGGCCAAAGCTTCTCTGTCAATCTGAGTGTAATTCTGCTCTGCAGAAGACAGAGTCCGGGAATAGTAAGCCACAGGGACCTGAGTCCCATCAGCCATCAGATGGCTGAATACTGCTCCAACCCTGTAAGGAGATGCATCGCAGGCGATGCAAACAGGCAGTTGCTCATTAAAATGAGCTAAAACAGCATTAGATGTGAGCAAGGCCTTAACCTCATTGAAACTCTTATCATGGACTTTAGTCCACTGCCAAGGAGCCTGTTTGTCCAAGAGCCTGTGTAAAGGCTCTGCCACAGCAGCCTTGTGAGGCAGGAAAGCATGATAAAAATGTAATAGGCCCAAGAATGCTTGCAGTTCACTCTTGGATTTAGGACTTGGGGCCTTCTGAATGGCTTTTAATTTTGTTTCAAGAGGGTGAATTCCTTGAGCATCTATCCTGAATCCTAAGAAGTCAATGGAATTGACTCCTATCTTGCATTTATCCTTCTTGAGTTTAAGGCCTGCTTTTCGAAAATGAAACAAAACAGCCCTTAATCTCTCAGCCAAATTTTGGGATGACTCCCCAGCAATGAGGACATCATCAAAGTAGGGGCAGACCCCAGGAATGCCACGTAGTGTGCTTTCCATTACACTTTGGAATATACCAGGGGCTATGTTTACCCCAAATTGGAGTCTCTTGACTTTAAATGCCCCTCTGTGAGTCACAATGGTTTGTGCCTCTGCAGCTGCCTCATCAACAGGTAGCTGTTGATAGTCCTGTGCCAGGTCAAGCTTTGCAAATATGCAGTCCCCCTTGAGGGATGCCAGAATGTGGCTTACCACATGTACTGGATAAGCGTGCTGTTGTAGGGCCTTGTTTATTGTGCACTTGTAGTCTGCACATATACATATATCCCCATTAGCCTTTAGAGGCATTACTATGGGGGGTTTCCCATGGGCTTGAATCTACAGGTTGTAAAATGCCTTGCTGGAGCAATTTGTCCAGCTCAGCATCAATCTTGCCTTTGAGGGCGAAAGGTACCCTCCTAGGCTTAACCCTGATGGGCGTGATTGTTGGGTCTAGCCGTAGTGAAACTGGAGGCCCCTTATAGGATCCCAGCTCTGAGCTGAACACATCTGCAAACTCCTTGCAGACTTCTGCCAGGCTTAACGTTTGCAAATGGTGCAGCCCTGTAATCTGGATTCCCAGAGCCTCGAACCAATCGAGTCCAATAAGACTCGTACGTTCTTCTCCTACAACCAACACATCTAAGGGGGCATCAAAATCCTTGTGCTGTACATTAAGGGTGGCCTCCCCCTTAACACACACCTTAGAATTCTGAAAATCCGTGAGGACGATATTGGATGGCTTTAGCTTGACTCGAATGCCACTGCTGCTACAAATCTTTTTAAATATACCGAGGGATATAATGGATAGAGTGGACCCAGTGTCCAACTCCATGGATAAAGGGACCCCTTGCAACCTTACTTTAAGGGACAGCTTCTTCTTTAGTGGTTTGTGTGTGCCTGTCCTTAATACACTCCTACGTGATGCACAAAAACCCACCCTATTTTGGCTGGGGACCCTGGTACCTTTCAGACGCAATTCTTCACGTGGTTGATTCTTCTGGTGGCCCAGACAGATGGTTGCAATGTGGCCTTGATTCCCACACGCTCTGCAAATGGCGGAATGGAACCTGCAGTCAGCTCTTATATGGCTTCCTCCGCACCCAAAGCATTTAAGGGACGCTGCGGCCTTGTCCTGACGCTCCTTCTGCCTCCTTCCAGCTGGCTGGTAAAGTCTATTCACCTCTTCTTCAGGATCCACGTCTGCCCTTTCTTGGACGTCCTCTTGATGGACGGTAGCTGCCTCTGGAGGGCTCCTGGTGGGCCAGAAAGTCTTCACAGCCCCTCCTGCTGCTTCTTCAGTTGTCACCTTTCTCAGTGCATCTTGGAAAGAGACATCCTCTCTAGTAAAAATCTTTTGCTGCAAGTCTCTGTTCCTTAATCCGCATACAAAGCGGTCTCGCAGCCTCTCTTCCAGATCCTTGAACTCACACGGTCTGGCTGCTCTCCTTAAGGCTGCAATAAAGTCCTTAACAGATTCACCTGCCCTCTGGTCCCTTTGCTCAAATGTGTGTCTCCATGCAATCACAGACAATTTGGGCTGGAAATGTTCCTTGAGTAATTTCTTCAAGTCAGTGTATATTACTGACTCCAGAGATGCAGGGGCCGCCAGGTTCTCTGCAATCTCGAACGCCTCCTGGCCACAGACCCACAATAGGGTTGCAGCTTTCAATCCATCTTCTCTGACCTGATTTACCCTGAAATTCTCCACCCTTGCAACGTATGAGTCCCATCTTTCTGGGTGGGAGACATCAAATTCAGAAATACATCCAATCTTCGCCGTCCTACAGTCACAACTTCACCACTCGCTCCAGTTACTTTATTCTTAGAGAAAAGGGTCTTTCAGCCGAACTCACTGTCCAGCGACGCTGTACTGGCAGGCTGGAACGCTGATTTCGATGCCGTTCTTCCCTTTTGCAGGACTTCTTGGGGTGAGTCTTTAAAGCTTTACTTTCTTCTGCTTGTTAATCATCCCATCCTTGTCGCCAGTGTTAAGTCCTTTGAGCGGTTGCGAATGATGAAGACTCATTGTTGTTCTAACAGCTCTTTATTGGTTGCATCCACAACTCCAACAAGAATCAAAGGCACGCAGGCCTCTCTCTTAACTGCCAGATTCCCCGGACTGAAAAGTAACAAAACAGATGGCTTTCGCGCCTCGCGCATGTGCGCGAGGCCGGCGCCACTTAGTCTGGTCCCGGGCAGCTTCTGCAAAGCCCAGGACCGTTGCAACATCCTGAGCCTGCCTTTTTGCAGGCTCAGGACACAACAGACACCATTCCAGATTTCAGCATGAGCAAACATTTACCACGTGAGATCAGCACTGAATAAAATTTGCCTAATTATTAATCAGATATATAAATTAACTCCTGGCCATCTCACCGTGGCATTTTATTGCCAGAACTTTAAGATTGTTGATTAGGAATAATTGAAATTCATAAAGATATGCAAAACATAAAGAGGTCTGTTGCTGCAATATTATCAGTAATTTTTTACACATTGTAATTGATATGTGTTTTGTTGATTTCTCTCCTTGCATGAATATTTCTGCATAAAGAGCTTCAGTTTTTAATCCCATGTCATTTCATCAAGTATCAGGTTACATCAGTCCTGGGCGTTTTACGCCCCCCCCCCCAACCAGGCCACATCCGGACCTTTGGCTATCTCTGTCCAGCCTGTGTGGATTGTTGTTTTTTTTTAAGGCAATTGCTGTTTTTCCTCCAATTTATGTATGTGCATGTGTGTGCGCCTGTGCATTTTCACAACCTTTATTGGTTGAGCTCTCCACAGCAGTCTCTCATGTGGTTCCTTGGGAAAATTAAGAGAAAGAGAGAGGGAAGGAGGGAGGGAGGGAGGGAGGGAGGGAGAGAGAGAGAGAGAGAGAGAGAGAGAGAGAGAGAGAGAGAGAGAGAGAGAGAGAATAAGGTCATTCATTTACCCATAAATTCTTGGCAACTCAGACCTTTGTAAATGCTACTAATATATATTTGCAGTTTGGAAGCTAACCTTTTCCCTTTTGATTGCTAGAAATATTTCTCGCAGCTATGGCAACACTTTCCAAGGCAACCTAGCAAAACAATCTTCTTGGGCTATATTTAGCTATTTTCAGGAGTGTGTATTTTCACTGTGGTCACGTACAAACCCAAATAAAATTTCCTTGTTCTTTGTTTGGGACACTTAAGAAGTAAATTATCTTTTCTCATTCTCTTTGTGTCTGCCTGCTTTTAATAATAGTCCATCTAATCAGCAGCATTCTTATTTATTTTTGTTAACTAAATTAATCAGCAAAATGTGGGTATTTTCTAAACGTGTGAGTATACAGTGTAACGAGACATACTGGTGCATAGGATACCAAGAGGTTTATCAGTTTTAGGGACTGTGAAAAAAGGACCTAATGATGTGTTACCTCCTTGTTAATATCCAGTGTGAGGAGTGATATTGGCATTACAGTTGATAACTTCTGCTCTCAGTGGAAAACTGTCTGCATGAATGTGAACTTACCTGAACTCTCTGAGCCGTTTCAGAGGCCTGTGCTAAAGACTGCCAGAAAAAAAATGAAGCAGACTGGTGAACTCCTGCCATAGTGCCAGCTCTATTATTATAGAAGTGCCTGCTTTTAATGCGTGTACCTAAGACTCTTCATAAGTGCTTTTTAAAGGGTCCTAAAGACCTGGTTGGTTACCATTAGTTAGAACAGTCCATGAAGCTTACTGGGTTTTTTTTGATGACATGGCTTCTACCTCTTGACCGTAGATGGCCGCAAAGAGAATTTTTTTGCATCTTTTGCTGCTATCTAGGAGTTCTTCAGATATTTGCAGACTAGCCGGGATTGTCTCTTGCTGATTGTTTGACCTAGTTGAGAAATTTTATTTTAGTCTTGTTTTTCATTTGTGTTCTGAAGATATCTTTGAGGTGTGAAGAAAACAGAAGGAAGAGGCTGTGCACCTTGGGAGCTCATATGCAAATATTGATATAAAGAAACCAGTTTTTTAAAAGTATATAAATCAAGTACTTTTACTGAATAAAAAGCAAAAGCAACCGTGGGAAAGAAATTACGGTCTGTGGAGTGTAACTAAAGAGTATGGTTGGGTTTTGCTTGGGAAATTTCAAAATTTCCTACCTGGTACTTCTGCTTTTCTTCCTGGAAATGAAAATAATTCAAAGGAATTGATTCAGAGCAAAAAGATAAATGGAGGAAAAGCTATTATTTTCCATCTGTCTCTCTTTTCTGAGACTGGAAATTGCATTGTTGGGCAACTGCTGTTTATCAATAACTAACTTAGGAAAACGTAACAGTGAGTATCTGACTATTTTTTCCCTAATTTCCCCCAATCAACACACAGAATGCTCGGCTTCCTGCTAAGTCCATAGGTGCTTCTTCTGTAGTACTGTCACTCTACCAGGTAAACCAGACTAAGAAACAAATGCCATATAGGTCAGGACTGCTCTTATTGTAACAAAACTTAACAAGTCTGAATGTGCTTCCCCTTCCCTCCCTTTATCTTCATGAGAACTAAGGAGGGGTTTGTCTGATATGTTTTCTCAGATTTCTTGGAACCAGCACAGTCCCAGCTTATCTAATTATTGTCTGGGGTAACAATGATTGTCCTTCACAGCCATTTCTTATTCCCTTTACTTGCAAATGCATTCAAAAGTCCTAGTAGCAGCACTGAGGCCCTCAGGCTTGCTCAAGATTATATGGGTCTGTCTTAAACTTCTGTGGCTATTCAGGCATTCTCGGCTCAGGTGCTTTTATTATCAGCTGCTTTTTGTTGGGCCCTCTATACATTAACACCGTAGGAGAATAATCTGATCCAGACTTCCACCTCAATTAGCCACTAATATCTGGATATTTAATCCCAGACCAGTTATTCTGGCTGCCATTGTCCGTCGTCCTTATTTAGCCCCAGCATCTCTATCAACAAATTTGCTCAGATTCACTGAGATGTCTGATGCCCAGAGATCATGGAAAAAAAAATATTCTCCTGTAACTATAGTTCTTTTGTGGGGTAGTCTGTGCATTCACACAATCCATCCACCTTCCCCACATCAAATGCCTACCATGGAAAGGAATGTGAGAATCTCAACCATTCAGAGGGAACAAGGCAGGAAATAAACCCAGGTGTACCTGGATTAGGAAACTTGCTTTAGCTCTACAAAATTCTAAGGGTGGCTTCTGCACAAGGAAATTAGCCGTATGTGTGAATGTGCTGGTGGCAAATTAAAGACTGCAGTAGCAGATAAGCGACCTTTTCTTATAGCATGGGTTAGAAAATATAAGAAACAGACATAAAATAGTATCTGCACTAGGCTGACCTTCACTCTCATTCATTGCTTTGACTGGTAGATATTAGGGACAGAAGAACCTGGGAGGAAGATCAGAGTACAAGTCATCAAGAATCAGCCTATCCGTCTGCATTACCTCATGTCACCTGGGGAGTTTCTGAGACAGAAAGTGAAGTCAACTATGGTGAAGTGGAGCAGAGGCTAGATCTACTTCAAGACCAACTCAGCAGGTAACTCAAGAGCATGAAGGGGGGGAAGCAAAGCTGGAGTTTCAGTAGCTTTGATATTGACAGTAATGTTGACATTGCTCTTTTTTCGCTGACCCAGGCAAACTAGATCCATGCCACTGAATAATATGCCACTGTTGTGTAGAGTCAAAATGGGCCTGTGGTTGAAGATAGGAAACACCCTCTTGTGACTGCCAGTAATTAATGTAGTTTTTGCACATATATCAGATTTGAATTGGGGACTTCCTTTTTTTTATAGTGTGATCTTTTAACTCCAAATCGGCACATAGTTTAACCTGCCTGTCACATGTAGAGTTTTCCCAACAATCAATCTATTGTTCTCACACAGAGACATACACACACAGAGACATACACACAAACACACACACACCTATTTTTGCTCGTTAAGCATCTTACCAAACTGTGACACGTTCGGTTGGTATTACTTTCCTGGACTTTTTTATGGTGTGCTTTTTAGGTCTTCAGTACTCCATGGAATTCCTCTACTACTTGAACTGTTCAGTAAGCTGCCGAAGATCTCTTTGGTGCTTTTTGCAACTCTTGATTTGTTTCCGGATCTATCAGTGAGGAGCAAAACCTGTGTCCCAGTTAAATTTTTCTCAGTTGGAGTCCCACTTTACCCACATTCCTTGGGAATAAAAAATAGATATCCACAGTGATCTCACATATTAACTTCATCAAAACTAGGACAAAACTTGGACAGCCACTACCGTAGTTCAAGGAGCTTCTAAAACAGTGTTTCTCAACCTTGACAATTTTAAGGCATGTGGACTTCAACTCCCAGAATTCCACAGCCAGCATTGCTGGCTGTGGAATTCTGGGAGTTGAAGTCCACATGCCTTAAAATTGTCAAGGTTGAGAAACACTGTTCTAAAAGATCCCGAATTAGAAAATGAAGTTTACTTCATTATTCTGAAGTGTTCTCGGCTGAGTCAAGGAAATATACCAAAGCTGTCCAATTTACACAGGAATTAAATAAAACACTTTTATGGAAACTAAGAACAGTTCCATGCTTCAGTTGAATGGTTTGGTGATCTAACATTGTAGTGGAGATCCCTAATTGGATTGTGGTTTCAAATGTGGATGCTTTCACTTTTTTTTAAACATTTGAAATAAAGATTATGGCAAATGCAGCTAGCAAAAGACAACAGAGCAGATTTTCCAAGTTAACAGCAGTGCACTCAAAGGCTTGCAGAAAATTGTCAGGGAAAGTCAGGGAATATGTAAATCAAACTGTTGCAAATGAATGAAATTAAAGCTTTTTTTTTTTTTGCTATATTGGTTGACAGGGTTATTTGAGGAAGAAAACCTATTGACCAGCATAAATTCATTGTGAATTCTTGGCACTATAAAATGACAGTGAATCCAACAGAGAGTATAGCAACATGATTGTGAGTGTATACCAATAACATCTGTTCAGCAGATTTTTTAAAAAAAAATCCTTCAAAGAAAAGAAGTCACAGGCATACCAGGAGAATACAGAGTTTGGGGGGTGGGGGGAGAGAATGGTTAGCAACTATTCCTGTCAACATAAATAAAAGTGAGATTTGTTCATCTTGCCATTTTGCTGTTACAGCTACCCTTCACTGGGATATCCCTTCGGATTCTTACCCAGGAGGATTCAAGTCTTGAGCTAAAAGATACTATCATCTTTTGTCATGCAGTATATTATGTGCAATCAGATCCATTATATTTTACTGATTATTAACATTATTCTTTCAATTGTAATTTTATTCTTGAAAGCTGCCTTGAGTTCATGAAAATAGAGCAGAATAGAAATTTAAGTACACACATTTACAATCAATTTATATGGCACCCAATGTATACATGGATTAAAACCAACAGATTAAAAACAACACAAAAGGAAAATAAAATAACAGGCTGATTCAAATCACTATAGACAGGCTCATCCAGCATGTGGCCCCTACCGGGGGGAAAAAGCAAGGCCTTCAAGACCAGTGGCATCAGGACCAACCAGACCTTAGGGGGAAGACTATTCCAAAAGGCAGGTACTACAATAGAGCATGTCTCCTGGGTCCACCACATGGTTTTGTTTTTATAGAGGGGATACAGGCCATGCCCACCCTGCTCATGGGATGGATAGAATCAATAGGTGGCAGGTACTCTACAAGACCCAGCCCTATAGTGTACCATGAAGGGCTTTATAGGTGATAATCAGCATCTTAAATTGTACCCAGAAGCCTTAATAAGCATTTTAGAAAGTCTACCAGCATCTATGTATGGTTATTCTTTCTGTGGATGTTTGCCATTTCACTCTGTTGGTTCTCTTTTGGAGTAATTAATAAGCAACCTATCATTGATGGGTCCAACTATCACACGAAGGGCCAGTTTGGTCTGGTGGTTAAAGCATCAGGTTAAAAATGAGGGGACCACCTTAAGCATGGGTGACCTTTGGCCAATCACTGTCAGCCAAGCCCAGTTAACAGACCTATTGTTGTGGCGGAATTAGAAGGAGGGAGGAGTATAGGTATGTTCATACCTTCAGTTATTTATAAAAAAATAAAAAGGGGAAATAAATAAATACACCCATTAAAGTTAATTGTAGGACTGTTCATTTTCTGACGGGAGAACTATGTTGCTGCCAAAGGGGGAAAAAGTGGCTAAACATCTGTTCCTTCCATTCCAGATACTATTTGTGAAGCTTTGCAGGACATCAGAGGTTGCTTTGCTTCAACAAATATCCAACTGAAACACCTCTTTAAAGTGAAGCGCTGAATCAGAACAGGACTCTGTATCAGTGCATTAGGACTGGCGTGCTGCTTTGATCTTGACAATTAAAAAAAATTGCACATGCAAAAGATTTCTTTTTCCTCTAGATCAAAGCCGTTGATTGAAGCAAATCAGTCCACTTCAATGTTTTGATTTAAAGTACTGAGTCAAGCTGACTTGTTCTTTGGAATTATATTCCAGCCGACCTGCACACATTTAATATATCCCTTTTGCAAAATATTGTGTAGATTAGATTTCTTTTCTATATAATTTTTACTTTCCATTGCCTCTCTTTGTCTAATACATGATTGTGAGGCTGTGTTGGTTAAGGACCATGCTTTTGGCATTATTCAGGTCTGAATAACTTGTCTGAAATGGTTGCCTGCTCAAGCAAGGGGTTGGAGTAGAACAGTGGCCCCCAACCTTTTGGGCACAAGGGACCGGTTCCATGGAGAGAGGTTTTTCCATGGATCGGAGGGTGCGTGGTTTTGTGTGCTGTCTGCATCCCATGGATGGGGCTTCGCTTGTTTGCGTGGCCCGGTTTTTGACATGTCGCAGATTGGTGCAAGTCCATGGACCGGGGGTTGGGGATCCCTGGACTAGAAGACTTCCACGGTCCCTTCCAACTCTGTTATTCTGCTAAATAATTCTGTTAAGTAAGATTAAGAGATTCTGAATGCTCATATACCTTAGTCCAACCTGTACTTGGACCTGCTTCAGAGAATTCAGAACATACCTGTTTCATCCAATAGCGTTATTGATTAAAAATGGCTATTATGGTTAAAATAAAGATGTGGAACAAGCCCCAGAAAAGTATGAAGCATGATAAAATACATTTATTCTCAGCTTACTACCAAATTGTATGAGCATCTAGGATATTTTGTCTACGTTTCATAGTAGCCAAATCAAATGCACCCAAGAACTATAGGGGGGGGGAAATTTAGAAACTTTTTTTTTAACCAATCTATACATTTCTGATAAATAAATATGGTAAGATGTTGTTGCTTTCTCAGCATGAGCAAAGTATCTGAAGTTATTTGGACTTCTTTTAGGCAGTCAGTTAATACAGAAGATAGCATTCTTTGAAACTGATTTAATGTTTTAGAAATTTATATTGATAAAATTAATTAAAAGGTCTAAATGCTGATTAGCATAACCACAAAGTTAATAAGCTAGCAATAAAAAAATAACAGGAAAAAAAGGAAAAAAAAGCACCTGGGTAAAAAATTGTTCCGTATGCACAAAAAAAAAGTTGGTTTAAATTAAACTTTGTTTAATTTGATCTTCTACTAATTTATTAGAACAGGACATTCAAGCTCATGTAAATAGCTAATATCAGCTTCATTAACTATTTATTAAGAAAGTTATTAACTTAGAAACTAGAGATATACTTTGCACAACCTTTGTGGAGCTTCAGAAGTAGCAATTGCATCACAACAGATGTCAAAGTTGAATGTACAGCCAAAAATGAAATGACACTCATTTTTTAATTCTGGAAACGTTTTTAGAGCAGCTGCTTATTTAGCACTGATCTAAAGTAATAATACACAGAAAACAAGTGCCAGATGTACAAAATAAATTTAAGAAAAGCAGAAGCAGTCCAGTATCACATTGCTAGATCTGATGGGTAGTAGAACAAGTAAAGAGGGCTTTTTAAAAAGACTATTTTTGCTTTATTAATTACACAGTGGCTTCTGATTGGATAGACCATAACAAATTATTGGATAGTCCTTAAAAAGATGGAAGTCTGGGTCAACTATCTGCTTAGTCAAGAATTTATATGGTGACTAGCAAGCAAAGTTAGAATGGAGTATGAAATAACTAAATAGCTCAAAATTGGGAAAGGAATGACAAGATTTCAATCAATCAATCAATCAATCAATCAGAACAGAGCTAGAAGGGACCTTGGAGGTCTTCTAGTCCAGCCCCCTGCTCAAACAGGAGACTGTGTATCATTTCAGACAAGTCCACTCTCTTCTTTAAAACCTCCAGTGATGAAGCACCCACAAGTTCTGATGGCAAGCTGCTCCACTGGTGAATTGTCCTCACTGTTAGAAAGTTTCTCCTTAGTTCCAAGTTGCTTCTCTCCTTGATTAGTTTCCATCCATTGTTTTTTTTCTCCTGCCTTCTGGTGCTTTGGAAAATAAATTGACCCCCTCCTCCTTGGGGCAGTCTTTCAAATACTGGAATACTGCTATCATGACCCCCTAGTCCTTCTTTTCTCTAGAATGGCCATTCCCAAATCCTGCAGCCGTTCTTCATATGTTTTAGTCTCCAGGCCTTTAATTGTCAGATCATGCACTGTTACCTTATTTAATTATGTGCAGAACATATTAAGAGACATGCTGCAGTAGAAAAAACAGAAATTGAAATTAAACTTGTTGGGAAAAGTACTGACAACACAAGCATAAACTTACAATAATTCTTTAGAATTTTAAAAACTGCTGATTAGTGAGCCTGGAGTCTCTATAAACTTTCTCTTTTATATCATGAAGAGATAATATATTATTATTTTGTTTAATTTATTTAAACGCAAAAGGCAATAGCTTGCTAGATTTCTTATCTTTTCTCAACTACTCTTGTCTTATACAAAGCCTGTTATATTTATCTTTAATTGAAGCCAAAGATCTATATCAGTTCAGAGATTAATGGGATGTCCAGAGCAATAATAATGATCTTTTCATCCAAAAATCTAACTTTAGCCAATTGTTCTTTTTGATGAAGTATTTGCAATAACACAACCATGAATAAATACTTCAGTGGTGTCTCATACCAAAAATGGTGATATAGTCTATTTCCTGGTAATATAACAACTTTGATTTCATTTCATTTAGCAAAATATTTATTATTCAGCAAAGATCATTTAAAGAATGTATATAATTTCCATCAGATAAAAGGAGCATTTACAGGAGCATAGACTGAAAATTATATTAGTATCTTTCATTACTAAATAACTTATTTATATCACAGAATAGAAAATCAAAAAATAATCTAATAGAAATAAATTTCGTACATCCAGAGGGAAAAAAGCACATTCCTGTTGGGAAAGATTAATACAGCATGAAATATCCATGAAAAAGACATATATGTGTTATTGCATAAACAACAATGTGAAATCACAACTGCCAATTCTTCAGGTTGTGTTAGCCTTCATCGCATCTAGTTATGTATTATTATGGTTGGTCACATAGTCAGCTTGATGTTTAGACTGGATTTGGCATTTTTGCCTACCTATTGAGTCCTTCCCAAGGACCTGGGATAGGGAGATGTTGTTGCTTAATGATATTAAAGGTATAGTTGAAAGATGTAAGTTCTTCCAAGTAAAGCTGACTTTTGCAATTGGCTAATAATAATGGTTTTGTCGATGCCAATGGCGTATAAGTGGAGCTTCAGAAATTTTGGGATTGCACTCAAGGCACCTTTTACTATTAATACTACCTTTGCTTTCTTTTGCCATAGTCATTCTACTTCTATTTGCAGGTCTTTATATTTTATTATTTTTCTCCAGTTCTTTACTTCCTCTTCTGTTGTTTTCAGGTACTGCCCCATCCACTATCCAAACTTTTTTTTCTCTCTTTCCCATCAACATTAAATCTAGAGTGATATGTGGTAGGTGCTTGTCTATTCAAACTTTAAAGTCCCAGAACACTTTAGGTGCTTCATTTTCTATTATTTTGTCTGTTTTATGTCCTACCAGTTCTTCTTTGCAGGCAACTGGTATTTGTTGTATTTGAAAGTGCTTTTTTTCCGACAGGAACATAAAAATGTAAAATATTTTCCAGGTGCCTCATTATTATGAAATGATTTCTAAATAAAACTGGATAATTTCAGAATACAGAGACTCATAATAGAAAATACAGAAACTTGATGAAGGGTTTAGGATTTTCCTCCCAAGCCATATTTTTCACATTATTAATTTTGTTCATGTATTGTCCTTAATATCACTGAAGAAAACAATTATGCTAGGTATTGTTAGTGGTAAAAGGAAACTAGGCCTCCAAAGGAACACAATGGCTGACATCACCCAGACATCACATCTTTCTTGGCAACTGCCAACACTCCCTTCAGTGAAGTTGCAAAAATGTTCTTGGCCACACTTCAGGCAGGTAACCAACAAAGTCCCCCTGATAATCAAAGCATCCTGTAATCACCTGCTCCCGGTTCCAGTAATAGCCATTAATGTAGCAACTAGACAATTATCTGGATATAAATTGTAGAGGAATGTCAGAGGCTGCCAGCATCCATCTGACTGCAATGCGATCTTGGCTGAAGACGAAAAGCTACTATAGATATATCATTTTCTTACAACCATGGAAAAAGTTTTCCTTAGGGCAAAGATTGGCTGGAACACAAAGTTCTGTAAAGAGCTGTATGTGGCTAATGCAACCTCTTCTTCAAAGTCTTTACCCGACTCCTTAACACATTTCGTTTTAGTTTTTTTGACCTGAGGGAACTTCTCAAAAGCAAATTATGATGTCACACTGGGATACGCTGTCCTCACTCAAATTTTAAATTCTTTTCTGCTCCCAAAATGGTTATTTGGAACCTGCCTCCAGATAAATCAGATTATTTCAATAAGATTTGCTACTGAGTGATGACAAAACTGATCAGATCTGTGCTATTTAATCCAAAGCCTTTGTTTTAAAGTCCAAGTAAGCTAGCGGCTCTACCAGAATGTATAACCTGGAAAGAAGCTGTAAATGTTTTAATGTCAGAATAGATATGCAAGTAGCCAAGAGGATATGTTAACACTGTAAGTTGGTATACAACTGCTCTCTGAAGGCCCCAAAATGGAAAAGCTGATGGTCTGGAACAGCCTTCAGTAGAATGCTCCTTCTTTTATTCACACACCGCATATTTGCTAAGAAAAGAAAATTGGCAGCTTTCATTCTGAAAGTTTCCTCCACAATACTTCATCCTTAAAATTGTGTAAAGGGCTGTCGAAGTCTAGAGGTGTGCTTTGAAATGAGGTGACCCTGGAAGATGACACTTTTTTCAATATCCCAACTATGCATTTCATTTTATCAAAAGAAACTTTTAAAAACTGAAGTTAGGTGGAACATTAAAGGCTACAAGGAACATAATCACAGAACCAAGTTGTTTACCAGGAATAAAATAAGGAGGCAAAAGCATTAAATTTAATCCATGTCCATTTGTCAAGAGGAGAGGAATGTTTTGATGATTTCAACTTCACATTTAATTGTGTTCGAAAATATTCTGGAACTCTTTATTTTTATTTTAGCTTACCGGAACCCAAAACCTGTGGATGATATAGGGCAGCGGTTCTCAACCTATGGGTCGCGACCCCATTTGGGGTCGAACGAACGTTTCGCGGGGGTCGCCGGACACCGCAGTCCGCCATTTTGTTTTTGTTTTTTAATTTTTTTTATATTTTTTTTTCGTTGCGCGCGCGCCGTGCATGCGTGGATCGGCCCATCGCGGTCCGCCATTTTGTTTTTTTAATTTTTTTTATTTTTTTTCCCGTCGCGCGCACGCCGCGCATGCGCAGATCGGCCCGTCGCACGCGCCGCGCATGCGCAGATTGGCCCAATGCGGTCCGCCATTTTGGTTTTTTAAATTTGTTTATTTTTTTCCGTCGCGCACGTGCCGCGCATGCGCGGATTGGCCCGTCGCACGCGCCGTGCATGCGCAGATTGGCCCATCGCGGTCCGCCATTTTGGTTTTTAAATTTTTTTTTTTTTTTTTCTGTCACGCGCGCGCCGCGCATGCGCGGATCGGCCCGTCGTGCGCACGCGCGCGCACGTGCCCGGGTCAGGGTTGTGGCATGCATGGGCGGCGCAAGTGGGGTCTCAACCTGAAAAAGGTTGAGAACCACTGATATATTTATTTATTTATTTATTTATTTTATTTATTCGATTTCTATAGGGCATTTAGCCCTAATAAAAGTATAAATAGTGTCTGGAAACAACAATCTTAAATAGAATGATATGGGAAGAGATGTGAGGGTTCAAATAACTTAGACAGATGGGATAAAATACCTAAGACTGACAATACGTTCTGAGAAAAATCAGAGGTAATTACCATGAGATAGTTAACAGACATTTTCCAAACAGCAGACTAGCATACCTAAAAACAATGTAATCTGAACATAGATCTTTAGCCTAAAAACTCTCACTTTACTTCAGGAAGGAAAGATTTCCTGTATTCTCACTTCTCCAACAAGCTGATTAATCCTTGATTCAGATCGACTGCAATCTTTACTTGAAGCTACGTAAGTTAAGGGACACCTATTAGCTTCAGTTGTTTCACTGGAGATTTCTGGGACACTTTCAGGGTCTTTTCTCCCTCCCCTCCAGCCCAGAGGCCCTTAGCTCTGCCCTTTCTATGGAGTCAAGCTTTATTGTATGCACCTCATTCCTACCTAAGAATTCCTTTTTCTCTCCACCCGGACCATTGTTTTGATTCCCAGTGCAACTCTTTGCAGCTCTTCTTCATTTCCTCATTGTGAGGGTAGGTTTGTTCAGCTTTGTTTTTATCATAGTTCCTTCCACCTGTTTTGATTAGGCCTCTGCTTCTCCTGGAAGTAGTTCATCCCAGATCACAAGACTGTTTCCAGTTTCTGCCTCGTCTCTGCCTTTCCAACAGCCTCTCTTTCTCCTTTTCCCAGATGTTCTTCCTCCAATCTCTTGCAGGCAATTCTGATTCCTTTCACTTTCAGCTTTCACTTATCTCTCCCCCTTTTGACTCAGAACAAAGGTTGTCGCCAGCCATGAGGGACTTAGAAGAAACTGTTTGGCAAGCCTAGGCAAATTCCTTCTGACCCCCTTTACAGGATAGCTTTGATATTGATTTTGCAGTCAACACAAGCTTTCCTGCTGAAGCCTGGGATTGCAGACTGGCTAGCTAGTACAGTTGGTTCGAAGTCAGTTCTTCAGTGGAGGTGAGATAATATAAATGCTAATTATTAAAAGAGAGAAAAGACTTTTAATCATTGTACTAATCACTATGGAAAATGGCATTCAAGTTTATTTTTCACTTTTCAATGTTAGGATAATTACTAACAAGAAGGGCCAAAGGATGTTGCTTTTTTTCGCCAATATATTAGCTTTTTTATCCTGGTAAAATGGTTCATCTGAACCAATAGAGGCAGTCCAGATTTTAGGTAAAGAAGTAATATTGGTCCCCTAAGTACTTTTTAAAAATCATCTTCAAGGAAACTCGTGTTGTAGCTAGCAACGTTCCAAGAAATAACAGGAAAGCATCCACTTATCCCATCTATTAAGGTTTCCATTTGATGGTAATGAGGATTGTCTGGTGCAATTATTATTAGTATGTGACACAAACTATAAAGATTTTTATATATCTACAATGTATCAACATATCAATGAATTCCCTTACTAAAAAATCTAAATAATAATAATAATAATAATAATAATAATAATAATAATAATAATAAAGTTAGAAGGGACCTTGGAGGTCATCTAGTCCAACCCCCTGCTCAGGCAGGAAATCCTATACCATTTCAGACAAATGGCTGTCCAGTCTCTTCTTAAAAACGTCCAGTGTTGGAGCATTCACCGCTTCTGGAGGCAGGTTGTTCTACTGGTTAATTGTTCTAACTGTCAGGAAGTTTCTCCTTAGTTCTAGGTTGCTTCTCTCCTTGCTTAGTTTCCACCCATTGCTTCTTGTCCTGCCTTCAGGCGCTTTGGAAAATAGCTTGACTCCCTCTTCTTTGTGGCATCCCCTGAGATATTGGAACACTGCTACCGGTATCATGTCCCCCCTCGTCCTTCTCTTCATTAAACTAGACATACCCAATTCCAGCAGCCGTTCCTTATATGTTTTAGCCTCCAGTCCCCTAATCATCTTTGTTGCTCTTCTCTGTACTCTTTCTAGAGTCTCAACATCTTTTTTACATCGTGGTGACCAAAACTGGATGCAGTATTCCAAGTGTGGCCTTACCAAGGCATTGTAGAGTGGTATTAATACTTCACGTGATCTTGATTCTATCCCTCTGTATAACATTAATATTTCTAAACATCTGTTCTGCTTTCAAACTGTGTAAGTTTTTTCATTTGCTTGCATTTTTTTAATATATTAGTGGATCTCATCTGGCTAAATTTTTAGGAATCAGAAGTAGAATTTGAGGTTACGCTGGCTGCATAATTTAAGCCACTGTCTAAGACCTGTTTCACCACTAGAATTCTTGGACCAGTTGCCATTTTGTGTTAACATAGGGCATTTAAATGAGTTTAGCAGGTGAGACTACCTTTAGTTAGTTGTTAGGAAAAAAGCTGGAAGCTTAAAAATTGTATAATTCTTCAGGACTGATAAGACAGATAAGATGGTTGATCCCACTGCGATGCAATTTGATTGCAAAAGAAAATGAAACCATATCTGCTTAAATTCATGAAGTAATGTTTGAATCTGAATGTTGATTCAAAAGGACTGAGTTGCTGGGACATTTATAATATTTAACTTAATAGGCAACCATACCATTAGGGAAAACTGTTATCAGCCAAAAGAAATAAATTATTTGCTCTAAAAACCTTGGTAAAAACTCATCACTGGTCTGTGAAAAAAAATAATACTCTAAATGCCATGCATGCTGTCAAAACAAATCTAAAATGGTTCAATAGAGCAAGATGTTGTAATAACATTCTAATAATTAGAAAAATTTCCACTTATTGCTGTAAATTAGATTACAAGGAAAAGGTTTATTTTAAAACTCTTTGTACCATTTTATTTGCTATAAAAAATTCTAACAAGTAAAAAATATAACTACATTTGTTTGAAAAATCACTAGAAAGAATAGTTCTTGTTTTAAATATAAAAAAAATCAGTCTCTCTCTTTAGGAAGGAATAACAATTATCTAAATTAATTTGGACACGGGCAATCCAAAATTACTGCCTTAGGCCCAGATTTGTTTGTGCATGGAACATTTTGCACTCAAGTACAGGATCAAACTCTAAATAAAGAAACATGTATTTGTGGCGTATCCCCTCCCAATCTGCTCTGGAGATTGGGTGAGGCTACCAGCATAGGATTGCATAAAAAGATACATCTCACTTTGCTGCTATCTCATGGTCATCCAGATGTTTGCTACAAGATCTATAGTCATAGGTTCTCCTGCTTGAGCAGGGGCTGAACTAGAAGACCTCCAAGGTCCCTTCCAGATTCCTATTCTATTCTATTCTATTCTATTCTATTCTATTCTATTCTATTCTATTCTATTCTATTCTATTCTACTCTACTCTACTCTACTCTACTCTACTCTACTCTACTCTTTACCCTAAGATTGGAGACTCTAGTGAGGAGGCTGCAGATGGGGGAAAGGGGCAGGGAATTCCTATTGTACCTGCAGATATGATTCAGATTTTTTTTGTAACTAAAATGGCTGGTTAATGACTGAATAATAGGACTACAGGTAGTCCTCGAATTACAACAGTTCATTTAATGACCATGCAAAGTTATAATCTTCTTCTTCTTATGCCATATCCGTTATCGGACGTTGGCAATCCTGTTTTTATCAGCAGTCACACGAAAAACTGCTGCTGAGTTTTGTCCAAAGCAGTCCCTTAGATTTTGAAGCCATGATCCTCTTCTTCTGCCTGGACCTCGTTTGCCTTCAATCTTTCCCTGGAGGATTAAATGGAGTATGCCGTATTTTTCTGGGTGTCGCATCACATGTCCGAAATATTCTTTCATTTTTTAATTGTTTTGATGATTTCCCTTGGCTTTCCCAGATGGCTTAAAGTTATAATGGCACTGAAAAATATGACTTATGACCGTGTTTTACAGTTATGATCTTTGCAGCATTCCCATGGTCATGTGATCAAAATTCAGATGCTTGGCAACTGACTCATATTTATGACGGTTGCTGTATCTCAGGGTCAGGTGATCCCCTTTTGCAACCTTCTGTGTAGCAAAGTCCATGGGGAAGCTAGATTCACTTAACAACCGGATGACTAACTTCTCCCCTGCAGTGATTCACTTAACAACTGTGGCAAGAAAAACCATAAAATGGGGCAAAACCCACTTAACAAATGTCTCACTTAACAACAGAAATGTCGGGCTCAATTGTGGTCGTAAGTTGAGGACTACCTGTATTATAGATTCCTATAGATTTCAAACATGAACTGAACAGTTTAGTTACTAAAAAAAAAGACCTCAATAGAGAAAAGAAAATCATACTGGCGTCCCCAAATTCAAAAAGAGTCCCAAAGGAGTATCAAAAAGGAGGCAGCCTTTGGCACTGCCCTTTACCACTCCTCCAACAGTGTTTCCAGGATCACACCTGATAAACTACCAGAATAAATCCTGCACAAAGACACAAAAGGGACTTGCCAGCAGGCAAAGCTGCATCTAATTGGAAATTGGCTTTTATTCAGGCCTGTAACCTTTTTCAAATAATAATAATAATCTCCCCAGTATTCCACTACCGTCATCACTTTTGTCCTGACAAATGGGCAATTTCATCCTGAATTGACAAATTCAGTCCATATTAGTTACTAAGTGCTCCTGGGCATGTTCTCTCTACATTTTAACAAGCAATTTAAAGCCAAAAATAAGGGCAAGCCACTTGTCTTGCAGTCTATGAGCCAATAAAGCCTGCATAGCAATGACCTAATTTCCAGGAAAAATAAAATACTGCATTAGAGAACATATGTTACAGCAAAGCACCAGGTAGCACAATGCATGCAGATATTCCAGCTTCCCGTTGATTAATAATTTTTTTAAAAAATTTTTTTTTTATTAAAACAACATTAAACATAAAATCATATTAAGAAGCAATCATCATAGAACCTGAAATACAACACTAAGTAGTAGTCCTTGTAAACGTCTGGTTTGGTAAACATTCCTCACTCCTCATGTCAAGCCTCAACTATACGCCTGATACATTTTATTTGATTGGTGTTTCTCTTATATGTGTTCTATCTATTGTTTCCAGTCTATCACGTATTGTTCATTCGAGCAATCCTTCAGATATGCCTAAATTTTCGCTATTTCTGCCAAATGTATTACTTTCAGAGTCCAATCTTCAATAGGTAGTATTTCTGGCTTCTTCCAGTATTGTCCCATCAACTGTCTAGCTGCTGTGACCAAATTCAGAATTAAATTCGTCTCAGTAGTAATGCTGTTGATTAATAATTTTACATAGGCTTCCAATAATCATTAACCGCGAGGGGCTCAACTTAAGATTTATGCCTGTTCTACTCGTGCTAGCAAGGACGGTCTACTTCAGATCCCATAAGTCAAACAACTCCGTCTGTCAGGATCTAGAAGAAGAATCTCCTCTGTTGCAGCACCCGCTCTTTGGAGCAGTACTTCCAAGGCAGGGGTCTATCTATCTATTTATACCCGATTCCTTTACAAATTAGAGATCTTGCAAGCTTCTCGTGCTTTATTATAGATTACCTTTGCATTGAACTTCGCGTGATCTGGGATCCATCTGGAAATCCCAGGAGTTAACAATCCCAACCCTTTAAGAAGGTATCAAACTGGGGAAATTTGCTTTCGTTCAAACACTCTTTTCTCAGACTCAGCCCTCCATCAAAAGAACTGCAGATGACAATACTGACTTACGGAAAGACTGTGTTAAACTTTAACATACATGCCACATACTTCCCTTCGACCAGTGAGAACGCACAGGGTCGGCCTCCTCCGGGTCCCGTCAGCAAAACAATGCCGTCTGGTGGGTCCTAGGGGGAGGGCCTTCTCTGTTGTGGCACCCACCCTCTGGAACCAACTGCCTCCTGAAGTCCGCGCTTCCCCCACTCTCCCGGCCTTCCAAAGGAATCTTAAAACCTATCTTTGCCGGCAGGCCTGGGGTTGACTGTGGATCGTTGAATGAATGATGAATGTGTCTGCGGTGTTATTTTTAATGTTTTTTAGTTTTGGACTTAGTTTTTGAAATATTGTTTTATTTATGTTGTAAGCCGCTCTGAGTGTTCAGAGAGGAGCGGCATATAAGTCCGAAAAATTAAATTAAATTAAATTAATTTATAGGTAGTCCTCAATTAACGGCTGCTCTGTTTAACAACTATTAAGGATGGCACTGAAAAGATAGGTTTACGACTGGTTCTTCTATACAGAAGTTGTACCTGTACCTGGTACAGTCACATGGTTGCAGTTCAGGCACTTGACAATCAGTGCACATGCATGTTGGTTGCTCCTATAGTTACATGATTGCCTTTTGTGGCTTCCAGCACGCAAAGTTAAAGGGGAAGTTAGCCGGAAATCACAAGTTGTAGCCACATGACGTTGACTTTAATGACCATGGGTAATTTGCTTAATGACCACAGCAGAGCTGACATCATAAGTTGGGGTATGGTCATGTGATTTTTATTTAATGACCCCATCACTTTGTGATGGAATTGCCAATCCCAATTGCAGTCGTTAATTGAAGACTACCTGTATAGATGAAAGCGTTTACGCCCTTGAAATGAATCAGAATATAAATATCTGGGTTTTAAATCCCACCCACCAGTTAGAACAGCGGACCCCAACCTTTTGGGCACCAGAGACCGGTTCCGTGGAGACAGGTTTTTCCATGGACCGGAGGGGGCGTGGTTTTGCATGCTGCCTGCATCCCCACGAATGGGGCTTCGCTTATTTGCATGGCCCAATTGCTCACATGCTGCGGCCCGGTGCCAGTCCACGGACCAGGGGTTGGGGATCCCTGAGTTAGAACACCGTATGGGAGAGGAAACCAGAGCTCAGGGGCCCAAGGTACAATTTGTAGAAGGTTTCTGATTTTTCCAGTGAAATACCTCACGCAGGCAACGTCTCAGAGGGATCTCTGCCAGAGAGCAGCTGCGATTCAAGTTGATGGCTGGTGTGATAAATTGCAAGGCTCAGTGATAGAGGCAACTTCCTAAATTCACATGAAAATTCAAGCAGTGCTGTTCATGTCATGTCAGAGAATTCTCTAGCATGGTTTTGCCTTGTTATCCCACAGGTCTTGTATAGGTGAGGCTAGAGGGATATGAGAAAAGCAAGCACCATAAGCCCGAATAAATAGCTCATCTCTGTTCTTCTCCCACTGCTACATCCCAATGGTTACCTAAAGGAAGCAATTTTTCACATATCAACTGTAATCAGATCAAACACTGGAGCTTAACGGCAAGCTTCACAGTTTAGCATGTTTCCTTGAAAACCAACCTTAGGGGAAACACATTTAGGAGAATTTCTTTTTTCAGAAATCCATAAAGCTTCCATTTCTTCACTCTGCCAAACATGTATGGTGGAGTTTCTTCCCAATCCACTAGCATTATTTCTGATGCCAATTTAGTTTTTTCTGTTGCTAAAAAGCTCCTGGCAAGAACTTGAAGCATCAATTCCAATCCTTTTTTTTGCAGCTTATTTTTAGAAAACCAGTCCCTATCATTTTCTGATTCTTTGTAGTGAGCTTAATGAGCTAAGTCATGCAGTGCCAATATCACAAGAGTTACTTTGTGCGGTTCTAATTTAAAAATACTGTTGTGTGGGTCTTTCCTCACCTTTTAAAGGCCACATGAAATCTTTATGCTAGCTAATATCAGGGCTGGCTTTGGTATGAGCTTTTGTTTCACACATCTTTATGTCCCTCATTAAAAAAGGGAGTTTTCTCTTTCGTTCTTCTAAATACTGCTAGGTCATGTATTCAAATTATGTGAAGTCCTTAACTGTATTTTTCATATTGACCACTAGAAGGCACTATGGGACCAACTCCATCCTATTTAAGACACATCAGACAGGTAGCCAGGTGTTATTCTTTGCAGCTCAAACCATTCTGGCTACCTACAATTGATCAATTAGTAAGAGCCATAATGGTGCATTGATTAGAATGCAGTATTGCAGGCTAATTCTGTTCTCACTGCCAGGAGTTCAATCCTGACCGGCTCAAGATTGACTCAGCCATCTATCCTTCCGAGGTCGGTAAAAGAGGACCCAGATTGTTGGGGACAATATTCTGACTCTGTAAACTGCTTAGAGAGAGGGCTGTAAAGCATTATGAAGCGGTATATAAGTCTGAGTGCTATTGCCACTGCTATCAGTCCCAGTAGGACAAAAACAGTTCCACGGTACCTTTGGCAGTCAACGGAAATGAAACCACCATACCCTATGTAAGCTGTATAGAAATAGAGAAAGTCCGTCCTGCCACTAGGAAGGGGAAAGTGACGTGAAACCTTGTACAAGGGGGCATGACCTCTACCCTGAGAGCTTGAGAGAAGGTGGAGTGTATACACCATTCTGATAGACTGGTTATTTCTTGTTATTTCCCAGGCTTGAATCCCAAATGACAGCTGACATTCAAACCATCTTACAGCTGTTGCAGAGACAGTCAGCCCTCATCCCACCTGCTTATAGCATGGTGATGGCAAGCGCAGATTATCAGAAACCAGCTGTCCGGCTACTGCGACGTCTTCATCCCATCGCATCAATTAAAACAGATCGAAGCTTCAGTCCTTCCCAGGTAAGGCATTTCTGAAGGGGAAGGTTTACATAATTTACAGCCTTTTCTGGGAAACAAAATGTCCTTCATACTGATCCGTATGAAAAAAGCAGCACAAGTGGATTAGACCAGAGGCCTCTGTAGTTGAGAGGCTGTAAGAAATGATCAGGCTGAGCCCGAGGGAGGGGGTCAAACGTGTCATCCATCATGGGTCCCTTTGCGTCCACAAGAGATCTAAGTCCAGCCCACCTTGAATTCCTTCTATTCTTAATTCCCGCTAATTTCCCCTGACTGTTACTAGTTCAGATTCTTGTAGAGATCTTAAGTTTACAATAAATCTTTATACACATTTGAACTGCCTGGATCCCTTGATTTTCCTGATGCTTGACAGGAGCCTGTTTTTCCTGGATTGGCAAATTCCTCCAGGAGGTAGACAAACTGGACTTGAAGGCAAGAATCATGACTTGGTTGTAAAATAAATAGTACCTGTAAAATAGAGGTTACTTTGATAAACAGACATCAGCAGCCTTTTTATCCAGGCAGTTGTTTGAATCCATGTTCTGGGACCATGTGGCCGCATTCCTGCCCCTCTGCTCTGCTCGCCTGCACCTGGTCTGGGAGAAGAAGGTCTTCCTTCAACTATAAAGGTGGCAACTGAAGGTTTCATGTGAACAACCAGTTCTCTGTGTGGATACTGCTTCCGGAAGTCCAGTCTGGGCCTGGGCAACAAAAAAATTAGCTACTGGTTCTGCTGAAGTGGTGAGAACTGGCTGGATCCCACCACTGTCTCCAGGTCATCTGCATTCTAAAAGCTGCATAAGGGAAGAAGTCCACCTAAACGTCTTAGGTATTAGAGGTAGTCCTTGACTTACAGCAGTTCACTTAGTGCAGCGGTTCTCAACCTGTGGGTCGCGACCCCATTTGGGGGTCGAACGACCATTTCACGGGGGTCGCCAAACAATGCAGTCCACCATTTTTTCCCCTTTTCCCCTCGGCCGGCGCAGGGGGCAGCACCGCGCATGCGCAGGGTAGCACCGCACATGCGCGATGCAGGCCGTCGTGCTGCGCATGCACGATGCGGGCCATTGTGCCATGCATGCACGATGTGGGCCGTTGCGCCGCGCATGCGCGATGCGGGTCGTCACACCACGCATGCACGATGCGGGTCGTTGCGCCGCGCATGTGCGATGTGGGCCATTGCGCCACGCCGCGCATGCACGATGCGGGCCGTTGCCCCACGCATGTGCAGTGCAGGTCGGGGTTGCGGCCTGAAAAAGGTTGAGAACCGCTGACTTAGTGACTCTTCAAAGTTAAACTTCTCTGAAAAAAGTGACTTATGACCGTTCTTCACACTTACGACCATTGCAGCGACCCCCATGACCAAAATTCAGATGCTTGGCAATTGACTCGTGTTTATGACAGTTTCAGTGTCCCAGGGTCATGTGATCCCCTTTTGCGATCTTCTGACAAAGTCAGTGGAGAAGTCAGATTTACTTGACAACCGCGTTGCTAACTTAACCGCTACAGCGATTCACTTACTATCTGTGGCAAGAAAGGTCATAAAATAAGGCAAAATTCATTTAACAAATGTCTTGCTTAGAAAATGTTGGGCTCAACTCTGCTTGTAAGTGGAGGACTACCCATGTTTGGATTGCGCTGATGTGTATCCGTTACTCAGAAACACAGTGGATTGCTTAATACGCGAAGCACCTTTATTAAGCTCTGCATCTGATTTCAGTACTCCTGATTTTTTAAATAAATTCTCCAATAGTGTAAACTTGTTTAAAAAAAAGTGCTTTTTATGGCAATACACGTCACAGAGCCATCTTTTTGTTGTGTTTTCTCAGGGTCCCAAATTCTTGGATCTTGAAAAATTGAAACAGAAATCCAAAGAATCCCTCTCAAGCGGAGAGCATCTTCACCTGGCCTCAGAAGATAACCTGGCTTCCCTTTTGGAGCAGGAGCACGACCTCTCTTTAGAGCCAACCCCGTCACTCCGTAAGACCTACCTCCACCCAAATAGGCACCCATCCTTGTCCGATTCTCCCCTAAGCACGACAGGAATGGTGGGTCTCCATAGGCATGTCTCTGATCCTGGTCTTCCTGGGAAATGACCCTTTTGCATTCTTACATCACCTAAAATGTAAGTGCTTTTAATGTCTGGGGTTTTTGTCTTTTTTCCTTTTTTTTTCTATCAAAATCTCAATACTTGACTCAGGGGCTACAAGGATATACCATTATATGCAAAAGTACTGTATATTTTCCTATCTTTGAAGCTTGTAAGGAAAGTTGATCAGTAACCATGTAAATATATAAATATATAGATATATACATATATAAACAAACGGTATGTTGCAAATATAAAACTGCCAGCATTCTAGAGGCACCTTCTATTTTTTAATTTTTTAAAAAGCATCTGCATGCTTGGAAATGATAATGGTTCTGTTGCATGGAGGTTCCTGTTTACTGTTTTCAATTAAAACCTATTTTACTGTGGACATGCCTTCAAAAAGATGATAATGACCCAGAAACAAAAATGACTTGCTTTTCTTGTACTACTTTACCTTCAAACATTTGTTTTTCTTTTAGTTTATCTTTTTTTTTGGGAAAACAATACAATTATCCTTCTAGTATTGAGAATTTTGCAGTCAAAGCAACCTCCTTTAGCTTTGAACATAAGAAAAACAGATTTTTTTTTTACAGAAACTTTGTAGTTTGGACAACACTCATGTAAAACCCAATTAGCAAAACACAAATTACATTTTGGAAAAAGGAAAACAAAACCACCCCTGTAACTCAGCTGCATAATGGAAAGCAACATTTGTGATTTCGGTTTACAATAGTTGAAGCATTTAATGTTCTAATTTATTTTTCTTTACTGAAATTTCATCATTGCTATAAGTTGCCACACTCAAAGGCAGCTAGCTGTCAAGACCCTCAAATACAAACAATGCAATAAACATAATTTCTACATAAACTAGAAAATGTTGTCTTTTTTCAGTTGAAAGGAAACATTTATTTTTTTAAAAAATCTGAGTATTAAAAATAATTTCTTTTCACTGTAATCTTTTGATATCTCTCTTTTTACCCTCTAGCCCCAAAATATGCCTCAACACAAAGAGTTGCAAGCTTGAGTGCATATTCCAATATAAGTACACTATAGAATCCTTTCATTTCTGGTGTCTTTATTTTTTTCAGTAAGTTAACATTAAACTGAAGGGCTTGATCAATTTTCTATGGTTGCAAGGTCTATTGACTACACACCATGCATGCACAGCAGCTGGGTCATTGCAGAAATAAGAAAACCCAAATATATCTGCCATATTTTACCTGGCGTGTTGAGGGGAGGCTGCATATGCGGAATTGTAAATGAATAAATCACTAGCCAGCCAGCTTTCTGGCTGTTTTGTAACAAAGGGTTCAGCAAGGCAGAATGATCTGACATTGATGGTAGGAAAAAGAGATTTCTGTTAAGCTTATACTTCCTTCTTCCTGGAGAGGGCTGGTATCCGAATCTAAATTAGTAATTGGAAGATTTATATCCAAAACAGATGTTTTTCCTAGACTAAGCCAGAGAAGAGGGACTCTCAAACTGCACTGCTTGAGAATCAAGCAATGGAGTTAGTCGGGAGAGGGAAGGGGGAGGGATATGTTTAGAAGATAGATTTTGGATGGACGAATGAATGGATATACTGTAGATTAGATAGATGATAAAGAGACAGAGAGCTGATAGATTAGATAGGTATAGATCAGACAGATAATGGATGGATAGACAGACCTAGAGAAACAGGATAGACAGATACTGTAGAGACAGACAGACAGATAGACAGAGTATTATAGAGTTCCCCTTCTACATAAAAAAAAAAAAACAACCTAATTCTGAGTGTTTGTACGGCTGTGGCTGTTTGTAGGAAAAAGAGGGAAAACAAAAAAAATTTGAAACAACTAAATAGTAGAGTGACTAATGAAGCAAAAATAAAAAGTTTTAAAATGAAACATTTGACTTTTATTTTCTTCAGCCGCTTTGATGTCAATAAAAAAAGATTTCTTCTTTCAAATTCTTTGAATTCTCCTCTATCTAGTTAAAGACAACATTTTGCTCAACTTGGGAGAGTTGAAAAGATTTACTGTGCGATGGAAATGTCATCATAAAGTGATGACATTCCCCACACTGTTCTTCTGTGGTTACTTAGACACATACCAATGTGCTACATCATCTGATGATGAGGCCTGAGATTTATGAAAGATTGCAACAGAAAGCTAACATCATAGTTCACAGAATTGCTCTCAATTTCACAGACAGGTGATGCTTTTATAACCACAAAAAATTGCCCATCAAAGCTGGTTGTACACATTCCTCAGGAATAAAATCCCAAATCACTTTAGATTTTCAAAGGAGCCTGATGAGTAGGTCTGTTGTTTGCACAGTTTAAAAGTAAGTTTATCTGAAAATTGTGCTCTGAAACATTTAAATCTAAACATAAAAACGTATCATTTCACTTGCCTCTCTCTTTCAAACAGGCTATCACAGTGATGGTGAACCTTTTAGAGACTGAGTGCCCAAACTGCAACCCAAAACCTACTTATGCATTCTCAAGTGCCCATTGGGTGGGTGTGGCTGCGGTGGTAACGGCAGACTGGGTGGGACTAACAAGTTCAATCAATTCCAACTTTGCAAGATCTTTTTTTTCCCGTGAGAAGTTGAAATTGACTGATTGAACCTTTTTTCTTTTCTTTTTTTTTTTTTTTGGACACGGTGGCGGAGGCCTAAAGCAAAAAAGTTTTATAAAACCCAGCTGAAGGCCTAGGACTGGGGCGATGGCGCACGTGCCCACAGAGAGGGCTCTGAGTGCCGCCTCTGGCACCCATGCCATAGGTTCGCCACCACTGGGCTATCATCTGTAGTATGACTCACTAGAATATCAAGGCACTATCAAATGATATGACCGTGTAGAAATGGAGACAATTGATATCCTTCCCATTGCTTCCTCTACATTTTTCTTTTGTGCCCTTTACAATATCAAATTCCCCCATTGCTTTCATGAGTGGTTCTATCCCAGGTCTCTATCGCATGCATATTGCTACCACATCTATTTCTTCTAGGTTTCTTCCTCTTCATTAATGATTTGTTGCCAGTTTCATGCAGCACCACAGATGAGTATCTGAGAAGATTCTGATCCAGGACTTTCTGGTATCATCAAAGTTATTCTAGCCCTGTTCCTATTTGGTAGGAGGAACACAAGAAGCAATCTCATATTGAGGTAAAGGTGTGGCCCACATAGCTCAAATGGGAACCAGAACTTGCTGTGATTTAAATGAGAATATTTTTGAATATGTGGCACTTAATCATAGCAACTCTATTTAATTAATTTTTAATTGATGTGAAATACAGGCACCTGTATTTTAAACCTCAAAGGCCATATATAATAATCAAGGGATTGATAGCAATTTCATCCTTAACCTCCCAACAATACCAGCTTATAGTGAACCCCAGCCTTCCATTTTGCTCTGGTTTTCCATGGAAGAGATGAAAAATCAACCTTATTAAAGAGGCAGAATGTTGCTTTGTCCAACAAAGTATTTTATTGCTGACATCACGAGTCTCACAACTTATAAGTGTTTTAACCAGAAAAGTAAGCTGAACTTACTTTCATAATGACCTAGTGGTAGACTTATAAAGAGAGCTGGCTAGTTGTTTTTTTTAAATGTGCCATTGTGTAAAAGAAGTTGTTTAAACGAAGCTGCTTGGGGAAGCATAATTAATTGAAGCTATTCAGACCTTGCAGCATGGGGTCAATTTGCTTTATGTGATACTATTGAGTCACAAGAAAATCTAGATCATGGTTGCCAAGCAAATGGATGCGTCCTCTTAACAATGGGATTCTTTATTATTTAAGTCCTCCCAATTTGAATTACAGTGTTATATCAAGGAATATTCTACGCTTGTTTTATGAGGACCTCTAATTTATACTTCTTTAAAGCTGTGTATGCAACTCAGAAATTATTCAGCAGTTTTTAACAGTGCCTCTACAGAAATTATTGCAAGCTTCTGTCATCTATTTCTTAAAAGAGTTGATATTAAACTTCATTCTCTATCTGGTGAACAGAACTTAGGCTGTGCTCCAAATGGCAGTGAAGCATTGTGGATAGACTTTGTAAAGACTCACCGTGCCCCTGAAAGAAGATAAATCTTCAAACATGGAGAAAAGTGGAAGGCAGACTCCACAAAGCTTTTGAACTACAGAAGCCCCAACACTAAAAGACAAATTCTTGCCTTGCCAGAAATTTCCACCTTAGGTAGCCTGCATTTGAACCAAGTTACCCAGATTCTGATTTGGGAATTAGGGCACCCTTTGGGGGGAAAACACACTCCAAATACAAGGTCAGGAGGTTGCACAATGCAATATTGCCATGACATCTCAGGAAGCTATTAAGTCTTGGCAGGATAGCAAATCAGCAGCTGCTTGGGGTACTTAAACCCAGGGGGTCTTCAAACCTGGCCCTTTTATGCCTTGTGGACTTCAGCATGGCTGACTGAGGAATTCTGGGAGTTGAAGTCCCCAAGTCATAAAAGGGCCAAGTTTGAAGACCCCCTGGGTCTGGAAAAAACTGGAAACAGTTTTTCTGCTTTGCTTTATCCTGGTGTCATCCTGTGTAGGTCCTTAGTCTGTTATTTGACCATCCATTTAGTTTGGTGTGTTGTCTCAGCTTGTGATTGAAGCAATGGATCCTAAAATTCCCTCCTGTCATTTCTTTACATTCATCAATTTGTCTCACTGCAATATTTAGTTGAGTAATTAGCCTTAATAGCCTGGCTACATTAAGCAAACATCCTAACTCTGCTGCTACCAGCAACTCGTGGGCAATTCTACCGCCTATTGTATTCTTTAAAATGGAATATGGTACATAGACCTTCCAAACATTGTTGTATTAGAACAGCGGTTCTCAACCTATGGGTCGCGACCTCATTTGGGGTCGAACAACCGTTTTGCGGGGGGCGCCAGACACCACGGTCCGCCATTTTGGTTTTTTTGTTTTTTATTTTTTGTTTATTTTTGGGGGGGTTCATTGCGCACGCGCCGCGCATGCGTGGATCGGGCCGTCGTGCGCGCGCCGCGCATGTGCGGATTGGCCCGTCACGGTCCACCATTTTGTTTTGTTTTTTTAAATTTTTTTTTATTTTTTTTCCGTCGTGCGCCGCGCATGCACGGATCGGGCCATCGCACGCACGGATCGGCCCGTCGTGGTCCGCCATTTTGTTTGTTTTTTTTAATTTTTTAATTTTTATTTTTTGTCACGCGCGCGCCACGCATGTGCGGATTGGCCCGTCGCGCGCGCGTGCGCCCGGGTCAGGGTCGCGGCGCGCATGGGCGGCGCAAGTGGGGTCTCAACCTGAAAAAGGTTGAGAACCACTGTATTAGAACATCCAACCTGTGTGGCCTATGGTAAGGAGTGCTTGAAGTTGTTACAGTTCAGGAGCATCGGGATGATCAGTTTAATGAACATGGTTTTAAAACATATGTGATTATAGAAGGGTTATGGGTATGATGTACAAGCTAAGTCATCTGAGGTACATTAGGAATCCAGGAAAAAATTGTGGAACTCAATTGAGATCAGTTCCAGCAAGCATCTTTACTGTGAGGGATGGTGGGAGCCATAATCCAATATCTGAGGATTGCAAGTGCAATTTATCCTGCAATACCAAGAGCAGCTATGTAGAATACATTTGTAAAATATATTTCCACTTGAAACATTACTCCCACAGTATTTTTTTTTAAGATGGAATTGTATTTAAGTGACCCATAATAGCAAAGGAGACTGACAAGAGTTCACATTACCCCAAAGGAAATTTTTAGTTCTAGCTTATAAGTTGAACCTTATCACTATAGTGCATAGGTGGTCCCAATTTAAACCTAAGCATTGAAACTTATTCACCAAACCTTGAATATATCAGTGTGGCAGGTGTTACAGAGACACGAAGGGCACGAGAGGAGGCAGAACTGGCAAATACAATCCACCAGTGGCAAAACAACAGGAATCTGGGCTTGGCATCAGAACCACTCCAAAGTGCAGGGAAGCGATGAGATTCATGTAATCACACTGTCTCATACCCAGAATGTTAGGTCAAGCAGTCTTCCATTCACACCCTCCCCTATTTATCCACTTTTAGCTTTTTTTTATTTCCTTCTCCCCTATAAATCCTTACTTGCAATCTTACAGTATGTTGGATGGTTCTCAGCATTGACTATCTAATCCTTACAATTGCATCAGGAACTATAAATACTATAGGTCAGGGGTCCCCAACCTGTGGGCTCTGGCCCACTACCGGGCCACGGCCACTTGGCCACATGAAGGGATGGACAGTGCACGCACACACACGCATGCACTCACACACCCCACTCTCATGCTAGCGGCGAACATTCCGCCGGCGCTAGCAGCGCCCCAAGCGTCCCGCTCACGCTGTTGCCCCGCCCCTGAGCGGGGCAGTACATGAAACCACATCCCCTCTGGTCTGCAGAAAAAACGCACTCCACAGAACCGGTCTCCGGTGCTCAAAAGGTTGGGAACCTCTGCTGTAGGTATACCGGATTCCCCCCCCCCACTAAACCACCTCACTTTTCACTGGGGTTGCCTCAGTCAACAAGGCAGCATCACATTTAAGAGAAGAAATGTGAACATTTGTAACTAAGAATTGTGAGAAAGTTGGCCATTTTCTCTCTGTATATGCTAAAATTCTACACCCATGGTTGGAAAATGCAGGATTCAGGAGCACTGCATAGAGGGTTTTTTTCTCACCATTATCAAATCTATTGTATACACCCACACCCACATCTCACCTTATAGTCTGGAATATTAAATTTTGTAGAACTTGTAAAATTACTGTAGCACCCAATAATATAATCTCATATGTACTTATTTTAGGAATGAAAAAAAATACAAAGCAAGCTCTAACTTTATTTTCAAACAATTGCCTGGAATGGCACTGAAAATAGAACAAGAACATTTTTACAGTTAGAATAGCATCCATTTCAAAAGGTACAAAAATCTCTATAGAAGATTGCAAATAATCTACAGCTATTACTTGACAATGGTGAACACAAAATTTGCACGTGAATAGTGTCAATGATTTCAGAACTTTGATTTGATACCACCACTGTTACAGAAATTCAAAGATGCAAAAGCCATTTTAAAGGAGGTAAATATAGTGGCATAATTATAGAGGGAGGTGCAGGATGATACAAAGAACTGAAATGTTTTACAGATGAATTATTGACTCCAGGCTAAAAACTTATCTTTCTTAGCATGAGTACAGCTTACTGCAATATTCAACAAAATGGTTTCTTACATTTTAGTCATGATACTGAAGTCTGATGTGATGCAAATATATCCTCCTCTTACCAAGTACTCAGATCATACAGCTGCATCATGCTATTCAATATACCAAGAAATGGCAACATGGGAAACTCTTGTAACAAATGCACCCACTCGCTAGGTTAATCATGAAGTGTTACCCGGACTTAATTCTATTTCCTTTGGCAGCAGAACATACCCAACAGCTCACTTTAGCAAGGCTTTTATGGTTCACCCACAATGCATAATGAGATGTCTACACAGAAAGAAAATGTTTAAATCTGCAAAACATGGCAATAGGCAAGCCAGTAAACCAAGACCATTATCCACAATGCTAGCTAACCTTGACATTTCCTTGCAATGTACAAATTATAAATGGATCGAAAACAGCAGCAGCTGAATTTGAAAAACATATAAAGAAATGATTTGTCACGGGCCCCGTTTATCTAATACCACTTGCAGCGTGTTGGAGGAGAGCAAGAGATCTGCTGATGCTGTTAAACTGGCATGTAATTATTACCATATGAGAAGCTGCTTCACTTTTAACAGCTTCCCACCACATCCATGATTCTATTTTCAGGCAGTAACCGCAGTACATTAAAAGCTCAGGAAGCATCAATTTCAGGCTTTCGTTTCTTGGATTCTTCACCTGCTCTTGGAATTCTAGGTGATAATGAGCCAATTGCAAAGCCCTCCCCCCTTCTTTTCCCTTAAAAGACCTACGCTTCATCGGGAAAATGGCAACTCCATAAAGCCACCAGTATTCTTTTGAAAGATTATGCCAAGAGCAGCGGTCTCCAATCTTTCTGGCATGAGGGGCCCAGTTTTGTGAACCTGGGGGGAGGGGGGGATGGTTTCACACATAACATAGATCCCGCACATGCAGATAAAGCTTCGCTCACTCACCCACCACTTGCATGGACCTGTTCATAACTGACCACGGACCAGTATCCCCAAGGGTTGGGGACCTCTGGTCAAGAGGATACACCACTTGGAAGAGTATGCTTTACCACTAAGGGGTATAAATCTTTACTATGAACACTTTCTTCTAGTTTGCATTCAAATTATTTATCTAACATTCAGAAGAAATATACAAATGTTTAAACATACTTTTGACAGCCACCAATTTATGGCTTCCTGGTTTCTTAGGCATTTACAATTTCTCAAGATGCAGCCTGCCCTGTTTATAATCATTAACATGAAATGTGATTGTTTCCTTTTATTCATTCTAAGAGCATAACCCCAAAAGAAAAAAAGACTATCATCCACATGTAAAAGAATGACACCTCTAGCAATTACTGTACAACCTGTATACTTATTTATTTCAAACTACACATTAAAGGTCAAAAATGGTACATTAGCAGGCAGAAATATGGAAAATCAATGACAGCCTTGCTTTCACAGCAATTCCACGCAGGTGAAGTTAAGCATGGGAGTTTTCATCCACAGCCAGCAATCAGATAGTCATGGTACACTGCAAGAACTGAAAAACAAAAAAAAAAATTAATAGAGTTGGGGGGGTGGGGTGGCTTGAAGAAGAGCATGGGAACAGATGAAAAGAGCAAAACAGAACAAGGTAACAAAATAACCCAGCAAAGTATCTCAATTCAATTTAGAGTGTCTGATATATTGTAAAAAGTAGTTAAAGAGTCCCACCATCCTTAGTTTTCTGAAATGCATACATGCAATTTGAACAAATTTCATCAAAATAAATCAAGAATCCACGTGGCTATAAAACTGTATTAAATGAAAAAAAATGTTGTCTTTGCTTTATCTTTAAATGCATCCATAATTTGTTCTTTATATGTCTTTAAAAGTTGAAAACTTTACATGATAATAGCTTATGGCGATTACAGCTTACCTTACTCCTGGGGGTTCAAAGTCAAAAATTGAGAAAACGTAATTCAGCAATAAAGAAAAGCTACTTGTTGGACTTACAACAAGGTCATTTAGCGACCATTCGAAGTTACAACGGCACTGAAAAAAAATGACTTATGACCATTTTTTCACGCTTACAACCATTGCAGCATCCCCAGGGTCACGTGGTCAGAATCTTGGCAACTGACTCATATTTATGAAGCTTGCAGTGTCCTGGGTTCACACGTTCACTGTTTGTGACCTTCTGACAAGCCACGTCAACGGGGAAGCCAGATTCACCGAACCCCCGTGTTACTAATTTAACAATCGCAATGGTTCACTTAACTGTGGCAAGAAAAGTCGCACGGTGGGGCAAAACTCACTTAAAACTGTCTCACTTAGCAACAAAAATGCTGGGCTCAATTGCGGAGGACAACCTGTATCTGTATGTGATCTAGCCATCAGATTCTAGGCAACTCATAGTTATAAAAATCAAAATGCAAATCCATCAAAGCCCTCCAAATCTCCTCCACTGTTGCCTTTTGATGTGCACGATTTACACACATCCCCTGAACAAAATAGGAGGGGGCCCATTACGGTACATTTCTTCAGCACTGCAGATTAGTTTATATGGTAAAGCAAGTAACAAAACCATACAGTAAAAGCCCAGCCTCACAGACTTATTTTTTTAGCTGAGACACTACTTGCGTATGTTGCTGTCACTACTTCCGGGTTGAAAGGATTAGCCGGTAGCATTAGTTACCTGGGGAGAGCCTGATTGGGGCTCCTTTCATGTGATGGGCCCACTGAAGTGTCACCTATCTATGTGCTCACAATTACTCGCTTATGGCAAGAGCTGGAGTGAATGACGGGAGTTTGCCCCGCTATGCAGCAGTACTTGGGTCTTGAATGCGGGCTGGCCGATTATCAACCCAGCATCCTAGCCACAGGAGTCACCCACTGCAATCCTACGGTTGGCCTATGATCCAAAATGTATCTATCAAATAAATAAGAACTAAAGGAAATTCTGCAAAAAGCTTGTGCAAAATATTTCAGAGACAAAATAAACTATGCATATAAACTATGCAAACTTTACTCGTGGCCATTTTGATTCAATGTTGCCTTTCAATGTAAATGGTCTTTTACTAGCATTTCTATGTCTCGTTTTCATAGGCTGATTAACCCGAGACAAGATACCAAAATTTGCTCATCAAAGTTTAAAATGGAAAAATGCAGCTAGTGACTTTCAAGTGCAGTTTTTCAAGTGGTCACCTAAGAATTCACATACATTATTTAAAGGCTTCCATACATACAGCCCCAAGATTCTCCAGAGCTTACGTAAATGTTGTGTAGCTTATGATTAAATGAGGACCTTGCTGAACACTCTCCCACCCAGTTCCTAAAACTAATACAGTAATCCCCCTCCCCCAAAAAATAGCAATTGGGGGAAGGAGAGTCATGTGGCCACTTGGATAACACCGATGTGTGACTACCCCACTGAAAGTCTCTTAAAGCTGCTATCGTGCTTCTGGAGTATGGGTTCAGAAAGTGGGCATGACTCTTTCACCAACATGTACCAATGCTAGATAACAGCTCCTCGCCATGAGGAGAAATGGTGGGTAGAAAGGCCATGTGCTTCCTAGATGAGCCTTGGAAAGCCAAGAATAAATCACGATCCTGGAAAAATGCATGAACACCACACAAATACAAAGAATGAAACAGCGTTCCCCAGGGCCTGGGGGAAAGGATGAGCAATATCTCTGGATTCAAGAGGAAGGTCCACACTGATTTCAGAAACAAAGATATATATTTTGGTGATGACTGCTCTGTCCTATGAAATATAGGAAAGGATCTCTTCAAAAGCTCTCAGTTCTCCAACTTGATAGCTACTGGAGAGTAGGAATGGGTAAGAACAAAGCCTAACACATATATGCAGCTAACAAGTGAAGATAATCCTGTTTATTACTATACAAATATATTTACAAGCCTCTGTGTATAACACACACACACACACAGAGAGAGAGAGAGAGAGAGGAGAGAGAGAGAGAGAGAGAGAGAGAGAGAGAGAGAGAGAGAGAGAGAGAGAGGAGAGAGAGAGAGAGAGAGAGAGAGAGAGAGAGAGAGAGAGAGAGAGAGAGAGAGAGAGAGAGAAGAGAGAGAGAGAGAGAGAGAGAGAGAGAGAGAGAGAGAGAGAGAGAGAGAGAGAGAGAGAGAGAGAGAGAGAGAGAGAGAGAGAGATGAGAGAGAGAACACACAATATACTATTAGGTCCTAGCTTAATCTAACACTAACAACCAGTTGATTTAACTTTTTACTGTTTTGCTTATAATTCAGAAATACTTTAATGCTAGTTTTCCCCCCCTCCTGTTCCCATGTTTACTGTCTTCAACAGAGACTTAGGAATGCCAACAGCTTCTCTCCTTAACATTCCCTAGCCTATTTCCCAGGGCCTGAACCACATGGACTTTACTCTGCCACTGACTGGAATCCAGGGCTATATTTTCTTTCTGTTGGCTCTTTCCTGAAGTTTCTTTTCTGTTTTCAGCTGCCTCGGGGCTCCTTCCCAGTTCTTTTCCCTGACCGTGGATTCTCTGTGATTTCTATCTCTTCCAGCCGTGGCCTCCTCTATTCCACACCTCGTCCAGTTACTTCTCACTCCAGCAGTTTTGCCTGCCAGACCTAGAGAAACCACTCCACATCCCATCAACCCTTCTGTGATTTCTTTTATATATTTTTTCTTTTTGAAACCTATATGCCAGCTCGCAGGTGATTCTAAGGAGTTTTTAACTGTTTTTCCTTTTCTCTAAAAGTGCCTACATGCCAAAGCTGGGAAGCTGACAAATCACCACGGAGAAAAAAAAACTTTGACATAATGTTTTCTGATTTAGTACACTTCATCTTTCTACATAAGCCAAAGTCAGAGTGAGAAGACAGACTAGTCTCCATGAGATGGAAGTAGTTATAGGTTCAAAGTCTATTGATTTTATCAAAAAGAACGAAAGAGACACTTCTAGGCCCAAAGCAGTCGGTCTTTCACGAAGCTTTATCAGCGGGTTACAGCAAAAAAAGGAATACCACCCAAGAAAAGAGAAGAGGAGAGGCTGGCTACAAGGCATGAGGACGAGTTTAAGTTTGTAAACCTTTTAGTTTCACAGTAGTGTGACCAAAGTGATCAGAGCTTCATCTAAGTTCCATTAATAAAAATTTGATTAAACAAACAGAACATAAAACAATATAGTACAATATCTATACATGTGCTTAATAAAGACAGGAAACTGTCAAAACTATGTAAAGCCTGGGATAACCAGTTCTCTTAAGAGGGATGAGACTGATGCTTCATTCCCCTAAAACACACACACACACTGGTTCCCAACACTGGAATCTGCTCTTCATGACACACGTTAGTGAACGTGAACCATGCCCTGATTTAACAGATCTCTGCAGATCTCAAAAAAAAAAAAAAAAAAGGTTTGTCAGTGCTCACAAAGCTACATATCTGTTGCTGAGGATTTAAGGGTCCATCGGTCCATGGATTAGCAGATGGTGTGCAAATGGAGAAAATCCAATTAACATTGCTACTCTTCCCAGAATCAGAGCAGGTGGACCCAGATGACGAAGAAGGAGCGTAGGTTTCAGAAACCGGTTGGCGACTAGGCACGGGAACGGCAGCCGCTGGCCTAGGAGCTTGTGCTCTTGCCTCAAGGGTGCGATCTACCGCTTTAGCAATCAGCGAGGCCAAGCGGTCCTCCGAGGGGAAGAGAACTGGCTCACTCAGCCGAAGCCCGGCCACAGAGGCTGTGAAGGTATCCTCGGGTGTCCCGTGTTGAGCCCGTGTAACAGCAGGTTGGGAAATGGGGAGGGCTCCGCCCATCCCACACGGTGCATGGGGAGGTAGGGGTTCCCCTGTCGACCATTTCCCCAGAGGGTGGTGGGGGGCCTCAGGGGTAGGTCAAAGGTTGACCCTTCGGCTTGGGGGGACTCCAACCTGGTTATTTGCTGTGCCTTTGAAAACTCCTTTTCTAGGGCTTGGTGTCTCCGGCTGGCCTGCTTTTCAGCTCTCTTGGAGGTCTTGGTGGTAGGTCTGGCCTTGGCTTTGGCCCCACTCTTGCCAGAAACCTCCGGACTAGAGGATTTAGGGTGCATAGGAGCCGATGAATACGGCAAAACGTCCTTTGCAGAAGGAATAGAATCCTCCATTTTCTGATAACACAGGAGTACAATTGGGGAACCCCTGGTATCCACAGAATAGTATACACTGGATAAGGACAGGCGCACTATAGGGGATGCCTGGAATCCAGATAAGCTGCTGCGTGGATAAGAACAGACACATGACAGGGGACGCCTGGAATCCAGCTATAGCTGTTGCGCGGATAAGGACAGACGCACTACAGGGGGCGCCTGGAATCCGGATAGAGCTGTTGTGGATAAGAACAGGTGCACTATAGGGGACGCCTGGAATCCAGATACAGCTGTTGGCAATTTAGTATGCCCAGAATCACGCTGGGTTAGGCCAGATCGGAGCAAGGTGAGGCCGAGAGACACCAAACCAGAAAGGGACCAAGGGTAGAAGTGTGTACACTGAGAGTGGGACCTGTAATTTGAATTGCCTGATATGGCTTAAAGTGTGGCCTAAGAGGGCTTGGGAGTTTCGTTGCCCTTTGAGAGAGCCTGACTCCCAAAATGGAAGCCTCAAGCCTGTCTGACTCCCAAAATGGCAGCCGCCCTCAAATGGCGGCCTTTCTGGTGGTGGTGAGTCCTGGATTCATTCTCCCCAGGTATTCTGCTTTAGTTGACCCTCAATGGATCCCCTTTTCTGATCACAAGGAAGAATGTTCTGAAAAGAGGAGGAAGGAGCCCCTTCCTCCCGTATTCCCGTGAGGACCATGTAGCCCAAAATGGCGGCCGCGTGAAGGAAAGACGTCTAGGTCTGCCGCGGTCCGAGAGGCTTCAGGGCACGCTGGCACAAATGGGCGCTCCTTGCCGAGGAGGAAGGCCGCGCCAGAGGCTTTGTTAAGGAAACGGCGCTTTCCACCTCTCCGATCGGCCTCCTAACCGCTGATTGGTGACTGCGTGAGGAAAAGGCGTCTAGGCCTGCCGCGGTCTGAGAGGCTCGAAGGGACGCTGGCACCGAAGAGCACGCCTTTGCCCAAGAGGAAGGTCCGCGCCAGAAGGCTTTGAAAGGAAAATGGCGCTTTCCGCCCCTCCGATCAGCCGCCTAACATCTGATCAGTGCTGGCCCCCCTTGGCGCGCACGCGCCTTCGGCTACAAGAAGGAACCTATCAAGTCCCTGAGGCTAGTGGGGGAAAATGCGACGGTCAGCTTAAATGATCATCGGAGCTGCAGCCACAGCTCCAAGGAAGCAGAATTGTGGGATTCCCGAGAGAGATCCTGGCCCGTCGTGACGGGCCTCCTCTGCCGACCCTCGTCTTCAGCCACCGGAGCTGCAGCCGCAAGCTCTGGTAAGAATGAGGCCGATCTGATATCAGCCGGGGACTAACAGCCATTAGTCCCTGTGATGGATCAAGCGAGTTAGAAGCTTGGAAATCAATTAGCTGGGGTGGGGAGGAGGGGGAAGGTAAGGAAGGAGCCCCTTCCTTAGAAATTCCAATCTTTATCTCCCTCGAATCAGGAATTGGAAATTAATACTAATAGGGATAGCCAAATTCCGTGCTGAATACAGCACTGCTCAAGCTAACTTGGAAATGGAAAATCCACCAATAGAGACTGTACCTGCCTAAGAGCCAAAGTTGTACGTCTGTCCTGGGCGAGATCAGTCAAGAATGGGATCTCTATGGTCCAGGACGGGCGTGGCAACTTTGGCTGACTGATCTGATTGGGCAGGAACACAGTCTAAACCCACTGATGGATTATCCATCTCCAGTGCTGGAGAATGATGGCAAAGCAAACAAATTGTGTTTATGCTATTCGAGGGATAGATTTGCACCCACAAAACAATCAAAGCATTTAAAAAATGCATGAAAAAAGACATCATACAGATATTATCTCCTCTAGTTGAATACTGATTAATATATTACTGCAAGATTAGTTCCCACTCCTTATGACATTAATATGTAAAGGGAAAAAATAAAGAACTACGATAAAAAGAAAAAAACCCAGTCAAAGACAAATAAATAACCATAGTGCTTGAAAACCAATGGAAAGATGAGGTGGGAGTCACACCGTATTCTGTGGTACAAATGGAGAGGAACAGTTACTCCAACCAAAAAAGTCTGGTAAGCTCTAGAAGACACCAAATGAAATACTGCACAGGCAAATAAGTCATGTACCTGAAAAATCAAGACCACAGTGAAGAATTAAAGAAACTGCCATCTGTTTGAGATCTAACAGGAGCTACAAAACTATCTTGAGATGTAATTTCCTAAAATATTCTCAAGTATAATGGGGGTGAGATTGTAAAAGGAAATGTAAGAAACAGAATTCTAGTTAAAATCATTTTGTAACCAATTAACAGTATTGTTACTTACATCATCATACAGAAGATTCACAATGCCCTGTTGCATGCTGTCTCTTCTCCTGAAGAAATCTTTAAAAAAAATTGCAAATTTATATTGTAAAAATCCTGAACTTGTCTATATATACACAAAAATCTATGGAATATTTTAAAATAGTCAAGCACAACAACAATACATAATCCATTATCCGTTCATTTCTACAATCATAAGAGGATAGCATATTCTGTAAAATCACTGGCAATACAATGGAATTACACCAGACTCCAAATAAGACCACAGATATTTGCTACTCTATGTAAAATCTTTTGCCATATTCACTGCACTGTAAAGCTATAGTAATCTAAAGAATAATGTCTGCCATCTTGTCAGTAGTAGAAATCAAAACATTGGGAGCTTGAAATGAGGCTTGAATTTTTAAGCCGACAACTGTTTAAGGGTGCTCCCATTTTCACTATGAAAAAACCTTTAACTAATGGCTACAGAAATCTGCTGCAAGAAAAAAATAGGAGAAATTTCCAAAGCTTCTTCCAGGCAAATATGTTCTACTTATCCAAACTGGTCTATATCCAAGCAGTGAATGCTTGCATTGCAAAACCAAAATATATTATACAAATCCAGCACTTACCTGTTAAAGCACGAAGCTTCACACAGCACGCCACATAGTCATCAAAAGAAATTCTGCCATTTTTGCTGTAACGTTTTACAATAGCAATTAAAGTCTGTGGGCTTAGTCTGTATCCTAGATAGGTAGTTAGAAAGAAAAAAAAAACACTTTCAGGACAGAAACCTTTGGAGAATTTTTCCAATATTTGGGTATTCATAAATAATTTAAAGTAGTTATAACCAATCTGAGATAGCAGAAGTTCAGCAGGGATACAGTGAATAAAATAGAGTAGGTTTAGATATATTTTAAGACTACTCCTTAAGAAGAGTACTTTATTGCTCTATTTGCAGTTACAAAATATTAACTTTCCCAGATGCAGGAAAAGGAATAAAGTCCATCAATTTCTAGCTTAAATTAGATAGCCAGCACTAGACCTGAATTCAGAAAACTCTGGCTTACATCTGTAAGTTAGATTCCTAGGTCAGCAAAGCTTTACTTACCCATGGCTACAATAACTTGAGTCAGTACATGAAATTCCACAGTTCCACTTCGGTCTTGATCAACCAACATGAAATTGTGTTTCCAAGCACTAAGAGCTGTCCAAAGTTCTTTAAATTCGTTATATCCCATTTTTCCAGTATTTTGTCTCTAGTGTTATGTGTTAAGAAGCAGGCCATCTTGTGGACAGGTGATAAAAATGATTAAATAAAGTGTTTTACTTGTATGGATTGTTACTGTTCTGTACACTTGTCCTTCAATTTTGCTCATGTTTTAAACAGGTAAGTCATAAAGATCATTTAGCAAAAAAATTTCTTCTTACTCTGTTCTTTTACAAAATACCCTATCAATCTAAACCTTTTAACACTGGTATTTAAGCAATTCTCAAATTAAGCTTGACTTTGGTGACAATAGCAATACCTCTATGTAGTTTTCTTAAGCAATATTATGGAAGTAGTTTGCCATTGCCTCTCCCCTTAGGATGTATTTTCAATTCCAGAATTTCACTTACAGCCCTGGGATTTTGTTAAGAGTCCTACATTTAAGTTCCAACATTCTTGATAGCCATCAAGGATAGCTTAGCGCTGCCACCTGCTGGGCATATACAAGATGCTACAGTACAGTACAAAAATTATTTGGGGCTCCCACTTGCATTTCAATTGATGACATATACGAGGGCAATTCAGAAATAAACCTCCATTTGGTTATCAATGACACTCACAGATACAGAACTTTTATTATACACATTAGAAAACTACATTACTTTTCGACATAATCGCCATTCAAATTGAGGCACTTGTCATAACCTCTTACAAGGTTTGAAATTCCTTAGTAGTAGTCGCTCGGTGCTAAATCTGGGCTATGGGGGGGGGGTGATCAAAAACATCCCAACGGAACTGCTTCAAAAGTTTTTGGGGGCGTCTAGCGGTGTGCGGGCGAGCATTATCATGAAGCAACACCACAGCGGAAGTGGTGCCATAGAAAATCCTGCCAAATGTGAAGATGCCAAAGGAGTACTGCTAGTGAAGTTCATGGAGCGTGGTTCGACTATCAATTCAGAAGTCTACTGTGAAATGTGACAAAAACTCAGACGAGCCATCCTTAACAAGTGTTTGAGCATGCTGACTGTCGGTGTGGTGTTGGCTCACGATAGTGCTTGCCTGCACAACACTAGACACACCCAAGAACTTTTGAAGCAGTTCCGTTGGGATGGGGTTTTTTAAATGTTTTATTGATTTTTAAGATTTTTAAGAATTACAATCTTTAGTGCTTAGTAAACATGTTGTCTGGGTTCACATATTTGACATTAACTTCTTCAATATAAATCTGTTCAGTACACAGTTCACTTCAGTATTTTTCCCCTGATCCTCATTTCTTCCCCATATTTTTTCCATTTTCCCTCATTACAGTTACAATTTTGGTACTACTGATGTATACAAAGTTAAATATAAGCATCATATTTTATTATTATAAAAATAACAATATCAATTCATAAATCAATATTTGTTTTTATGCTCTTAAGGTTTAATTTCCCATCAGTATTTAAAATATCTTTGTCAGTTATGATTTTGTCAATAATTACATTTAATATAGCTAGGAGCTTTATTCATACCAATCCTCTTATTTTCATATTTCCCATGTCAAAAAAAATAAAGAAAAAACGCTATTTTAATTCTAAATTATATCTTTCATTATAAAAGTCTAATTATATCTAAGGGTCATCTGTTCTTTTAATCTTATTCAAACAAGTATTTAAACATATAATGCCCCTCTAAAAGGTCAAATCTGTTTTTTAAATCTAACTCTCGCTTTCTTTCTTCACCAAATAATTTTCCAAGCCAGGGCAATTAAATCACCCAGGAATTTTCTATTTTTGTAAAAATTGCTTGGCATTGGAAGACAATTTAGGTAGGGTATTTTGGGAGTGGAATTCCACCCATTTATATTCCTTAAACAACTCCCAGTTTCCTTCTCCCTCAATTTCTCTTTTCATTTCATCTCCCAAGCTGTGACATTTCCCCTAAAAGCTCTATATTCCATTTTTAAAAATCTTCTTCCTTGCCATCAGATGTATTTTACAGACCTAAGAAGTAAAGGGTCTTTTGCATTTTCATTGTTATGGCTAAGTCTTGCCATATTTTGTTTGTGTATGGTCATTTATATTTCCCTTCTTTTATCTCTTCCATCTCTAAATCCATTTCTTCTGCTTTGTCTTTTGATTTCTGGTTTATCTGGTCATACTTCGTAGTTGTTATCAGGGGACTTTCTAGTTGTAGATTTGCTCATTTATATTATTTAAATTATTTTTAGTCTTATTATAGTTTCTTTTTATGTCCTCTTTGTATGCAACAATTGTTTGGTGAATTAGTTGTAGCATAGAGTATATTTCCTTCTGAAAGGTGTTTGTTTTTTCTTGAGGTATCATTCCTGGAGATCCTCTAATATCACCAGTCTCAGTAAGAGTAGATCAAAGTTTCATTTAATTTTCTGGTCTTTGTATGTAGCCTTTATAATCCAATAGGTTCTGTTGGGATGTTTTTGATCACCCACCCATAGCCCAGATTTGACGCTAAGCGACTACTACTAAGGAATTTCAAACCTTGTAAAAGGTTATTACAAGTGCCTCAATTTGAATGGTGATTATCTCGAAAAGTAATGTGATGTTGTGGTTTTCTAATGTGTATAATAAAAGTTCTGTATCTGCGAGCGTCTGTCATTGATAACCAAATGGAGGTTTATTTCCGAATTGCCCTCTTATAAGTCCTTCCTTTAAAAGAGGAAATGTAACAACAACAACAACAAAAACCCCTGGAAATCTATCTATTATTTATGAGTTAGAAGCAATCTGAAATGGAACACAGCTTTTACATATTTATTTTAAAATCAAAAAGTGAGGTAGCTCAGATTTCAAATTTAACAAATGCAGAAATGTATTTTCTTATACAACTTCCCAGCATTTTACAAACTTCCTGAACATCAGGATAGACAACTTGTAGCCTTCAATGTCGATCTAAGCCCTTTTTGCAACCTCTGGACACCCCAAAATTGTGCCACTGAAGTTTAGTGGAAAAATGACTCAATGTGTAACGTAATTTCCATTTGTTTTAATAAAATAAGAAAAACAAGCACATGAAGCCTCCTGTGAACGTCATGCATCCATCTGGTAAAAGCCATAGTCCCACCAAATTAGAAGGGGTCACAATTTCCAGCCTGACCTCTCTGCGAGCATCACTGCATCATTAATGTGCAAAAATACTAAGACATTTTCCTGCTTTGTTTAGCTCTTTTGACAACTGATTGACAGTGGGCTGTAAATAAAAAACTGATTGCAGTCTAAAATGGGACACGTACAAATCAATCTTTAATGAGACCTATTAAGAATATATGCAACCAGAAAACCTAGCTACATATATTTTAATCATTAAATGAACCAATGAAATATTCCTACTTGTTTATAATCCTTAGTAGAGAATCAGACTGATCCTGCCATTTCTGTTCTTTTATGTACAAAATTAGTCTCCATCAGGTGACCCCCCCACCTCAGACAACAAACAAAAATGTATCCTAAATTATTTAACTTAAAGGTATAGTTTTAAATTGTATGACACACTGCCCAACTTTGAACAACTCAATCTGAAGACTGGCATCAGACACATATGTAAATCTTGATAAATTTCTAAAGCAGGCAATTGTGGTTCTAGCTAAGCAGGATGAAGACAAAAAAGAGACTGTGGAAGGAAATCTGATGCTTGTTCATAGTTTGATATGCTGGAAATGTCTGCACAAATTGCTCTGTGATTCAAACTTTCTTAATACATACTCTCACCTGTATTACATATTGAAATTTTTCAAGAGACACTGACTCTGGAACTGGAGAAATAAGCTCCATTAAATCCAGTGGAACTTACTTAAAAAAAAAAAAAGACATCCAGAAACAGACCAAGTCAGCTAGATATTCTTAAAAGGATACATCTAACATTGATATCATAATTCTGCAGGTCTCCAAGCTGAATGCTGAAATTACAAACAAAGCATTAATTCTAAAGCACCACATCCACTTCAGTTTTAATCATTAGTGCTCGAAACAGGACCAGCAAAGCAATCTCATTGAAAGTTTACCATTCAAACCTACTGAATGTAACAATCAATTTGTTGAGAACAGAGCACCAATTGAAATCTGATTTCTCAGCTGGATTTAAGGCCCTGTTCACCCAGTTTTCCCAGGTGGAATGGTAGTTAAGAGGTGATAGATGACATTTGAAAGCCAAGTCAAGAAGGGTACTACTTACAAGGAGGGCAAACATTCAGGTACCTTTCATGTATTACACAGAGAGATTAAAATTCACTAGAAGTATTAACATAGAGGTATTCTGTTACTCAAGAAATAACACTATGTAATGTCTGAATATAGCTGCTCTCTTTTCCCTCCGCTAGGCATCCCTCCTTCATCACGTTGTACCTAATTGCCAGCCTAATTTCTTCCTCTTCCCTGTTCCTTCTCTCACCCTATCTCAGGGGTAGGCAACCTTGGCTCTTTTATGACTCCAAGCTGAACCATGCTGGCTCAGGAATTCTAGGAGTTGAAGTCCACGAGTCATAAAAGAGCCAAGGTTGCCTAGCCCTGCCCTATCTCTATCATACTTTGCTCTTCTCTCTCTCATTTGCTCTTTCTGCTTAAAGGAATGGAGAAGGGATGTTCCCATGAATTAATGTTGGTATATACAATATAATTTTGGGTATATCCAACTAATTTTATATTAGTTTAAGGATTTTGTAATGTAGTTAAAGGAAATTACTTAAGACTCATCTTTGCCGACAGGCCTGGGGCAGTTAACACCTGGCCCCAGCCAGTGTATGTATGTTTGTATGTTTGTTTTGGATGATTGGTCTTTTAATTGACGGGTTTTACAAATGTTTTTTATATATTAGATTTCTACATGTAGTATTTATGTTGTGAGCCGCCCTGAGCTCTTGAAATAGGGCGGCATAGAAATCTAAGTAATAAATAAATAAATAAATAAAGAAAATGTTTATTAATTGAATTAACCGTGATTAAGTACTGCTGGAAGCTGGGTAGCATAAAAAAATATTGCTTTTGTTCTGGACCTTCTTTTTTTAAAGAATGTGGCTTCTGCCAGAGATAAATGTTAACCTATACAGGTAGCCCTCGACTTACAACCATTCATTTAGTGACCGTTCAAAGTTACACTGGCACTGAAAAAATGGACTTATGACGTTTTTCACATTTCTGACCACTGCAGCATCCCCATGGTCGCGTGATCAAAATTCAGACACTTGGCAACTGACTCATATTTATGACGGTTGCAGTGTCCCGTGATCCCCTTTTGCAACCCTCTGATAAGCAGAGTCAACGGGGAAGCCAGATTGACTTAACAACCATGTTATATCTTAACAATTGCAGTGATTTTTGCTTACCAACTGTGGCAAGAAAGGTTGTAAAACGGGGCAAAACTTACTTAACTGTCTTGCTTAGTAACAGAAATATTTTTTGGGGGGGGGGAGATCAATTTGAATTTAGGGCCATCTTTCTTTTACTACCTGCAATAAGTAAACAACTAATAATCCAAGAGGCAATATGTAAAAAATGAAGGATGAGCAACTTGTAGGTTACATAGAGAACTTAGATTAATTTGTATACCTTTGAGAGGATCCTCCATCTGCATCTGCAATTTTCAAACCATACTAATTTATTTTCAACAGAGATTAATATATATGTGCTCCTTCTCTCTTTAATACACTTCAAAACTAAGGGGAAACTATTCAACTATTTGGATCCTGCCTGCCTTGGAGACATCACTGGGTTGTCACTGGCAAAACATCTGAAGACCAAAACGATCAACATCCCCAAATGTGGTCTCTGGATACAAAAATTGAGTTCTCCCATTACAGATTCCAAAGGTGCTTTTTCACGAGGCAACTGGACTTTCTTGTCCAATTGCCTCATGGAAAAACACCTTCGGGATAACTATGACCTGGATGACTGAGAATCTCCATAGATATCCCATTACAGATGAAAAAAGGACCACAAAACAATTACATGTATATTATAAAACAGTTCGGAATAGTACATTCTATAACAATCTTACGAGAATATGTTCCACTGATTCCAGACTGTGTTAGACATCTCTGTAATTCCTCTGCATCCACTTCACCATTCTGTAAAATGAATGCATATAAATTTGAGGTTCAAGAGATTAGCAAAACTGGTAATAGAAAATCAAGTATTTATGCATCCTATACAGTTAACGCACTGTCCTACTTAAATTCAAATAGTTTACTTCACAAATATACCTTTAAATTATATTAAATTAAATATCAATTATATATTTGCTATACTAGTTATTTTACATAAGTAAATCGCAATGGACATGTTTTCAAAATCACAAAATAAACAATAACTTCCTCATTTGTGACATCTTACAAGGACAGATTAATCATAAAAACTTATTTTCACAAATGTTGAACTGAAAAAAAAACTGTTTCATGTGCAAGCTTTGCAAATTATGAGACAAACCATTTAAAATTAAAAAAAAAACTTCTCTCCCTATTTCTTCATTCCAGGCACATCCTAGAGTTTCTCAGGTTAATTCAAATCCAGCTCTACACAAAAATATACAAGACCAAAAATACGTTAAGTTTAAAGTTATCCATATCCAATTATAGAATACAAACATAAAGCTCATCAAGACAAAATAATCTATATAATGAAAGCCTTTAAATTAATTCTTGAGGCTACCTCAACATCCATGTCAATTTGCTATCTGTTTGAGCACTGCAAATTCTCACATGGGAGAATATTCACTCACAAAGACATGAAATGCAGCCTTTCGGCTACCGTACCATAGCATTATGAGGCATTATCTTGCTAAAATGACAAAAAGAATCTTATCTCAAAATACGTTAAAAACATACTAGTAAGCAACCAAAATATATCTTATTAGTCTCCAAGTAAATTTAAAACAATGGTTAAAAAAAAAAGTTTGTGAGCTTTGCCAATGAAAGCATAAGGAATGGTGGGTATTGAAAATCCTGTTGCTTGATTTGGCCTTAAGCAAAATTCCTTAATCTAACATGGGAATCATGTACTGACTTCTCAGATTTTTCTCAGAAGTGTTTTCCAAACTGAATGGGCGCTTTCCTGGCTAAATTAAGAAAAAATAGAATCGTGCTGATAGAAAGTTCTCGATAGAAAGAAAACATTATTCATTATTGACAAAAATTCAGTAAAGTATGGTATAGCTTTTCTACTAGATCTATGTAATTGAGGGGATTGTTCATAATGACTGTACAAAACACAAACAAACTTTTGTATTTACCACCAAAGCAAAAGGATTTTCACTGGATAGGTTCACAGGGCACAAGGAAAAGATTAAATGAATTTTGATTTAGACATTTCTGAGTCTCATTGTCAGTTCATAATGCAAGAACACTCAGAAATTATTTCACTGCCTTTCTTTACCCTCCCCTCCAAAAACAATGTTACTGCAAGTTTCTACCTGATCAGTTCTTTTGAGTGTCAAAGGCCCACGCTTCCATCACCCCACTGGTCTTGCTATATGGCAGATGACATTGTGCTTATTTGACTGGTACTTCAGGAGTGAATGTTTATTCCTCCTATAAAAAACTAAATTTACTAAAATATTACAGTTGAGAATTAAGGAAAAATATGGAAGTCGGAAATGACGATCCTACTTATGAAAAACTGAAAACACAGAAAAACTCCCTGTTCCAGATAGCTACTTTAAAGCAGTGGTTTTCAAACTGTGTTCTGGAAAACTCCCAAATTCCTTAGAAACTTATCATGTAGTCTTCAACAGAATCAGCCACATTATTTCTCCCCCCCCCCAAAAAAATATAGGTTACTGTACCATCTATACCACTAAACTTCTTCTGTAGAACTGTAGAAGAAGCTGCAATAGAATGCTGGGGATATTCTAGGCTGTGCTCTGTACAATTGCAAGCATTTTACATCTGAGGATGTTAGGCTACATTAAACAGACCTTGCAATTGTGCTTAGAATTCCAGCCCATTTATTCAAAATCATACAGGCTGATCTGGACAACTTACTCCAGAACATACTGCACAATCCTTTGCTATGCAATTGAATTCTACAGTAGACATATAGCATGTTCTTTAACAATGTCAGCAGAGAAAAACTTCTCTCAAGATAAGAGTTTGAAAACCCTGCTATAAAGCAATGAAAAAAAATGAAAAAGCAATGGTATTTCATGTTTTCCTCGCTTGCAAAAAAAGGATCACCTAGCAGAAATTTTTAGTTGCAATCAATATTTGAAATGAAATAGTACTAAATATAATTAAGAGCTCTGTGCACTATGTAAGCTGTTTTGTATCTATTTTTAGATATCTATTTTTATACCTATTATCATACTATCTAGTATATTCCTATAGTAACTTATTTTGGGTAGTAGAAAGATTGTTTATTTTTTGAAACATGCATATACTATTCCTTATAATTCCAAGAAATTATACTGCTTGGGAAATTATCTTTTCTACCCAAAAACCTATTTTACTTGGGGCCTTAGTAGCTCACACTATCAACTCCATTTTGGCTATTCTTTGCTAAGTCTGTCTTAACATTTCAAATGAAAGTCAAGAGTTGAAATGTTTCCAAAAGAGTTTAGTGGAATTTAGAGAAATTCCCAGAATGAGATTATTAAAAAAAAATACTGCACTTCACTTACAACTATTAAAAAAAACTGCTTTATGAAGTAGCTGATTGCCTTTCTAGACAAAATTCATGGTTTATCCCCTACCTGTAGAGAAAAGAAGCAATTCATTGACCCACACTTGTACCAGATACTATTTCAAGCAGTTGCTGCTCTAATGAAACAAATGTTCTGAAATGCCTTTCTTGCCATTCCTGTCCCCCTATCAAAAAACAGTCTACAGGGGAAGCAAATACTGTGCCATAATTTGACAGTTAAGACTCATTTCTTCTTCCATGTAAATGTTAGTAAGAACAGCATTTTACAAAAACCTTGCAATTTGAAAATAGCCGTTTCTCTGAATATCCAATATGGCCACTTTTGTTTTATCTTTAGGCACTCATCAACGTAATCTATTTTCAGATTAGAGAATGAGTTAAAAGTATATTCTGGCATCTATTTCTTTTCACAATTTAATCAAAAATAAGAGAAAATACTAGCTTCCAAAAGCATCATAGTTTTAACTGTTGAGCTGCATGTATTTTCCAATTGTCCACAATTTAAATTTACTTCACCAGTATAAGTTTAGAATCACATTACACATAAGCTTAGCGACTTATGTAACTGTCACCATTCTGGCAATAACTTTTCCTCCCTAAACTCCCCTGGCTATCAGAGAGCAAACAGAATTTAGCACTGGCTGATATGAATGATTCCTGTTCTTGTCAATAAGCAAATAAAACAGATTAGAGGATATCCTACACACAAAAATTCATTTTCAAAATAAACTACCATTAAATCCCTTCAAATTAGCTCAGAATTAAAAACTCTCTCTGTGGGTGATAAACGTTCAGGGTCAAAGGAAAGTGTTTAAGAAGGCAATTCTTACACGGTCCCTGCCTCAGGTAAATGTAATTTCTTTCTCATCAGATCCTCAAATGGAATACAATATACAACCAAATGGGTTGTGCCAGAGACATGAATGCTAGAAATACCATATTACTACTGCTATTATTGTGGAGATGCTAACTGATTTATTAAACAAATGCCTTATGACTGCAAGGCATTCTTTGTAAATAGTATAAAAATTAAAATGCAAGCAAAAGAATAAATGTAAAGAAAAGTTACTCACCTGAAACTGGAGTTCTTCGTGAATATTGCTTTTGCAGTTCCACACTCTTGAGAGAATGCAAATTGGCATCACAAATCCCAAAACGCTCTAGAGACCAATAACCTGTGGGGCCATGCATATGCCCTTTGGTGAATCTTTACTATAGGCTTTTAACCAGTCCTTTCGCCCAGATTATACAGATATGGCTTCTGTATTTCTCAATACGTAGTCACATATAATGTACAGAACTCTTCCAAACTGAAGCCTGATGAACATTCACTTAAACGTGGATTCACTAAGTTTATATTATATAAACCTTGATGTACTGTAGCTATTCTAAGTTGCCAGATATCCCTACAAATAAAATTGGCTGAAGATCGTGCTCCAATTAATGAGGTCAAAAATCAAATTTACAATAGATCCCCAATTCCTCTTATAAAGTATAAAATTTAATTATTTAAAATATTATCATAGGAAGGTTCCTTTATATTGCTTGCCTATATCTACATTTAAAAGCTAATTATGGATTCCATGCAAACAAACAGATTAGCTGAAGGTGAATTTCTCTTTTCTCCCTCAGTCCAGCTGGATATTATGTTGGTCACAGATGAAAAAAAAAACCTTATCTTCATTTCCGTTTTTTCTTCTATTGAGCCGTTCAATATAAAACTTTAAAAACAAGCTTAGAAAACTAGCAATCTACATGGTAGCTGTAGATGAAAAGCTATCTTGTGCTCTATGGCCAGTCATATTAAAAAATTAAAGGCAAGCAATTTTATAGGGTCATTTGTAAGGGTGCAATACCAACAATACTGTCAATATATCCACTGCCAAACAAAACCTTGAGATTATGGAGTATTTCTAACACTGATCAGCAGAAAAAAAGTGACTCTTTCAAAACTTTAGGATAATTACTTAAACTGACCTACCTGTCCAGCAGTAGCACTGAAGAATGCCCACAAGGGATCAACAGCAGCACCAGCATAGGCACCAGAATAAACAGAATATCCAGTAGATCCATCATGGGCTACAGTTTGTACCCCTCTAGGGACCGGTTGTCCCACTGCCATTTGCATTGGCATCTGACCATGGTAAGCACCATACTTTTAACAAAAAGAAGAGATACATTTTACTACGTTCATCACCCTAGCACAAGGCATGTATGTACAAATCCCCCAACTTTGGGAAAACACTTTTTTAAATTTTCAAAATCCAGTGAAACATGTTTGAAAGCTAGGTTTCCTTATTATATAACTAATAGAATATATTGGTTATATAATAACAAAACATAGCTTTCACAATAGTTAGTCCTCACTTAATGACAGCCCTTTTTATCAACCATTCTAAATTACAACATTGAAAAAGTAACTTTATTGCCAGTCCAGATACTTACAACCATTGCAGAATTTCTGCAGTCATGTGATTGAGATGATTGAAATTTGAATATTTCACAACCAGCATTTACAACTGTTGCAGTCCTGTGGTCACATGATTGCCATTGTGTATTTCACAGCCAGCTTCCAACAGGCAAAGTCAATGGGGGAAGCCAGATTGACGTAACAATATAAACAATATTTGCCATCCCCTCTTTTTTCTCCTTTTTGCATTTTCTATTTTTTTCTTCTTTATAATTTGTATATTTATATTATTAAAAAAATCTTCTTAAGCATTAAAACTCTTTAATAATCAGTGTAGCAGTGTTTTCTTTCCATTTGAATATAGGATTAAATATGAACTCAGCAGGAGTTTTCCATTTCAGGAAACAAGTCTTAATATATTTTACTATATTTAGGTATTTTAAAATATATATAAAACTCTGCTAACCCTGCTTCTTCATTTAACATTAGATCAAGACCCAGAGGATACAGCGTATGGCAGCAAACTACAAAAAAAAAAAAAAGCTGAACAGGGCCATATCAAGTTAATACTTGGATAGAAGACCACCCAGAAATCCCAGAGTTATAAACTAGATTGGGAAATTGATAAAAGATCTCAGAAAGCATTGGCAAACCATGTCTTTTTCCTGCCAAGGAAAGTGCATGGATTTGCTACCTTGACTCAAAAATACTTCCATTGTTTTCCTTAGTACATTTCCTGTATTATTACTTTCTTGGTTAAATGGTATTTCATACCACCCACATAACAAAATTTCTGTTGTTAAGTGAAACATTTGTTAAGTCAGTTTTGCTCTATTTTATGACCTTTCTTGCCACAATTAAGTGAATTGTTAGGGCTGTTAATAACCTGGTTGTTAAGTGAATCTGGCTTCCCCACTGACTTTCCTTGTGAGGTCACAAAAGGTGATCACACGACCTTGGGACACAACACCGGTCAAAAGTATGAACTAGGTGCCAAGCATCTGAATATTGATCACATGATCACGGGGAAAGCTGCAGTGGTCGCAAGTGTGAAAAATGATCGTCATATTTTCCAGTGCCACTGTAATTTTGAACAGTCACTAAATCAGGGGTTCTCAACCTTGGCAACTTTAAGACTTGTGGACTTCAACTCCCAGAATTCCTCAGCCAGCTTTCTGGCTGAGGAATTCTGGGAGTTGAAGTCCACAAGTCTTAAAGTTGCCAAGGTTGAGAACCCCTGCACTAAATGTAACTGTTGTAAGTTGAGGACTACCTGTATCTTATTATTTATGACTCATCACTTTGTTGCTTGCATGTATACTGAAACCTCTGCTTTGGAGACGAATTGTGTGTCCACATTTGGCCAGTAAAGAATACTCTAATAGGCCCAAAAGCGTTTTTAAAAGGTTATTTTCTTGGATAAAAATGAAGAGGCGCTCATATAGCTTGTACTATGGTATCTGCAACTTACTCCCACCTAGTCACTTTCTACTAACCTACTTGGAGGGGGGGAGGAGAAATGATAGGAAAGTTCAGGCCATATGGAGGCCGCAATAACATCTCCCAGTCAAAGCCAAGGGTGGGGGGGGGAGAGAAAAGAGGCACTGCTCGGGTTTGGAGTAGAGGGAAGAAAAGATCTACTTTGTAGATTGAGGCGGAGTGGGGGATCCAATCGAGGAGACCCACCAACGAAAGGTGAGAAAGCGAAAATATCTTTTAAAACCAAGACGGGCAACAAGCCTTCAAACCAAGTTAAGGAAAGAACAAGAAGCTCGGCGGGCTCTGCGCCTTCCCGTTTTCCTTACTCACCGCTCCGAACGCCGGATACGTCATGTCGAATTTTCCAGAGAACAACCGTTAAACGGCGCGTGGAGGAATCCGTTGGCCGAATTCGAAGCTCGGCGGAATTCTAATCCGCCACAAACAACTCCCGTTCCTCAAGGCCGCAGTCGCCGCCTTCTCTTTCCTAAGTCGCTCTGCGAAGAGGCGGAACTTCCTTTGGTCACGCACCCTTTTGTTTCGCCTTCCTATTGGATAAGGCCGTTGTCCACTTCCGCTCAGGACCGTTTCGCAAGATGAGGAGGCGGGGAGAGCGGAAGAAGTGTATGGTGCGTGTGGGGTGGGGGGGAAAGGAATTCAAAAGGAAGTCCCGCCCACTCCGGAAATAGACGTTGAGGTAAAGGGGAATGTGCAATTGTACTTTCGGAAAAGAACGGAAGTCAACACGGCTGATATTCTCCCTAAAAGGCAGTGAAGCCGTTTCTATTTCCTTTAAAGCGACTACGAGAGATTTAAGCCTGCTATCAACGAAAGAGATTAATGATGGATGTAGTTTTTTGACAAAACGTATTGCTTGTGCTGAGCGCAACGTAACCTTAATCATTTCTCTATTGGGGGGGTAGTTTCCCCTGGAGTGTAATTTCCTGAATATTTTGTATCTAGAAATGGATGGCTCCTTTTTTATTTTTATGATGAGCTCGAAATCATTATTTACGTTCGGCCAACAAAGTGGTACTCTCTTCATATCTCAAAATTGTTACCCTATTTTGATTTCATTTTATTACTCCAATTCCGGCAATACATGCATTTTTGGAAGCTAGGCAAATATTGGGATAATGTATCCTTGCCTAGTTCCTCTTCCTGTTATAAACCACTGTTTCTCCACTTTTGGTTATTGAAGTAGGGAGTCATTTTTTGTTGTTCACTATAAAGATTCTTTTTAAAAAGCTGTGTGTTTGTACACGGATTAGCTACTTCTAATATGACCTATACCAGTGATGGCGAAACTTTTAGAGCAGGGGTTCTCAACCTTGGCAACTTTAAGACTTGTGGACTTCAATTCCCAGAATTCCTCAGCCAGCTTTGCTGGCTGAGGAATTCTGGGAGTTGAAGTCCACAAGTCTTAAAGTTGCCAAGGTTGAGAACCCCTGTTTTAGAGACTGAGTGCCCCAAAACTGCCCCAGATCCCCGTCCTCGCTCTGCCCTGCCCGCTGGGCCACCCACCATCTCCATGGCCTGCCACAGATCACCCAGGCACCCAGCAGTGCCATGGCTGCCACACCCTCCACCCGTGCCCTGCAGCGTCATCTGCGCATGATGGGGCACAAGGGCAGAGTCTTATCCCTGCTGCCTGGTTACCAGGTCCTTGGCTGCACTGCTTCGCATGGGTCATGCCTGGGGGTGACTCTCCTCCGGGGGGGGCTGCTGGTGAGGAGGGGGCCGTGGGAGGAGGTGGGATGACAGTGCGTGTGCCCACAGAAAGGGCTCCGAGTGCCGCCTCTGGCCTATACAATCAAACATGTTGAAATCCACATGTAGTGTAACCCCCTCAGAGGCTGCCAAAGCCCAGGCCCACCTAGCCTCCCTTTCCCATTACACCCAGCAACTGTTACACTCAGCTCGAGGCGATCCCCAAAACAATCACAGTTTGGCTACATTTTGGGGCCTAGGCCAAGACCCAACTGCCTCAAGCTTGGCGGGATCCATTGCCACCCCCTCGGCTGAGACAACATGACCTAAATAAGTGACAAATGGTTGGTAAAATTGACATTTCTCCAGCCCTTCCTCATGGAGCCTTGTCAATACCTTCTCCAAATACCTTCTTCATGCTTTTCAAGGGTCTCAGCAAAGACAATATTATCTAAGTAGACCAACGCCTCTATGAGGTTCATATCCCCCACTGTCCATTCCATGAGCCTTTGAAAAGTTGCTGGAGCCCCTGACAGCCCTTGAGGCATTTGATTAAACTCAGAAAACCCCAATGGGCAGATGAAAGCAGTTTTCTCCTTATCCTCTGGGTGCCTGGGGATCTGATAGCCACTTCTTAAAGCCAATACATTAAACCACTTTGCCCCTGACAAAGACTGCAGAGCATCCTCTATCCAAGAGGTTGGATACTGATTGGGGATAGTCCTCCGGTTAAGAGTGTGGTAATCTATACACATTCTCAGGGACCCATTCTTCTTCTGGACCACCACTATAGGGGAAGCATAAGGACTTCGGGATTCCCTAATGATCCCAGTCTTTTTCAGGTGTGCTAGATGTTCTCTAACATCATCCAGATCACTTAAGGGAATCCACCGAGATCTCTCCCTGAAGGGCTTATCCTCTTTCAGTAGGATTACATGTTGGGCACTCCTAGCACAACCCACATAAAACTCATCTCTCGAAAACAGACATTTCCACTTCCAAAGTTGATCTCTCGCCCTCTCCCACCATTCAGGAGAAAGCTGTGTATTCTTGGGATAGAACTGATCCATCAAAAACTCCCCCTCAGTCTTTCCCCTATCATCCAGAGACCCAATCGGGGTAGATGGGCTCACTTGCCCCAACAACATCTGATCCCTCAGCCATATAGGGAGGCTCGTGATATTCTGGACTCCAACTGAGATCCGCCCTTTTGCCTGCCATAAGACCCGTGTGGAGACTACCTCTGGAATTAGTTCCACTTCACCACTCCGCCCCTTGGGGCCGGGTTCAAGAATAAGATACGGGCCAGGCTGTTCCCAATCTAATCTAACGGAAGCCCTCAAACACACCACTTCCCCTGGTTGTATTATCCTCTTTTCTCTTTCCAACTTCCATAATCGCCCCACGCCCTCTGCTGGGGCCTGATGCTCCCACGCCAGATGCTGACATATTGTCTGCAGTGCAGGGTGAACATCCCTTGTGATCGGGTCATCCCCCAAGGGGACAACTGAGGTGAGCAAGTGCCTAATCAAGCTTGTGTTCATTCCCACAATCAACGAACCCTGACTAACTCCCGAGGGGCGGGCACACACAATAGCTAGAGCATCAAAAGCAGCAATAGAAGGCCCTAACATCAACTGTATGAGCAAATATCCATCATACGGGAATTTTTCAGTCCCAATATCAAAGATATTCAAGCCACCCAATTCCTGTATAGGCATATACATCAGATATCTATCATAAAAATCCCTATATAGTAGTGTAACTTGTGCACCCGAATCCAAAAGGACCTTAGTGTAAATACCTTCCACTTGCACTGACACCATTGGAGAAGGGCTCACCAACTGCTGGGGAACCCCAATAGTGGGAAACCCAGTGTCTGGTTTAACAACCCACACTTGATTCCCCAAAGATTGTCACTGGAGCCCTGTTGCTCTAGTTTCTGGCAGTCCAAAGGAACGGAGATTTCTCACTAAAGGGGGTACTCCCGTCACTCCCACCTTTGGTGAGGGTTTCCAAGGGAACCCTCTCTTGTCAGGGCTGACTGATATTATCGGGCACCCAGCTAGCTCTCTCACTGGGGCCCTTTACAGTTTCCTGAATGAACTCAGTTTCCTGATCTTCTGTACAGTTTCGTACACGCACACGTATAAAGTCCCACATCCCCACAATTGTAACAAACTACTGGTCTTGTTGAATTATTAGCTAGAGTGGATGGGCCCATCCCCCCATCAGTTGGCCCAACCCGACCTCCATTCGGGGGCGGGCCACCCATTACTGTCCAGGAAGCCATTATCTTAGTTAAGTCCAGTATCTGAGCTTGCATCGTTGTTAACCGATCGTCATCCTCCCTAACCTTTCCCACTCCTGGGCCTAAGGGCCATCCCGCTGGCAACTTGGCTGTCGTCTCCTTAGCCTCCTCTACTACCTCGGTCACCCGAAATCTCCTTATAAGCTTGTGATACCCCCAAACACTCCCCCTAGCTTCAACTTTTATTTGGTTCCAAACAGGGTCCGAAACCAAAGCACCCCAAGAGAGTTGTTCTATCCTGGCTTGTTCCACCTCAGCTGGGTCCAATCCCCTCCTTTCCACAACCTGATATAATAATCTATTCAGATGTCTTATATATTCAGACAGCTTCTCACCCCTCTTCTGATACATGTGTTCCAACTGAAACAATAAACTAGAGACTGTCTCAGCAGATCCAAATTCATCATGCAGTAAAGAGAGATAGTCATGCACAGTAAAGTGTCACCGACTCAATGTTAGACTTCTAATGGCTTCTGCAGCAGGGCCCTTTAAATTTTCTGCCTTTTTTGGGTGTCTGGTATATCCCATTCCTCAACTGCTTATATTGCCTGCTCCATTCAGGCTTCATATTCCTCTTCCCCTTCTGGCACTGGTTGCATCCCCAAGAAAGTACGTAATTTCCTATATCCAGCCCCTATACAATAGCCTCCCATCAGGTTTTGGATGGAAGTCAAACTTCCCCCAGCCTGTGTGAACCCGGCTTCTGTTGTCCCCACGGGTAAGGAAGCATGTTTCTCTTTCTTCTGGCCTAATAGTTTGGTCGAGGGTGTACCCCATACAGTTGGAAAGATCATCCCTGCTCTAATATCTTCTGTCAATTGCACATTTTCAACCTGAAAGCAATCCGGAAAACTCTTCTTCCATTCCAGCAGTACATAAAAATGGGGGGAATCCTGATCTGTCCTCGTATCTATCACATACACTCTCTGATCCAAACAAGGACCCTCAATATCTGTAAAATTCACTTTTCTGACCAAACATCACCAGGAACATCAATTACTACGCCCGTCCTTACTTCACTATTCTGCTGTTCGCACTTCCTAATAACCATGTTAGGGTCCATTTTGTTCACCTGGCTCATATCTCTACATGAGACCAACCCCCCTTGCTAAAAGAGGAGGGGCCAGGCAGGATATCTGGATGAGCCCCCAGGTGTAGCGTAATCCCCTCAGAGGCCGCCAAAGCCCAGGCCCTCCTAGCTCCACCCTTCTCATTCCGCCCAGTAGCCGCGTTGATAGAATGTCCTTTTTAGTGCGAGCTCACATGGAGTGAAGGGATGGCAGGTTCTTGTTGTCAACGGGGTTTACAGGAACAAAGATGACCAAACCTTAGCCACAGCAGTCAGTGTGTGACAGTGTTTAGCAACCCCCTGGCAATTGTGGCAATAATAGTCAATGGCTTGTAGCAGACACTTAGAAAAATGGGGGGGAGGCCCTCCGGCTCCAGGCAACAGCGGAAAAACTAGCAAAGATAGTCAGCGCTCCATAGCAACAGCTTACCCCACAAGGGCAGCTCCCCACAATGTCTTCAGCTTACACAGGTGATAATGATCAAAGTTCGGATGGCTGCTGGTCTCCGAAGCAGTAGCGACCAGCCTCTCCTCTTCTGTCGGCACTCATAGTCCCAGATGTCTCTATGCCAAAACCCCCATCCCCTTCCCATTCTAGTTAAAACCTAGGTTTAAAACCACAGCAAACTTTCCCTCTTCTCACTCTTACTCTTCCCTTTGCTCGAAATATCCCCCTGTGAAAGAAAGCAATAAAACTCTGCTTTCTCGCTCTCGCTCTCTTTCCTTCTATTTCAGAGGAAAGGAATCACATAAAACCCCAAACTCCTCTTTGGCTTCACCTAGTCTCTCCCCGACAACAATAACAACCACCTTTCTCCTTCCCCCTTTCTTTCCTTCCACCCAATCCACCCCACCACGCCCAAATCGGCAGCAGCTGTCTGAGCCTCCCCTTCCCTCTCTCTGGCCAGGCTCCCGCAAAGCCTTTCAGCCAGCCCCGCTACACACAAAACAAAAGTAAACCTTAACTATCTCCATTACTAAAATAATGTTACCCAGTCTCCACTGCCTTCCTTTTCTGAAACCAGCTTCTGTGTCATTTCTCATTCCATGTATTTATGGCCATGTGCTGAAATGGCCATAACTTTGGGAACCAGGCATAAATACCATTTGTTCAGTGCTGCTGTAACTTTGAATAATTGCTGAATGAAAGGTAACTCAAGGATTACCTGAATATGGTTAATATCCCCCAGAAGTTTATTTGCTCTCCCCCCATTTCCTTTTCATTGTTTATTATTTTAAGGAATAATTGTAAAAAAAAAATTCTGGGAGCTACCAATATAAGATATAGTGGCTGTTGTACTTCTGAAAAACCCCTGGATAGTGGTGGCAGTAAGGAAGAAAAACAACAACTGTTTTCTACTTTATCATGTACCAACTTTCCCTGAGAAGCAAGCAGCAATGATAATGGTGATAATGGCAGACCCACAGTACACAAGAATATGCTGAGGACGTATAATAAATTATGAAAAGTGTATGCTGTACAAATCTCAATGACTGGGCATTATATCTGATACAGTCTCTATTTATACCATAGATTTGTTTTATCTATCCCTTCTTTTCTTAGTTCTGCTTCTTATTCTGTTTCCTTTATTTTATTCACTATAGAGTTTTTAAATATCATATAGCCACTATTTTATTTTGTTGGTGGTAATGGTAGTGTAGAAATTTATATTTCACTAATAATACAAATTATATCAAAATCTAAATCTAGAAATCTAAAACATAGCTTGAGTGTTTCATGACTTCTTACTAAACGTGTCTTATTTTTAGAGATGCTTTTCTCAAAGATTTCTATTGACTTCCTAAGCTTAAAAATGTGTGGAGAGGGGAGGGAGGATATGAAATGAAAACATGAATCAAGAGGAAGCCAGTTTGTATAGGTAGACTACACACACAAAAAAAAGAAACTTAACCTGCCTTCCTAGGATTCTTCTGGAAGTTATATCACTATCATAAAATTACCTGAATATCTGCACAGCTGAAGTGTTTTTGGTACAGTAGTTACTATTGACAAATTGGGATATAACTGTAAGCAGTATATATTTGGGTTTATATGCTGCTGTAATCAATGAAGATTTTGATTGGTTTACAAACCCTCTCCAGTAGAATTAAACAGATATAAAGAGTAATATAAAACAAGAAAACATAATTACAATAAACTTCCTAAAGTAACCCCATGTCAAACATAATACACGGGTGGTTGTCTCGCCCACGATTTCAGTATTAAACGTCGTTCTGAGGCCGTTGAGGTACAAATGTATGGAGCAAAGTTTCCCACACCACTAGCCTCCAAGAGAATGGAACTACATCTCCTAGTTAGAAGTTCCTGGCTGTGGATTCTGGGAAAGGTAGACTTAAAACATCTGATGGCGGTAATATTGGGAGATGTGGTTAAGGAATTTGCTAGGGCAGTAGACTGCCTTAGTTTTATCTCACGGAGATAAAAGGTCGTCCGCGGCTGACGAAATTAGAAACATTGCAACCACTCCCCCTTCAGGAAAAAAGGGAAACAAACCATGGAATGGAAACTAAGTTCCAGCTGAGAATAGAAACCGAAAGTACGACGGGAGAAGCGCCCAGCTGATTGGCTTTCGCCCGGCCAAGCCACGGGATCAGGAGGGAAACAGCCTGTTGAGGTTGTAGTTTGGGAAGGCGGCCTCGTGATTGCTTCCCGGCGACGGCCACAACAGGAGCATGGAAGCGGCCGCGACCCCCTCCCGGGACGAGTACATCCTCTATTTGATCTCTTGCTTTAGGACCAGAATCAAGACCAGCATCCAAGTGAATCGAGTGCTGGATATGATGCCGTCCCTGAGCATCGAGCGAAAACTTCACCTCCGAGCAGTGGCTGGAGGAAAGGGGAACGTGGAAGCCGCGGAGCAGCTGCTCTTCGTGGTGGAGAAGGAGGCTGCCGGCTCGCCGGGTTTATGCCAGGAGTTCTCTGAGGCGCTGGTGCGGGGAGGCTACGACGCCGGCAAGTATCTGGACCCCAGCCTGAACGAACTGCCCTCGCCCTCCTTGGAGGCGGCCGGCGACCTGGGCAAGGCTCTAGTGAACCTGTTCTTCGATCGCCTCACCGACATGTTACAGGCCACTCAGGTGGCTTTCAAGTGTTTGGAAAAAGAGCTCTTGGATCCCGAAGATGTGGAGCGGGTAAGCTGAACTAAAGCAATAACAGCAGGAGAGAGAGAGGAAAGCCCGGGGGTCCTCTCCTGAAACTAGGGGGAGCAGGGGATTGCAGCGAAATGGGCTAGAGCAGGGGTCTTCAGACTTGGCCCTTTTATGACTTGTGGACTTCAACTCCCAGAATTCCTCAGCCAGCGTGCCTGGCTAAGGAATTCTGGGAGTTGAAGTCCACAAGTCATAAAAGGGCCAAGTTTGAAGACCCCTGGGCTAGAGGAAAGAAGAGGGCTTAGGTATTTGGAATGACTCCCAGAATTCCTTATACTAGACCTGGATTTCTGAACCTCAACAGCTTTCAAATGTGTGGACTCCAACTCTCTGAATTCCTCACCCCAGCATTAAGTCCACACACCTTAAAATGGTTGAGATTGAGAAAAACCGTAGTAGACCTTATGGAAGGCCAAACCCATCATAAATGGAAAATCTGACTTGTAGGTTATTTACCTTACAAATCAATTTTGGAGCAAGCATATATTTTTGCCAAATGAGTCTTTTTCACTATAGCTATTTTAGAGATTTCGTTCTCCCTTTCCTCACCCCCTCTCATCTATCTAATTTTTTAACTACCCAACTCCCTCATAAGGGGCTCTGGGCAGTGTATTTGTTTATATTTCCTATTTCTTAACCGAGACAGTTAACACTGGGGCTGGCCAACAATCAATTATTCACAAAGAGGATTTTAAAGTTAACACTCACAAACATGAAGGCTCCATGACCATAGAATTCTGCTCCTAATTGCCGTGATGCCAAAACAGATGTTTCATGACATTTTCATGCTCGGATCACAATATTGCACATAAGTATGTAAAAGGTGTGTAGTCTATCATAATGCACAATTTGTCACTTGCCTTCTCCTGTACACACCCATTTTGTGACAAAGAGTAAGGCTTCAGAAGATTAATATACCCTTGATGCAAACTGTCACTCGGGCAACTTGAATAGTTGTTAAACCTTCATTCCAGGCACTTGTCTATGTTTGCTCATCCATGCTCTGCTACAATGTAAGAAATGGAGCTGATGTGATTTTTCCTGCCAGCAAGTGAGTTTCATGCAAAGGAAAACAATGCCAGAGGAATTGCTACAGGTAGTCCTTGACTGACAACCATTTTGCTTAGTGACTTTTTATTTTTTTTAATCAACTTTATTTTATTCAAAAAAAATTAAAACTCAAAATCCAAAAGAAAAGAAGTTAAGAGACAAAACAAAATAAAACAAAACATTGAAAAAGTATGAATTAAAAAAATAACAAAAACACATATGATCCCCCCTAGTTGAACACTGACAAAACTATTGCAATAGTAATAGCTTCTCCTCCCCTTGCAAAACAAATCCAAAGTTTATAAGCTTGTACAACTGTTTGCAACCTAACTGATCTGTCATACATTACATATGTAAAAGAAAATAATTGTTGGAAGCTGGCTGGGAAGATTGTAAATGGCAATCATGTGCGCCTGGGATGCTGCCATCGCTGTAAATACATGCAGGTTGGCAAGTGCCCAAATTTTGATCACATGACCATGAGGATGCTGCAATAGTCATAAGTCACCACTATCAGCACCACTTTCACTTTGAATGGTCACTAAGTAAATGGTTCTTGTTTAGCCATATTTGGGACCGGCAACTTGATCATTACGTAAAGTGGTTGCTAAGTGAAACTGTGACCATGCTTATGATCAAAGGTCGTAAATGCCAGGATTCGTCAGAAAGTTGCTTTTTCATCATCCCTGTAACTGAATATTTGCTAAGCAAGGCCATTGCTAAACGAGGACTACCTTTATATACTACTCCCTGTGTTTTCAAAGAGTTATACTTAAAACAGTTTCTAGCTCTCTTCTGAGCAGCATTTGTCAACTCAAGCTCTGCCAGGTGACCTATAAGAAAGAAGCAAAGTCAGAATATTCAGGGCAGACTTCTTGCCATAGCAGCAGTCTGATTTTGAAATACTCCATTCTTTTTGATTTCCCTCACTGTTGCTGCAAGGAACTGCTGAGCTAGAACTCTCGCTCCCAAAACCAAGAAAGACATGGGGAGTTTCTTCTAAGCAGTTTCCTTTATGGTTACACACCCATAGACAGAAATCTTGCCTCAACTAAGGCAGACTACTTGCATCATATACTCTGAGAACTCCTAAGGAGGAGCTGTCTAGACCAGACGTTGTGTGATGGTTCCGATAGACAAGACCAAATAAATCAGAACTCTGAGGCTTGAGATTTCCTCAAAGAACATGTTTATTGGTTACATAGTATCGGCTTGGTCAAAAGTGAAACCAAATCTGAAGTTCCTTTCAGAAAGCAACAATATTACAAAGTTAAACTTCCCACCCCAGAGCTGTGCAATCAGCTACATTCTCCAATAGAAAAGTTTTGTGGGATTTCTAACTAAATGCTTCAGCCCCTACCTAACTGACAGAAATGACCGTGGTTCCCACGGGACAGTAAAATGTTTTGACTAGTAGAAATCCTCTCCACCCCCTCCCAATCCTGTGGCAACTTAGAACAAAGGAAATGGCTTCAGCCAGGTTTGTTGTAGAATTGACATGTTGTGGTTTTAAATCACAGACTGCAAAAAAATATTGATACGCATTGTGAAGCGTCTTACCAAAATGTTTCTTTTGCCTCTTTATTTTTCCTAAACAGGTAATTGTTGAAAAAAATAAGCAGGGGAATAAATCAGCAGTGAGAGAAATGCTCTATAGGATAATACAGAAGAAAGAATGGCTCTCACCCTTTCTAGAAGCCCTACGTGAAGCTGGTCATGCAAACATGGCTGCTTACATAAGCGGGGACCCAAACGGTAATAATATAATTTCATTTAACGTATGTTCATATTTTGATAAATGTTTGTGTACTGATGGTGTGCTTATTTCCAAAGGAAATAATTTTACATGGGTTACGTAAACTTAGGAGCATAACTGTATGTTTCAAATATGATTGGCTTACATTTTTAACAGGAAAATAATTGAATAGTCTTGAATCAAAATAAACTGAATCACTTCTGACCTATGCTTACAGATAGTCCTCAACTTGCAACCATTTGTTTAGTGGCCATTTGAAGTTGCAACAGGCCTGAAAGCAGTGATTTGTGACTCATGCTTGCACTTGCATTCCCATGGTCACATGATGAAAATTTGGGCGCTTGGCAACCAACATGTATTTTATGATAGTTTGTGGCATCCCAGTGTTACATGATCATTTGACCTTCCTAGCCAGTTTCCAACAGGTACAATCCGTGGGGAAAGCTGGATTGACCTAATGACTACATGATTTATTTTAACAATCACATGACTCAATTAATGATTGTAGCAGAAGAGGTTGTGAAGTTGGGCATGGGTTGCTTAATGATGGCCTTGCTTAGCAACAGGAGTTCTGATCCCAATTATGATTGTAAGTTAGGGGCTACCTGTATTTTTATATATTGGTAGAGTCTGATAATATTGTGTTGGAGATTATTACTTACTTTATTTGTTTCTACATTTACTTAGGAATAAGGTACACTAAAAACATTGAAAGGTGTTTCTAAATAGACAACTTGTAGATCTATTCTTTATTGGCAACAAACTTATTTCAGTAGGACTTAATTTCTCTTGAGTTGTCATGGTCTGTGATCTGATTTCTGTTTTTCTCCTCATCTGTAAAGCTACACTTTAAAGTAGGGGTTTTCAACCTTGGCAACTTTAAGACTTGTGGACTTCAACTCCCAGAATTCCTCAGCCAGCTTTGCTGGCTGTGGAATTCTGGGAGTTGAAGTCCACAAGTCTTAAAGTTGCCAAGGTTGAGAACCCCTGCTTTAAAGCTTCAAGCCTTCTGAAAATTCTCTACTTTCAAAAATTGATTCTTGCTACTGTGCTTTGTAACTCTTCAGTTAAGGTTCCTTCATACCTGTTATTTGGGTGCATATATGAATAAGGACAGCCAGTGACAGATGGAAGTTCTGATCATAAAATTTCCACGATTTCTTTCAGTTTAGCCCTGAGCACATCCCAAATTGTATATTAGAAACTGAAGTCCATCATTTTTTTTGTAGGTCATTCATTGAGCGGTTATTTAAATGAGTAGGCTTCAGTTATGGGTTGCAACTTTTTATTTTGGTTGAATAGAACAAGGCGTAAATGGAGCCTCTGATTCATCAAACGAAATGTATGAGGCACCAAGTTCTGAAGATGTGGAGAATCTGCAGCCAAGAACTGAATTACAAGAAGCTCCAGAGGATGCATCAGAAAAATCATTTGAAGACCTCCTTGCAATTTCAGGTGATTTGTCATCTACCAGTGTTTTTATAATTTGTATAACTGATCAGTAACATTGTAAGTGTGGATGCCATTACATATATGACACACTAGATGGCATTCAGGGTTCTCCAAGAATTTTTAATTAAAGGAGCCCAAAAACTGTTTTCCTTCCAATTTAACATTTTGGGAGGAAAGTAGGCACAATATTAGGTTAAATCACTTCATGGTGTTTCTGTCTGAAAAGTTTGCTGTCTTCTGATATAATCAGTTTAACTAAATCTGTGCCAAATCTCCCTCATATTAAAAACATTGGGTCCCGAACTTTTCAGGAAGTAATGACGTGCACCATGAAAGCACTAAGACTAGCTTTGTATTCTTCCTCTACTCTCCAAGAGTAAAAAAAAAAGGGTCCTCCCATGACACCAAAGCAGCTACAACCATCTTTCATAGGCCTGCCTTCCAAAACCTCATGAAAAGGCTGCATACATTTTATACAAAGCCATGTGCAATTTGGACAAGGGGTAGGTCAGTGAAGAAGAATAGAATAGAGCTGGAAGGGACCTTGGAGGTCTTCTAGTCCAGCCCCTCGCTCAAGCAGGAGAACCTATACCATCTCAGACAAGTGACTGTCCAGTCTCTTCTTAAAAACCTCCACTGATGGAGCACCCACGATTTCTGAGGGCAAACTGTTCCACTGGTTAATTGTCTTCACTGTTAGGAACTTTCTCCTTAATTCCAGGTTGCTTCTCGGGAAGACTGGCACAGCCAGCAACTCATGAAGGGCCAGGCTGGGGACACCTAGTCAGCAATAGCGGAAAAAAGACAGTGAAAATCTTCTGTGGGTTGAAAGGCTAGCAGAGCCAGTGAGGGCAGGATAGCCAAAAGGGCATAGATTGGGAGGGCGGATATAGGTATGTGGGGGAAATTGAGGCACCCTGGAGTCATAAGTGTGGGAGGCTGCCAAGCACCCAAATCTTGATCACATGACTACTGAAGCACTGCAAGAGCTGTAACTTTGGGGAACAGTCATAAGACCCTTTGTTCAGCAGTGCCGCACTTCAGTCACTAAACGAACGGCTGTGAGTCAAGGACTACCTGTATCTATTTTGTTTCATTCATATTCCTCTTTCCTTCTAATTCACAATCTTCTATATGCCATGCCAGTCAACAAGTGGGTTCATAAGTATTGACTTTCACCACTCACCATCCTCAGTCGATGCCTTCACACAAAACTTTTCAGCAAGATAAAAAGTATTGATTACCGACATTAGTCATATTCTGCTAATGATGAGGGCAAAATATTGGCTAGTTTTGTCATGTTTTTGTCTCAACCAATAACTTGCTTTATTCCAAGAGTGCTCATAATACTCTATGAAAAGTTGGACCTCTGATTTAAGACAACATATTGTTACTAGCTAGAAAGTACATACATTTTACGTACACACTCAGATTTCTGGGGATACTTTTCAGCTTCCTAGCCTAACTGGCTAACTGTAGCCTAGAACCAGTGTGGCCCAGTGGTTAGAATGCAGTATTGCAGGCTAATTCTGCTGACTGCCAGCAGTTTGGTCCTGACCAGCTCAAGGTTGACTCAGCCTTCCATCCTTCCAAGGTCAGTAAATTGAGGATCCAGATTGTTGGGGGCAATATGCTGACTCTGTAAACTGCTTAGAGAGGACCGTAAAGCACTATGAAGCAGAATATAAGTCTAAGTCAGCGGTTCTCAACCTATGGGTCGCGACCCCATTTGGGGTTGAACGACCGTTTCGCGGGGGTCGCCGGATATCGCGGTCTGCCATTTTGTTTTTTGTTTTTTGTTTTTTGTTTTCGTCGCGTGCGCGCCGCGCATGCGCAGTTCGGGCCATCGCACGCGCACTGCGCGTGCGTGGATCGGCCCGTCGCGGTCCGCCATTTTGTTTTTGCTTTTTTTCGTCATAACGCGCGCCGCGCATGCACGGATCGGGCCGTCGCGCGCACGCCGCGCATACCGGATCGGGCCGTCGTGGTCCGCCATTTTGTTTTTGCTTGGTTTTTTTCGTCATTGCACGCCGCACATGCGCGGTTCGGGCCGTCGCACGCACCACGCATGCGTGGATCGGCCTGTCGCGGTCCGCCATTTTGTTTTGCTTTTTGTTTTTTTTTGGCGTGCGCCGCACATGCGTGGATCGGCCCGGCGCACCGCGCAAGGGCGAGGCAAGTGGGGTTTCAACCTGAAAAAGGTTGAGAACCACTGGTCTAAATGCTAGTGCTAGTGCTAGTGCTAACCAACCACCCTGGGTTTTCTCTAATCCAAGTAGTCTTTCATCCAAGTACTAAGTAGGTCCAACCCTGCTTAAGTTGCCCCCTTCAACCAAGATTAGCTAGGTGCTTCCAACTACCCTACTTGGGTTACAATAACTTACATGTATGCAGTTTGCATTTTATTTAAAAACCAAAAAATAGGGTTGTACTCTCTGTATCTCCCCCCTACTCCATCTATTTATAAAAAGTGTTATATTAGGATCCAGTTCTGGTTGTGCCGTACTACTTGCACTATGAAAATACTGGTTTGGGGAAGGAAGCAGTTCCCAGGAAATTGCACTACACTGGCCAGAATGGTTATCAGCCTAGCTTGATATTATCTGCCCTGATTACAAATAGCTTTCAAAATCTGTGTCTCTCTTGCTATGTCACAATCACAAAAAAGACAAAAAGTGTTTTGGTGAGAAAGAGGATACATAGCTAGAAAAAGCATATGAATTCCGGGCTACATGTAGGAACTTTTTTTCCTCTTTTCCAAAAAAAGAGTTGTTTCCCCTCCATTTCCCTCATCAGTTCCTCAACAGTTACAAAAAAAGTGTCTTTCATAATCATTGTATAATTTTCACCATGTTAGAATTAATTGATATGAACTTTCTCTGCCCAGAGCATCTCCTAGCACCTCCATTGCTGAAGGAGAAGACATAACTTTGCTTTCCTCCCCACCCCCCACCCCCATTGGAAACATAATCCTGAGTCATTCCTGCTGTGATTCAGTTACATCTGTCTGTCCAAGAAATGTATATAAATGGATTCTGAGCTTGTTTAAATAAGAAAGAGAAGGTGTTCTGTTCTTAATTTAAATATGTTGTTCTCATCTCCAAATGCACAATCAGTCCTTTAAGTTTTCTAAAATAAGTAAGGGATTATATAAGTACTTAATCTTATAAATAAGAGATTGAATTATTGTTTCCAGCCCAGTATTTTGCTGGTATTGTCATTGTTCTGAATCAGGGGTGACAAATTGCCAGCCCGTGGGCTGGATGCATCATGCCAAAATCGCACTCACCCCAGCTCCAGTAATGGGGGAAAAGTCATGATACGTCACGTGACATTGCAAGTTTAACACCCCTGTTCTAAAAGAATCCTTTTTTATTTTATTTTTTCCCTCTCATATCTTCTCCTGTTGGAAGGGAAGAATGAATTTCATCCTTACAAGGCCACTGGCTGAGGCTGAATTTGCAAAATAGGGCCCTGGTTTTTATCTCAATTTTATACTTTTGCCTAATCAGGATAGAGTGCCAAAGATCCTCTCAGTTCGAACACTATTCATCTTCAAATACTTTTGGAATCAGTAGGTGGCACTCTATTCATCCTTGTTAGGAAGATCTGCTTCTTCTGCTGCATAATCTGTTTTTTTTAGCCACAATAAATCCCATTGCATCTTGTGTTAAATGTGGGTTAGATAAAGCAAATTTAATGTTATGGTCTCAAGCAAGGGGCTTCTTTGCACTGCCTAATTATGCCTTACCCAATATAGATCAAAAACAGCCAGTTTGGTCTAGTGATTAAGGCACCAGGCTACAAATCAGGAGACTGAGTGGTAGTCCTACCTTAGGTCACAAAACCAGCTGGGTGGCCTTGGACAAGTCTTTCTCTTTTATCTCTAGAAAAGAGAAGGTAAGGGCAAAACAATTCTGAAATACACACAGAGAGAAAGGGAGGGAGTTGGATATGGGTGGCGCAGTGGTTAGAATGCAGTATTGCAGGCAAACTCTGTCCACAGCCAGGAGTCCACACCCAGGAGTTCGATCCTAACTGGATCAAGGTTGATTCAGCCTTCCATTCTTCTGAGGTCGGGATTGTTGGGGGCAATATGCAATAGGCTCACTCTGCTTAGACAGGCTGTAGAGCACTATGGAGCGGTATATAAGTCCAAGTGCTATTGCTAGTTCTGTATTGATATGCATATGGAAACACACACATATAAATATACCTGTTTTAGACTTTGATTCCTCATATTCGATTCCTCATGAGAGATTCATATGCCTGAATATGATTCACGTTTGTCTCCCAGTGTCTGAACTAGTGAAATTCACACAGAAAATACAAACAGGGAAAAAAAGCCTTTCAGTGTTCATAAGTTTCCAGATGTGCTTTAAACATTTCATAGCAGCTTCTAGCTCTCTTATACTAACAGAAAAATCTACTTATTTAAAGAGAATAAGATTAAGGAAAGGGGCTACATTAAACAGCAAAGTATGTTAAATGGAGGCAGAAATAACCGTGCATCGTGACATTTACTCTTGTGCTTGTATATTCAACCTGCCAGAATCTGATGTCAGTTTGCAAGAAACAAATGCCTGTGATGTGAATGCAAACTTTGGACAGATGAACCTTTACAGTGATGATTCAGGTAGGACTTTTTTCTTTGTACTCTGGTAAGCATGAAATGAAATCAGAAGCATATGCTCAGTCAACTTTTTGTTGTGATAGAAGCTTCGTATACACGGCCATGTGGTGCAGCATCAGGGGGCTGCTGTGTTCTTTAATTTGTGTTACTGCTTCCTTTGCCTACAATGGAAGAGCAAAATAAAGTAGTTACACAAAATGTAAATTGTCTGAACCATTTCCATATGTAACTTAGAGTCTCTCTGCCAAACTGTGTGCTTCAATTCTCCCGTAATTCTAGTTGATTATGCTATATAGTTTTTAACAGCCTGTAACTTTTCTCACTGATCACTTTGCCTTGGTGAGTTTAGGTGCAAGCTTGCTAGATAATCCATTCACCATGTTCCCACAAAGACATGCATTCCCATATATGGTGCACATGTACCCTTCCGATCATGTTCTGTGTGAACCTGCTCACAGAAATAGGAAATTTAAGGTTAGATATAAAAAAGGAAAGCAGTCGAGCAAGAGATAGAAAGAACAGGTCCTCCTGCTAGTTTCTGGACATCTTTTTCACTCTTTTACCTGAAATACTCCTGTATTCTGGATCTACTGCAATTAGACATCCAGTATTTTACAGTCAGTTTCTTTATCTATGTTAGCATCCACTTAGAAATGAGGGAAATTAACTCTCAAATGGACAGAATTAGTACGATAAATAATATTAAATGATCTTATGTGGATACATGAGAAGTTGGCTTCATCCCAACAGGAAGCATAGCATCTAAGTAAGATCATCATAGGTTTAGCATATATCAATGTCCAAATTATCTGTGCAATCATATAGATTACTCATACATAATGGCAGGTTCATTGGATACAGCACCAGTTAGGAAGATAGGCAAGAATTTCAGAGTTTCTTAAATGAGGACAAAACATCAAAAAACCCTTTTGGGATATTGAATTGTAAGTAACTGTGTAGGCTGTCATAGACTTTTGAAGTAGGTAAAGCATAAGTATACTTAAAAAAAAAAAAGGCATGTAAATCTTTGTCTCCAGCAAGGCTCTTGGAAAACCCTCAAGTTCTATGGATCGATTCTACCCGTGCTAATAATAGTATTTTAGTCTGATGAATTGCTAGTTCCTACTTACCGTTTATGTGCGAGTTATCATACTCAAAGTAATAAATGCTTAAATAATAATTGAAAAGAAATGGGAAATAAAATACAATAAGGGCATGCCTATATCTGCCCATGGAGCAGCTAATTAATGTTACTTGGTCATTGCATAACTAGATATATTAAAAATAATAAAATGAGCAATAAAATAATAAATAAACCGGAGGCTGGCTGGATGGACCTCTAATTATCAGTTTTTTGAAAAACAGAAGAAAAAAAATGCTGTGACCTGAGGAACCAAAGTACAAGCCAATGTAACCTGGATCATCTGCTCTTCTTTGAGTCGTCGTTGTCATGGTGCTTGCCCAAATTTATCCATCTCCTGCCTGACTACCCTCAGAGGGAAGTGGACGTATCTTCTTGGCAAGCCTGTATAAGATTGAAGCCAAAGTATAGAGAAGGTTATGACTTTTGAGAGGGAAAAAGAGAGATGGTGACAAATATTAAGACTACAGAATAACAGAATTGGGATGGACTTTGGAGGTCTTCTAGTCCAGCCCCTTGCCCAAGCAGGAGACTCTATATCATTCTGGTCTCTTAAAAACCTTCAAAGTTGGAGTACCCACAGCTTCTGAAGGCAAGCCGTTCCACTAATTCATTTTCTCACTGTCAGAAAATTTCTCCTTAGCTGTAGGTTGAATCTCTGTTAGATAAGTTTCCATCTGTTACTTCTAATCTTGCCCTCAGATGCTTTGGAGAACTCAAATATTGGAAAACGTCTATCATGACATCCCTAGCCTTTCTCTTCATTAAACTAGACTTAGCTTTTTTCTTTTTCCCTAAAATGTTTTTTTTTTAATCTTTATGTAATTATCATATTTTCATTTCAACCTTTGGTCTATGCATTCTTTCTCCTCACATTTGTTTTTGTCTTTTATTGCTTATTTTTTTTAAGAAAAATAAAAATATTACCAGACAGTTAACATGGAAAAAAGATTAGGCCTAGATGTATTTCCATGCTCACTTGATTAAGTTACTGTTCTTAAAGTTAGATTATCCTAAAATTCTAAATCGTGAATAGAAAACAAGGACAGCATATCTTTGAAGGGAAGAGCAAAAGATCTACCACACTTCACATTCAGTGCTGAACACTGACTGTCTAACCATTAAGCAATTGTGGTATCATATTCTGAACAGGCAATTCTGTTTAGTTATGCACATATTCAATTCTGTTCAATTCTGCACATTCTGAACATACAATGTTGGTTAATTATAGGAGATGGAATAAAATATTAAACCTGGAAATCATGATAGCATGTGCTCCATTATCTTAAAATGGCCATAGCTAATGAGATATAGCCAGGGCTTTTTTTGTCATAGAACGCCCAGAACGGAGTTCCGGCACCTTTTTTGGATGGAACCTTATAGGGTAGGCAAGGCGGGTTGTATGACGTGTGTGAGTTCCGGCACCTTTTTTTTTTTTTTTTTAGAAAAAAAGCACTGGATATAGCTAAAGTATAACTAAAATGTACACTGAAGTGTTTTCAGAAAACATTCTGCATCTATCTAGCTATCTCCATTCTTCATTCCAGGACTTGGGAACTTATAGTAGGAATCAATTTAGTTAAAACATTATGGCATTATACCAGCTATGTTACTACTTGAAACTTGTGTTGTCTAACAAAAATGTCAGAGCAATTGTTAAAAAAAAAAATCATTGCAGCACTAGAAGATATCGTTAACTCAGAGTCCCTAATAATGTTGTTGTGAATAACATTAACTTTGGATAGTTCCATATAAGTCATGCATAGGAGATACCACTATTTCTTGACAGCTCAAGTGTCATAATAGATTACACGGAACCCAGTCTATAGTAGACCTTCTGCCTTCTCACATAAAATTATGTAGGCCCTACATGTCATCCTGCAGTCTATTAATGAGAAAGGCATGAACCAGTGTCAGTAACTCCTGCAGTATCTCCACTCTAAGAAGGTATGAACTTTTGGGCCATCCCAAGGCTATCACTTTTCAGAGAAGGTGACATCAATATCTCAGACCCAGCACTTGACCACTTTTGTAGCTTAGAGATTAGGAGGACATCTCTGTGTAAGGTTTCCTTCAGAAAAATGGCCTGCTCCAATTCAATTTGCTGATTCCACAGTCAGTGCTAATAATTTTCCATTTAACTAACACATTTCTGTGAGAGAATAGCAATAGCAATAACGATAGCACTTAGACTTATATGGTGCTTCATACAGCTTTACAGCCCTTTCTAAGTGGTTTAAAGAGCCAGCATATTGTCCCCAACAATCTGGCTCCTAACCTCGGAAGGATGGAAAACTGAGTCAACCTTGAGCTTGTGAGAATCGACCTGCTGGCAGTCGGCGGAATTAGCCTGCAATACTGCATTCTAACCACTGTGCCACCAGGGCTTTCTAATAGCCAGAGGATATCAGGATATTTAGAAAGAAAGAAATAGTCACATTCCTAACATTGAGGCTGGGCCACAAATTGGACTATTTTGCCAACAGAAGTGGTAGTTCTACAACTGCAGAAAAGATTTCTCGGGTGATAATTTTCTGTAGCTCAAACAAAAGAAGCAGCTCTACTTAGATGTCCATTAGGAAGTATTATGCAAGCTTCAGTAAGTTCTGTGAGCTTAATCACTTTTAATAGAATTACCTGTTACCAAAAGGTGTGATCCTTCCTTATCCTATCTATAAATAACTTTATGGTGATTTTCTTTATGATTGGCCTACATTAACAATTTTACCAGAAATAATATTTTTAAGTATCAGATATTTTTCTGGTAATTTTTCTCTCATTCCAGTCTATTTCCTATATTCTGTCTGTTTCATCATATGATAATATTTTACACATATGTTTTAAAACATCATTATAGGTTTTAAAGGTTTTTTTTCTTTTGTCTTAATTTTTCCAGAGAAAAACATATAATTGCTAAAAGTAATCTTATTTTTTAATGGATTGTTTTATTACAAAGTGTCTTTTTAGAGCGGCATGGTGGTCTAGTGGTGAAGACACTCACTTCCCACCTAGTCCAATACTAGGTAGTGGCAGATGTTTCTCTCTTGGGGTGCAAAGAAAAAAATAACTGCTGCGAACTCCACATAGGCATTAGGAAGGGCATCCGGCTAGTAAATGTTCAGTTCCATCCAGTCTCCCCAACTCTATGCCAAATAAAGGGACTACAAGGTCATATCATAAAAAGAAGAAAAATACAAAGAGTCTTTTTGAAATTGAGCAGCCTTAATGGATCTAATAAACACCTAGCAAGGTTTTTCTAATTCACATCTTTATTAATCTATGGAAATTCTTACATTGAAATGATCCATAGCTACAAAAGAAATAATGTTAACAAGAGGAGTTTCATAGTAAGGTCTCTTCATTGTAACCTGTGCCATAAAAATTAGCTTCTATCTCCAATCTGCTAGGAATTTCCATCCTTTAGGCTAATGAACATAACTGGGATGCTGTAACAGCATTCAATTATCCATGGCTCCTGCTATCCTATTGCATACCTTACACACCCAGCCAGGGATGTGTTCTTGTTAGCTGTGGAGGATTCTGAAAATAGAGTGAGCATATTTTGCCATAGAAAAAAGCAGGAGCAAGAAGAAGAAAGCTGGAGATTCAAAGGAGGAGGACACATCAGGGCAACAAAGTAATGGCTGGCAACCAAAATGGACTAGATAATTTTGAATGGTTTTAGTTCTGAAGAGCCAAAGACTAGATTTTTAAAACAGAAGGGAGTGTGATTCAGGGATTCCTACTAGGATTGTACATCCTTTGAAAATAACCTGGAAAAACTACTTGTGAACTCTCAAGCTTAACCTTGTGAACTCTCAAACTTCCTCCTTCCGTTATATATTCAAGATGGACAGTATTTAATATTTATTTGCTACGTATATGTAGGGATGTGGTTCTATGCATATGTTGTGCATAGTATGTTTAGGTGTGTGTCATGTATGTGTTTCACTTTGAGAGCGGGCAACTGAAATTTCATTTTTGATGTGTGCCATTGTGCCCACAGTAAAAAAAAATGACAATAAAAGTTATCTTATCTATCTCATCTTATCTTAATAACAAAAGTGATGCTTTCATGAACAGCAGAAAGGTGCATGAAGTTTAAAGCCCTTCTGAATAATTTTCGAAGCACGCAGAGTCCTAACATTTTAGACAGTAACATCAGTCATAAACCCTTGAAAATATAAAGCTCACTAGAACTGAGACATCTCAAGTTGGTCAAGTCTGGACTACTGTTGCATCTTCGGATTGGGGAACACTTAAACAGAATAACAGAGTTGGAAGACACCCTGAATGTCTTCCAATCCCAATCCCTGCTCAAGCAGGGAACCCTATATCCGTTCAGACAAATGGTTGTCCAATCTCTTCTTCAAAGCCTCCAGTGTTGGAGCACTTGCTAGGTAGGAGAAATCATAATAATTTCTTTTCTTTTTCATTGTCAATGATTTGTACTTTTTTTTTTTCATCTGCAGATCATGTTGAAAGTAGAGACCAAAGATCTTCCCCTGAAAAAGAACTGTGTCTGAGAGACTATCAGATAGAAGTGGCCAAACCAGCCTTGGAAGGGAAAAATATTATTATATGCCTCCCCACAGGCACTGGCAAGACTCGGGTTGCTGTTTACATTGCCAAAGACCACTTAGATACAAAAAGAAAAGCAAAAGAGTGTGGAAAGGTTGTAGTTCTTGTCAACAAGGTAAACCACCCTGTGATAAATGATAACAGCAATTAATGTTGTCCATGGTGACATCAAGATGGGAGTTCAGGCTCTGGTTAGCAGAATGAATGGTGAAGTCCCAAAATGTAATCTACCACTAGACTTTCATCTCTCATGAGCAATATAAACTACCTGGGCCTCGTTTATTTAATCTTCTGCCTACTCCAGAAGACTCTGAGCAGAGTCTTACAACATTTTACAAAATCAAAATCCTTTCTGTGATTCAAGTTCTGAAAAAGCCAAATTCTGTACTGATCTGAAGAGTCTCCACCCATCTTCTCTTTGTGTCCTTTCCAGACTGAGCTTCAGTGCTAACAGCTAAACCATTATTGCTTGGTTTTGTAATCCTCATGAGGTCTTAAGTAAAATCAAGTGCATAAATGAATACGAGTAAGAAGGGTGAAGCTATTCATGCTGGCCTTTCCTCAAAGGAATGAAGGAAATTCTGCCTCTGTTTGCTTAAATATGACTAAAACTCTTTGGTTGATCTGGAAAAAATGCAGGAGTCCTGGTTGCATGAACTTTTCTACTTGTGTTGATGTCCTGTTACTAGGTTTAATTATTGAATATGTATTTATTTAACAAATTTCTATCCCATTGCATTCTAAACAAATTATTAGCAGCATATAACAAAGCAAAACACAAGATATGTACCAAAAGACCAATACTTACGCCCACTAAAAATAATTAAATGACATCACATTCCAAACACTCTCCAGAAGAGTCCTGTCTTTCTCTTCTCGGAGTGAAGAATGTTTACAAATTTAAATCGATTGTATTAAGTTGGATAGCAGTTAGCCTGAATTTTCCCCTGGTTTACATATACAAACATATATCTACTGATTATTGGAAGATATATATCAAATAGACTAAGAATGTACTTGTTGAAGGGATGGGTATATCGACATGGAAATTATTAACATTAATAAGATGACTTGTTTGATTGATGTCCAATGGATTGATCTGAAAAGAAGTGAAAGTTAAAATGTTTAAAATGTAGTTGGTTCATAGTGAAACTTGGATATATGGTGAAGAAGATCTACAAATTTAAAATGATTGTATAGAGAAAAAAAAATGAAATGACATCAGAGCTAAATCAATCCCAAGGGAAGGCCAACCCCAGATAGCCAGCCCTACAGTCGGAAAAATGCTTTGGAACCCTTGACTTTCCAGCACCATCAGATTCTCCCGTGCAAATTAACTAGAGGCTGAGTCTACAGGTCTTTTAAATTTAAAAAAAAATGGTTTTGGAAGCTAACAAGAAGTCAGTGCTCCTTATTAGCTTCCCACTCCCCATAAGGCATCATAAGATCCCACCAACTACTGCTGGTGAGCACTAGACTGCTACATTTGGCACCTGTTGAACTTTCCAGGCTACAGGGTAAAGGTAGCCATATGCAGAGTATATTGCACTAATCTAAGCAACATAATGATACAAGGATGTGAGCCACTGGAGTAAAGTCCTCAGGTCCCAGGTTGATGCACCAAGCCAGAGCTGGGCAAAGGTATCCCTGGCCACAGTTTCCATCTGTTGATCTACCAGGAGACATAAGTAAATATTACAGTAACCAAAGAACTTTATATAAACAGCCTTTTGCATATTGGCTTCTTTTGGATAATTGGATTTCATGTCCTCTAATCAAAGGCCATGTTTGCTGGAGAACTGAAGGGGAAAATGTTGGTCTAAGTCCATTGTCATGAACATCTGTTTAATTATATCCTCTATCTATCTATCTATCTATCTATCTATCTATCTATCTATCTATCTATCTATCTATCTATCTATCTATCTATCTGGAAAACAGGTGCCACTGGTGGAGCAACATTCAGAGAATGAATTTGGTCCCTATATGAAGCATTCATACCGAACCATAGGGCTGAGTGGGTCAACTCAGCTGAAATTTTCATTCACTGAACTAATTAGAGATTATGATGTAATTATTTGTACTGCTAAGATCCTGGAGAATGCGCTGGAGAAAGTGTATGAAGATGATGAAGAAGGAGTCCAGTTATCAGGTATGTATAGATAGCTGTGTAAATCTGAACACCAAATGTATTACAGCAGAAGCAGGCAAGCTGCAATCCACCTACAGCAGTGATGGCGAACCTATGGCATGCATGCCAAAGGTGGCACTCAGAACTCTCTCTGTGGGCACGCCTGCCGCTGCCACCAGCATCTCGCACAGGTCCATTAGGCTGCCGCTGGTGCCTGGAGAAACAACCCTGCCCAGCACAAAGGAGGCGAAGCAGGCGGCTAACAAGCTCGAGTAGAGATAGTAGAGCACTCCCCCATGCACTCGCTGACCTCTGTGTGCAGGGGTCGATGGTGTCAGGCAGAAGCCGCCCCTGCCTTGCCTTGCCCTGCAGCAATGGCACCCCCACCCCACCCCCTGCCTCACCCTGCAGGAAAAGCCTCCTGCCCACCGTCCCACCCACAAGACCCCCTGGATCTCCCCCAATCCTGCCCAGCCCCCATAGACGTCCCCCCCTCGAGCAACATCAAGGTGGCCCTGCCCACTGCAGCCATGCTCACCCAGTCTTCCATGACCACCACAGCCACAACCACCCGGTGGGCCATGCCCCCCCCACTGCCCCCCTCGAGGGCATCACAATGCTGATGCAGCCCTGGCACTTTGCAATAAATAAGTGGGTTTTGGATTGTGGTTTGGGCACTCGGTCTCTAAAAGGTTCGCCATCACTGACCTACAGAATCTCTGTCCCTATTTGACCCTCCCCACAATAACCACCAGCTCATAGCAACAACCTTCACGTTGCGTGATTTCTGCTTGGAGAACCCCCAAAAGATGCAAGGTGCATCTACTAGTCTTCACAAGGCTTAACATATCTTTTGAGTAAATAGGCCTCTTCCCAGCAAATACATTTTTTTTTCAAAAAAATGATCCCATTTCCAACAGTATAACTAGAATAGTGCTTGTAGCTCATGGAGATTGAAAATAATACCAAAAATAGTATGGTGAAAAGTTACCCACCCTGTATCCTTCAAAAGCACATTTGGTCCTATCTGCCTCTTTTATTTGTGAAGGACTGCCAAACCATCAGTCTAGAAAATGTTCATAGCCTAGATTAGGGATTCATATTAGTTTTCTTCTGAAAACTTTCCCTCCATTTGTGGCTGTTTGCTCCTATGCACTGCAAACAGTTGAGGGAGGAAGAAAATATTTCTGGCGGCCATAGCGTGGACCTAATAGACTAAAGTGAAACGATGGGAAGCATATTCAGAATGAATATTTCATTTTATTTTGAACAAAATTATTGGTTATACAAAAATAAAAGCACTGATTTCTCAGCCAGAGATTGAAAACCTGTGATTCTGCAGCATGGTAAATGATTGAGAACAATAGAAGGTTTCATTCCAGTCACATCTTCTAGGCTACAGATTCTCCAGCCTGCCATGGAACTACAGATAATCCTTATTTAGCAACCATAATTGGAACTCAACTCAGTCGTTGAGTGAAATAGTCACCAAATGAAACCACAGGTGTGTTAATCTTACTTCATTAGGGTTTAGGGCAGGGGTAGGCAACCTTGGCTCTTTTATGACTTGTGGACTTCAACTCCCAGAATTCCCGAGCCAGCATGGCTGGCTCAGGAATTCTGGAAGTTGAAGTCCACGAGTCATAAAAGAGCCAAGGTTGCCTCTCCCTGGTTTAGGGTATTAGGATATACAATACCCAAATCAAGGAACTTCTAAGGAGACAATTAAGTAGACAAACAAGCAGAAAATAATACCCTAAAATGAAGGAGCTACCAAGAAGAAGGCCAACCCCCCCCCCCACAACAGTGGCAGGATAAGCTAATGTATTTAAACTGGAAACAAACCACATGCCCACCAGCACTGATGATATTATCTAGTCAGGCAATGAAATGCCTGCAAGCCAACAACCAAATTCAAAGTGCACCCAGGACTCCACAAGAAACAGGCTGATTAAAAGCAAAGTAGTTTGTTTTACTACAGTGTATATGAGCACAAGGACTCTGTAACCAATTTGCATAATGTGTCTTCTAGTGTTCTCCTTGATGATCATCGATGAATGTCATCACACACAGAAAGGAGCTGTCTATAACAATATAATGCGTTACTACTTAAAAGAAAAAAGGGAAAATGAGAAGCGAGAGAAAGAAGGAAAACAACTGATGCCTCAGCCTCAGATTCTGGGGCTAACAGCCTCACCTGGAGTGGGAGGTGCAACAAATCATTCAAAAGCAGAGGAACATATTCTAACAGTAAGTTATGCATGATCACAGAATAGTGGACGAATACTCTACGAGAGCAAACTTTATCATTGCAAAGTTTGGAGCAGAGAATCTACTTTCATGTAGGAAATCAGAGTTTGACTGGGTTTGTGTGGTCCTACGAGGAATAATATATGTAATTTTCTTTATTTATTAAACTGATATTCCAGTTTTCCTCCTGGACTTTAAGGATGTATGTATTGCAATTTTAGACTTGGCAAGATCTATGAGAGCCCAGCCATGGACGTTTATAAATCATGATTCATAATTTAGTGGGACACATGAATCTAGACACTGTGGCTCATTTAAACAGTGCAATCAAATTAAACCAGAGCTTAGCAAGACACAAACCTAGCTGTTACTGTTCTAAATGCAAGCAAAGTGAATAGGTTACAACAAAGTTACAACAGCACTGAAAAAAGTGACTTATGACACTTACAACTATTGGAACCTCCCCACAGTCAGATGATCAAAATTCAGACGTGTGGCAACTGACTTGTATTTTATGACGGTTGCAGTGTCCCGGGATCATGTGATCCCCTTTTGTGACCTTCTGACGAGCAGAATCAAAGGGGAAGCTGGATTCACTGAACAACCTTGTTAGTAACTTAACAACTGCAGTGATTCACTTAACAACTGTGGCAAGAAAAGTTGTAAAATGGGGCAAAACTCACTTAACAAGTGTCTTGCTTAACGACAGAAATTTTGGGCTCAGTTGTGGTCATACGTTGAGGACTATCTGTGCCTACATTCTCCAGAAGAGCAAGAAATGATGCGGTACTTTATATAGTGCGCAGCAAAAGTCTGTCACTAGTAATAATAATAATAATCCAGCTTGGCATCTCTTGACTGAAGAGTCCATTCTTATAAAGTCCCAAGGCGTGACCTGAAGTGAGTGTATCTGCTTTAGAGTAAGTTGCCATGAGAAAAGGCTTGGGGGGAAGTCCTATGAGCCAGTGTTTCTCAGGAACACTGGTCTAAGTCAGCTTGAATTTTACTATGTAAGAAACTTGAGAGAGAATTGTCAACAAGCAACGAGATGTAAAAAGTATGTGTGAGAATGTTGTTCCTGCCCAATAATATGCTTTTGGCATTAATTTTATCTTTGTAGGGGGGGAAAATTAACAAATGATTTGCAGTTTTCAAAGGGGAAAATAGGGGTAATTTAGAAAGACAAATGAACTAGAAGGTTAAAGGATGAAGAAATTTTAGATCATTCAAAGTGACAGTTCACCATTGAACTTTTGTTGCAGTGAACAGGGAGGTGCGGAGACAAATACAGACGATGAAAGGAAAACTTAATTAGAAAACATATTGTTAATTTCACTTCTTGACAGTTCACAACTTTAAGGTAGCACAACTCACAAAATAATAGGGCTATGCTGTGCTTCAGTTTTCATTCCAAACGGGCTTCAATTCATTTGAATGTAGTTGCTGTTGACAACTTTTTAAGGCAGCCACATTTTTTCCAGGATCATAAGACAGCCAAACAGTTTCAGGAAAAAAAAATGTGACTCCTTTAAAGAGTTGCCGAGATGTGCTGCATTTTTATTCCCACACTTTTTGCAGCACTTTATCCACATTTAACAGAATAACAGAGTTGGAAGGGATCTTGGAGATCTTCTGTTTCAACTGCCTGCTCAAGCAGGAGACCTACCTACACCATTCCAGACAAATGGCTGTCTAATTTCTTTTTAAAAACCTCCAGTGATGGTGTGGTCACAACTTCTGTAAATAAATAAATTTATTTATTTGTTATTTAACTTGCTGTAAACAACCGTAGGCAAATATTTTCAGAATGTTTTGTACGTATGGTTATTTTGAATAACCTGGATGATGTACTCCCGCTCCTCATTTAGCAACTGAGTTGCATTCCAATGACAGGATCATTAAACAAAATGGCCACTAGGTGAACACATGAGACAGAGAGAAAGAGGAAGAGACGCTGCAGAGATCACTGGCTTATTTATCATATTTGTATAGCTGCCTTTCTCAAATGAACATGACTTTGGGCAGCATGTAGCATCTGCAATACAACATGTTAAAAATTAAATCAAAAAGGTACAGAACACAGGAGAGGATGATATTAACTGCAGTAAGAGGGCTACCGTATCATAAAATCTCCCCAGTCCCCTGGGACTCTCAGACCTGATAACATAGCAAAGTCTTGAAGGTGTTGGGAAATGTTGAGAGAGAGAAGTGAAGCTCATCTCACTTCCGGGGGGGGGGGAATATTCCACAAGGTGGGCACTGCAACAGAGAAGATCTACCTCCTGTGAACTATTAGATGTAATTCCTTGGCTGACAGGACACATAGCATGCCACCTCCTCTAGATCTGATAGGGCAACCAGGTGTAATTGGGGAGAAGTCCCTCAGATAACCAAGCCTCATGACTTTAAGGTCTGGTTGCTACTGTCTCAATTCAGATAAAGTTCTCTCATTCAGTCATTCCAGCATTAGTCTCACTCTGGCTTGCTTTGTTGTTAGGTGCACGAGATTTGGTTGTAAATGTGTGCATTGGTCTGAAAATGATTTTTTTTTTGCTATCGTACTTGCTAGCGAAAGCACTCACTAAACAAGGAATGGGTGTAGAGCTGTAAAAGTAATACAGAACAATACTTTGTGATACAAAGGCAGTCCCATATTGAGACCTGCATGTGCACCACAGTTTAAGATCATTTTCTTTCAGAAATTAATGCAATTGGCTTTTCAGCCAGAGATAATACCATATATGGTATGATCTAGATCAGGGGTCGGCAACCTGAAATGGTGAAAGAGCCACTTGGACCCGTTTCCCTCACGAAAGAAAAAACTAGGAGCCGCAAAATGTGTGCATGCGCATACAAACATAACAGGGCTTGATTAAAGAATGGAGCCTAAGGCAACACATGCACTGGCCCTGTCCCCATCCAGCTCCCCCTCCCCCAGGCCAAATGTTGCTGCAGTTGAGAAATGCTGATCCAGACCGATTTAATACCTGCTGGGAACGTGCACTTTCAACTTTGCCCTGTTTTTGGTAGAACGAATGTCGCAATACCTCTACTCTGGGCTCACCCGGGCAGAAGTGTCCCCTCCCTTCCAGCTCAATTTATCAAACCAGGGCAGAAACGGGAACAGGGCTGGTCCTGTCACAGGTCATGGCTAGCCCTTCCCAAAGGATGTCGCAGACGCAAACGCCTCTCGTTTGCTATCTGCAAAAGAAGATGCCGGTGGCGCACGGCCCGGATTGTCAGTGTTGCCGTGAGACCACCCCCTGCGGTGCCAGCTAATGCGGTGTGCTTTTCTTTGCAAACAAACGTGAAAGGTTTCGGGGTTTCACTCGCCCCCGTGCCCGAGTGGAGACCCTGCGCCGCCCCTTCTCCTGCGGCCAGGGAAAGAGGGCTGGCCCCAAGTCTGTCCTGGAAAACTTTTTAGGCCCCAAATATCCCTACACCCCCTTCCCCGTCAGCCCAGGCACTGTGGATTTGCAGCAGGAGGGAACCCTCCGGACCTTCAGTACTCCCGGCAGTGGCAGCGGTGGCGAAAGGATGGCGAAGGGGCATGGCTGCCCGGTCGCCGCCGCCTCTCTGGCCTCGCTCAGCATGACCGGCAGCGGCGGCGGCAACAGCGGGAGGACGGTGAAGGGATGTGGCTGTCCAGGCCGAGGAAGGCGCCACTGATGGAGACAAGGTGGGGCCAGGTGGCAGAGAGCCCGATGGCAGCAGTGGCAGCGGGAGGAAGGCGAAGGGCCACAGTCGCCCAGGCTGAGGTGGGGCAGGGTGGTGGAGAGCCCAGCGGTGGCAGTGGAAGGAAGATGAAGGGGTGCGGCCGCCAGGGCCAAGGTGGGGCAGGGCGGTGGAGAGCCCTGCAGCAGTGGCGGCCACGGGAGGAAGGTGAAGGGGCATGGCTGCAGGTGGGGAAAGTGCTGGGCAGGTACCGTGGGGAAATCTCTTGACCCGCGAGACAGCCAAAAGGTGCAGGCAGAGTGGGGAAGCTACCGAGACCTCTGGCAACCCCCCCCCCAACTAATAGAGCCCAGCAGTGGCAGCGGGAGGATGGCGAAAGGCCGCAGCCACCCAGGCCAAGGTGGGGCAGGGTGATGGAGAGCTCAGCGGCAGCAGTGGAAGGAAGGCGAAGGGACACAGCTGCCCGGGCTGAGGTGGGGCAGGGCGGTGGAGAGACTGGTGGCAGCAGTGGCCATGAGAGGAAGGTGCCTGGGCCGAGGTGGGGCAGGGTGGCGGAGTGCCCAGTGGCAGTTGTGGCAGCGGGAGGACGGCGAAGGGATGCTGCTGCAGGTGGGGAAAGGGCTGGGCAGGCGCCGCAGGGAAATCTCTCGACCCATGAGACGGCCGAAAGGCGCAGGCAGAGTGGGGAAGCTACCGAGACCCCTGGTGATCCCCTCGACTAATAGAGGCTGCAGTGGAGCAGGGTGAGGGGAGACCCGCCGGGCAGGGAAGAGGCATCCTGAGACTGGCCACCCATGGCTCCTTACCCAGGTTCTGCCACCTTTCCAGCAATCCTCCTGGTTCTTCCTCCGCTGCCACCACATGCAATCTGAAGAAGGAAAGAGGTTTGTGGGCAGTCCCACAAACCAAAGAAGTTCAACCAATGAATTCAAACTTCGTGAGAAGTTTGAATTCATTGGTTGAACTTTTTTAGTCCTACTTTTTTTTTCCAGACTGCACATGGTGGCTGAGGACAGGGAGCCGCAGGAGACGGCTGAAAGAGCCGCATGCGGCTCCGGAGCTGCGGGTTGCCGACCCGTGATCTAGATGTTCCCTCTGTCTGGTGACACACAGCTATAGATCCATCAGGATTCTCAAAGTGCATGCTTGCTTTGTTGGAGAGAAGACAATTCCATGCAGAACAAGAAACTGCCATTTCTAACTTCTGCAGCCGCACTTTGGGAAGGAGCCCAGGTGGACTGGTGACTTTCTGCTTCTGCTGCTCTCAGGGCTGGTGACCTTGCTGTCCAGCAAGCACAACTTAAGGGAAGAGGCAGCAAAGTGGGGAGGAACAATGTAGGCAAAGGATTTTCATTTAGCAGGGTTGAGGGGAGACATCCGTTTTCTGAAGATGTCACAGAGAACTAGATCTGGGTATCGGTGGTGTATTCATAGCAGCCATCTTAATGACCTTTTTTAGAGGGACGCTTTATAATAGGTTGCATTTTGAGGAGTGACTGTCTCCAAGCAACACTCTCTGCAATCTACTTGAGAGACAAAAGTAGAATTACAGCAAAGCCATTCACAATAGTCAGGATAACCCTTTGGGTGCACACTGCTAGAGAGGTTACTGTCTAGGCTAGCCTGCCTTAAATGCATCGCTCTCAAGAAACAATCAAACAGATGCTCAAAGAAGCATCCTCAGCTGCTTCTTTAAAGCTGCACCTTTAAGGCTGCACGCCAGTTGTTCCTAAAGCACTGAATAGACCTACACATCCCATAACTTAAATAACTTTCTCTCCTCTAGATATGTGCCAACCTGGATGCAGATGAGATTGTGACTGTTCAAGAGCACAGTTTGCAACTGCAACATCAAGCAAAAGAACCTCTTAAGAAATTTGAGATTGCAGATGACAAAAAGGAGGTATGGATATTTGTTGTGCTTTATGTGATCATGTGACTACAGTATTGTGTATGGTTCTTTTTTTCTTTTTTTTTACAAAAAGACACACCTACAGATGTTAGCTTACTCTTTCATAAAAGAAAGTTCTCCTTCATGGAAAAGACTAAAATCTTGAGGAAGATTCCAGCTTGGTTCTTTTTGCACTCCTAGTCCCCCCCCAAAAAAACATATATGATGGATTGCACATAGGGAGATAGGGAGATAGGAGCAAATGGTACCCCTGGAGCTGTGATGGCACAATGGTTAGACTGCAGTATTGCAGGCTGACTCTGCCCACTGCCAGGAGTTCGATCCTGATGGTCTCAAGGTTGACTCAGCCTTCCATCCTTCCAAGGTCGCTAAAATGAGGACCCAGATTATTGGGGGCCCTATGCTGACCCTATAAACCCCCAGGCCACAGCCCACTACTGAGCCATGAGCCTTTCGTAACTGGGCCACAGAAGCAGCAGATGAGTGTGCATGTGTGCACGCACGCTCCATTTGCGTGAGCCATGGGCGCATGTGCCCACCACTCATGTAAATGGAGCTGCACATTTATGCACATGCTTGCCAGCCACTCTCCCCCTCCCCCGCTCATCCACAAAGCTGGAAAGATTGGGGAACTCTGCTGTAAAGCACTGTGGAGCGGTATATAAGTTTAAATGCTACTGCTGTTGCAAAAATAATAAAATAACAAACTAATAAAATAAAATAAAACATTTCAGTGAACCATCTCTTCCCTCCCACATTATACACAAGAAAATATCCTGCTGGGTCATTCCCTTCCTCCAGACTCTTGTGTCTGACTGTGTTCATATTCTTCAAAGGTCATATTCTTGTGTTCATATTCTTCAAAGGTCCTCCTGGATTCACGGCTGTCTTTAGAGGACCATCTGACAGCCGTGGCCGGGATGATGTTCTATCAGGCTCGCCTGGTGCGCCAATTGTGGCCCTTCTTAGACCGGGGCTCGCTACGCACAGTTACTCATGCCTTCGTCACTTCCAGGCTGGACTACTGTAATGCTCTCTACATGGAGGTCCCCTTGAGGTGCACCCGGAGGCTCCAGCTGGCCCAGAATGCGGCCGCGCGGGTAGTGATGGGAGCGTCTTGGCGCTCCCATGTAACACCGCTCCTGCGCAAGCTGCACTGGTTGCCGGTGGCCTTCCGGGTGCGTTTCAAGGTGTTAGTGACCACCTTTAAAGTTCTCCATGGCATCGGACCCGGATATTTACAGGACCGCCTTCTGCCAGCAAATACCTCCCGCCGTCCAGTACGCTCCCACAGAGAGGGTCTCCTCAGGGTGCCGTTGGCCAGACAATGTTGGCTGGCGACCCCCAGGGGGAGAGCCTTCTCTGTGGGAGCTCCAACGCTTTGGAACGAGCTCCCCCCCGAACTCCGTACAATGACGGATTTACGTACCTTCCGTCGAGAACTGAAAACATACTTTTTTCGACAGGCCGGCCTGGGATAGGAGCTCCGGTACCAACAAGGTTATAATTGTTTTAGGGGATTGTGCTTTTTAAGATATAATGTATTGGGTTTTAAATGGATTTAGGGCCTAAATGTTTAATCTATTCTTAATCATTTTACTTTTTGTATATTGATGTTTTTAATTTTGGGCTGTACACCGCCCCGAGTCCTTTGGGAGAGGGGCGGTATAGAAATCGCAAAAATAATAAATAAATAAATAAATAAATAAATAAATAAATAAATAAATAAATAAATATTTAACTCTGAAACTGGAGACTGTTTCCCCACACATCTAGTTAAGATTTGTTTTTTTAACATTGATCCTCCTGAAATGTGATGTATTTTCATTTCTTTTCATTAGTTGCCATTATGTATGCCTACAGTTGATTAATTCAGGGATCCCCAACCCTTGGGTCGTGGCCCACTATTTGACTATGAGCTGTTCAGAACCAGCTCATGGAGGCAGCAGGCAAGTGCACACATGCACATGTGCATCCTCTTTTGCACGAGCAGTGTCCCCCCCCTCCTGCTGGTCTGCAAAGCCAGAAAGGTTAGGGGACTCTGAATTAATTGGTCTGCTGTGATGCAATGTTTCTAGTATTTTCCTCAATTATAAACTAAAAAAAAGATTTATTGTGATTTTGGTTGAATATCTATTTAACTGGAGGTTTTTCTAACAACATTTAGACATAAAGGGATGATGTGAGGATTTCTGCCCTGAGCAGGGGTATGTGTGTGTGTGTGTGTTTGTTAGACTAGATTTCCAAGCTGCCAACATCCCAGAGTCACTTGGGACAGCGAGATATAAATTTAATAAGTAAATAAACATCACTTTTAATCCTGTGATTGTTAACTGATGACATGTTTTACATTTTAGGATCCATTTAAAGACAAACTCATAAACATTATGACTGAGATTCAAGGCTATTGCCAATTCAGTCCAAATGCTGATTTTGGATCACAGGCCTATGAACAGTGGGTCATTCAGGAGGAAAAGAAAGGTAATGTTTGCATTTGATTACTACATTGTTAATACATTGCTAAAATAGGTGGCCAGAGTTTTCCTAGGCCAGTGATGGCGAACCTTTTAGAGACTGAGTGCCCAAAAACTGGCCCCGCCCCTGCCCCACCCCTGCCCCACCCCCATTCCACCCCCACCCCCTGCCGCCCCTGCCCGCAGGGCCACTTACCGTCTCCAGGGCCGCCAGAGATCGCCCAGGCAGCCCAGCAGCGCTATGGCAGTCACATCTTCTGCCCGTGCCCTACAGCATCAACTGTGCATGATGGGGTGTGAGGGCAGAGTCTTGCCTATGCTGCCTGGCTGCCATGACTGCGCTGTTCTGCGTGGGCCACGCTCAGGGGCGATTCTCCTTCAGGGGGGCTGCTGGAGAGGAGGGGGTGACGGGGGAGGCAAGGCTGGGGCAACGGCATGTGTGCCCACAGAGAGGGCTCTGAGTTCCGCCTCTGGCACCCGTGCCATAGGTTCGCCACCACTAGGCTAGACCTTTGCTTACTTGTTCTTTTTTCTAGCTGCCAAGGAAGGGACTCGCAAAGAGCGGGTATGTGCAGAGCACTTGAAGAAATACAACGATGCCTTGCTAATTAATGATACTACCCAAATGATTGATGCCTATAACCATCTGAAGACCTTTTATGAGGAAGAAAGGAATAGAAAGATGGCAATGGATGAAGATAGTGAAGATGAACTCATAGCCTTACAATCAGATGAAACTGCTACACGTCTTATAGAGTTGTTTTATGGTAAGCATGAGTCATCTGGGATTTCCTGTCTACACTCTTACAAATCAATGTACAATATTAAAATGAGAACCAAAATTTCTTGCAGTTGGATCATTAAGTAAGGCTTGATCACACATCACATACATTTTTCATTCATGTTTTATAAAATTTTTGGTTTTCATCAAAAATTGGGATATAAACTTCCCTATTTTAGCTGAAATAGGGAAGAGTAATTTAAGATGTTCTGTGGATAGAGATTTAGGCAAGCTGCCTTCTTATTCTCAAAGCTATTAGCCTGGTTTAGTCATAACAATAAACCATGTGCTCCCAGTGCAAGCAGGTAGGAATCTAAGGATTAGGTTCCTCACAGCTTACTTGTAGGTAAGTCTACACTACTACTGTTTGCTGTGAACATATCCAGACAACAGAGCCTCCCTCAGTCCCTGTTGTGTAAACAATATTGGTTCCCATTATGCTTCCAGATGTGATTCAAGTCACTGGTTATTACCTATAAAGCTCTAACATGGCATAGGTGCCTTGTTATTTGGGACCCTGCCTATCTTCTGTAGTTTCTGCCTTCTAGTAAAGTGTCTGCAGAGTTGGCATCCTCTGGATCCCTTCAATCACTAAATTGCTAAATTTAAATCATTAAACCGTATGACAAACAAGGAAGCTAGGTATGTCTAGCCTATCAAAGAGAAGGATTAGGAGGACATGACAGAGAAGAGGAGATTGACTTATTCTCTAGGCACCAAAGGGCAGGACAAGAAGTAATGGGTGGAAGCTTGTCAAAGAGAGATACAATCTAGAAGTAAGGAGAAATTTTCTGACAGTGAGAAAAATTAATCAGTGGAATTGCTTGCCTACTGAAATTGTGAGTATTCCATCACTGGAAGCTTTCAAGAATAGACAAGACAGCCATTCGATTGGGATGGTATAAGGTCTTGTGCCTTGAGCTGGGGGATGGACTAGAAGACCTCTGAGGTACTCTCCAGCCTATAATTCTATGATTAATATCTATTGGGGCAAAGGAAGAGTGCCTTTCTCTGTCATAGCACCCACCCTCTTAAATGAAATTTCCTCAAAGATTTGTGTGGCTCCAGGTTGAAGTCAGCCCTTTGAGGTAGACCAGACAAGAAGCACAAATCATGAGTACTGACACAATCTTTATTGTAAGATTACAGTAAATCTTGCAAATATGAAAGTACATCTCTTCTCATTTGTCTTTACTTTCCAGAAAACTAGGGAGAATCCCTTCTGAAATGCTTTCCATGTCTCCATTCTTTCTGGAATCTGAGATATCTTTTCTCTGACCATTGCCTAGACTAGACTCTTCCTTATCCCAAAGTTATTCTCACAGTCTGTTACCGTTTCAGACATCCAAACTTTTATTTCACAGCTTTCCCCATTCTCTATCATGCCATGCTGCACTGCATTGTGATGTTGTGTCAACCTCCCAAATATACCAGACAGGAAACACAACAAGATGAGCAAAATCTACTTTATTGTAAAGCTACATAAACAGAGTTTTGCAAGTCTGAAAATACAAATCTCCCACCTTCTCTTTTTACAGTCTAATTAGTTACAGTGAATCTTTTCTAAGTTTATTTTTCCGGCCATTATTCAGTGATGTACTCCTCCCTCTTCTACCTTTACACTCATTCAGTAATCATTTAATCTTATAACAGCTCTGAATGAGGGATACTTACAGTTGGTCCTTGCAACTGCGGCCACTAAATTACTGTCACGTATTGCAATTCAGGGACTTACAACCAGCTTACAACTAATATTGCAGTATTCCACAGTCCACTCTGAGACTACCCCCTGCTCTGCTTATATGCAGAGATAGCTGTGAAAAATATTTGGGAGGTATTAAAACAATGATTTTCATCTTGACCCAAGTTGATGCCTGCAGGGCTTCTGCCAGAATTTGCTATCTGTATTTTGTGCTTAAGTTAAGATTTTGCCCATTAACATTTTGTTTATCAGCAAACTTGCAGGATATGTGAATAAGAACCAAATAGCCTACATCAGTCTTTCCTTTCTGGGAAAGTTAGCATGCAGGGTTATCTAGTTGGTACGCACAACAGAAAATAGATGATGGTCTTTTTTGAGCATGATCTGCTGACACTTTCAGATATTTTGGACTACAATCCGTGTCAGCCAGCATGACTCATAATAACATGCTCTAATTCTTTTAAAACATCATTACTTAAATATTTTGTTCATTTACATTTGTTCCTAAAGATAAACAAAAGGAGCTGGAAGAGTTAGCTGAAAAACTACAATATGAAAATGAAAAACTAACAAAGTTGCGCGTGACTTTAATGCAACAATTCACAAAGAGCAATGAACCCAGAGGAATTATTTTCTCAAAAACTCGTCAAAGTGCATTTGCTATCTATCGGTGGATTAATGATAATCCCAAATTTGAAGAAGTTGGAGTGAAGGCTCACTACCTCATTGGCACAGGACATAATAGTGAATTTCAGCATATGACCCAGGTAAAACAAAAATGTAAAGTTCATTGCCAGATTTTCTTTGCTTTTCAGTTCTGTAAGGCAGAACCCTTACAGAACCCCTGGGCCATGGCCCACTACCAGACCATGGCCTATTCGGAACTGGGCCGTGCAAAAGGCAGGCTGACGTGTGTGCAGAGTTCCACACGCACAAGCACTTCCCAAAAGCTTCTCTTCTCTCTTGCTTGCGCGGAGCAGCACACATGCTCGCCGGCCCACTGCTCGTGTGGTCACGTTCCCTTCTCCCTGCCCCCCCCCAGCCAGGCCAAGCTGCCTACTCCCAATGCTCCAAAAGCAGAGTGGTGAGAGCAGAGGCTGAGCAGGATGAGCGTGCCCTACTCAGCTTCAATGATTCACCGAGGCTGCCTGTGCAGAACACCCAATCCGTTTGTGGAGCGTCAGGCAGCCTCGGTGAGTCTAAAGGAGCATGAGACTGCGCCCCCCAAAGGCTTCCATGCCAAAAGCTTTTGCAAACGAATGAAAGGCTTCAGGGGAGCCATCTCATGCTGCTTCAGGCTTTCCATGTCTTTGTAAAAGCTTTTGGTGTGGAGAGGCCTGAAGGAGTGGGAAACCATGCCCCAAAGGCTTCTCTTCTCTCTTGCGTGAGTGGAGCTGCATGTGCCAGTCCACTGCTCACATAGCCCTATTCCCCTCTCCCCCCCCCCACCCCAAGCCGTTCTGCCAAGCTGCAAAGGTTGGAGACCATTGGTGTAGGGTTAAGATTCTTCTAAGAACTTGTAATCTCAGTTCCTATATTTTTCTCTTTTTCCCATTACATTTAATCAATGTTTTAGTAATTCTCAGTAATTATAATATACCTAAAAATGTATGTATTCTATGAGAAATTATTTCAAGATTAGCATCAAATTAATTTCATTTTGGTATTCTAAAAACAGTAAAGTGTATTATTATTTTTTATACCAAACAGAGATACACTAAAAATCTTTTCAAAAATTGGAGAGCCAGTTTGGCATAGTGGTTAAGATGCTGACCTAGAAAGCAGGAGAGTGTGCCTTAGGCATGACAACCATCTGAGTGACTTTGGGCCAATCACTCTTTCTCAGCCCAACCCCACCTCACAGGGTTGTCGTTGTGGGGGAAAAGAGGAGAAGGAAGGAGTGTTATTTTATTTTATTTATTAAATTTGTGTGCCCACCCACCTCATCTAGATTATGTATGCTCACCGCATTGGGTTACTTATAGGTAATAAAGGTGGGATAAAAATCTAATAAATAAATAAATAATAAAATACAAATCATTCTCACATCAAAAAAGCATACGGCTTTCCAATCCTTATTACCGTCAGTGGAATGTACTGCTTTTGCAGCAAAGAAAACAAAAGGGAGGATGGGAGAGAGAAGCTGCAAAACCACGTGCCCAATCACCCCCCCCAAAAAATGGGGGTCTGACAACAAGGATCTATGACATCTTCATTTCAGGACGTGGGGAAGAGATCCCAGGAGATAGAACGAGTGAGGCAAAATGAGTTCTAACCAGCGAGAAAAAAGTCTGTCCTACAGCTCCAGAGAAAACCTCGTAGAACTGTGTTCTCAGTGGTTCTTCTGAAATCCCCTATGGAACCCCTATGGCTCTGTGAGGACAAGGGTGTGCACTGCCCGTGCATGTAAAAGACCTGTGGCACACCTGAAGCATGCCAAACCTAGCACAGCCAATAGCTATAATATGTGATGAAATGAAATATGGGTGGCTTGCCAGAATCTTCATGTCCCCCCTTCACTTTTCTTATCCAATTTCAGAGGTAGGATGTTCACTAATAATCATTGTATCAAATGCTGTGTGTGAATATTGCATGTGTTTCTGACACTTTGACACTTCCTTGCTGAAGAGCTGATTTCCAAAAACTAAGAAGTGTTTATAGCTGTAACAGCCCATTGTCGTAGACTGGGGCAGTCAGATAGAATTTATCTTTGTCAGAACTACTTCTTCTTCATGTGCCATATCCGTTATCGGACATTGGCGATCATGTTTTTATCAGCAGCCGCACGAAAAAGTGCTGCTGAGTTTTGTCCAAAGCAGTCCCTTAGATTTTGAAGCCACGATGTTCTTCTTCTGCCTGAACCTTGTTTGCCTTCAATCTTTCCCTGGAGGATTAAATGGAGTATGCTGTATTTTTCTGAGCTACAACTTACTGTATTTGGGTAATCTGGATATGTTGGAAATAACACATCCGAATGAACTGAATTTGCTCTGTGGAGCCCTTGGTGCTCTCTGAGCATGGTTGTTTTCTTGCAGACATTTCATTACCCAACTAGGTAACATCATCAGTGTTAGGAATTTCTTCTTCCTGCTTATGTAGAAACCTGTGGCAGCTTTACATACAAGGTGTTTTTTTAAAAAAGCTTTGTTATTGCTTTAATTCAAAACATAGTTCGTAACATTTGAGATCTGAGAACAAACGCTTCATGACTTGACTCAGGTTGTTAGAGAAGTTCACCGTGCTGTCACTTTTTTTATGAATTTAATGACAATATGTTTCTACAGAATGAACAAAAAGATGTCATTCAAAAGTTCCGGTCTGGTAAAATCAACCTACTAATTGCTACTACTGTAGCAGAGGAAGGCCTGGATATCTCACAATGCAACATTGTTATACGCTATGGTCTTGTTACCAATGAAATAGCCATGATGCAGGTAATGTTCCAGCCATCTCATTATTGCTTTTTCACCTGTGAGTTTATCCGATAATCAGATTACCATCTTCTGCTTTAACCACAACACCAAAAGGACTCTCAACAGCAGCTTAAAAAGCATTTAAAACTGCATTCTATCAATAAGGCCAGTTGCTTGTCTCAAGTACCCAGATATAATATATTTGAGTTTATGCTCTGTAACCCATGAAGGTATGTGTACCTGAACATTTTTGTAAGTTGAGACAAATAACATTAGTATGGCACAGGGGAAACAAGCAGCTCTCTCCCTCCATTTTATCTGAAATCGCCTTCCACCCCATAGTTCAACTACTATTTAAATAAATTTTAAAGTAGATTTTAAATTTTATTAGCAAGAGTAAAAAAAAAACTTCCCTTTTATAACTCTGTAATGCCTTAATTTGGGGGTAGAATTGAGATATCTGGATGGAGCTGAGCATTTATTGCCCGGATGCCCTTCCTGACACCTATGTGGAGTTCACAGCAAATATTTTCTCTTTGCACCCTAAGAAAGAAACATCTGCTGCTACCTAGGATTGAACTCTCAATGTTCTCAGTGGGAGGCGAGAGTCTTCACCACTAGGTCACCATGCCACTTCTCAAATTTTATTAGCAGTAACTAAATCTAATTAATTAAGAGTCTATGTGCCAACTACTGAAAGACATTTTCAGTTGTCTTGATGGTTGCTAGTTTCTGAAAGTATACAACAAATAAATATTGGAATTAAGATTCATGGCCAGAGAAAGAGGAGAACACTGCCCAGCTCCTGCATGTAGTTCCTTGTATTTTATTGTAGTTTCTTGCTTCTTCCAGGCTCGTGGAAGAGCTCGAGCTGAGGAAAGCATTTATGTGCTTGTGGCTTCAGATGGATCAGGAGCTGCTGAACGTGAAAATCTTAATATGTTTCGTGAGAAAATGATGCACCGAGCAATTAAGCGTGTCCAAAAGATGCCACGTGAAAAATATTTGCATAAGGTAAGGTCCACACTATTGCTGTGACCACTTTGGCGCTCAAAATACTTTTGCATTAAGACTCCCAGGTCAAGGGGTTAGGGATAGAAGTGAGGACTGGCATCAAAATGCCCATCTCTTCTATTCCCCTGCAACATCCACCTCAAACTCTCCCATCATATTTCCCCCCCCCATCATTATGTAAATCTTTCTCAAGCCTCTTTTGCCCAATAATCTCCACTGCCCCTTTTCAGTTCTGTCCTCTCTGGAGCCTCTATATTCCACCACTGTATGTGATTACCTGGTTACCTGGTCACTCTAACCAGACACATACATACATCCACATCATCAACTCAAACAATTCCTTTTTCTTATTAGCATTGAGAAATTTACTTCTCTGTGTATGGGCATCTCTTCCTCTCTCTCTCTCTCTCTCTCTCTCTCTCTCTCTCTCTCTCTCTCTCTCTCTCTCTCTCTCTCTCTCTCTCTCTCTCTCTCTCTCTCTCTCTCTCTCTCTCTCTCTCTCTCTCTCTCTCTCTCTCTCTCTCTCACACACACACACACACACACACACACACTCACACACACATTTTTGGGAAAAACCCTTTTTTTTAAACATGCATGTGAGCTGCTTACTTATTCACAAGTATTTTTTCCTTTGCCTGACTCTTGTTCCCTCCCTTCCCCTGCAGAACAGAGAGATTTCAAGAGAGTAAGCTCTTCTACACCTCAAAAGCAATGTGATCATGCCGGCAGCAGGAAAGGGTCAGGCAAAGGAGAGATTGCCTACAGAAATCACTTGATTCCTCCTACGCTATCACAGAGTGGAGATATTGGAAAGAGATTTCAAGACAGTACTGTAAACTGCATGCGCACAATGGCATGGTTACATTGCTTTTCATGTGTACATGACAGCCACATAGGCACTTGAGCATTCCAAAGGATAAGGAAGTGGCCAGGAGGCAAAAATAAATAAATAAAAAGCCAAAAATGTAAAACTAAGTAGTCTTGTCTCTTCCTGGCTGGAAAGCACACTTACAGTCACATGATTTCCCATTTAGTGACTGCTTCACTTAGCGGCACAGTTGGGGTCATTAAGTGAGAATTATCTATATCAATAATGCATGTAAATAAAGACATTCAGGATTTAGGCAGTTACTCTAAGGCACGAAAAAGCAAAGCAGTTTTTTTAAAAAATATTATTCCAAATTTAAAATAATCCAACATGAATTTTCCAGAATGAAAACTGAAATTGTAGTTTGGAGTTATTTCCTGGTTCTGTTCATTCCCTTGCTAGATCAAAGAGCTTCAGCTGCAAAGCTGCATGGAGATGAAAATGAAGGCAAAGAAAGAACAATTTAAACAGTACAAGAAGAACCCCTCCCTGATAATGTTCCACTGCAAAAACTGCAACGATCCAAAATGCTCAGGAGATGACATTCAAGTTATTTTAAATATGCATCATGTCAATGTTAAAAAGGAATTTGCGTAAGTCCGCCTCTCTCTCTGTGTGTGTACCTGTTTGTATTATCATCAGGGTGTCTGTTCTGATTGAACACAGAACATAGAACAGAGTTGGAAGGGACCTTGGAGATCTTCTAGTCCAGGGGTCCCTAAACCCCAGGCCACGGAACAGTACCAGTCCACTGCTTGTTGGGAATTGGGCCATGCAAGTGGTGGGTGATCATGCAAAGCTACATTTGCACATGGGCAGGAGCTAGGATGTGTGCATGAAACCATCCACCCCTTCCCCACTGCCACCACTTTTGCAGTCTGTGGGGCCAGAAAGGTTGGGGACCACTGCTCTAGTCCAACCCCTTGCTCAAGCAGGAGGCCCTATACCATTTCAGATAAATGGCTGTCCAGTCTCTTCTTAAAAGTCTCCAGTGATGGAGCCCCCACAGCTTCTGAAGGAAAGCTGTTCCATTTGGTTCCATTGATTGAGTCAGTGCAGTGGATGCACTAATTGCTAATCCACTGATTGCATTGCTTAGAATTCTTTTTTGAGCTAAACTCTCATTCATGCCAATAAAAATGGAAGTTGTAAATCTTGCTCTGAAATTATCCCTCTAGTTTGATTTGGCTTAATGATGCAATGTACCCATACAATAAAGGGCACCCTTCTCCTGACAGCCTGGAACAATGTTCTTGTAATGCTGTTCAGGAGTCCATCCAATAAAGAAGTAGAGGGGATCCAGCCATCAAGGCAGGGAAAAGCAAGAGGGATGTCTACAGGCAAATCTCTAAGCAGAGTTACTGAATACCAATAGTTTAACTGAAAATAGGCAAATCTCAGTTGCTGCCGTAACTGGTCATGTGATCGTTGATTGACTGTAAATTTGTGAATTCTCTTTGATCATACTACCTATTTTGAGTAGAGATGCCAACCACAGAAACTAAAGCAAATTGGTAGCAGTGGATATTCCAAATACAAGTAGATACATGCTTGTGATGCAATCCAGTGTTTGACTTAGGAAATGTAGTCAGTATTGAATATCGTTGCCCCTCACTCAGTTCATGTTTTTTTCATAACTCTCTTTTATACCTACATCTGACTAGTGAACTTCTAGAACTCGCTACAAAGCTAAATACCACTAGCAAAAGGGTGAGGATTTCTGGCCTGTAGACTTGGTGACTCATCCAGCAGAGAGGGCTGAATCTACAGGAAGTGTCAGTGATGCTTATTTGATAAGATGAACTTCTTCCTGCCTATATGAAAAACTAGTCACAACTTCTTTCTTTTCAAAAGTAAGTTGTTCTGTTTTTCACTTCAGGAACCTTTATATCGTAAGGGAAAATAAGACACTGCGAGCAAAAGAAGCAGATTATCAAACAAACGGGGACATTATCTGTAGAAATTGTGGCCAGGTGAGTGTCGGAATTAATTAATTTGGATGTCTTTGGGTTAGTCCTGGGTTGGATTCTCCAAATAACTGTGAGCCATATCTCCCAAAGATCCTCACTTTGGGTTATGATGATGGCTGGGAATGGGAGTTCAGGAACATCAGATTCTTGTATTGGCATATTCCTAATATGATTTTCTCACTTTTTTTTCAGATATGGGGAACTATGATGGTATACAAAGGTCTAGATCTTCCTTGTTTAAAAATAAAAAATTTTGTGGTATATTTCAAAGATAAGAAATGCACCTCAAGGAAAATGTGCAAAAAATGGGGAGAACTAGCCATTAACTTTCCAGCTTTCAGTTATGCAGATCATTATATTTCTAGTGAAGAAGATTAAGAAGGCTGAGAGACTCTAAAGACAGATGGGAACTTTTTCCGCCTTCAGATTTCAAAAGACTAGTTTAAAGACATATTTTTCTTATGCTTGAATGACTGCAGATATTGTGAAAAAACTTTCCATTTTTTCATATCATTCAGGCTTCTGTATTTCTGAATAGAGACAGTTCAGATCTTAGTCACTGTGTGAAAAGAAAAAAAGTAGTTCCTGGGGCTACATCTCTAACCAGGATGTAAAATGATTCAGTGTGAGAATTTACCTTTTACAAAAGCCATACCAATACAGAATTATTTAATTAAATTGCATAAAAGATCAGAAAAATGTTTTATTTTGTAAGTCAAGGACTACCTGTAACTTTAGGAAAATTCTTACAGAATTATAATGTCAATGTTGCTAACATTGGATGTTCTTGCTTGAAAATATATGAAGATGCAGACATTTTCTATTTAACCTGTGTATTACTTTTAGAGTTAAAATTAGATAGTGCTGGAAGGGAGGGGGGGAAGAATGTACATGGGGACTAGTTAGCCATAACAATATTTCAGTAGGGTATTTTTCAAGGTTAGTTGTAATAAGAGGAGATAAGGGAGGGAAAGTTCACACTTCAAACTAATTGGAGAATGTGATTAATGACTGTTAAATGAAGGAGTGAGTTATGCTTTGTTACAGTGTGTTGGGGGAGGAGAATTCAGATTTTGGCTTCTCTATGTATGTGCCAAAGCTATGTTGCAATTAAAAGATTCTTTAAGGTAACCAATGCCTCAAAGTTCTTTGAAGAGCTTCTTCTTTTGGAACCATGACATATAAAATATAAATCCTATATCTTTTGGATCAAATTTATGCAAAAGACTCTTATATTCTAGACTATAGACCAGGGGTCCCCAACCCCTGGTCTATGGACCAGTACCAGGCCGCGGCATGCCAGCAATCTGTCTGCACAAGCAAGCAAAGCCCCACCCATGAGATGCAGGCAACACACAAAACCACGCCCTTCCGGTCCACAGAAAAACCTCTCTCCATGGAACCAGTCCCCGGTGCCCAAAAGGTTTGGGACCTCTGCTATAGACTATATTACAATATATTTGTATTTTACCAAGATGTTTCATTCTTTTAATTACTTGGCAGTTTAAAATTTAATTTATATGCTAAATGAAAAGAAAAATCATTAAGCAAGTCTTTAGTTCTCTTCGGGTTGATGGTAGTTTGTTTTAACTCCATCCCATTTCCTTGCTTTCCCTAGATGACTATTTTACATGACTAATATGACTACACTAAAAGTCTAATGCAATAGGTAAAATTGTTCTCAACAATGCTTACAAAGAAACGAATTGAAAGTACAAGTATTTCACATGTTTATGGATTCTGATACAAATTTATGATGCTTCCACTTTGCCGTTTTTATAAAGAATTCAAAAAACATTGCTGCCTCTGGGTTTTCTTTGCTATTTATTCTCTGATGTAGCTTTTATGTATTGATTTGTTTTTGTAGTGCTAACCCATTTCCCAGGCAAATACTGATGAACAGGGTTATGGAAAGCTTTAGATCCAAAGGCCAACAAGCTTTGGCTTCAGACCATATGGGGAAGGTGGTGGAAATATTGTCTTTCTGGCAGCTGCAGGGGGCTGTTACGTCATCCTGGAAAAAGATGCAGCTGTTGCTCTAAGATTGCAGCTGCTTCTACCATATTTCTTTCACTTTGGGCTGTGAAGCACTTTTTCAGATCTAAAGCACTACACAGTCCAGCTGATGAAGTTTCTTTGCTGCTTCTTTTTAAAAGACCAGCTAACTATAGTTCTTGGTCTAGGACTATAGTCTAGTCCAGGAGCCGCAGTGGTGCAGTGGTTAGAATGCAGTATTGCAAGCTAATTCAGCTCACTGCCACAAGTTTGATCCTGACCAGCTCAAGGTTGACTTAGCCTTCTATCCTTCTGAGGTCGATAAAAGGACGACTCAGATTGTTGAGGGCAATATGCTGACTCTGTAAGCCACTTTGAAGGGGCTGTAAAGTATTGTGAAGCAGTATATAAGTCTAAGTGCTATTGCTATTGCTTTCAGTTCACTTAATTGAGCTATATCTTTTCCAGAATTATTCCTTGATTAGTCTGTTTTAGTTGTCTATAATCAGGATAGTGGGATACTGTATGCGTCACAATTCCTTCTTTGCAGCCAAAGGAACTTTAGTAAGGAACTGTTTATTGATTTTTTTATGCTGTTTTGCAGTTACTAAAATGATATATTCCCATTTGTATACCACACAAGCAATAGCAGGCATTTGTATGTGCCAAATCTTCCACTATGAAAGGAACTCCATTCTCTACCCTTATCAGAGCCATTCTGTAATTACAGAGCCTTTATCCATTATCTTATTGATTCTGGACAGCTTGTTATCGTCTGTATGCTTAGATTCATCTTCTAGGAAGACAACAATATTTTATTTGGTTTCTATGCCATTCTAATCATAACTCATCTTGAGAAGCCTATAATCCAACAATTAATTGCATAATTAAAGCAATATATAACAATATCAAAAGGAGGAATAACCCATAGATAAAAGATATTCACCCATCATGAAGGAACAAAAATACAGCTATTCTGACCTTAAAAAACTAGATGACTTGCCAGCTTGTCTGATATCAGGTAAAATGCTGTTCCAGAAAAGATGTAGTGGGGGAGCATGACTAAGGAGGATGGGTTTGAGATCCCCACAGATGACACTCCCTAAGGGGTAGGATCCAGAAAAACCCTTCCCTCAGATCTTAATGGAAAGACGGTTAAGAGTAGGTAGTGCCATGGATACCTAGGTCTCAGAAGAGGCAAGGTTTTAAAGGTGACAAACAGCAACAGGTAATAAGTACAACTGTGAGCCGCCTGAGTTTTTGGAATAGGGCAGCATAGAAATCTAATAAAATAAAATAAAATGAATGAATGAATGAATGAATGAATGAATGAATAAATAAATAAATAAATAAATAAATAAATAAATAAAGCAAAGGAATTATATAGGGAAACCGAGTGATGCCCATAACATATTTAAGCCACAGTTCTGGACCAACTGAGGCTTCCAAGTGTTTTTCAAAGTCGGCCTGATGGAGTGTGTACTGCAATAGTCCAAACAAATAGTGAAACAGTTTGTTTTTTAAAATACATAATAGCTGACTCATTGCTCCCTTTGAAAAGTATTTATACTTCTTAGAATTGAAACTAAGACTAGTTTTTCCATTTTCTGGTTTTGCTGTTTGCTTCCATTATATATTGTTTTTATTATATTTGGTGTACTATGAGCTTTCCAGAGTGTTCTGGAGTTGGGTGGCATCAAATCAGTAAAACTAAAACCAAGGGCCATTTGATAATTGTTCAGAATTTGCAACCATAAAGCCATCCAAACACTGCCCACTGGTTCTTCTATCTGGGGAGAAGAGAGCTCTAATGACCATAAAACACTTCACTTGATTTCTGTCAATGGTCATTTTTACAATTAGCATCTACTTCTATAAAGATACACGTTACACCAGGTTATATATATATTATACCAGACTAAGTATTATACGTTCTCATGAATTTCTAGATATTTTTGGATGATTTTGTTTACAAGTTAGTCTTTCCCTCTTTCTACTATTGTGTCTGTATGTAAAACGGAGCATGAGCCAATCTCACCAGTTGAGAAACCTTGCCAATAGAGGGAGATAGAATAAAGGAGGACTTTCTCGTTTCTTTACTTAGTAGGATGATGAAGGAAAGCCCTCTATTTTAAGACCTCTCTGGAAGCAGACACTTGATAAAACTCTTCTTCAGCAGCAAGAGGTAAATAAATCAGCATATAGATAACTATTTATGTGGAGCAAGACTCCAATTTAGGAGTTTAAGCATAATACCCAAGCCTTAGACATTCAAATATTCAAGATGGATTAATATTTAGAGTTAGAAGAACAGTTCTAATTTCTATCCCCTGTTACTACCCCAAAGAGTATGACTGCGGCATTACCCCAGTCTCTAATTCAGGAATGCCAAACTGCCGGCCCACGGGCTGGATGCATCATGCCGAAACCATGTCCATCCCATTGCCAGCAATGGAAAAAAGTCACAATACGTCACGTCGCGACACATCACGTGATGTTGCGAGTTTGACACCCCTGCTCTAATTCATCTCTCACAAACAGTGAACATTTTCTTTGCCCCAACTTTTTTAGCAGGCTAAAACCACCACAGCCAGGAAGCTGGTTCTCATTCTTGGCCACCCATCTGCAGAAGAGTCTGTGGGTAAGATTACCAGCCTAACATGTTGTGTTTCAGCAGCAATGGATTTTGCTGCTTCTAAAGATCATTTCAGCCTGTGGACCTTCCCCATCCTACCTCGGAGAATCCTAGCACCAGATCAGTCCTGATAACCAATTGTATGCAGCAGTCTTTAATAAAGCTTGCATGATCCATCCCTTTGTCAGCCTTGAATGCAGTAATTACATTTTTTGAGATAGCTAACTTTTCTTTCCTACCTGTTGCAACCCCACTCTCCCTCTTTGTGGCAACAATTGTGTGTGTGGGGGGGAGCAACTTATCCCAATAAGATGTTTTTCTAAGTTTTTTCCTTAAACTAATTGCTATGAGGGGGGGGACACTATCCACCTGGTACATTGTGATCATACTTAAAAAGGCTGCTTCCTCACCTGACTGACGGGAATTCTTTTCCTTCTAAAGTACACCTGTGAAAAGGAAGAAAATTGTAACAGATGAGATGAATGAATACCCTACCCACCTTGTGCACCATGACATTCAAAAACCTTTTCCTCCTTGTCCAATTCAGGAGGGAAAACAACTAAGACCATGTGTGAGACAGATTTTCAGTCAGGGAACAATTTGTTCAAGCTCAAGGGAATGTTTTCTTCTTTTAATATGTAGTTGCTTCCTATTATAAATTTAAAGTACTGCTCAGGAATACTATATATAAAATATAATACTATATAGGTAATGCCCACAGCCATCAAAATGCCTAAGGATACCTTCTTTGGAATTTAACAGAGTCCCTATCCTATCTGGACTTTGGGGTTTTTTAAAGTGATTTTTGAATAAATTAAAAAGTAAGGGAAGATATACAATCATACATAATACTACCAACTGTAGGAGATGACTAGGCAGAGCCCAAAGGTGGGGTCAAATGCATCATCAGTTTGGAATCGTGACAAAATCATATGAGATTTAAGTCCAGCCCACCATGATTTCTGTTGACTTATCTAGTGCCAGTTTGATTTGATAGTATAAGCTTTTAGTGCTTTGAACTCAATTCCTGTACTTGCTCCTGACAATAACTATTCTAACAGTCTAGAATTCAGAAGACTTTTTGACAATGCTTAGCACACATGCTTACTCATACATGTCTGAGACATTTTTCTTGAGTCTACTCTTGTTGCAATTTCCTTCTTTTAATAGACAATCAGGGACAGCTTTTTAATTTATCTAAGTTATTAGCATTGGTTATTTAACCAAATACTGTAGGTCATTTGAAACAAAAAATTATGCTGTGAAGAGTACTGAGGCTAAGCCTCTGATAGAAATTATGACTACTATACACTATGTGCATTCCTCTTTCCAACAACCTGGCAAAATCAAACCAAAACTTTATTGCAGCTAAAAGCCAGGAAGACAAAACCAATATAAGCATAAGGATTGTCTGTTGCTGGTATTATTATTTTAAAAAAGGAGCGATTAAATTTGGCATAAACTCCAATAAAATCGACTGTGTAAAAATCACATGTGTAATCGTTTCAACCTCTCCCACTCTACAAGAACACATATAACAAGTGACAGGAATTTTATGATACATGCCTTGTGGCAGTGCAGGGGGAAAAAAGTATGAAGGCTCATTGGAATTCATCGTGTAACAGTAAGATGTCATGACTCTCCCATCAAATGTGATTGCAGTTCTACAGAAACTGGATCACTGACCTAGATTGAACTACAGCTCTGCATCCAGGAGGAATTGTGCAACACGTTTTGTGGCCTCATCCCTATTTCCATAACTGGAATAGATCATAATATATTAATTTATATATACATGGGTCTTCTCATAGCTGGCTTGAAAATTATCACTGAAAAGTGAGGTGATGCAGCGCAAATGGAATAGGTAAATTTATGGTTTATTTTTTTATTTATTTTTCACATTTTTGAACTGCCCATTTATAATAGTTAATTGCTACTCTCCAATCTCCAGTTTCTACTCAAGCAAGGCTGGAGTTTAAATTGGGGAGTCTAAATTGAGGACATTTCTAGCACCACTTTTGAGAATGACAGATATAGCTCTAAAAACCTAGATTGTACCATCTCACATGGCCTGAAGTTACTACAGTATATGGGCCAAGCGCCACCAACAAAATGTGTCAGCCACAAGTGTCCTATTTCAGGCTTCAAATTCACACTCACAATAGTTAGGTGAAAACAGCAATTTACTTAAGGCTGAGCAGATAACAGCAGACAAGGGAAGGAAGGAATCTACATTTCTCATAGAGAAAACTTGTTTGAATAGACGGTTTCACTTTCAATGAGGGTTTGCAGAAGAGAAGTCAAAATCCAATCTGAAGTTCAGGCAGCAAAGTCAGGTTTGTTAGCCAATCCAAAGTCAGAGTTTCATCAGCAAGGCTCACATGAATGACACCCCAGAACATGATATTAGAGAGCTGTTTCTAACAAAGCAACATAGATCAGGGCTGCCAGTTTTTTTTTCTAATGAAGAGAGCATTAGGCAAGGAGCCTCACTGAGTATCTTTGCTCTGTTCTCCATTCTTCATGCTAAGTCCAAGGGCTTGGAATCATACTTCATCATCTGACAATAACATCCAGCTGTTCTGAGGGTGCCTGCATTTGATCAGCCTCAGTATGTCCTGAGGCTGGCATTCCACAGGTTCAGTGAAGCAGCTTCTTTAGAGTAAGAGTCTGAATCCTTGGCTATGGTACCAAGTCCCTGAAAGAGTTTGATGGCGGCATAGATACAAAGGTTTCATTTGTAGGATGGAATTGCAAAATGGTCAAGGTACTCCTTTGCCAAATTGCACAGGTAGCCCTCCTCTCATTGGCTTTGGCAAAGTATTTGAAGATGTTAAGTTACACAATTGTGCAGTTGTTGATAGACCAGCTAAGGGTTGTGAATCTTTTAGACAATATCATTATCAAATGTTTTTGATGATTGATCCTCAATTATTGTCTTGGCAACATTGGATCAGGGCGCTCATTGCATTCTTTAAATTCCTGCCTGAGCAGGGGGTTGGACTAGATGACCTCCAAGGTCCCTTCCAATTATTATTATTATTATTATTATTATTATTATTATTATTATTATTAAATTCACTTGTATTAGATAATAACAGGATTGTCTACCATATAGAAAGATTGGCAGAAACCAGTTTAGTGGCATGAATGTAGCTGGCTTCTAATTGCTGGATAAGATAATTAATATAGAGGTTACCTTTATTAATAAACAGTGTGATCATATGGCATGCTAGCTAGAATATACTGTTAATCTACTGCTTAACAATATCTCTTGTACTAGTCAGGGGGATCTTGTGAGTGTCTTGGATTAACCCAGGATCCATGTCATAGGAGGCTTGACTCTAAGAGCTGATTGACATGACAAACTCAACCAGCTCTAGTATTAGCCATTGTTCACTTCTTGAGTCATGCATGATATCCTTTCCCTGCCCCCAGAAAGCAACCTCCACCTGTCTTTTCCTGCTACAAATCTAAAGTAGTACATTCCAACTTAAGGATAATTGAACTAATTTTATTGCTCGTAATGCCTCATTTCATGGCAGGCCATTCCAGATACTGTTGTGCACTGTGGTGGCAAGACAACTCCCAGTTGCTGGTCTTTGCTCCCTACCACATATTATTACAGGTTCTTTAAGGTGAAAAGCTGGGCTTTGTTCTTTTCCTGCTATCAAAGAGATAAATCATAGATCTTTTTTTTTCTTTAAAAAAAGATCAGCTAAAATTGGCAAGGGATCTGCTACTTTCTCTTCTAGCCCAAGTGACAGGAGAAATGGTTAAATGTTAGTTTTTCTGTCTTTATCTCTTTTCCTTTCCTTTTCTTCTCCAGTCTTGGAAGGATAAAGAAGCAGGCGAGTTCACCAATTACGGTTGTGGTAGACATGGTCCACACAGAACATTAAGCCATTTCTGTATTCAAAGCAAAGGAAGCGGTGGAAATCTGGACACAATTTCTCAAACTGGCTTCACTCCCAGTCAGTTTACGCAGAGAGAAGTGCAACCATTTAAGGCTGCAGTGTAGAAAAGTTCTAGGACTGTCCCTTCATGAATCACATCTTCTGTAATGGGCACAAATGTCTCCAGGCTAACTTCTGGCCTTACTCTTGCAGCAGACTAGGGAATGCTCTTCGTTGAAAGCCATTGCTCCCATTTTCTTATCATTTAGAACAGCTCCCCCCAACCTTTTGGGCACCAGCAACCGGTTCCGTGGAGAGAGATCTTTCTGCAGACCAGAGAGAGCATGGTTTTCATGTGCTACCTGCATCTTGTGGATGGGGCTTTGCTTGTTTGTGTGGACTGGTTGCTGGCATGCTGTGGACCAGTGCTGGTCCATGAACTGGGGGTTCGGGAGCACTGATTTAGAATATGCGTAAAAAGCCACCTCTTTTAATAGCAAAACAGCAAATGTTCATGTTGAATATGCAGCGGACAATAGTCCCTGTGTTGCTACATCTTTTTGAGCTTTGTGATCTCAGGTTCCATTTTATTTCATGTTAGACTCTAGCAACTGAGAAAATTGTCTTGCACTACCTCTACTCAGCAGTAAACTGGCCAGTGTTGGATTTTTGGGAAGCATCACTTACCACCTAGCAAAGAGGATAAAGAAGCAGAAAGCCAAGACAATGGAGGTGAGCATATCCATTACCATAAGCCAGAACACTCTGGAACACAAATTATGCCATATTTAAGTTTGGTTCTTGGTTGTTTATTTCTGTTAAGCCTGCAATGGAGCAGGTTCAGGGAGGTCAAAATCAGCAAAATGGTAGGTGGAGCATTTCAATGCAAGATTATTTGTTTATTTCAGTCCATGTACATAGTGAACTCTATGCATATGCACCTGCAATGTTTTCAGTAATATATAATATCAACAGTTAAGGCAGAGGTCCCCAATCTTTTGAGCACCAGGGATCGGTTCTGTGGAGAGAGGGTTTTTTTTTGTGGACTGGAGGGGGCGTGGTTTCATGTACTGCCTGCATCCCACAGATGGGGCTTTGCTTATTTGCGCAGACTGGTTTCTGGCATGCCGCGGCCCATTGCCAGTCCACAGACCACGGGTTGGGGACCCCTGAGTTGAGGTAAACTTACCTTGTCAAACTATCTTGGGGAGGAAATGAACTGTAACCTATTGCAAATCCATGCAGTTGTTCAAGTCTCGGGAACCACTAAAAAAATATTGCTCCAGATTCTATATTCTCAGACTGAATCCCTTAGGAAAGCCCTTTAACTCCAGTTTCCCAACCACAGGGATGCAGCTAGGTGAGTTTAGACTACGCTACCAATATTATGGGATGTATCTGTAATCATGCTTATCCCCTCCTAACTACAAAATATTTTAAAATAAGAAAAGGTTGTGCAACTTTGTAGCTGCGTTTCTGTAATAGTGTACTGCCTCATTGCTTGCTATTCTCTGAGTGACCACTAATGGAAGCCTTGGGAATGACACCCTTGACCCCAACTGTGCTAGTGACAGGGACTGTGTGGAAGAAAAATTGCCTGGATTATTGCGCCTCACTGAATTGACCACGACATCTGCCATATGCTGATAATCAATGGGAAATATGCCTCATTTTAAACAAGGGATGAGTAACATGTGTCCCTCCAGAGGTTGCTGAAGTCCAATTCTATCATTGCTAGGCTGCATGGCCAATGGCAAGGGATGTTGGGAATTGTAGTCCAACAACTTCTGGAGCACCACAGGTTGTCTGTTATATGCTGGACCAGGGGTAAGCAACTCTGGCTCTTTTATGACTTGTGGACTTCAACTCCTAGAATTCCTGAGTCAGCATGGCTGGTTCAGGAATTCTGGGTATTGAAGTCCCCAAGTCATAAAAGAGCCAAGGTTGCCTACCCTGTGCTAGACCATAACATAGTTTGTGTGCAGCTTAGCAGGATGGACTATCCTTTTTTTAATCAGTTAAAACTTTATTTAGTAACAACATAGCATACAGAAATAGAGTCGAAGATATACAGTATTTTCATTTCCCTTTTTAAAAAAGACACTACTCTGTTTATTTTAAAGATATACAGTATATTTATTTCCCTCTTTTAAAAAGCACAGCAACAATACTCTTTATGGTTTACTTTATTGCTTTTTAGTCTTTACTATAATCCTTTTATTTTCTTCAAAACAAAAGTGGTTTTTTTTTAAATAGAGATTTTTGGAATAGGGCGGCATAGAAATCGAATTAAATAAATAATAAATAAATAGATATCTGTGAATGAACAGATAATTGCAGAGGTAAACTATTATCAATCAATATAATATTAGTAAATTATACCAAAGTAGATTATTTTTATGAAAAAAGAAACATCAATTCTTAAGCTTAATGCCAAACTCTCCACTGTATTATTATAGATGCCAAAAAGAAAAGAAAAAGAAACCCAGCCCTAAACATAATATAGGTACAGATCATGCCAGACAAATCTTATTGCATTCTTTGACCAAGTGACAAAATTAGTGGATCAGAGGAATGTTGTGGCTATAATTTACTTGGACTTCAGTAAAGCATTTGATAAAGTAGACCACAACCTACTACTTGATAAGATAGAAAAATGTGGGTTAGACAGCATCACCACCAGATGGATTCGTAGCTGGCTGACCGGTCGTACTCAGCGTGTGGTCCTCAATGGAACTGCATCTACATGGAGGGAAGTGTGTAGTAGGGTGCCCCAGGGCTCTGTTCTGGGCCCAGTGCTCTTCAACATCTTCATCAATGATTTGGATGAGGGGATAAATGGGAAACTCATCAAATTTGCAGATGACACCAAGCTGGCAGGAATAGCCAACACTCCAGAAGACAGGCTTAAGATACAGAAGGATCTTGACAGACTTGAACATTGGGTGTTATCTAACAAATGAAATTCAATGGTGAAAAAAGTAAGGTTCTACATTTAGGAAAGAAAAATGAAATGCACAGGTATAGTATAGGTGGTACCTTGCTCAATAGTAGTAACCTTGAGAGGGATCTTGGAGTCCTAGTGGAAAATAACTTAAATATGAGCCAGCAGTATGCTGCAGCTGCAAAAAAGCCAACATAGGCTAGGCTGCATTAACAGAGGGATAGAATCAAGATCACATGTAGTGTTAATACCACTTTACTATACCTTGGTAAGGCCACACTTGGAATACTGCATCCAGTTTTGGTCACCACGATGTAAAAAAGATGTTAAGACTCTAGAAAGAGTTCAGAGAAGAGCAACAAAGATGATCAGGGGACTGGAGGCTAAAACATATGAGGAACAGTTGCTGGAATTGGGTATGTCTAGTTTAATGAAGAGAAGGATGAGCTGTGACATGATAGCAGTGTTCCAATATTTCAGGGGTTGGTTGTCACAAAGAAGAGGGAGTCAAGCTATTCTCCAAGGCACCTGAAGGCAGGACAAGAAGGAAACTATGCAAACTAACCAAAGAGAGAAGCAACCTAGAACTAAAGAGAAATTTCTTGACAGTTAGATCAATTAATCAGTGGAACAACCTGCCTCCAGAAGCTGTGAATGCTCCAACACTGGAAGTTTTTAAGAAGAGACTGGACAGCCAACTGATTTGCAATACTTGTTGGGATAAGTTTTAGAAATCATACTCTACATATTTGTATTTCTCTGGGTGCATAATATATAATATCTGTGTGGACTATATTTTGGGGGCCTTAGCATTATGTAGGAAAATAGCCCCTAATGAGCTTGGGGCCTAGCTTCACATAAGTCAGTGCTCTGAGAGTTCCCAGCTGATAACCTGGCTGGAAATTCTTGGAGTTTTAGTGCCAAGGTATCTAATATGCACCAGATTGGACAAGACTCTTGAAAATGTGATTGGAAAAGAATAAATCCTGTGAAAGAGGAGGTGGCTCAAATTTACTCTGTGTGCTGGGTGTATCCATTTCACTCACATTTCAATGGTCTCATCAGTCCCAGATTTAGGAAATTGAAAGATTGCCATTAAGGCTGATTCTAAGAGGAACCAACAGTGTAATCTTAAACATCCTTGTTTAAAATTAGATATCATTGAGTTCCTCTGGATTTGTTCCCAGAAATATGCAAATCGATTGCAGCCTAAATGAAATTTGACATCAACAAAACTGAATATTATATTTAGGGTCTGTGCAAAAAGGGAAATTACTTTCTTTTGCAGTACAGTTCTGTAGTCCTTTTTCTATCCTAGGATTTAACTTGAATTTTCTCTCATGCCCTTCATCCTTAATATATTAAATGGGATTGTTTTTCTTATTTATGTACTCATTCAGCATGTTTTCTTAGAAGAGTATCTCATTATGATCAATAGATCTTACCTTCATGTAAGATTTCTTTAATTAAATGCATACCTTCTGTCTGATACAGACCTCGGTGATCCTTCTCCAATATGCAGTGGTGAGCTTAAAAGTGTTGGACAAAAACTGGAATCATAATATTTTGGAATACATTGGTAAAATTTTTGTTCTTTGATATAATGTTTTTTTTATAAATGCCAGATGCTTTCCTGGAATCACAGCAAAATAAATAAATACATAAAAGTTTTTCTTATCAGCTACCTTATCCTTTTTTCTGGAGAAGCCAGTGACTCTCTTCCCAAATTATAAATACCAAGTTTCTATATGCAGTCACCGAGACATATCCCACTGTACTTTTATATGTCAGTCAACAGATAAAAGGGATTTTCTTTGTCATTGTACTATGAATGGATCTTAATTTAAATCTTATCTTCCATATTTCCAAAACATGCTGTAACTGTGTTGCCGAGTCATAAAATTCAGTAAATCTTTGTGTAAGCAGATTTGAGTTACGACACAAACCCTTTGCAGCCACCCACAGTTCATTGTCGGGTTTAGAACGCCCTTAAAAATCTGTTTCCAATTGTACGGAAAACCTTTGAAATTTGGCATAGCTTATTAGAACACATTTTTTTTTAAAAAAACTTGAGTCTCATATTTGGGCTGCAGCTGCAGCTGCTTTTCAAACTGCTTTGGAAAAGTTAGTGACCAACATTCAGGAGAGCAAGAAGCGCTAGGACTTTTTAAGACAACGAGAAGCATGAAGGTCTGTAAAACAAAAAGAAAACTTGAGTATCGGAATCTGGACAATTTAAATTGTATCTGGTGCTCCACTGTGGAGAAATGCTTGATGCCTAAGCACGCTCAAGCAAGAAAAGAAAGAAATGGATAAAAGTTGAAAGCAAACTTCAAGATTTGTGTAGTTGGCAGGACTTAACTAAAATTGTTGCAGAAATGCTGTAACTTGGGAGGAAGGAAGGAAGGAATGAACTGAAAATTTGGGCTTGTTTTTTCCCCCCTGCAGGTTCAGATGAAAATCCTAGTTGGCGTGCTCTCCTGTCTTTTGCTCTCTTTATTAATTCTGTGCATTGTGTTAATTCCTGCAAAAGGTATGTTAACTTTGGAGGGGAGGGGTGGGGAGAGAAATATTTCCTTCATTTTGCATCATTGGAAGTATTTGCAGAGAATTTTTTTTTTGATGGAATTTAGGATGTATGCATGATAGCCTATCTTACCAACACCCTAATTTGTACAGCATTTATGCACACACACACTCATCCCCCCCCTTTAATCTACTGTATTTAGTGATATTTGTGCAGATGTTTGTAACTCTTCAAAATCACAACTGTGACTGATAACATTTAGAAATACCGGACAGATGTGTCCTAATCCAAGTAAAAAAGCGATGTTTGGAGGTATCAATGCATGGGATCTTATCAAATGATATAGTTGCCTGCATTAACTTTGCAGTGCCTGGAAGCCAAGGTTTTTCAGTCGAGTTGCAAACTCTATATTAAACAACCTTGTCTCATGCACTGTTTTCTGTTGGGCACAGTAAGATCTGTTACACAGCTAGTCCTTGACTTACAACCGTAAATGAGCTCCAAATTTCTGTTGCTAAGCAAAACAGCTGCTAAGTGAATTTTGCCCTATTTTATGACCTTCCACAGTTGTTAAAATTTAAGTTAAATTAACTGAATCGCTGCAGCTGTTAAGTTAGTAACATGGTTGTCAAGTAAACATGGCTATCCCATTGACTTTGCTTGTCAGAAGATGATCCAAAGGTGCAAAGGGTGATCATGTGACCCTGAGACACTAAAACCATCATAAATACATGCCAGTTGCCAAGCATCTGAATTTTGACCGCTTAACCGTGGGGGATGCTGCAACGGTTGTAAGTGAAAAATGGTCATAAAGTCACTTTTCCAGTGCCATTGTAACTTTGAACAGTAATTAAACTAATGATTGCAAGTCGAGAACTCCCTGTAATATGCAAGTACTAGAGTTTTAATATGGCTTATCTTTCTTACCCAACTTTTTACTTCACATACACCTCAGGTTGCCTTCCTCATGCAGATTTGAGTCAAATCATTGGGTACTTGAAATCATTCCTCTTTAAAAAAAAAAAGTTCAGAAAACAGTTCATTTCTCCCATGAAGACTTGAGACAGCCTTAAAAAATGGAAATTAAAACCACTTACTAAAGAAGTATGCATGTGCATACCCACCCATACACAGCTGCATTTTTCATTAGGCTATTATTTAAAATTTGCTATATTGGTATAAGCAGTATATTTAGCAGGGGGGAAAAAACCTCTTCTAGTAGTTCTATATTTATATATAATATACAGACCTTAAACCTCCTCAGCTGTGCCAGTGTCTGTTTGACCCAAATTAATGTTGTCTGGGAAGAAGCATTAAGTGCTACTTTGAACAGTTCTAATTCATCTTTTCTCATTGCCAAGAGGTTCCATGGGTGAAACTCTTAAATGATGATTCTGGAATCTGGAACCTTTGGCAAGCCTATCTGCCAACTCACTACATATTTCATTGCTGGAAGTGAGCTAAGAAGTATTTAAGTGTTAATAATTCTGCATGCAGTCTCTTTTTGTTAATTGCAGACAGTTCTAAAATACCAATATTTCAGCCCCGTAGTGGCTGGAACCAAAAATAACTCATCAGTGGTTTTAGGACTTGTGGTGTCACAGTGGTTAGAATGCAGTACTGCAGGCTACTTCTGCTGACTGCCGGCTGCCAGCAGTTTGGCAGTTCGATTCTCACCGGCTCAAGGTTGGGTTAGGTCTGTTTCTTTTGAATGGTTTGTATCCTTCTGTCAGTACATTCTAGTCATGGGTTTCATCCCACCAAGTTTCAGGATTGGCAACTATATCACACCTGCCCTTGTGTAGTAGTATTTCAAGTTCACCCTGTTTGTTCCCTGAATTTTGAGCATTAGTGTACAGGCATCTGAGTACTTTATGGCTGATCTTCCTACATCTCCTACTTTGCATCTGAATTTTTCTTCCTTCCCTTCCCTTCACTCCCTACCTCCTAGTTTCGTTGGTTGTCTAGGGTTTTTTGCTTGGAATTAGGTCCTAAAGATTGGTCTCACAATCACACACACATACCAATTTTAGTTTAAAGCCCTTCTGATAAGTTGAGCCTGTCATTTTCCAAATATATTCTTCCCGGTTCTTGTGAGGTGCATCGCATCTGTTCTGATATGATAGTGATATTTGGGTATATAAATTCCCTTTTGTGTTTATTTGTCTTGACAGTTTTCTTCTGCATTAGTGCTGGTGAGGAGCTATGTCAACAATGGAAGTGACATGTTTATTCTATAGTAACTAATAGTTATTTATTTGAGGAGGAAGAATCCAAGCCTTATCATTTACAAAAACACAGATATGCTCACACACCTGTTAAATTTAAGATGCTTTTGTATTGCAAAGGGCAACAGTCATTAAACCAGAAAGGCGTGAAGGAGCTAATAGTTAAAAGTGATTGTAGAGAGTAGAGAGGCTGTAGGAGAAGTTTAGATCTATATTAAGTGGAATTATGGATTCCTTCTTCTCTTCAGTTAACCTTATGTTATATTTGGGAAGAAGCCCTAATTTAATTCAAAAAAAGAATAATATTCTTTCGAAGTAAAAATAATAAAACAAGCACCAGTAACAAGTGCCCCAGTGGGGGGAGGGTCACAAAGTCAAGATGGTGGCCAAAGCGACACAATAGAAGCCTGTCCTTTTTACAGACATCACAGTGCATGTTAAAAAGGGGGCAGAGTTTTTATTGTGTAATCATGATTGCCATCTTGGCTTTTTTTTAAACCTTATTCATCCAGGAATACCCCTGATTTCTAATAGTTGTTGGTAGTTGCAGTTGCTTCATGGTATAATGGCAGAATATTAATCAAAGCTGTAACGAGCTTTGCCACTATACAACTTCTTAGATTTACAGCATACGACAGTACAAATTCAAGTGGAATTTGCCCATGATCAATACCTTTTACATTTGAATTGTGCTTTTTTAGGAAGAAATCAGAGCAGGAGAAGAGAGTTCACAAAACTGGAAGGGGAGGAATCACTGTTCATTCCACTTTGCATCTGGTCTAGAGGAAGTGGCAGTGCACAGCCATGAGCTGACCTATGCTTTTCTTGCATGAAAGAACCACAAGAAGCTACAAATTCTTCTTTCTTCATTGCATCTTGGGTAGAGTTAAAGAACCTCTGGTTGAGGTGGGTTCCTACCCTTAAGGATTAGTATTCATGTTGAGTTTTCAAGGATAGGCTAGAATGGAACTTCTTGAATGACAAAGTCATGATAAGCATCTGGAGGATACAGCTGATGGACTCAACTGGTGCTGAGCATGACATATGGAAGATTGTTACCAAATGGAAGTGCACTAAATAGCATAAATTAACAAACAAAATGGAAAACATAGCAATAGCACTTAGACTTATATATTGCTTCACAGTGCTTTACAGCCCTCTCTAAGCAGTTTACAGAGTCGGCATATTGTTCCCAACAATTTGGGTCCCGATTTTACTGGCTTCGGAAGGATGGAAGGCTTGGTTAACCTTGAGCTGGTCAGAATCAAACTCCTGGCAGTGAGCAGTGAGTTAGCCTGCAATACTGCATTCTAACCACTGTGCCACCACACCAAAAAAACATAGATTTGTTACATATCTGCAAAACTAAAGGGAAAAGGAAGGTTGTGCAGAACTAACTAGGATCTTTGGTCCTTTGGAGTGAAGTTGATGAGCGCATGTGAGGAAGTGAAGGTACAGGTTTCATTATGAAAGAAAAAGCTCAGATATATGCACTGCTTTAAAAAAAAAAAAAGGTGCCAGAACTCACACACGTCATACAACCCGCCTTGCCTACCCTATAAGGTTCCATCCAAAAAAGGTGCCAGAACTCTGTTCTGGGCATTCTATGAGAAAAAAAGCTCTGGATATATGTCAGAATATATGAATTGGTGTTCCTCAAGGTTGTTGAGAGTGGATATGAAAGGATAAATCTATAGGTTGGCAGTAATTGCATGTTATGCGCCAGGAATGAAAGAATCAAAGATGAATTCTGGGAGAAATTGTGCAGTGTTCAGAATCAACATAGATGATGATGAAACATTGCTAGGTGATATGAAATATCAATGGGAGTAAGTATAGAGAGAACAGAAAAGTTATTGAATCATTTAGGGACCCAAGAATGAATGAGAACGATGACTCTTTGGTGAATATTTGTTCAGAAAAAAGTTTGTTTTGAATATTGATACAAGCATCAGTTAATTCAAAGAAATGACTATAATTCTAAAGGATTATTGATTTGGTTGTTTATTATGAAAATTTGAGAAATTCAAATAAAGATACCAGAATGGTGACTGGTAAAGAATGTAGACATTTTTGGAGTGGATTTTATGGGAAATTGACATGGGAGAAGAGAAAATAAATTGAAGTAAAACCACACTGGAAAAGTATGAGTTCTGTATGACAAAAGTATAGGAGAAGATAAATTTTCCAGTAGAACAAATGGGAAGTGGATATAGAAAAGAAGGATGTTAAAAGCTGCTTTGGAACTTAGTGAAAAGAATAATATTACAACATGCCAGAAAATGTTGGGTGAATTTTTTTATTAAAGATAGGGAAATGAATAAGAACTGAATCCTTTTCAAAAGAGGCAAAATTAGCTATGCATAATAACGTGCTTCTACCGTCTTTTTATATAGAAGTGAGAGTCAGGTTTGCTAGGAGAAACATAGAAGTAAGTTAAAAGCCAAGGAAATGGAAAATTGAAGAAGTATGTGTGTAAAATAAGAAAAAGCAGTGTCAAGCATAAATTGGTGATGCATGGATGAATATGAATAAATTCAGGAGTGATTAGAACAAAAGAAATAAGTTGAGGTGCTTGGTTATATTTGTTTTTGTTTAACATTTGTTTTATAATTTGATGATTGTTCAAATTTGTTTTATCTTAAAACAAAGTTGTTTTAAATTATACAACAAAATTATTCATATTTGATCAAATTATAAAACAAATATGTGAAGGAAGAACGAATGGATTGAGGAGAAGAGGAAAACAGGAAGTCATGGCTGAATAGAATAATAGAATAGAATAATAACTGTGTCGTCACTTTGAAAGTACACTAATCGGCATACATCAAAATGAAATTTCATTGCATTCAGCTCTCAAAGGGACACCATCATCTATACACTCACATAAATAGGACAAAAATAAATAAATACAGAATTATGCATAAAACCCACATATATTATATGACATATAATATAATAAGGGAGATGATGAGGTCTTAAAAAAATAGAAAGGTGAGAAGCTTAAAGGCAACATGTGAAACCGTGTATGGAGGTGAGGGAAATCAGTGAGAGTTTGCAAGAATAAAAAAGATTGGATAAGTACAAATTATGAAATGTATTTGGTGTAAACTAGTTTAAATTATATTTCATGTTCTTTTTCTTATACCATGCCTTTAATTTCTTACTCCTGGCTATTTCTTACCCCTTCTCCAAGCTCTGCATAATGAAAAGAAACAGCATGATGGATGTGCCTGTGTTTACACATGCAGTTGCACCATCCATGTATGTACTGTTGCATCAAATTGTACACAGTCCCTTTATGCTTTGTCTTCCGAACCACTGTTTTTTTTATAAACATGATGAATTTCCCTAAGTTTTCTGAATCATCAGTCACATGAGAGGCAAAGAACAGAAGTTTCCACAAATAAGTATGTAACAGTAATTTATGTAGGTCAATAAATTATTCAGAGCTTAAGGATAATAACATGTATTAGCAAGTGACTCTGTGATTATAATAGAAATACTGGTGAAAAGAGAATGCAGAGTCTAATTTGTGTCTGTTTTCCTTCCCGAGCTCCTGGTGAAATGGCTGATGCAACAGATTACATGATTTATTGCAGGAAATTGTAACAATTTCAGAATCTGTTCCCTAGAATCTATTTCTTAATAGAACTTTTTCTTGGTGTTCTTGGTGAATTACTGCTTTGTGTATTTAGCCTGGTTAATTTCAAGTTAAACAGACATCTTTCTGAAACTTTAGGTTAGAGGGTTGCTGTCCAATGTTTATCCTTCACTCCCACCCACCCCCAACCTTCACAAGAGTTTGCTGCTTTATGAAAATGACTCGTGGTTTTTGCAAAAAAGTGAAAATGAGGAACCCCAAAGCATAGCTATCTGCCATTATTGTATTAGTTAAATACAACAATATATACAGTACAATTTTGATTGAGTAAACCAAGGACAATCATGGCAAAACTACAAGAATGGCAAGTACTGGATTTCTGGCTATTCAACTGTACTGTTCATTAGTGACTTTCCTCGTTTTTTTATTTTATTTATTTATTATTAAATTTCTATACCGCCCCTCTCCCGAAGGACTCGGGGCGGTGTACAGCCTTAAAATTTAAAAAAAAACATATAAATGTACAAAATTTAAAATATTTAAAAATAAATTAAACAAATTAGGCCATAAAATCCCATATAAAACCCAATATCGTTCTTCTTATATATATTTACAGTATAGCAAAAGTATTCCGCAAAGAAAAACAAAAATGGAATTTCATCTGGTTTTCTAATACTCATCCATGTCAAAATAATGTCATGATTTTCCCATAATATTTCGAACACCTTGAATCTATTGACTGCTGATGTTAATACATATGTGAATCTCAGGGTACCTTTGTTGAGGTCCATAATACATGCATTTCTCCACTATTTGAAATGCACGAGCCAAAGTTTCATGTTGCTAGTGGCGTGCACATTGTAAAAGTTTCATGCTATTAGCCTTGAGTGATTGCCATTCACATGCTAAAAATCATCTTTATCAAATGTTGGAAATGCATTTTTTAACATTAAGTATTCAACATTATTCAACTTACAGAAACAGCATTCCAGAAATAATTTAAAGTCTGCCGGACTCCAAACATCTCTGAGTAGCTTACCCTTTAAAAATAAGAAAACAGTATAATTTTAAAAAATAGATCATGGACATCCAGAATATATACTGTACCAAGAAAAAACTCAGCACCACTCTGCCCCAAGGCCTGGGTGGCCAGCCAACCTTCCAGGGATTTTTGAAGCTAAACCCAAGCGGACTTCTAGCAGAATGCTATTCCATAAGGAAGGTATAATAACAGATGATCCGTGCTTCCTAGGTTCTGATAAAAGACATTATTTAATTGAGTCAACCTGGAGCATACACATTCTGTCCAATCTTACTGGGCAAAACCAATCAAAGATAAGTGGCGCTCAAACAACTAGGCTTATTTTTCAAATGAGTTGAGGATTGTACATCTTGCATCATTTCGATCTTACATACTTTTCCTACTTGATTTCTTTTTAACTATAACCTCCATGAACCTGAAATTGCTACCAATTCAAAAAGCAAAAAAATATATATAGCATTCTAGGTGCAATTTCTCTGTATTGTGTGAACTGTTGTTAATCTATCGTCTTTGTCTCGTTTCTGAAGATGAACACAAACGAAATAATTCCAGACCACTTACACTGGATGAGTATTTAGATGGAGATTTTAATTATAAAACCTTTTCTCCATACTGGGTTTCAGGTACGTGAAATTAATTTGGAATTACAGGATAATATGGGGCAGTGATGGAACATGGAATGCTTTTTTAATCTTTATTTTTTTAATGTAAGGGTTATATTTTATTTTTTTATTTTATGGAATTGTTTGGGCTTCAGTTGTGGTTTCTTAACCTCAGTAGTGCAAAGACAGTGGAGGGGCAGAGTGCATAGTAACTCAAACAATTGACTAAATCAATAAGCCTATTTAAAATGTATAGAGAATTGGAAGACTTGAGATAATTAGCAGTGATATTAAAGAATCATTGAGGATCCAAGATCTGTAAGATTAGCTTCCGAGATAATTGTAGATAAAACCATTGCAGCATATAAAACCCAAAAGTTCTTTGTGAGGAACAATTTACATGTGATATGAAGATGATGATGATGATCTCGCTTCCTTGAATAATCATGATTCTTCTACAAATGTATACAGCTAAGAAGTGTTAACAAGTGCCCAGAACTGCTAAATCTGCCATTCTCTGGAGTATTTTATTTAAAACCACAGAGTTTCTAGACTTGATCAGAACCTAGATAATTAGTCTAAAAACTTAATTCCTAATTCAGTGTTTCATAATCTCTGGAGCTTTTAAAACAATAAGCAACATCATTTGCATGATTTATTTATTTTTTTCGGTGTAGGCAAATTGCCTGATACTAATGAATTATTTTTTCTTTGCTTATTTTTATAAAGCAGTTACATGATAGAAGACAAAAATAGGGACGATGTGTCAATTTATGTTCTGTTTTATTTTTGTGAATGCATAAAGTTAAAATTGTCATATGTTATGCATTTGGTACGTATTTTAATGGACTTGCAATTTAGATGAATATTCAGTTTTTATTTTAAAAAGCCCCAATATAGAAGTTATACATCGTTTTCATGAGTATATGTATTTTTATGTAGATTTTTTCATATATATATATATAGAGAGAGAGAGAGTAAAAGCTGGAAGTTTAGAAAGTCTGCTTATAAACCTAGTTGTTTTTGCGCTCTGCTCATTGAGTGCGTAATTGACCCCTCCTCTTAATATGAATATGCCTGGGATTCAATATATATATATATATGAATTACAAGCAAAATATTAAAGAAGCATTAATAATAATCAAGTACTCGCCCTAGTACAAAAATGGGACATCAATCAAATTTTAAAAGTTTAGGTATAAGTTAGAGCAACAATGCAAAATTTACCTTCAGTTGTGAGCTGAATCAATTTATTCCCTATCTCTACCAAGAGCATTTGAGATTTTTTTAATCTCTGCATATATTTGATTTTTCTCAGTTTTGATGTCATTTTTGCCTGTTCAGAATTACAAAATCAAAGCACCATTTTTTAACTTTCACCTTTCCTCCTTTTTACTTACATTAAAATTCCTTGCCTATAGTTTTGAATAAGCAATTAAATGCATGATTGCCTGAGATATGCAACAAGATAGCATTTCCATGCAACTTATTGAACAATCTCATTTCTCTTTCCATTTAAGGAAAGGAATATCTTCATCAATCTAAAGATGATGTCATCCTTCACAATGTCGAATCAGGGCAGTCGACCACTATCTTGAAAAATAGCACTGTTGTATGTATGGCTGCTATTTCAAAATTGATGAGTTAATTTATCTAAGTGATGGTTGTGTATTGGCTACTATTTGATGCTTTAATCTTTCAGAAAGAAGTGAATGCCACAAATTATGCAATGTCCGCAGATCAGAATTTTATACTATTGGAAAGCAATTATTCTAAGGTAATTTAAAAAAAAAAGTTGGGAATGGTATTCTATTACATTCAGGGCATTAACGAAAATTTATTGAAGGAATTCATTGGGAAAGGAAGTTGAAGCAAGGCCTTAATTTACCGTATTCCTTCATCATCCTTTCAATCTTAGTCTCCATAATAAAACAATCATTACTGCAAAGTAGACGGTAGAAATTTCTCATATTTTGCTTTGGGTAAACAATCAGCCCTTCATCCCTGCCAGATTGGCTCTTGTGCACTGTCTTCTAATCTTAAGGAGATTTCCTAGGGCCTAAGGGATAGGTAGATAAGCTCTTAAGAGATGAATTGAATGGAGAGGAAAGCTAGACCCTTGGCTCCGTCATTAATTTGGTAAGAGAATTAATACTTTTACTAGAAACCCTGTCTTGTTCTTTTCTCCCCTTGCAAGTTATGTACCCAGAGAGTAGCCACTGTGGAAATTAAACAGCATTATGTGTCACCCAGAAGATTTCATTAGCTTTGTGCAATCGTTTATTCAGGACAATGATATGAGCAGCATACAAATGTAATAAATAAATAATTTTTAAATAAATAAATTCAGCTTGGCTAAAGGATGGGGAGAAAGGGCCAAAGTGCACACATTCATGGACACACATGGACACAAACTTTGCTTCCAGTGTCCTATCCCTACCTGATCACTCCACATTTATGCCATATTAACACATAAGATATAAAGGGCACTTCATTTTTATGTCCAAGAAAGCAGACTTCTGATTGCATTTGGATTTGTGCTCGGAAAAATGGGAACAGAAACAGAACCTTCTTCTCCACAGGGCGTGGGTCATGGTGCTGAGAGGGATGGCATGATGAAAATAGTGCTTATCTGCATGTGTTCACTTTTATTCTTTTACCACTTGCATGGGTACTTGCACAGGGTCATTACACATTGGAATGTACAGTATGTAGGCATGAAAGACTAGGTCCACACAAGTTCCAATTAAATTGATATTACTGCTAATAATGTTGCGCACAGGAATCTTCTTAATTAACGGTTAGCAGCTGCTTGGAGTTAGTTGAAGGTTAATGTAATTCAAGGGAGGTTCGGCTTAGTTTGGCTGTAGCTACATAGAGATTCTAGGCTGATCCCTCTTTTGACTCCACCCCCAGAGGCTGCCACTCCTCTTACAAGCATCTTATTATGTTCCACATTTGAAAAACCTTCCAAGTAATGATAAAATTCCATGGCAGCCACACAACATTTAAGAATAGCTAACCATATACAGTATATTGTTATGCCCATCAAGATTCCATAATCATAATGCTGTTCAATGTCTAAATCAGGGCTTTTCAACCTTTTCACCCATTGTACCACTTTTAGGATATGGCAACATCCGAGTACCACCAGACGCCTAGGAAGGTGTCAAAAACTTGATGACCCTGCCCAAAAAGGGGGGGAAAATGATAAAGTACAGGTAGTCCTCAACTTACAACAGTTCGCTTAGTGACTATTCGAAGTTACAATGGCACTGCAAAAAGTGCCCCCCAAGCCACAGCCGAGCAAGACACTTGCCTGTCTGCCCAGCAGCGCTCTTCCTCCTGTCCGAGGTTTTCATTGTTGCGAGCATTTCTGTTGAGGATTGGCAGCCGGGGTGGGGTGGGGGGTGTTTGGTTTTTATTCCCCCCATCTGCTGGGTGGTTGCAGCAGGTTTTGGTCACTTCACATGCCCCTTTATATGACTGTCATAAATATGAATCAGTTGCCAAGCATCTGAATGTAAATCACAAGACCCTGGAGATGCTGCAACATTCCAGCTGATTGCTACTTCTTCAGGGCTCAGCAGAAGCACCAGGATCAGTGCCGAGCTCCAGCTGGAGCCTGGCACTGATCCTGGTACTTCCACTGAGCCCTGACAGCCCTGAAGAAGTGCCGATCAGCTGGAAAGCGGCACTGATCCTGGTGCTTCCACTGAGTCCTGACAGCCCTGCAGCTCCAGCCATCTCTCGCTCAGGCTTGTGTGGTGCTGCCACCGGTTCAGCTCATTCCCCTCTCTCGCTCCCACTTTTCTAGGATGGTTGGGTACCACCTGCCAGGTGCCAATGTACCACAGGTGGTACCCATACCACTGGTTGAAAAGCCCTGGTCTAAATCACAAAATGAGAAATTGGTTCCTTTTCTGGAGATACTCTTTACATCAGTAAAAAGCATTTTGAAAAGCTTCTTCATGACTGAAAAATAGTGATGACTGCTCCTAAGTTAGTACCACGGTGGATCCTCACAGAGTTTTTGTGAAAATTGCTTACCTGATTGCATTGTCTTTAATAAAACTGAGATAGTGAGTGGAATGACAACCTCAGGAGAAAGCCTGATGAAGATTAGATAAACTATTTTACATTTAGCAAAAATAATGATTTTTCTCTCCTCATTGTAATCTTTTCAGCTTTGGAGGTATTCTTACACAGCATCCTATCACATTTATGATCTTATATTAGGGTAAGACAGATTTATTTTCCTGTTGATTAAAATCTTAGTAACATTTAAGTTGATGTGATGTTCTTTTTGAGACCCAATAAATCATTTAAGAAAATAGATTTCCAATAGAGTTGTTATCTCTAGTGATATTTCCAAACATCTACTGGAGTGCTTCATTTTGTTCTCCTTTTAAACTGTTTATCAGTCACTGAAAGGCAGCCTTCAATGGGCTGGACCTAACATTGTTGTCAGAATTCAGAACTAATGAAGTAATGGTTTGGCAAGGACTTCCCACTAGCACTGATGATGTTATCGAGTTTGAGTAATGAAATGTCTGCAAGAAAACAACCAAGATTAGAGAAAAGAATGAAGGATTAGGAATTGAACATGTATTAGCTTAGCAAACTCCAGACAACTTGTTGATTGGAAAAATTAACATATGTTGATGAGGGAAAAAAATTAATAAAAAAAAGAAAACAACCAAGAAACCCTCATATAAATTTTCTTAAATAAATAAATGTATGGTTCAATAGCTGTAACTGAGAAATGTCTACAGAATCTGTCATTCTACTTGTGTCTTGTTTGTGGGCTTCTTATAGACTTTTGTAGCACCTTTTATTTCCTTTGTGGTTTCCTACTAAATAGAATAATAATCCCAAAATATTTTGGATATCAAAAAGTTCAGATTCTAACAGTCTGTATCAACATCACCAAAACATCATGTCAACAGATACGCTTACCAATAAAAAACGAACAATAAAGAATGTTTAGGGGAGCATTCATCAACTTTCCTAAAAGTACAAGTTTTAAATTTCATGTAAACACTGCATAATTAATTAGAAATATGAATTAAGAAAACACTATGTCATTCCATGATTTTTTTCCCATTGTAGTGTTTTTGTCAAAGAATATGAGCTACCACATAACATCCAGCATATCTCCTGGTCGCCTGTTGGTCACAAATTGGTCAGTAATTAATGCAGTGTCACAATAATATTCCTTCTGGTTGAGTCTGATGTGCCTTCAGTGTTTTTTCAGGCATCACTTATTTCTGTTTATCAAGAATACTTAAGAATGTTAAATATTGACAATAGCACTATTAGTAGACAGAGCTAGATGTTATGTTAGAACTGTGCTTTAAGAGAAAGTATGCACTTCAGGATGGATCTGTTATTGCTTGTTCTAGGGAGGCACACTTTTGCTTATCTCAACTTAGATATACCAAATACAGAAACCCAGAAGCTGGATTTCTGGCTATGTTCCTGTAGACCTCTCCATCTTCTCTCCATCTAGCAGACCTTAAGTCACTATTCTTAAGTTAGTCCATCTAGACAAGGTCAAATGGGCTGCAAACCCATTTGGAACTATGATATCAGCTGATTGCCCTCAATAAGTAGAAACATAGGTTAACACAGCACAAAATTAGATTAAGACTGTTCCTGTAAGAGAAATGAGAAAGAAATTGAAAAAAAAAGTGCTTTCCACTCTTTTTCCTATTGAATATTATTTTATTATTATAGACACAAAATGTGAAATCACAGCTGCCAGTTCTTTAGCTGGTGTTGGTCTTCATACTCATTGAGTTCTATTATGTTAAATATATCGCCCCTCACCAACTCCAGTGGATGCTGTAATTGTCATCTTAATTTTTTTTCCAGCCTTTTCATCTCATTTTAAATACTCAGATCCTGCAATCATCAATTCATTTTTTTCTTCTTTCAGCAAAAGTCCATATAAGGGTTCTAGTCTTTTTTTAAAATATTTTTTTTTCTCTGACCAAACTGATTGGCTTCACCATTTCTGCAAGTTCAATTAATTTTATGATCCAGTCTTTCGTTGTAAACATTTCATTGCTTTTCCAACTTTTTGCATACATCTGCCAGGGGAATTCTAGAGTAAATAAGAGGAAGAGATAAAGTATGGTTATCTCCTTTTATTCATATCTTGTAAAATATGACTTCCCTACAGCTTCAGAACATAGCAAGAAGAACTTAAGCCAGACATCTCTTATCTAAGGGCAATCTTAGGTATACTAACACAAAATATTCTTGTGGCATAGTCAGTCTTCTCCAGCCTCATGCTCTCTGCATGTGTTGGACTAAAACTTCATCATCCCTCATAAAGCTTTCAGTCATGATGGCTGAGGTGATAGGAGTTGTAGTCTAACATGTTTGGAAAGTGGAAGGCTTATTAAGTAATGTATTACTATGGGATGGATATGAACATATATAACACACAGGCAAAGCGTTGCTAATCTCATAGGAAGCTGTTGGGTTTCACTTAAAGAACCAGCCTATACCTCCCTACTTTTCAGTGCATGATTCTCCAGAGATTCTTCTCTGTGGCCTGGAAAATAAAACTGGAACACTTTCCTTCTGCAAAGATAAGTGTTTGTAAGGAATGATTTTGAAGTGAGTCCCATATTTAGCAATGCTATATAGTATTTTTGGATTGCATAAATCATTTGTACCTTATACAGATAAAGAAATTGATTTTTCTCCTCCTTCTAGGCTTATGTTTACCAGAATAATATCTATTTCAAACAAGATCCCAGAGAAGCTGCTATTCAAATAACCACAAATGGTTACTGGAATGAAATATTTAACGGAATTCCTGACTGGGTTTATGAAGGTAAATTGCCTTTTAAAAGCAGTGTTATGACTTAGCATGATAAGACTTGAGCAATAAAGTAATGCAGTGACCCCCCCAAACAAGAGTCAAAATCTGTTCTTTATAACTTATTGTTGTGTTAATATTTTCCACAAAGTCTACAGTTGCTCAACATCCGGTCTCTTCCATTTTTCATATTTTTCTGTTGTGTCATTTTTCCTCCTTGTGGCAAAAAATACTTTGTCTCAAAATAGGCTTCATCAGATGTTAGTTGTAAAATTATTTTTGTATTTAGTTTAAGAGACTCTTGCATCTTGTGTATCTGCATTATTAGGAGACAGTTTGTTGTAGTTTTCTTTCTAAAAGACTGTGTTGATCAAAGAGAATAGAATAAAAAGGCGCGGTTATGAACTAAATGCAAAATTGCATTAGAGATGTGAGAAGTAAATTCTGAAAATCTGGAGAAATCAGTAGAATGGCTCCAGGCCTGAAGTAGGTAGGACTCTACTCATTGCTTGCTTCCATTTTTGGAAGGGAGAGGAGATGATTTCTTTTTCATGGCTCCTTACAAAAAGTATCCTCTTATGAGACAAGAAGTCGCCTGGAACAATCCCATTATAGACATGGGGGAGCATTCCTTTCTTCAAAGAGAATCCCTGCTTGACCTCATTCCTTTTGAGTCTATGTAGGGCCATGGGCTGATCCTACTCAGTATGTTTTGAAAGTTAACATGTTAGATTACTGAACAAAGTAACTGTTTTAGGGATCAGCAACTAGTGGCCTTGGACCAAGCCTAATCTCTACGGGTTTCCAGGAATGGAGATTGGAGAGACCTTCCTAGACACAAGAAAGGCTTAACTTGGTTGGAGCTTTTTCAGTTAAAAGAATCTGAATGAAAATTCATATACCGTGTGTGTGTGTATGTGTGTGTGTGTGTGTGCATGTATGTATCAAGATAGTTTTGTTCCATATTACATATTAGTTTGGAAAGTGTAAATTCAGTTTTGATCATATATAAAACCAGTGAATTTCCTTCCCCTTCCCCCACCACTCAATATCTGTGTGCAAAGATGGAGGGAAGATGTGACACAGTTAGTGAATTCATATAAATTCAACAAAAAATTGTAAAAATGAAGAATTACGGTCTTAACTTGGTTCCCCAGGAAATCTGACAATAAAGACCAAAATAAATAAATAAATAACCCTTAGTGAAACTAGGATAAGATCTACACTTCCATCAGCAAGGCACCACATGGTGAGAGCTATTCAGAATATTGTTATTGCTCATTGAACTCATGAGAATGAATATGTGCACTATCTATCTACTTGTAACACAATCATGAGCCACAAACACCTAGAAGGAAAGAGAGATATTTTCCCATTTATAGCCCTCTGGAAAGTGTGATTACAACCAAGGCACTTTTGTGCTATTTATTCCCCGTGCTTATTAATTGGATGCCAGCCTTCATTTCTGTGAAACAGTTCAGTGAAATCATTTTATTCTGGGTTATTTACATCTTTAGATCGATATTCACCTGGATTAGAAGACACGCAAAAAATGAAAAACTATTCACTTCTTGCCCTCAAATCTGTCCAACCATTCTAAGACAACTGTTAGGTTTTGGCTTTTGACCAGCTTTCCCACAAATGAGCTGATAGTTCTCTGCTATGATTTTTCTCCCTTTCCAGCATTTCATAGTTACTTCTCTCTGTGATTCTGCTTTCTCTTCCTCAGCTATCCCAAAACTACCTGGTGATCTCTCAGATTAATGGTTTTACGGTTATGGAGGTAGTTCAAAATACTGGCATGGTTTTAAAGATAGCACTACATCCTGTAGTACATTGTACAATTTTGCAACAAAACAACAATGTCCTTTAACGTGGTTTCTTTTAGAAGAAATGCTTGCAACAAAATATGCTCTGTGGTGGTCACCAAATGGCAAGAACATAGCATACATAGAGTTCAATGATACTGAAATACCAGCTATTGAATATTCATATTATGGCAAGAATCAATATCCTAGAAAAATAACTCTTCCATATCCAAAGGTAGATGTGCTTGTTTATTTATTTTCCTTTTAGCATTAAACTTGGGTCTGTTGTATATTTGAACATTAAATAGCTAAATCAAATGTAACTACTGACTTTTTTAAAAAAAAAATCGCTAAGTAGTATAATTGAAAAGCTTTTTAAAAGGGAGTGGGTGACTTGAAGCCTAAGAATCTCAATCCTATTACTTCCCCCACTCAAGATCACATTCCTGAAGTATGACAGCCAACCAGCAAATTGTAAAATGTGATTCCTGCTTGTTTTCTGTAGAAAATGAAATAAAATAGATGCATTACCTTTGCAGTTAGTTTAATGAAGCTATAAAACATAACCCCTTACCCCTCCAAAATGAAAACAGAATGGGAAGAGCTCTCCCTTTGGTGCTGTCATAATGTCATGAGCCTCTGCTTGTAGCTTTTGGTGGAAAAAAAAACATACAAATCTAAAATAAACACAACCTTTAGGACAGCGATAAGGGTAGCTTATGTTTATCCTAAATAGAAATCCAGCTTATGTATACTGTATTTTTTTTAAAAAAAATACAGTGGTAACTGGGTACTCATCATTAATTCATTAATTGGTTCCAGGAGGTGCGATGAATACCAAAAATAATGAGTACCAAACAAATTTTCCCAATAAGGTACAATGTATGAGTCACAAGGCAGCCAACACTGATATGGTCTAGCTTGTACGTTGAATACCAAACAAAAGATGAGTTCTGGGACAAATTTTTATGTCAAAATGTGTTGAGTATGAGTTTCAAATTCAATGAGTTTCAAAGGAATTGAGTACCAAGGTACCACAGTAACATTCTGAAAGGCCTAATCATTTCCCTTCACACTGTGCTGGGTTTCAGCCGGTTAATACCACTTTGGCAGAACTGGTAGCTAATTTTTTGTTACCCAGGCCCAGAATGGACTTCTGGAAGTGGCATCCATACAGAGAACCGGTTGTTCACATATCTGAATCCCACCACTGCCTTCACATATACCTCCTATTGAAAATACTTAGCAATGTTCAAGGTGGCAGCTGACCTAGAAGGAAGAGGATAGAATCTGAGGTAGCAGATCTTAAACATTTTCTTATACTTTTGAAGGCAATGGAGTAGAAGACTTCTCCCGTGAGATTATAATCTTTATATTATTATTTGTTTAGTGTTTACAACTGGCTTGGTTAATGAGTGCCAGTCTACTGTGAACTTCTCAAAATAAATTTCTAGCTAAGACGCATTTTCAACAGGATTCAAAATTGTCTGGAAATAGAAAAGAACCCTATGTATGCCTGAAATAAATAAAATAACTTTACTCTATAGAACTTTTATTAGTTCTTTTATTTAAATACTATAATTAAAGTTATTAGAATTTAGTTTAATCACTTTGTTCCTACTTTTCCTTGAAGGCTGGAGCTAAAAACCCAAGTGTTAGAGTGTTGATTATAGATACTACAAATCCTAGAGATTTTGGACCGAAGGAAGTACTTGCACCACCAGTCATAGCAGCAAGGTAATATTTTCTTAAAATCATTGTTTCCTCTTTAGTAGTAATTGTTTTCAATGATTTGACTTCGGAAATTTTTCCCAGAAATGTTGCTTTCTATGTAAAATGTAATTCTTATTAAGGTTAGAAACCATTTCAACCACTTGGTTATAGCAATACAAGAGTGCTGAGTTAAGGAGCCTGGCTCACTTGTTCAAAGAATTTGGGGGGTGCTTTAATGATCTATCATATCTACATTATTAATCTGGTCTACGTCTCATAGATATATTATTAATGCAATAGTATATTTCCTTCTTGTCTTTTTCCTGTACTCACTGACTCCCTTCTTTTCCCTTTTTCTTTAGTGATCACTATGTCACATGGATCACCTGGGTAAGAGATGACAGAATCTGTGTGCAGTGGCTGAAAAGAATCCAGAACTTCTCTCTATCAGCAATCTGTGATTACAATTACCATTCCAGATCTTGGGATTGCCCAGAGGTAGTATTTTTCCATCAAGCTAAGATTTAAAGTAAAAACTCTATCAGCGAACAATTTGGTAAATGCTCATTGTAAGATTTAAAGTAAAAACTCTATCAGTGAACAATTTGGTAAATGCTCATTGTAACTGGATAGTTACTGTGCAAAAGGAAAGGGAAAAAGATGGCTTTCAAATTAAGGTGGGATCCTAAGTTGTCTCGTGTGAATATCTGATCCCAGAAAGAATATTGCTAGTACCTATTAATGGTGAGAACATGGAGCTGGTTTTTACTCATCCCTATTACAGCCTTTTCTCCTCTGTTTCATTTTGACCTTTGACTGAGGCTCTGCTGATCTTTAGCGGCCTGGTTTATAAATATATTAAGTCGTATATTATTGGCTACAAACTATAAACAGTATGGTCACGCCAAACTCAAATCAACCATATTAGGTCTTATCATGATGTGTGAATAAGTATTAGAGTTCAAAGTTGCTATATGAAAAACATAAGTATTTCATCTTAAGATTGTCCCTTTGAAAAGTTGTGATAGATAGAGAGCCAAAATGATCAGCAACTTTGCCCTAGAAGATCCAAAATGCAGTAAAAATAGCATGCCTCAGCATGTTCTCACCTAAGGGAAGATGAGGATAAAACCACTATTATCTTCTGTTTATAAAGTGCTTTTACCGTATCACTCTGCACACCAATGGTTAGTTAACAGGAGTGCGAACAGATGGGAGAACTCCATTAAGCTATGTTTGCTGAAAAGATCTCAGGGGAATAAATTTCCATTTCATACTTTGTTTTCCGATTAAACCGGAAGTAATAAAGCGTAAACAATGTGGACTCTCTCATATACTAGGAGATAATAAAGCTGCAGTGGGCAAATAACGATAAGAAATACTTTCTGCAAATCCAGAGAGGATTCTAAACTTCATACTAAAAATCACCAAATCAGCAAATACACCCAATAAATAAAAATTGAATACACGTTTAAATAGTCACCTTGCTCAAGGCTACCATATCTGGGTTAAAAATTCTGCATGAACACTCAATGACAGTAAGGTTGGAATTTTTTGCTGCCATCTAATGCTCATCCAGAATCTTGCAACCTTGATAAATCATGCTACACTCTGTCAAGTTTCTAAACAAGATTCTTACAGAATCCTACAAAAGTTTGTGCATCTATCATTTGAGTTTATTGAATTGAATTGAATACTTTATTTGGCCAAGTGTGATTAAACATACAAGGAATCTGTGTCTAATACAAAAGCACACAGCATACATGAAGTATAATAATAATAATAATAATAATAATAATAATAATAATAATAGGAGTAAAGAAGATAATAAGAAGGATAAATAATGATAATATTACAGCCATACTATATAGGTAAATATATTAAATATTTTAATTTAGTTTAATGAAATGAATTTTACAAAGAAATACTTCAAAGGAAGAGGCATCCGTAACTTAAAGTTTTGCTTTGAAAGCTTTGTTAAAATATTTGGAAAGTGAATTGTTCATAATATGCTTTTAGACTATCATTGAATATTCTGGTATTAAGCGCAAAGATTTGCTATCCAATGACCATTGCTGTGCTGATACAATGATGGCATTAGAGGATGCTACAAATCATTACTGAGAAAGTAACCTATGTTTGATAGGTCCTCATTTTCTCATTTTTCTGTCTGATTGAAAATTCTATAGCATTAATATGTCAGATTTCTGTTTTACATCTCAACCTTGTTACTTTCTTTGATTTGACAGAATCGGCAACACATAGAAGAGAGCCATACAGGATGGGCTGGTGGAGTATGGCTTCTATGCTCTTTCCCCTTTTGGTGTTATCATTGTTTATTTGTTTTTTTCAATTTAATTTATTTTGGGGAGGGGGGTGCCATAGACATCATTATCATTTTGAGAACCTGCTGGGTCTTACCTTCAAGTAAAAATGTTGGTTACATTGTAAATCCTTAATGAATGTGTTTTCACTGCAGTATGAAAGATGTTCCACAATGGGATAAGGGAAAAAATAATAATGTCAGAAAGCTTTACTATAGCAAATATAGTAAAATATATTTAGTAAATAGTAAATTTTTAATAAATACATAAAATAGTAAAGTTTTATACAGTAAAATACATAGTATAAAATATATTTACTATAGTTTGCCTAATTTTCATTCTCAAAAATTTTAATTTCTGTTTCACCTACAATCTATTATTGTCTCTCAGTTCTTTGTTTCAGCACCCTATTTTACTTCAGATGCCATATCATACTACAAAATTTTTAGCGACCAGAATGGTTATAAACACATTCATTACATCAAAGACTCAGTGGTAAGTCAACCAAAGAATTAATCTAAAGTTCACCTGTGTTGCAAGAGATGTGCTGTGGAATGAAGTATCTGACTTTAAATATGTTGTTTTTGTAGGAAAAGGCAATCCAAATCACCAGTGGTGAGTGGGAGGCCATATATATTTATAGAGTAACAGATGATGCAATGTAAGTATCCCACATCCACAGTATGTTGGTTATTTTACCTGTCAATGAAAATTATATGCAAGAATGCAAGAGTGATTTTTCCATTAGCCTTGCAGCTGAACCCCATTTTTAAAGGTCTTGGAGAGTCATTCCATATGACTAGTTATAAGGTGACCAACCGACCTCCTTTAGGGAGGACAGTCCTCCTTTTGTAAGGTCTGTCCTCCCTCAAAAAGTGTCCTCCTACATGTCCTCCTTTTCAATATTTGAAGACTAATCTGCAGGGCTTTTTTTTCCTCATAGAACGCTCAGAACGGCGTTCCGGCATCTTTTTTTGATGGTTTTTTTTCAACTTTTGCATGAGCTGTGCTACTCCCCCTATTGGCTTTCGAAAGCCAATAGGAATTGCTGCTGAGTGTGCCAAAACACCTGGCTGGCAAACTTTGCACATGCAAATTGTCTGCAGCGAAGGCAAATTGGCAGGAACTTTGCACCCCTCCCTGCTACCCAACTACACCATCTCCTAGTTCAGTGATGGCAAACCTTTTAGAGACTGAGTGCCCAAACTGCAACCCAAAACCCACTTATGCATCGTTGAGTGCCGGGTGGGTGTGGCCCATTGGCTGGGTGTGGCCCAATTGGCTGGGTGTGGCCAATTGGGTGGGCGTGGCTGCGGTGATCACAGCAGACTGGGTGGGACTAAAAAGTTCAATCAATCAATTTCAACTTTGCAAGATCTTTTTTTTCCGCGAGAAGTTGAAATTGACTGATTGAACCTTTTTTTTTTGCACCTTGCGGCAGAGGCCTAAAGCAAAAAGGTTTTATAAAACCCAGCTGAAGGCCTAGGACTGGGGCGATGGCGCGCGTGCCCACAGAGAGGGCTCTGAGTGCCGCCTCTGGCACCCGTGCCATAAGTTCGCCACCAATGCCCTAGTTAGTTCCGAAGATACCTGGAGGAGACTGGAGTGGTAAGTTTCTCTTGATCTTCTAGGCTCTGCTAGGGCAATAATAGGTGTGGACACAAGAGGCAGGGGCAGCGGGGCTGTGGCGGGTGGGGGTGTGAGGGGCGGCAGCGGCTGGCTGTCCCCCCGTGTTGTGGGAACCACAGGGCCCTCTCTACACGGGGCTGCACAGGGTGAGCAGTGGTGCTGGCGGGGTGGCTGCAGGCAGGGTGTGTCGACAGCAGGCTGCCCCTCGGGGCCGGAGCCGGCGCGGCTGGTGCTTTGGGAGCCAGGGGGCCCGCTCTACATGGTGGGGTGGCTGCAGGCGGGGGCGCGGCAGGTGGTTGACCTTCCATGGGCCAGGCCAACTTTTACGATATTTTTTTCTTCAATTTATTTGTGTCCTCCTTTTCATTGGAAAAAAGTTGGTCACCTTATTAGTTACAATGGATTCCCCTCAACAAGTATGGCCTGGAAAGGCCTTAAAGTTAGGCTTAGCCTGCAGAGGAAAGACAGAAGAATTTCCCCCTCCCTGAACTTGTGCATCCAGTCATAAACACTGGACCTGACTAGAAGCATCTAATAGAATCTTAATCAAGAATATAAGCACTATTATATGTTGAATTATTTTGCTCTGCATTGTTTACTCATTCGGGCATAATAGCGGATTTCAATCTATTGGGAACCCCATGTGACTTTGAACACAAAGCATCTATAAAGAAGCAATAATCAAATTGTCCCACTGTTTACTGAATGAAACCCAGCCCCATTTTTCTCCTTTTTTTATAATCAGTTTTTGTAGAGAACAAGACTTTCGGAGAAGGATGTGGAACTCCATGCCATCAGGGCTCACATATTGATCTAGTTCAGGGGTAGGCAACCTTGGCCCTTTTATGACTCGTGGACTTCAACTCCCAGAATTCCTGAGCCAGCATGGCTCAGCTTGGAAACCTCTTCCTTTTCCCTCAGCATGGCTGGCTCAGGAATTCTGGGAGTTGAAGTCCACGAGTCATAAAAGAGCCAAGGTTGCCTACCCCTGGCCTAGTTAAAAACTAAAGCAGAGAGACCTCAGTTATTTGGTCTTAGCCTTGGCTTCTGACTTAGCAAGATATATACATTCAGCCGATGTTGGCTTATTTGGAAAATTGATAAATCAAGCCATGGTCAAGTGTAATATAGAAACCTAAATTTGTCTCTGAATGAATAGGAATTCAGAATACAGATGTCTGTGTATGTGTATATGCCCAAAATAATACAGCAAAATTTATTTTTGAATAAGTATATATTGGATTGTCCAATGACATAAAATAACTTTACGAGCAGTGCAATTATCTCCCTCAAAGAGAAACATGCATACATGTATTACATGCAAAAATAACAGAATAAAAGAGTTGGAAGGGACCTTAGAGGTCTTCAAGTCTAACCCTCTGCTCAAGCAGGAAACTCTGTAACATTTCAGACAAATCATTGTCCAATCTCTTCTTTTTTTATATAATTTTTTTTATTGGTTTTTTAATTTTTAACAAAAGAAAAATACTCAAATCAGATCATAATATTAAAGTAAACAGTAAACATAATCAAAACATAAATACATATTTCAGAATCATCCATAAACATAACATATGTACTTATTTCAATACATCTACTAATAATAACTCAACTGAGAATAATCATAAACCATATTTTCCAAACAATTAACACTGCTGCTCGGTACCCCCACCACCACATCCCCCTAACCCTAACCTTCCCCCCTCACTTACCATCTAACTACCTACTCTCCCCCTCCTTCTCTATCTCCCTCCTTCTACTCCGCCCTACTGTCCCTTCTCTTCCCCCTTCTTATCAACTTTCTACTTGCATCAGCCTTCACTCCTCCTTCCTCTTTCCATCAGATGTGGTGCCCAGAGGCCACCCGAACAACCCCTTAATAACAATAATTACACATTCTTACATCAACCCTAATTGCAGTTGAGAAAACATAGTGTGTAAAATTATAAACCCTCCCTAGCCCCCCCTGACTTCCCAGAGTGAGTACAGGGTAAAACAAAAGAAAACCCACTACTTCAAACAAAATTATTATATAATCCTAACAAGAATTTTAAACTATATACTAAATACAATCTCTATCTAACATTTATTCAACCTTATCAGTTCTAATATATATCTAATCCCTCAATCATTCCATCTAATGTTAAACCTTAAATTATTTCAATCCACTAAACAAAACAAACATATCATCTTGTTAAGAATATTAATATTCATTTACATATCTAAACCTTCAATCTAAGAATCAGTCCATCACTTCAATTCATTGAGAGGTTATATAGAATCACCCAAACAATCAAGTTTAGTATATATCTTTCAATAATCCATCTCTTTTAACATTCTAGACAGTCATTTCAAACCATTAAACATCAAATAAGTAAATCATCTTTTTGAGAGAAAAAAATAAACAAATAATATCAGTAACCCCCTCAGTTAAAAAAAAAATATTTAGTCAATTTAGTATATCTTCCATTAAACATCCTCTCATACATCTTACTCATAAATTCAGCCCATAATCTTAGATTGGCCTTAATTCCTTACACTTAATTTTAAATTTCACTTCTTCAATCGACTTCTGGGCTTTCTCATATGTCAAATAAACCTAAATAACAAATACAATCTATTTAATCCATTTCTAACTTAGAGTCCTTCAACCTTATCAAATCCCATAATGCTTATTTATCCCATCAATCAATCAATCTAATGTCAAACCTAAATCATTTCAAAGCAAGTACATTCTTCTTCAATTTAATTATATCTTCCATTAATCATCTTCTTTTACGTCTTACTCATAATCTTAATATTATATCTTCCGTTAGTCATCTTCTCTTATATCTTACTCATAATCTTAGTCCTTGAGTCAATCCATAGTTTTAAATTACCCATAATTCCTTATGTAAAATTTTAAGTTTCACTCCTTCAATCGTACTCTAGGTTTTTTCTTTTGCCAGGTAGATCTCCATAACGAGGCCTCCCTTCCAAGTAGTAAATCTCTCTTTTTTACTTGCAATATCATTTGAGTCCATATAAACCATCTTAACCTTTGCATTAGTCCTCTATTTCGCTTAACCATAGACTTTCGTTGAAGTAACATTTCAGATCTCTGTCCTTGCTTTTCCTGGTCCTCGGTACCATAGATAAATTGCTTCTTAAACTGGATCACTTTCTCTTTTTTCTCAATTAAATCTTCTTCTTGCCGCTTGTCTGAGAGGAATAAGCATCCCCTCCTGTCCTGAAACAAATCCTCTTCCTCCACTCCGTAAATGAACTGTTTATCAAGCAAGATCCATTCCCAATTATTCTCTTTATTCTCAATACTGTCTTCTTCTTGTTTGGATTGTTGTATAAAATGTTCAACAGACGGTTGCAAATCAATTTCATTTGGAAAAAAGAGTTTTAATATTTCTGCATTAGTCTCTTTCAATATTGCAATCGTTTCTTCTTTAAATTTATCAATGCAGTCCAAAATAGGTTTGACATTAAAACGTAAATTCCAATCCATTTTAAATTTTAAAACAGTCACTCTGGCCTCTAGCTTCGCTTACGAGAACAAAGAGGGGGGAAAATGGAGAATTCACTTTCACTTTCAAACACTTTCCTTTAGCGGTGAAAGTAGTAAAAGTAGTGAAAGCTATACGCCATTTTGAATGCATTATGTTGAATATAGCAGTTAGAAATATATAGCCAGAAAAACAATAAAAAACACTTGCAATCCAATAAGAACTCCTGTAATCACTCAGTCTGCAAACAGTCTCTCTTGTGTTCTATTTTTAAAAGCAGAGGCGGTCGCGGCGTCTTTTTCTGTCCGATGACAGAAGCGTCTCTGGGCAGGAGCGTCTTCAGGAGCTATGGGGAGCTCACACTCTTTATCCCTGAAAACTTCAGGGATTTCAGAGGAGCTCAACCCTTGTTGCTCCCAATGCTCTACACCTCTTCTTCGCCCGAAGAGGGGATTTTTCACCGCAAAAAACAGCTGGTGTTCGCTGTTTTTTGCGGCTTTACATACCCAGGGAACGGAGCCTCACAGAGGAGACTCTAGCGGCGCCGGCGGAGCCACCGGAAGTGTCCAATCTCTTCTTAAAAACTCCAGTGTTGAAGCACCCACAACTTCTGGAGGCAAGTCACTCCATTGATTAATTGTTCTAACGGTCAGGAAATTTCTCCTTATTTCTAGGTTGGTTCTCTCTTTGATCAGTTTCTTGCTTCTTGTCCTGGCCTCAGGTGTTTTGGAGAATAGCTTGACTCCCTCTTCTTTGTGGCAGCCCCTTAGATATTGGAACACTGCTATCATGTCACCCCTAGTCCTTCTTTTCATCAAACTAGACATGCCCAATTCCTGCAAATGTTCTTCATATATACTGGGAAAGAGAGAGATTTCCAAGCTCCCTTTTTCTGTAAACATTGCAAAAAAAAAATAAAATGAAATAGTGCATTTAGTTTCTTCCTCTGTATCAGAGCCAAAAAACAAGTTACAGATTTCAAAAACAGCAGGCAGCTTCTAGGGTTTCTTAAAAAATTCCATTGTCCATTTCTCCAATAGCCTAATAAAATATTTACAGCAAACTTATTTTCTGAATGTGGATCTTTACATGACCAAATGATACCTCCCACACAAAAAGATGAACTAGCAGCTTCAGGGAATCCTGTACAGGAATATGGAGGTAGCCTTGAAGAAGGAATTCAGCAGCTGTTGGTTAAGCACTAGCTTAGTCTGACAGGAAGGAAAGGGTGAGAAAGAATTCAAGATTTCCCTGCCTTGATTCTCTTTGATTTCAGAGGGAAAGGACCAAGAATCTCTATTAGGCTTTCAAAATTTTGTTATTAAACATCCTTGTTCTTACAGTGTCTGTTTCCTAACCTGTCTACTTCAAAGGGCTGGCAAATCCAAAGTTTTACAAGAAAATAAAAGAATTGTGCAGGAAAGTAAATCAAACCTCACTTAGAAGGCAAAATGGCTAATGCTTTGGGAAAAACAAGAATCTAGAAAGAAGGGGAATTTGCTGACTGGCTGGAACTTTTCATGTTCTTTGAGTGTTTTCTTACATATCCTTCATAATAAGTAACATTTTATAATTTCATTCCATAATGAATGCATAATTTATTTGCTAATGGATGTTGCCTTCCAGATTTTATTCAAGCAATGAATTTGAAGGTTACCCAGGAAGAAGAAACATTTACAAGTAAGTTGCTATGAAAACCTCTGCAATAGAAACATTACTATTAAGTGTAAAAAAGTAAAGAGTACTTCAAGTTACCAACTTCATCAAAACTATGTAGTTACTTTGAGTCATAGATTGCAAGGAATAATCACTATTCCATATTTCTTATACATAGAGGGAATTAAGGTGGATCTAATACTGTAATATTAGACATATTGAAGGCATACTGGCCTGTACTCCAAATAAAGTGATTATATTTTGGTTAAAAAAAAGCAGCTTTTACCATACTAGTCCACATGAACATCATATCCAAATCCACATCCCCTATAGTAAGGAAACATCGGAAAAGACTGATAGAGATTGGGAACATCTTTCTAGATCAGGGGTCCCCAATCCCCAGGCCATGGCCCACTATCGGGCCATTAGCTGTTCAAAACTGGGCTGCCCAAACTGGTGAGCGAGCACGCAGATGTGCCTCTCCCCTTGCGCGAGCAGCAGGCAAGCATATGCATGCGTGCTCCATTTGCATGAGCAGGAGGCGCACATGCCTGCTGCTCATGCAAATAGAGCTGCCGGCACATGAACACATACTGCTTGCCTGCCTCTCACACAGAACCATCCAGTCTCTCCCTGCTCCCGCGTTGATCCACAAAGTCAGAAGGATTAGAGAACTCTGTTCTATATATAGATTGATTTTTTTTCTCTAAATCTGCCTCTTTTACAGAATTAATATTGGAAGAAATCCTACAACAAAGCAGTGCATTACTTGCAATTTACGAAAAGAAAGATGCCAGTATTATGCAGCAAGATTCAGTGATAACGCCAACTATTATGCACTAATGTGTTATGGTATGTCAAATTTGTGGGTAAATAAAATCCTAATAGTTAATTCAAGCCACAATTGACTATTCCTACTTCGGAGCAATTTAATAGCAGTAAATGAATGTGTACAATATTAGGTACACTTATCTGGGAGTAAGCCCCAGTGAATATCATTATGCTTAACTTATACATGTGGATACAGAAAGTACCATCCAGATGTTACAGTTGCTAGGGGTGGTGTGGGTGGGGATTGTTTACAAATGGCTTGTCGACGGTGAATAATTTTCCTCTTCCTGATAGATGGTTTTATTATTTGGAATCCTGACTATAGAGTTGGATTCCCTCTCTGGATTAGGCATGGTGGGTAGAATAGTAATCGTACGTACATATATACACATATATACATACACACGCACATACATACATACATATTTCTTTTATAAAATAAAATAAAGGTAATTTAATGTATAGTCTAATCATTTGGAAATTTAGGATAATGCATTTAAGGGTTATAAATTATCTATGTCACTTTCTAGTTATGAAATGGCAAAGACTCTGAAAACATGATCTTGCAGCATTATCTTTCATGCTTTGAAACAAACTTTAACTCAAATTAAGATCACACCTATTGATTACATGAATGAGTCGGTTTTAGCATGATATGGACAAGTTTTGGAAAGTAGGAAACTGGCTTATGCCATGAGACTGCCAGGAGCTTTTCTCCACTGCTCTGGAACTTGAATGCCTTGAAATTGATCCTAGAACATTTTTTGCCTTGTGCAAGGGTTCTGCAATTGGGCTCTGAGTTTATGGAATCGAGAAAGGCTCTGTCAGACCAATGCTGTGGCTTAGATAGTTTCCTAAAATAAATAAATTTAAAGAAGTAGTTTCTTTGCTCCCATCCCATCCGTGTCAGAGACACCATTTAATTCGCTTCCGGGTTGAAAGTATTAGCTGGGGAGACAGGTTTCTTTGCTTGTTAGTGTACTGTATTTAAAATCCAAACCAAAGTAAAAATAAAATAAATTATAAAATAGAATGCCAATTACATTTAAAGAGGGAAATCTGGGTGTATACATATTGACTGGTATGGATGAATGAAACTGACATTTGGATAGCAATGCACATTTTCCTCAGATCATATTAGGGAGAAAATAGTTGCTCTACAGTTTTTCTCATATATTTATACTTTGTACAAGGTGTACAAGCACTGCAAATAATGACTATATCATTATATAGCAAAAAATAATCACTTACATCATCCATCTGTGTGTGCCAAGGCTGTGTCACACAGGGAATGTGTTCACCTTGAGAAATGAGTTAAGACAACTTATCCAGATTATGTTGTGCGTGGTTAATTCTGTGCCCACGTTATGTAACCCATTTACCCATTTAGCTAGGTACCTTTTCATCTGGGAGAGAGAAGAGAACTGTACGATATGCAAAGCTTAGCTTATTCTCAGCAGCACTGCTGACACACACACACACACACACACAGAGAGAGAGAGAGAGAGAGAGAGAGAGAGAGAGAGAGAGAGAGAGAGAGAGAGAGAGAGAGAGAGAGAGAGAGAGAGAGAGAGAGAGAGAGAGAGAGATGCCCATACACAGAGAAGTAAATTTCTCAATGCTAATAAGAAAAAGGAATTGTTTGAGTTGATGATGTGAATGTATATATGTGTCTGGTTAGAGTGATCAGGTAACCAGGTAATCACATAGAGTAGTGGAATATAGAGGCTCCAGAGAGGACAGAACTGAAAAAGGGCAGTGGAAATTATTGGGCAAAAGTGGCTTGAGAAAGATTTACATAATGATGGGAAAAGAGTTATGATGGGAGAGTTTGAGGTGGATGTTGCAGGGGAAAAGAGAGATGGGCATTTTGATGCCAGTCCTCACTTCTATCCCTAACCTAACCCCTTGACCTGGGAGTCTTAATGCAAAATTGCTGGAAGCTTTGGTCTTTAGCTTCAATTAAAATGCTAGCTCTCTCTGTTACAAGACCTCTTTATTGAAGATAACCTTGAAGATGAACAGGATATTCTGCGCCTTGTGTATTTCAAGAACTGTCCAAAGTATAGACTGAGGCTCCCTGGTGTTTGCTGTTGAGGAATTTCAATCTCCATGAATTACAGGCCAAGTCAGGAGTGGTTCAGTATTTAACGGCCTTGTCCCGAGACATTTCCTGATTCATACAAACCCATATATATTGGACTTTGAAGTAATTAATCTGTGAATTGAATATGGAAGACATTTCTTTGAGATTTTTCTCATAGTCAGTTTACTGTTTGATCATCCTAAAACCTGCCACCATTGCTCATCTTAGCAGGGAGAGAAGATTAATTAGAATGTCTGCCCCAGGAATCTTGAGACATGGATTTCCAGATAACTCTTGCAGAAATTTCTTAGCTACTAGATAAGCAGTTCATAAAGCTTTCAAAAGGAGATATTTTTTTTTCTAATTGGCCCCTCTCTGTGCACCAATCCTTGGTGCTTCATGATTCATGGAGGAACTTTAAGAATGAAGCAATAGTAAAGCATCAGTGACAGAAAAAAAATAATGTATATGAACATGGGTATAAACCCAATTTAAAGCCTAAATAAACCATGGCAATAAAAGTGGCAAAAGGACATCACTTTCCAGGTTTTACTGCATCTTACTGCCATGCAGTATGATCAGAGATGTTTTTGTACTTGTGGAATCCAAGAAACTGGATACTGTTCTCTACACTATAATAGGGGTCCCCAACCCCCGGTCCATGGACCAGCACCACTCAGCGGCATGCCAGAAACTGGTCCATACAAACAAGCGAAGCCCCCATCCGTGGGATGCAGGTAGCACATGAAACCACGCCCCCTCCAGTCTGTGGAAAAAACTCTCTCCATTGAACCGGTCCCTGATGCCCAAAAGGTTGGGGACCTCTGCTCTATAATATAAAAGCAGACATTTGTGGGTTGAATCCTGCAATCCCACAATCCATTCTAAAGCAGCCTCAAGTAGAGCACATTTTAGTAACCTGTGAAATGATGAGAGATTGAATAATTTTCACCAGCATATTCTCAGGTTATTTTTTTTCTTTTTTGGCAGCATACTAAAGAGAGAGAAAAAGAGAATGAGAGGGAGAGAGGGAAAGAGAAAATGAGAGAGAGAAAGATGTGGTAGCTGGACTAGAGAAGAAAGCAGAAAGATGGAGATATCAAGGGATTTAGCCAAATGTGTATCATGAGACCCCACACGACTTATATACCAGTATTTGCATGTGTGCTGTGGTGTTGTGATGCACGATACATCATTTTCTTATTGTGTCCTTTTGTGCTGAAAACACATGAATAGGAAGAAAAGGCAAAGATTTTTGGCTTCTGATCTGGAAGGAAGAAACATTTAAGCTATAGACAAAGCTAAATACTTGGACAACAAGCTGGCTGCAAAATAGCTAGATGATCCTATCTACAATAATACAGTATAGTGCCTTCTCTTCTATTGTTAATCTGGACCAGGCTAAATTTATTAGAAGAATAAGACATGTCGAAATTAGAATACATTTGCTCAAACATTCTGCTTTTCCCCTTCAGTTGAGTGCATCTTGCAATTTGAATGCATCTTCCCAAATCCACTCATGAAGATTGCAGGACTACACAAAATGTACAGAATGTGAGGAAGTAGCTGCGACAAGAAAGGGAATTGATGAACATTGAGGAAATTATTTCCAATGTGAATTCAGGTCTCTATAGCTCTGCTGTCATTCTAACATCCAACTGGGCTTTGCAGTTTGCTCAAATTAAAATGTTAAGCTTATGGGGGGGAAAAAAACTGTGAGTGATGAACAAATGGGAATATGCAAGTAGCTAAGCAATGAAATGATTTTCAGTAGTGTCGTTTCAGATATTTTGTTTAATGGAGATTCTCTTTTTTATTCTAATCATTACTGCAGGCCCAGGCATCCCCATTTCTACTATATATGATAACAGATATAACAAAGGTACCTTTTATGATACATATTTTTTTTTGCTTGATGATAGCATAAGAATGAAATTCTGTACATACTTTTGTAGGAATAAATCTATTTACAATCATTGGAAGAGATGCCTAAATATACCTTATGCACACTTAAGTAAGAATATGTACTAATTAAATCAGTGGAATTTACATCTGAAGAAATGTGCCCAGAGATTAAACAATACATAAAAAAAGAATTGCAGATTTTGTCTTGAAATCCTTTTGATCATTTCTGTTCAAATGTGCTTCCAATATTACTCTCATTCAGCTTGTCTGTACATCACATTTTCATAAATTATTTTCCAAAACATAGATCTTCTTCCCTAAACCACCCATTTTTTAATAATATAGCAATCAGAAAATAAAGAGTACGTTATCAAACTTATGTTTAGGAGCAAATGAACACAGCATGGGAGGGATTGCTATAGCAGCATAGCATAATTTAAATAATAGTTCAGATCCAAAAGGATTCCTGAAGCATCATGCTGCTACAGTATCTCCAATGCATACTTGTTATATTCCAAGCTAATATCAGATCAGCTTGTTGAATATATTGCAAAAAAAAAAAGTGAATAGTCACCAGTCCTGCATTTTAAAATGTATAGCTCTGCCTCCCTCCTTTTTATATCTTATCTTCCAATGTCCTGGTGTGACCTAGCTTTTTTTTTTTTATGAGCATACTGTCTATCTGTCACAGAATCTTTCTCTGCTTCTGAGTCAAAGTCCTCTCCATCCATCCTTGAGGCAGCAAAACTGTGGGCATGATGTTTTCTCTTTATTTTCAGTCCTTCTAATATCCCTCCCACCACCCAGAGTCACACTGTGTGTGAGCTGACTGGCATTATCAATCTTGAAATAATTTTTAAAAATATATGTCTGTTGTTTCTGTTCCCGTCACTGACAGTCCGCTGATTTTCCTCCAAGGTAATGGGAGTCAAAGCCTAACCAGTTCTACAGACCTTGAGGCTAATCTTAGGTGCTGTGGGCATAAGGAGAAAAGCCATACTTCAAAACTAGTACAGCAAAGACCAGCTTCAGCATGACTCAGCGGAGTGAGAAGAGAGGAAGGCCCTGTCATGGGCCACTGTGAAAAAGTAATAATGCCAGAGCATGTTTGTGCTGTAATTAAACACAAGCGAGGAAAAGGTCATTGATTCTGAGGGCCAGAGTGATAAAATGGTTTTACACTTCATCTAAAGTTGACTTGTATTGCTCCCATTGCAAGTAGGAAAAGGCAAAACTCTATTTGGGTTAGAAACTATTTGGTATTCATAATCAGTTTCCATAACGTTTTAGGCACATAAACCTGGAAAAGGTACAAACATATTTTAACTACGGTATTATAATACTAGCTTTGCTATTTATTTATTTGTTTGCTTTTTAGGTTAAGTAACATACAGCAGAATCATAATATAAATACTTTATCATGATTAACTTCTTTCAATCAATTAAACACTTAACAGTGTATATGAAATTAGCCACATGTTAGATGATTTATATCCAGATTACCTTAATAAATTGAATTTACCACCTATAATAAAATCTACCTCAATTCCAAGAAACTTGACTCCCCCCCCCAAACTCTGTATTTTTCTAGGAAAATCTCCACTCTGTTTAAGTTACCTCATTGAAAGGGGGGGATGAGAAAGAGTTTAAACTTTTCCAAACTAAGCCTAAGGGTATGGAATTTACATATAGGGTAAGAATAGGGTTTTGTGTTGTTTGATAGGGTTGTAAGCTTACCACTCAGGGTAAGCCTAAAGGTATGGAATTTACATATAGGGTATTTTGTGTTGTTTCATAGGTTTGTAAACTTGCCACTCAGGGTTAGCCTATGTATGGCAGGGAGGAGTTAGGGAGGGATATAAATACTGTTACGTTTCTGTATTGTGTGTGGCTCTTCTGTGTTGCTCTTTGTTCACGCACTTTAGAGTCCACCACGCTTTGCAAACCGTCTTTTGATTTTACTTGAATAAAAAAAGACTTTATTCTTTTACTCCAAACTTCTGTCCTGAATTTATTAAAAATTCTGATAACATCATGAAATTTTTGGTATTTCCATAATTATAAACTTGGGAAGTTCACTTATTTATTTAAATTGAATAGACTTGACATTTAACCTTTTATTGGTATCCAATGGTGTAACAGTTCAAGAACAGAGAATCCATGAGAAATGTATTTCTAATTGAAAACTTTTTATATACAGAAATTAAAGTCTTAGAAGACAATTCAGATTTGGAGTCTGCTCTGCAAAAAATCAGTTTACCAATACAGAAGATTAACAAACTTGAAGTGGATGGCATAAGTAAGTATCATTTGTTTTTCACACCTAATTTTTCAGTGTATGAACAAGAACTAAATAGTTGCTATTTAAAAACTGACGGTGTGATATCTGAATTTAGATCAAGAAACAGTACAGTAGAGTTGTTTTTTTTCAACAGTGTATTAAGAAATTAATTACTGGAATCCTATACATTAATAGCCTATTCTCAGACAAAGACTGTATAGCACAGAGATGTGCAACCAAAGGGATGAGGAATTGGAGCAATTCTCCTATGGCTCTTTGGCTTAGAATAAAATAAAGGACATGTTACGAGTTGTATATCTTTAAGTTTGGAGAAAATGAATAAATGTAGTCCTTGACTTACAAGCATTTATTTAGTGACCATCTGAAGTTACAACAGCACTGAAAAAAGTGACTTATGACCAGTTTTCACACTTAAGATTGTTGCAGCATCCCCATGTGATCAAAATGCAGGCAATTGACAACCGGCATGTATTTATGACAGTTTTACTGTCCCGTGATCATGTGATCACCATTTGTAACCTTCCCAGCCAGCTTCCGATGTCAATGGAGAACCCAAATTTGCTTAATGACCAAATGATTCACTTAACAACTGCGCTGATTTGCTTAACAAATATGACAAGAAAGATCATAAAGTGGGGCAAAACTCATTCAACAATTGCCCTTGCTTAGCAGCAGAAATTTTGGGCTCAGTTGTAATCATAATTCGAGGACTATCTAGGACAGGGGTAGGCAACTTTGTCTCTTTTATGATTTGTGGACTTCAACTCCCAGAATTCATTCTGGGAGTTGAAGTCCACGAGTCATAAAAGACACAAGGTTGCCTACCCCTGATCTAGGAGAATGTTTTTCTTACCTCTTTGCAGATAGCATCATCTGGCTGGTCTTGTCTGGGCTCAAGAGCTAACCAGCACGAGGCCTTGTTAATGCTTAGATACTTTAAAGGAATCAGAGATCTCTAGGCTAAATTGGCAAGTTGAAAAAAAATCCTGGAACACAATGATGGAAATCTAATTCTATATAGTTGCCAAGAAAATTACATGGACATGAAGTTCTCAGGAGTCAATCCATGAAGTTCTCAGGAGTCAATCAGATTTTATCAGGCATCACAAACCACAGATTTCATAATAGAAAATGCAATGTATAATTCAAAATACAATGTGGCATGCATGATATATTAGAAAAGGCCTGCAATGGTGTTTAGTCTACTTGGCTATCAACAATGCAAACTTTGCAACCGTAAGTATTATTGTGGGATCTTAATCTGCCAAAAGAAGTTTCACATAGACTTCTTCTGTCCAACCGAGAAATGGACTAAGAAGAGGTGTTGGTCACTCCCTGTGAGTAGAGATAGTCCTTGCTTAACACTGGTAATTAGGACTGGAATTTCTGTCACTAAGTGATGTGTCATAAAGCACAACGTCATGTGACTGTGCTGCTTAACAGTGGCAGTTCCGGCAGTCTCCATTACCATTGTTAAAGAAGGTCATCACGTGAGATAAAAACAGGGACCCAAGAAAGTTACATACATTAGCCAAGAACTCAGACTGAAGCAAGTACCTGTAGTTTATATTTTTATGAATCTTTCAACACACACACAGACGTGCACATCCCAAGTTTTTATGACTCCCAAGTAATATTCCATGTAGTTTTTATGAAGACACACAAGCAGTACATTTTAAACTCTGTGTTTGCACATTATTGCAGTAGCGTATTATTTAAGGATAGTATCAAATTACAGCTACATACTGTATATTGCTTATCACTTGTGGTCAGTGTTGTTAACTGTAACTTTTATGGTCCTTCAAGTCGATCTTGACTCCTAAGGATTACATGGATAGGTCCATGTAGTTTCTTGGTAAATTTTTCAGAAGTAAAATTTCCCAGTTTCTTTTTCCTAGGACTGTCTCTCTTTTTTTTTTATAAAAGTAAACCCAATGTTTTTATTATCATTTGCCAATGCTACAAACAATGTTATACTAATATAATAATTGCTACTTTGCTACTACAAACAATAATGCCACCATATCTGATTACGTAAATTAAAATATATATTTTTGCTGTTGAATTAAGTAATCACATAATCCAATGTTTCTCAACCTTGGCAACGTTAAGATATGTAGACTTCAACTCCCAGAATTCCCCAGCCTGCCTTGCCGGCTAGGGAATTCTAGGAATTGAAAGCCACACAACTTAAAATGGCAAAGGTTTAGAAACATTGACATAACCTAGCATAAAATTAAACCTACATAACTAACTATAATTCTTAGATAAAGGACCAATATTACAGACATTTCTTATGCTATAAATTCATTCATTCATTCATTCTCTCCCCCCCCCTACTTCTAGCTTTATGGTACAAGATGCTTCTACCTCCAAAGTTTGATAGATCCAAGAAATATCCTCTTCTTATACAGGTGTATGTAACATTTTATTCAATTGTCTTGTATATATTGTCAAAGTTATCAATAGCTGGTACACCATTATATGATATTACTGCTGTAAAATATTGTACATCATAGCTAGAAAATAGCTCACATAGATTTTTACATATATCCGTAAAAAATGCCCCAAAGCTTACAGGCTACTGCCCAATCTTCCTACTTCTACCGTATAACTACAAACTCTTCATGTATTGTGATATCCAACAGATTAGGAAGAGTACCTGGAGGAATATCAGCCTCAGAAGCAAGCTCAGAAACAACAATAGTGTGATAAAATGAAAAAGAAGGGATTATTATAATGTTATTATATATAAAGGGTGTTTGAAATCTGTCCCTGAAACCAAGGTAGGGTTGCCAGATTACCAAGTGAGACTGGGGAATTTGACTGCATGACGTTTTTAAAATCTAAAGTTTTTAAAAAGAGTGCTTTGCAAAGCTGGCCACAGCACACCAGGATTAGAATGTATACTGAGTATGCAGAAGATCCTCTTCATCTTCAGGAAAAACTCCATGTAAGGCTGCTTTTCTCAAGCAGGATAGCCCAAAGTAATGTAGGAAAGAATGCTTTCAGCTAATATTTGCTATCACCACCATTGTTTCTTCAGGAGCTCAAGGTATCATTTTTCCCCATAACAGCTCTGTGGACAGACAGACAAACAGACAGACAGAAAGAGGGGACAGACTGGTAGACAGAAACTTTATTTTGGTCATTGACAAATAAAGCTCTGTGGGATATTTAGGAAATAAAAGGGGGTTGTTGGTCCAAAGATACTTAGTGAACTTCTTTGGCTGAGGGTAGTCTTCTCAATCGTAGTCCAAAAACTTTAACCACTGTGTCATTCTGTGTCTGAAAAGTAATTCCAAAATTCTAATGAGGAAGTCCTTCATCATTCCATTTTTTTTCTTATGCTATTTATTAAATATTTTATGATCTTTGGATGTTAAAGTAGAAGGCTTTTCAATTCCATTCATATTCCCTGTAGATATGGAGGGCCTTGTAGCCAAAATGTGAAGCATACCTTTAGCGTTAGCTGGATAAGCTATCTTGCAAGCAAAGAAGAAATTGTGGTAGCACTCGTGGATGGCAGAGGAACAGCTTTCCAAGGTGATAAGATGTTGCATGCGGTGTATCGAAAACTTGGGGTTTATGAAGTTGAAGATCAAATCTCAGCTGTAAGGTAAGAACAGGAAGAGTTTTTTTGTGTAGCATAGATTGTAGCCTTTCTAAGAGTAATTCCATGTAGATAGCTGCTGAGATTTATTCCATGCTGATCATGTTTGATGTTAAGAAAACATATGTTAATGAATTAATTATAACTACTATTTGCTACCAATTCAGTACATATTCCTAACAGTCATGCTAGAACACTGTTTAGATTTGGGAATTTGGCAAAATTTAAACTAAATTAAACTCATGTGGCAGTCTTTACAAAGCTACAGAAATATTTTTATTATTTCTCCTTGCACATCCCAGTATTATTGACCTATCCCATGAATATAAGTTTTTCTTCTGGATTTGATGAAATTCTTGGAAGGACTTTTGGATTTGTTTCAGAAATCAGCACTTTCATTGGTTAAAAGGTAAACAGCTCCGACTATATTAGGAAGGGTATAAATTTGATGCTTCGTACATATGGAAGTAATTTTTGCATGGGCCTTTTTTAAACTGAGCAAAGATTATTATTCTGGCTTGACAAATTATGAGCCAGTAGGAGTAAGAATAGAGCCAAGAGCTTCTCACCTCTACATCTTGCTTGCTTGTTCCTGTGACTATACAAATTTCTTATCTCTTTCACCCCGTTTCTCCTTTCTGATGCTTCCGTTTCTTCTTTGCTTTTTAAATGCATAGAGTGAAGTAGTGAAGTAGATGGGGCAATTTACCATTTTGATTCCCATCTTGCTATCATTACTTTTTTTTTGTACAGTGCGATAGCAGAATTATTTGTTTTATAGTAACCATAACAGTTTTAAATTAGTGTCATAAACTAATAAACTGAAGATACTGGCATGACGGATGTGATCTAGGTTGGTTTTACACGTACTCATTCATAAGTACATTTCATTTTTCTATACCTACAGGTTTTTTACCAGCAAAAACATGCATTCAGGATCTGGGATTTTGATACCTTTAGCTCTGGATGGGGTGGCACTACCCCAGACAGATCCAGTTCATGACTTGGGGGGTTCTCCTGGGCTCGGGACTTCTGCTTGAAGAATAGTAGCAGTCATGGCCAGGGCAGCCTTTGCACAACTTTGGTTTGTGCACAGTTGCAGGATTTCCTGGGTCAGGAGTCCCTGCATTCAGTCATTTAAGCCCTGGTCATCTCATGTCTGGATGCTGTAATGCCCTCTACATGGGGCTAGCCTTGAAGGGCATTTGGAAGCTACAACTGAAAGAGTGCGGTGGCACACTTCTGTCAAAAAAAGATAATGGCAAATTTCCTATTTTACTCTACTGCCCCACCTGCTCTGGCAGAGAAGGCATGCTGAGGATCCCATCAGTCAAGAAATTTCAGCTGTCAGGGTTGAGGAGAAGAGCCTTCTCTGCTGCGACTCCTGCCCTTTAGATAGGTAGGTAGGTAGGTAGGTAGGTAGGTAGGTAGGTGGATGGATAGATAGACAGATAAGACTCATATGAAAAAGACAATGGCAGAACACTTCTGCATTGTTGCCAATAATATGACATGATGTTAAGGCTGATTGAAACATTATTTTTTTTAGTTTAGTTTTTATTGCAATAAATATTAATAATACACCATCCAAAAGTGAGATTTTATTCTAAGCATTGACAGGAAGAATCTTTCACCTACTTGATATTTTGATCATTTTCTCTTCTGCTTCTCTGTTGCTGTATTCCCTGTTGTTCCTTATTAATTCCCATTTCTAGTAATGGGCTTACCGTTCCTTTGGACAGTATTGACTTCCTGTGTTCTTAGGCTACCTACCTCTTTGTGGGATAGCCTCATGAAACCTTGCAATGTGACCTTGGTGGGATCAGATTAACCTGCCCATTAATAAACTGAGAACTGAATTTGGATTTCTAGTATCCAACCTCAGAGTCCAACCAAAGCTTTCAACTGAAAACCAAGGAAAGGGGTTTTTTGTAGAAGATGTCTGTTCATTGTTAAAAACTACTTAGTTTAAATTCTGTTGCTCAATTTATCTTGCAAGTTGTAGATAAAGATTACAGCTAGAAAATGTATAGAAAGTACTTTAGATAGGTGAAAGTGCAATTTAAAAGCTAAATATTACTAAGTAGTTCTGTCATCTAGGCAACTAATAATAAATATAATAATATATCCCAAAACAACTGGAGCATCACTTGAACACCATCACTATTAACAAATTCACCATCAATCAATTGCAAAAAGCAGCTTTACTCGGAACGGCTTTACGTCCTGTGATGATACCTCTAACATTATCACACATCCACATCTGCCCACCTCAAATCTTGGGAAGGTCTCAATAGATGGACAAAAATGCCAAATCCAGTCAAAACGTCTGACTGACTGTGTGACAAATAATAATAAAGGCAAACTTACAAAACAGAGCTAAAAGAAAAATAAGTTCATTAAATTAGCAAATCAGAATTAAATTAGCAAATAAAAACTGAACTCCCTTGTCTCCAAAAGACTTTCAGTGATCTACTGTAAAGGCCCACTTGGAAAGGCTGGGCATATTTATCAAAAGGGATCTCTCATATTCAGACCTAAAAGCCGGATAGAGGAAAGTACTCCTTATCCTTTGGAGCGACACAGTTTTATGTGAACATAGGATAAGGAGACTGCATGAGACACCACCATGAAATCAGTGGATTGCATGTATACACACACAAACATATACTGTGGGAGGTTCAGATTCATTTTATTTAAAGCTTTTATCCCACCTTTTCATTGCCAGAAACAATCCTGTATTTTTCTAAAGTGTACATTACATTTAAATATTCGAAGCTGGGCACATCAGCAGATCCCATAGGCTAGGTTACCAGAGCAAGGCTGCAAAAATCTAGATGCCCCAAAGATGAAACTAAAGAGAACAGGTGTATCACGTTCTGTGGTCATCTACTGATTGCCAAGCCCAAACCCTGGTCTGATAAATATACCCTAGGCAAAAGAAAAATATTTTTTAAAATCCCTTCTTGGAATTTATTTTATATATACATAGATATAATTAGTCATACGTTAATTGAGTCCAAAGGATTAGGGTTAATGAAAGGCCAGTGAAGTTACATGTATAAATCACAATTTATCCTGGCTTGTTTAAACCTGGGTTGGAAAGGGCAGTTGAAAATTAGATGCAGAATTTTTGCATTGCTTCTAAAATAGCGATTAGAAGGTTACGGTTAGGTTTGGCAAAAGTTGCCAAAACTTGTACATGTAACATTGTGGCTTAAGATAAAATCTAAATGATTTTTGGCTTTACTAGGCTGTGACCCAGATTAAGTAACTGATATCTATGAATAGTGTAATTATTAGAGGATTTTAAAAATATTTTTCTGCCACATAGCCCTTCTCATGTTTTCTAGCATCCCAAAGTACTTTAAAACATCTGTGTTTCTTTAATTAATTGTGTGCATTTTTCTTCCAAACAGAAAGTTTATAGACATGGGTTTTATTGATGAAAAACGAATAGCCATATGGGGCTGGGTATGTATACAGTACTTTAAAAAAATTTTAAAAAAATCTTGAATAATCATGTTCTGTTTAGCCTGTCACTTGCAGTTTGTTTTTCTTATCTTCTCCCTTGGCTTGGATTCCCATAAAGCAGCTTGGCAATATATATATATATATATAACTTAGCATACTTTCTCAAATGAAAATGTCAAAAACTGAATTCATTGGTTGATATTTGAGAGCAGGTAATATTGTTGTTCTAACTTCTTATATTAGCATAATTTTTATATTGACTAGTGATGACGTAACTATATATAGAAGGCTATGACTAAATGATATAATGGATATGTTTTCTAAGGCCACCCAATCCAGAGAGTTCATGACAGGTGAAATAAAGGATACCTGAAAAGCACAATACGTATTAGTAGAGAAGCTCATAAAACAATTCACCTCTTTCCTCATGACTGATGGAGCCCTTTGCTGGAAAACGTTTCCCGCTTTCTTTTTTCCTCCATAAGCTCCCTTAAAATATTTCAAGTAAACAATGTGATGCTATCATTGAAACTAAATATCCTCAACATTTATAGCAATTTAGTACACGTCAAATTCAGAGCATGTTAAGGGTGTGCTTAGAAAGTGGACACTTTGGTGGGTGAAGGTCTCCACAAAGGACTCATTTACCAGAACTTTCATTATTGAGGATCTGTTCCCTTCACTCAATCATGCTCCCACCTCCCCAGTTTATTTTTGTCAATTTTTTTCCTCTATGAAGGTGGAGCACTGGGCGAAATGGAGCACTGGACTACGGTAGTCTTCTCTCTTATTGTTAAAGCTGAGTTCATGTTGACCTGACCCTAACCCTAAGTGGAATTTTCCCCTATGGGATATTCCCATGTATTTTACCAGGAAACATAGATAGCGCAGGCTAGAAAAGTCAGTTCCCTCCTAACCATACCCAAGCACTCCGAGTTTGTTGGTGACGTCCATTTTACTCTACCAGTTCATGCTGACATAACCCTAAGTGGAATTTTCCCCCTATCGGAATTTCCCATGTATTTTAGCAAGAAACATAGACAGGGCAGACTAGAAAATTAAGTGCCCTCCTAACCATACCCAAGCACTCCGAGTTTCTTGGCAATGTCCATTTTGCTCTGTGAGTTCATAGTGACCTAACCCTAAGTGGAATTTTATCCCTAAGGGAATTTCCCATGTATTTTACCAGGAAACATAGATAGGGCAGGCCAGAAAGATCAGTGCCCTCCTAACAATAACCAACCACTCCGAGTTTGTTCGCGATGTCCATTTTTCTCTATGAGTTCATGTTGACCTAACCCTAAGCCTAAGTGGAATTTTCCCCTATGGGATTTTCACATGTATTTTACCAGGAAACATAGATAGGGCAGGCTACAAAACTGAGTGCCCTCCTATGGATACTGAAGCACTCCGAGTTTGTTGGCGATGTCCATTTTGCTCTATGAGTTCATGTTGACCTAACCCTAACCCTAGTTGGAATTTTGCCCCTATGGGATTTTCCTATATATGTTTTACCAGGAAACATAGATAGAGCAGGCTAGAAATATGAGTGCCTTCCTAACCATACCCAAGCAGTCCGAGTTTGTTGGCATTGTCCATTTTGGTCTGAGTTCATGTTGACCTAACCCTAACCCTAAGTGGAATTTTCCCCCTATGGGAATTTCCCATGTATTTTACCAGGAAACATAGATAGAGCAGGATAGAAAACTCAGTGCCCTCCTTACCATACCCAAGTACTCAGAGTTTGTTAGTGATGTCCATTTTGCTCTATGACTTCATGTTGACCTAACCCTAACCCTAAGTGGAATTTTCCCCCTATGGGAATTTCCCATGTATTTTAGCAGGGAACATAGATAGGGCAGGCTAGAAAGGTCAGTGCCCTCCTAACCATACCCAAGCGCTCTGAGTTTGTTGGTGATGTCCATTTTGCTCTATGAGTTCATGGTGACCTAACCCTAACCCTAAGTGGAATTTTTCCCCTATGGGATTTCCCCATGTATTTTACCAGAAAACATACATAGGGCAGGCTAGAAAAGTCAGTTCCTTCCTAACCATACCAAAGCCATGAGAATTTGTTGGCGATGTCCATTTTGGTCTATGAGTTCATGTTGACCTAACCCTAACCCTAAGTGGAATTTTATCCCTATGGGAATTTCCCATGTATTTTACCAGGAAACATAGATAGGGCAGGCTGGAAAAGTCAGTGCCCTCCTAACCATACCCAAGCAGTCCGAGTTTGTTGGCGATGTCCATTTTTCTCTATGGGTTCATGTTGACCTAACCCTAACCCTAGTTGGAATTTTCCCCCTAGGGGATTTTCCTATATACGTTTTACCAGGAAACATAGATAGAGCAGGCTAGAAATGTCAGTGCCTTCCTAACCATACTCAAGCATTCTGAATTTGTTGGTCATGTCCATTTTGGTCTATGAATTCATAGTGTCCTAACCCTAACCCTAAGTGGAATTTTCCCCCTATGGGAATTTCCCATGTATTTTACCAGGAAAAATAAATAGGGGAGGCAAGAAATTTCAGTGACTTCCTAACCATACCCAAGCACTCGGAGTTCGTTGGCGATGTCCATTTTGGTCTATGAGTTTACGGTGACCTAACCATAACCCTAAGTGGAATATTCCCCATATTTGATTTTCCCATGTATTTTACAAGAAAACATAGATAGGGCAGGCTAGAAATGTCAGTGCCTTCCTAACCATACCCAAATGCTCCGAGTTTGTAGGCGATGTCCATTTTGGTCTATTAGTTCATGGTGACGTAACCCTAACCCTAAATGGAATTTCCCCCCTATGGGATTTTCCCATGTATTTTACCAGAAAACATATATAGGACAGGCTAGAAAAGTCAGTGCCCTCCTAACCATACCAAAGCCATCAGAGTGTGTTGGTGATGTCCATTTTGCTCTATGAGTTCATGTTGACGTAACCCTAACCCTAAGTGGAATTTTCCCCTTATGGGAATTTCCCATGTATTTTACCTGAAAACATAGATAGGGAAGGCTAGAAAAGTCAGTGCCCTCCTAACAATAACCAACCACTCCGAATTTTTTGGCGATGTCCATTTTGCTTTGTGAGTTCATGTTGACCTAACCCTAACCCTAGTTGGAATTTTGCCCCTATGGGATTTTCCTATATATTTCACCAGGAAACATAGATAGAGCAGGCTAGAAATGTCAGTGCCTTCCTAACCATACCCAAGCACTCTGAGTTTGTTGGTCATGTCCATTTTGGTCTATGAATTCATAGTGACCTAACCCTAACCCTAAGTGGAATTTTTCCCCTATGGGAATTTCCCATGTATTTTACAAGGAAACATAGATAGGGCAGGCTAGAAAAGTCAGTGCCCTCCTTACCATACCCAAGTACTCAGAGTTTGTTAGTGATGTCCATTTTGCTCTATGAGTTTATGTTGACCTAACCCTAAGTGGAATTTTTCCCCCTATGGGAATTTCCCATGTATTTTCCCAGGAAATATAGATAGGGCAGGCTAGAAAGGTGAGTGCCCTCCTAACCATACCCAAGTGCTCCGAGTTTCTTGGCAATGTCCATTTTGCTCTGTGAGTTCATTTTTACCTAACCCTAACCCTAAATGGAATTTCCCCCCTATGGGATTTTCACATGTATTTTACCATTAAACATAGATAGGGCAGGCTACAAAACTCAGTGCCCTTCTAACCATACACAAGCACGCTGAGTTTCTTGGCAATGTCCATTTTGCTCTATGAGTTCTTGTTGACCTATCCCTAACCCTAGCTGAAATTTTGCCCCTATGGGATTTTCCTATATATTTTACCAGGAAAGATAGATAGAGCAGGCTAGAAATGTCAGTGCCTTCCTAACCATACCCAAGCGCTCCGAGTTTGTTGGTCATGTCCATTTTGCTCTATGAGTTCATGTTGACCTAACCCTAACCCTAAGTGGAATTTCCCCCCTATGGGATTTTCCCATGTATTTTACCAGAAAACATAGATAGGGCAGGCTAGAAAAGTCAGTTCCCTCCTAACCATACCCAACCAGTCCGAGTTTTTTGGCAATGTCCATTTTGCTCTATGAGTTTATGGTGACCTAACCCTAACCGTAAGTGGAATTTCCCCCCTATGGGATTTTCCCATGTATTTTACCAGGAAACATAGATAGGACAGGTTACAAAAGTCAATGCCCTCCTAACCACACCCAAGCAGTCCAGGTTTCTTGGCATTGTCCATTTTGTTCTAGGAGTTTATGGTGATGTAACCCTAACCCTAAGTGGAATTTTCGCCCAATGGGATTTTACCAGGAAACATAGATAGGGTAGGCTACAGTATTCAGTGCCCTCCTAAGGATACCCAAGCACTCCAAATTTCTTGGGGATGTCCATTTTGCTCTATGAGTTCATGTTGACCTAACCCTAAGCCCAAGTGGAATTTTCCCTTTATGGGATTATCGTATGTATTTTACCAGGAAACATAGATAGGGCAGGCTAGAAATGTCAGTGCCTTCCTAACTATACCCAAGTGCTCTGAGTTTGTTGGCGATGTCCATTTTGGTCTATTAGTTCATGGTGACGTAACCCTAAACCTAAGTGGAATTTTATCCCTATGGGAATTTCCCATGTATTTTACCAGGAAACATACATAGGGCAGGCTAGAAAGGTCAGTGCCCTCCTAACCATACCCAAGCACTCCGAGTTTGTTAGCAATGTCCATTTTGCTCTATGAGTTTATGTTGACCTAACCCTAAACCTAAGTGGAATTTCCCCCTATGGGAATTTCCCATGTATTTTAACAGGAAACATAGATAGGGCAGGCTAGAAAGGTCAGTGCCCTCCTAACCATACCCAAGCACTCCGAGTTTGTTGGCGATGTCCATTTTTCTCTATGAGTTCATGTTGACCTAAGCCTAAGTAGAATTTTCCCCTATGGGATTTTCACATCTATTTTACCAGGAAACATAGATAGGGCAGGCTACAAAACTGAGTGCCCTCCTATGGATACTGAAGCACTCCGAGTTTGTTGGCGATGTCCATTTTGCTCTATGAGTTCATGTTGACCTAACCCTAACCCTAGTTGGAATTTTGCCCCTATGGGATTTTCCTATATATTTCAGCAGGAAACATAGATAGAGCAGGCTAGAAATGTCAGTGCCTTCCTAACCATACCCAAGCACTCCGAGTTTGTTGGTCATGTCCATTTTGGTCTATGAATTCATAGTGACCTAACCCTAACCCTAAGTGGAATTTTCCCCCTATGGGATTTCCCCAGGTATTTTACCAGAAAAAATAAATAGGGCAGGCAAGAAAAGTAAGTGCCCTCCTCACTATACCCAAGCAGTCCGAATTTGTTGGCATTGTCCATTTTGGTCTGAGTTCATGTTGACCTAACGTTAACCCTAAGTGGAATTTTATCGCTATGGGAATTTCCCATGTATTTTACCAGAAAAAATAAATAGGGCAGGCAGGAAAAGTAAGTGCCCTCCTAACCATACCAAAGCCATCAGAGTTTGTTGGCGATGTCCATTTTGCTCTATGAGTTCATGTTGACCTAACCCTTACCCTAAGTGGAATTTTATCCCTATGGGAATTTCCCATGTATTTTACCAGGAAACATAGATAGGGCAGGCTAGAAAAGTCAGTGCCCTCCTAACCATACCAAAGCACTCAGAGTTTGTTGGTGACGTCCATTTTGCTTTATGAGTTCATGTTGACCTAACCCTAAGTGGAATTTTCCCCGTATGGGAATTTCCCATGTATTTTACCAGGAAACATAGATAGGGCAGGCTAGAAAAGTCAGTGCCCTCCCAACCTTACCCAAGCATCCCAGATTTGTTGATGATGTCTGTTTTGCTCTCATAGTTCATGGTGACCTAACCTTAACCCTAAGTGGAATTTTCCTCCAGTAGGATTTTCCCATATATTTTACCAGGAAACATAGATAGGGCAGGTTACATAAGAACATAAGAAGCACTCGGAATTTTTTGGCAGTTTCCATTTTTCTCTCCGAGTTCATGGTGACATAACCCTAACCCTAAGTCTGTTGTTGCGAATCTATGGCACGCGTTTGGCCATGCCAACCCAATTGGCCACACCCACCCAGTGTGCCACGGCCACCTGGCATTCTATGTGACATTAGTAGTAGTAGGTGTTGCAGTTTGGGCGCTCGGTCTCTAAAATGTTCTCCATCACTGCCCTAGGTTTTCACAACTTACTATGTCATAAATCCCACACAACCTGTTGAATTCAAACTAAAGATATTATGACTTGGCATCAGTGGTGCGATTCAGCCAGTTCACACCAGTTCGGCACAGATCATCTCTGATGTAACTGGTTGTTACTCTTCAGCTAAAAGCACATCTGTGTCACAGCAGCATTTATTTCATCTTCTGTAACTGAACCTTCAATAAACATTGGCTAGGTTCATATATCATGTTAAGCCACCTTATTAAGTATGGTTTGTTGAATAAACCACAATTGGATGGGTTCACACATACAACTGAGTAATAAACCATGGCTCACAAACCATAATGGCTGGGTATATATAACATGCAAAGCCAATCCCAAATCATAATATGGCTCAATGCGATGTAAGAACCTAATCATAGTTCCTTTGTTCTTTCTGTCATTGCAGAAGGAAAAATGCAGGTTTCAGGTTCCCACTCAATTATGGAACTTATCTGGCTGATTTGGATCAACTCTCAGCCCAATCTATCTCCCAAACTTGTTATGAGGTTAAAATAAGATGAGAGCCTCAGGTGCATAATTTTAGGCTCCTAGAGCGGGGGTGTCAAACTGACGGCCTGTGGGCCGGATGCATTATGCCGAAACCGCACCCACCCCATTGCCAGCAATGGAAAAAAAGTTGTGATACGTCTCGACACATCACATGATGTTGGAAGTTTGAAACCCCTGTCCTAGAGGAATTAAAGAGAGCTACTTTTTAGAAGGGAAATATTTGGAAGTCCCATTTTTTCCAGTGACTCATAGAAAATTATTCAGGAGAAACTGTTGAGTAGTCTGTATTCTTGGATGCCAAAACAAATGTTCCCCTTGGCTTCAGTGTTTTATTACTTGGATTCTTAGAGAGCAAATACTTGCCTTCTCGCATATTAACTTCTCTCTTGTTTCTTTCTAGTCCTATGGTGGATATATTACATCGCTGGCACTTGGGTCGGGTACTGGCATGTTTAAGTGTGGAATAGCTGTGGCTCCTGTTTCCAGCTGGGAATATTATGGTATGGAAAAACAACTTACAATATCAGGTTTTAATAGCTGGATACAAAAAGTGGATTATTTCTAAAAACTAGGTTACTGCTAGGGCCTTTGCTCACAGAAAAAAATGTTTGAGATATACTTCATCTAAAAACACCTTCTTAAAAAGACACTTTCTTTTTAAAAACAAACAAACACACCTTCTCTTGGGCAAGCTTGCTTTGAAATAGTCTGCAGAGTTGCTGGGAATATGACTTCAAAGCAGATATTCTTAAAACAAACACAGCAAAATGCAAGCCTTTTCAAAGACACTGTTGTCCATGAAACAGCTCCTGTTTCCACTCATTAGGTGCCCTTTTAAAGATCAATCATAGCTTCAGATGTTAAACTTTGGCTAGATAGACCTGCTCTTCATCTCAATCAGTTCTGCACACAATCTTGTGGCTATGGAGCTGGCAGCTTGGCATCAGGCCCAGCTACTTCTTGAACACTCCTCCACCTTCATTTGTTACCCTATTTATGCCATCTCAGGCAACATATTTTTAACCCTTTGCAAGGTTTTGCTGCGGAAGAAACAATAGGAAATAGGTCATCTGCCCACAAGTCAAAATACATAGAATGCGTATCACAGAGAAAGAGCACATACGGTAGTTCCACATAACCATCAAATTAAGGTACAAACAGCATTGTTTTGACAACTCCCTGCTTCCTTGTCAAAAAAAAAAATATTTTTTTTAACAAATTCAATAAGAAGGCCTTTTTGTGCAAAGTGATTTTGCACTTAATACACAATATAAGATACCGGAGGCACTCTCATCACCCTGCTAATGATAGGCTTCTCCCCCCCCATCCCATCCCATGTGGTGATGGCTCTTTTGATATGTTTTGTGGCATGAGGCCAGTTTTAAAATTAATTGTCCATTTTATGGAAAATTATGAGAAAACTGCCCAAATGTCCCCCTGAATGCCCAGCATGAATTAATGTAAATACATTCTTTACAATGCATTTGCTCTTATGTGTGTTAATATGTTCCTATTCATCATGACTGCTACGTTTATTGTATATTCAGCATCTATCTACACTGAACGATTTATGGGTCTTCCAACCGAATCTGACAATCTTGAGCATTACAAAGTAAGAACTGTGTAAACCTTCCTATATTTTAATTATACTCTTACAGTTTAATTTCAGCTTTCCTTTTCCTGCCTTTTGTTCCTTGGCTCAATGTGTGGGATGCCCTCTTCCTTTTCTCTGCCGGTTCTTCCACCTGAAATTGTCTTAAATTGATATTTGAGGGTAATTGGGAGGCCTTGTCTACCATATTTGGATGGGGGGGGGGTTGACAGAGGGTAACACTTCATTTTACAAAGGAAATTAAAGGTCTCCTTTTAAACCAAAAAAAGCCATGCCTTCATAACGTAGCCTTCATCTCATCCCCAAACTATTCCCGAGACAGCTTAAAATGCCTTGAGCAGTTCCAGTGTTCCAACAGCAATAAGCCACAACAATAAGCCATTTGTTGCAAGCTGACACACTTCACGAATTCTGTTGGTTGGTATTATAGTCAGGTATGGCCAACCACTGTGGGGTGCTAAATCGCTCCCTGTGGTCCTCAGGCACTGTCTTTGGGCAGGAAGAGAATCCAGGGAAGAAAACTTGACTCTCCTGCTATACCCCACTAGCAATTGGCTTAGAGCAGAGGTCCCCAACCTTTTGGGCACCAGGGACCGGTTCCATGGAGAGAGGTTTTTCCATGGACCAAAGGGGACATGGCTTTGTGTGCTGCCTGCATCCGGCGGATGAGGCTTTGCTTGTTTGTGCAGACCAATTGCTGGCATGCCATGACCTGGTACTGGTCCACGGACTGGGGGTTGGGTACCCCTGGCTTAGAGACCCAGAGTGGCCTGAAGGCAGCTGACCAGAAGGAGGTGAGAGAGAGAGAGAGAGAGAGAGAGAGAGAGAGAGAGAGAGAGAGAGAGAGAGAGAGAGAGAGAGAGAGAGAGAGAGAGAGAGAGAGAGAGAGAGAGAGAGAGAGAGAGAGAGAGATGCCTCTGCTGCTTCAAAATCCAGCAATTACTGGGTTTCTCCATAGTTCTTCAGTCTGCTTTTTAAAAAAAAAAGTTTAATGCTGTTCCATAATAGCATTAAACCTGTATCCAAAAGAAGCCTGACTATCAGATGCTAGTTGGAATCAGATAATTCCTTAAACAAAACTCACAAAGCCTGAGATTTAAGGTTAGCAGAAAGTAGAGAAAAACTTTTTGCTGACTGATAGGTTATTGTCATAAGAACATAGGGCAACTGATAATGAAGGCACATATCACTTTTGCATTTGGCAACTCCGTAATTGTTAATTATTTTCTTTTTCAGAATTCAACAGTGATGGCAAGGGCTCAGAATTTCCATAATGTGGATTACCTTCTCATCCATGGAACGGCAGATGGTGAGGTCTTTGAAAAACTGGTACCAATCCTGAGAGAGAACCACTTTGTTAAAGAAACATTAAGCATGTCTCTGTTCCTGTGAGCAGGGTCAATACATTTAAAACATATTTTCATTTTCTGTCTGGCACATTGAGCACTGCTGACTCATTGTTGATCGTCCCTGCTATATAGCTTGTTAAGTCATGACATGAGTCTAATGTTCTACTCTTACGTGCTTTCTGATATTTGTCAGACTGGTGGGATTTTTGTTTTTAATCAGCCACATTCACTTTCTTAATTTCTTTTCTTCCTTGCTTAATATTTCAGATAATGTACATTTTCAGAACTCGGCACAGATCTCCAAAGCCTTAGTCAATGCACAAGTAGATTTTCAAGCAATGGTAGGTATGATCAAGTCATTCAAGCATTAATGGGTCATGCTAATAATTTGGAATAGTTGTTGAATGTTAGATTAGGAGTGGGGGAGTCCCCAGTTTTTAATCCACCCTCAGTCACAGATGCTCTAATTTTGGTCAAGTTTTTCTCATCCTGTTCAGCCTACTTTACAGAGTTGGTCTTCTGTGGGAAAAATGGGAAGATTGATTTATTTTGATTACATGCCATCAGGTCAGTGTCTACTCTTAATGACCGCATAGACTTTCTTTATGGCAGCCTGTTCTTAACTTGTGTTTCAGGTCTTCCAATAGTAAAACATAGGAGGGACTGCTATATATGCTGCTTTGAACTCCTGAATGAAAAGCAGGCTATAAATCTAATCAATAAACTGGTATTGCAACTGAGACCACAAAGAGCTGTAGCACAGCTACATAATATATTATAGCATATGGCAGTGATGGCAAACCTTTTAGAGACTGAATGCCCAAACTGCAACCCAAAACCCACTTATTTATCGCCAGGTGCCAGGTGGGCATGTGGCTGTGGTGGTCATGGCAGATTGGGTGGGTGTGGCCAAGGTGGGCATGATCACCTCGATGTTGCTTGTCGGGAGGGATGCCTGTGGGGGCTGGGCAGGGTTGGGAAGGATCCAGGGAGTCTCTGGCAGGTGGGGCGGTGGGCAGGAGGCTCGTCCTGCGGGGTGAGGTGAGGCAAGGTGAGGCAGGGTGGGGGTGCCATTGTCACAGGGCAAGGTGAGGCAGGGGTCGGGGTGGCTGCTGCCTGACACCATCGGTCCCTGCATACAGAGGCCAGCGAGTGCATGGGTGCTGGGATACATCCAGCCATGTGGGACCTCAGCGAGTTAGTGGGCAGCTGGTTGAAGAGGGACAGTTGCCATCTCCGGGGCATGGCGTAGCCACCCACAGAGAGAGCTCTGAGTGCCGCCTTTGGCACGTGTGCCATAGGTTCGCCACCACTGGCGTATGGGAAAGAATAGGAGGATTTCTCAAATTAAAACCAAGCTTCTAAATAGTTAAACTAATTAAATAAAATTTATTTAATCTGAGATATTCCTTTAATTAAAATTCTGTTTAGCAGGTATAACATTGAGGGTCCAAAATGCCCAATAAAATTGCTTTTAAAATGGCCTAAATCTTGGGAAATTACTAAATGTCACAAGATTTTCACTTTCTCACCCAAAGTATTGTAAGATTTTAGGTGGGAACAAGAAAACATCACATCTTTTGCTGATTTTGTGAGATTTAACCTATAAATAAGGTAATTTTAGGCTGAATTTTGGGTCCAGCAAATGCTTTTGAGGGTATCGTATGCACCATGCTTAAAGGAGCTATACTGTTGACCCTTTGCTTAATGTGGGCAGCCTCAAGTCTTCCTCCAATGGACAAAGGACAAGATTTGTGGCTTAAGCATGGTCATCTCCTTAAACCATTTTTTCTTTTGAACTGGAATCATAAATGCAAATGTCTGCTAACTTATTTTCCAATAAGAGAGGAGGCAAGGCAGGAAACAATGGATGGGAACTAATCAAGGAGAGAAGCAACCTACAACTAAGGAGAACTTTCCCAAAAGTAAGACCAATTAACCAGTAGAACAGCTTGCCTTCAGAAGTGGTGGGTGCTTCATCACTGGAAGTTTTAAAGAAGTGATTGGACAACCATTTGTCTGAAATGGTATAGGTCTCCTGCTTGAGCAAGGGGCTGGACTAGAAGACCTCCAAGGTCCCTTCCAACTCTGCTATTCTGTATTCTGTATAAAAGGGAGGTGTGCCCTAATTACCCAAATTGTTGTAAACTTTGGGTGGTTAGGAGGTTACCTCTGATAGGAAACCAGCATGTTTAGGCTACTTGTCAAAGCACAAATAGAAGAAAAGTTTTGGGGATGTAAGTGGGGGCTGATTTCGCAATTTTGAAGACCTCGTTTCAAGACAAAGCCTAATGCTGATCCCAGCTGATTGGCTTCTTCTGCTTGGATGTTTGCCATTGTAACCCTGCTGTTGCCCCTTCAGGACCTAAATGGCTTTTGTTATGAATGAGAGAATCACACAACTTTTAACTTTTGTTCTTGGAACAAAAATCAAACATGATAGAACAGCAGGGTCTTGCCATGCAACCTTAGAGGGTGAGCGCATAAGATGAGATGCAGAGACTAAAATCCCATTTTCTCTCTCTCACCCCATCTTATAAAGTTTTTACTTTATATGTTTGTTTGAATTCTGCTTAGGAACTTACGACAATGTTTCTCTTCTTCCTTTTCAGTGGTACACGGACCAAAACCATGCAATTCCAGGCCTTTCTTTAAAGCATCTCTACATTCATATGACACATTTCCTGAAACAGTGTTTTTCTCTGCCTTAAAGGAATCCTCTCTTCTGTCTTGATTCCAAGACAAAGCAATGTTAACTGCGCAAACTGTGGACATTCCAAGAGTAGGATAAAAATGGAATTAAAGAGGTGTCGATGACTCTGACTGACCCTTGGGGAAAAAAATTGCTTGGGAATTTTTGTTAGCTAAGAAACAAATGAATAAAAATAAAAGTATGAAATAATTAAAGACTGCATGTTTTGCTTATTTCCTCCCTATAATGTTAGTAGTCTCGCATGTCAAATACAGGCATTCATTTTGAATTAAGAATATAAAGAATTCTGGAAAGAAATTGGATACACTCTTGGATACATTCTTGTATCTGGGTGATTACTCAATCCAGCAAATGGGAAAAAAAATGTTTCAGAAGGATCAGAGACAAGTTCACTGCAAATGAAAGTCAACAAAATTGCTGTTTAACACTTGGCTGCAGCTATTTCAAATTGCCAGTGGAGAACCGCACCTCAACTGAGCAAAATGATTCATTTTGAAGATGGACTCCAGCATGGGTCTGAAAGCTTCATAATCTCTGCTCCCGGTGACCGACCCAAATTCGATTTTGCATCATTATATATTTGCCTTCATTTGTGATTCTTTTCAGTTAAAAGTGAAAATTGTGTTTTGATATTGGTCAAGGCAAGTTTGGCTTTAGCATTTGGCGATCCACCTTAAGATTTAAATCTCAGGTAGAGCACTTGTAGGCATTATTATTGTTGTTGTTTTTGTTGTTGTTATTATTATCACAACAATGTGAAATCACAGCCACTAATCTTTAGCTGGCATTGGACTAAGTTCTTCCCAAGAACTTAGAATGTCGTCATGTATTGACACAGCATACATCATCCAAGTATGTGGCCTTTTGTAATTGACAGATGAGAATTTTGTTGGTGCATAGATTTTCTAAGCGCCATCTAATATTTTTTTGGTGTGGCACAGTCGGACCACCATGGCTGGTTTATGCCATAATCTTTCAACTTCAATTTTCAGATCATGTTTTTTGTGATCTTCTCCAATTCTTTATCTTAGACTATTTCCTAGTAAGGCCATATCAATTATCCACACTTTTCTTTTTAACCACAATTAAATCTGGTGTGTTAGGAGCCAAATCTTTATCAGTTTGCATTTGTATATTTTGACATGCTCATTTTAACTATTTTTCTCAACTCTGTATTCCCACCAATTTTTCATTACTGACACGTGATCATTTTTACAGATGTTCCAGTGAATCCTTTTTGTGAATTTGTAGGTTATTTTTTTATTTTTATTTATTTATATACCACATTTTATTACTTTTATAAATGACTCAAAGCACCAGTTTATGCAATTTTCTTGTATCTTCTTTTTTTGTTGTAATAGTTTTATTAAAAGTTTAGAAACAAAGATAAAAGATAATACAAAAAAGGGAAAAAGGAGTGCAAGAAAGCAAAAATAAAAGTAAAAATAGCCTCCTTCAGAAAGTAAACAATTTCATAATCTCTTCACCTCCTCTTAATTAACAAATATAAAAGTGTTCATTCTATAACTCATCTTTTAACAATAGGCAAATTAAATAAGTAACATCTTCCCCTTATCCAATTATCAACAAAAAGACCAAGTAGAGCACTAAAATATTAACACTAATTAGCATATATAAAACTCTGCATTCCACATCTCAAGTCTTAGCTGTAAGCAAAACTCCATTTAAAAGGCATAAAATAGTCCCCGATATCCTTGGACAATGCCCTTAAAGTTTAACATGGCAAAAAGAGAGTTTCTCCTTTTAAAAAGACAAGCTCCAATACACACTATTTTTTCCCATTCCAAATCCTAGCAAATCCAAAGAAAATCACCTGTATCCAACCAATGCCCTATCCCATTCAAATAAATATTCCATATCGCAACTTTAAACAAGTCCACATTTCACAAATATATCCAACATGCTTGGGATGGCCCTGTATCTAGGTCACCTCAGCTCTAGTCTAACTTTCTGAACACTGTCATATTGAACCAAAGGACTAAAGGTCCAAATAAATTTGAGATAAGATTTTGGAATTAATTATGAAGAATTCTTCCCATGGGAAAACCCCATTATCCTTATGTAAACAAAATACTAGAATTTTAAATAATAAAGAGAGATAATTTCTCCTTTAAAAAGACAGACTCCCCAAACTGCCTTACTTTAAGTAAAAAGGCAGTCGGATACAATGCCAGTATAACTACAGGTGATCTTTGACTCTCAACCACAACTGAGGCCAGAATTTCTGTTGTTAAGCAAGGCAGTTGTTAAGTGAGTCACACTCAATTTCATAACCTTTTTTGTTAAGGGAATCACTTGCAGTTGTTAATAATATGGTTGTCAAGCTAATCTGGATTCCTCCATTGACTTTCCTTGTCGGAAGACAACTGGGAAGGCTACAAATGGTGATCACATGACCCTCATTTGCAACATCACAAATAACGTGCCAAATGTCAACCACCTGAATTTTGATCACATGACCATGGGGATGCTGTGACGGTTGTAAGTGCGACTACCAGTTGTAAGTCACTTTTTCCAGTGCTGTTGTAGCTTTGAACGGTCACAAAATTAATGGTTGTAAGTTGAGGATTACCCATCGTTTAAAAATAGGATACACAGGATAACTATAGGGAGAAAAGCTTAAACACCGTATTGAATGTGAACAAATCCAGCATATCACATTTTTACAATCAAGTTAATAGTAAATCCAAAAAGAACCACCCAAAATAACAACATATCCCCTTTTAACCTGGTCTGTTAAACTGGCTTTGTATTACCATTTTTTACCTGCAAATATGCATTTATCCTTTAAAAATTATTTCAAAGCATTAATATTCCAATATTTTCCCAACTCTTAATCCATTCAAAACTTTCCACAGCCAAAACCTTGTCTAACTTTTTGCGGCTGATTTTAAATGTTTAAAAATTATAAAAAAATAGTTCTTCATTTTCTTATATCAAGGACTGAAGGTCCTCCCTTGATGATTGCAATCTTGTCACTTTGAAGTCATCTCACTTCTTTGAAGCAATTAATAGGAAATATCAAAAAATCGTTAGCAAGGGAAGTATAGCAACATGGGGTCTTTCGAAAAGATTCTGTTTGCCTTTGTAGCAATTACAGTGAATTTCATGCCCTCTTTTGGAGTTTTGACTTCCTGGCAAAGAGCTTTTCATCTGACCGAGTTTGCTTAAAGTTGTTGGGTTTACGGAATAAATTTAATTCCAATCAAGGCTGATAGGATTCTCTTGATCCATTGAACAGACGAGTGGTAAAAGAGGTTGTGGGCTGCTCTTTTGACACACATTAATTTTATTAGACTTCGTTTTCACTTTGTTTTTTTATCAAGATGTTTTAACTGGTTCATTAGGAATGACTTTATTGTATTCTTTTATTGTAAATTGTCACGTTGTTGACAAGTCTCCCGGATGGGTGGTATACAAATTTTTGTATAAATGAATAAATGCTTATAGAGAAAACACTAAGGAATCGTACCAAGGAGACAATATACAGTACATATAATGTGGAAGCCTTGTAATATACAATGTAATTTATTTTATTTATTTATTTTATTCGGGCTTGTATGCCGCTCCTCTCCGGAGACTCGGATTAAAGCCTCCAGCAAAAGCTGCTTTTGTTGCAAGATTATAAACAAGGTAGATACTGGATAAGGCCGTAGACTTGCAAGTAGGAATCTATAAGAACTGCCAACTTCCAAATTCCTTTAAAAGCAACAGAGGTTGTGAGGTTTAGTGGAGAATTCCAGTTCCTATCTATTCTGGCGAGCGTAGTTATTGATTCGGAATGATGAGAGTAAACTCCATCAATATCTGGATGCTTAGGAACTTGATGCTTGTTTTATACTGTATAGTTGTGTCTCCTACAATAAGAAGTGTGGTGGAATGTTTAAGATTAGGAATGGGGAGTTCCAAATTCTAGTGTTCCTTTGGGCACAGGAACCAGGTGGGCCAGGTTGGTGCTAGCCCAAACACTGCTTTAGTGTAAATTAGGGGGAAAAATGCCCCTTCCTCTTGTATTCTTTTAAGTTAATTTACTATTTATTTCTCAGCAATAGCAATTATAATAAACCATAAAGTGACCAACTTTTTTACAATGAAAAGGAGGACACAAATAAATTGAAGAAAAAAAATATCATAAATAAAAGAAACATTTTATTCATTGCAACAATAATACAGACAACTTGCATGTGCAAAGTTTGCCAGCCAGATGTTTTGGCACGCTCAACAGCAATTCCTATTGGCTTTTGAAAGCCAGTAGTGGGAGTAGCACAGCTCATGCAAAAGTTGAAAAAAAAAACCATCAAATAGATGGCATCTAGACCCGAAAAAAATATCACTCATCTACCCGGGCTCCCAGCCCAAATGCTGGAGGTGCGGGGACGGGGAGGCTACTTACTTTCACATATGGTGGGCATGCAGAAAAATCAAAGCATTCTGGAGGAAGATATGGTGGACACTCCAAACTATTTTCAAAAAGCGTATAGAATTTCTACCTCAGGCTTTTCTGTTAGGGATCACAAAGGACTTCACTACCTCAGAGACAAATTTATTTTTGAACTTAAGTACAGCAGCAAGATTGTTGGTGGGACAATACTGGAAGAATCCGGAAATACCGCCTATTGAAGAATGGACTGTGAAAGTGACAAATTTGGCGGAAATGGCGAAAATATCAGCGTACTTGAAAAATCGCTCCAATGAACAATTTTTGACGGACTGGAAACAGTGGATAGACTATATCCAAGAGAGACACCAATCAAACAGAATGCAGCTGGCGTTTAGCTGAGGCTCGATGGGAGGAGGGAAGAAGGGTTAACAAATCAAATGTTTACAAAAACTAACACCCAATGTTGAATGTATATGTTCTATAACTAATGCCTCTTAACATAAACTTATGACTAATGTTGTTTGCTTTAAAACTGTTAAAGCGGACTGAATCTATACCTCAGGATATGAAACTTTTACCTCAGGATCTCCGGTTAGGGACTATAAAAGTTTGCACTAGTAATGGGATGAAATCAATTCAGAAGCGCAAACGAACAATATGCAATAAACTAGATACAGCAGATAGACCATATATAAGAGAAACACCAAACAAACAAAAGGTACTCGGAGTATACTTGAAGAGGGAAGGGAGGAGGGAAGAACGTTTACTAAAACAGATGTTTACAAAGATTAATACCTAATGTTGTATGCTATGTTCTAGGATGATTGTTTAGCAATAGGATCTTTGGTTTAATGTTGACCACACTAATATGGAACCAGATAAGAGAAACACCAATCAAACAAAGTGTAACAGGAGTATAGTTGAGGCTAGACGCGAGGGGTGGGAAAAAGGCTTACTAATTCAGACGTTTTCAGTGACTAATACCTAGTATTGTATATCAGGTGCCATGATGATTGCTGCACAATATGTTTTTTTTATGTTCAATGTTGATTGTTTTACTAAAAGAATTTTATATTAAAAAAAAGGTGCCAGAACGCCGTTCTGAGCATTCTATGAGGGGGGGGGGGAAGCCTTGCAGATTAGTCTTCAAATATCGAAAAGGAGGACATGAAGGAGGACACTTTTTGAGGGAGGACAAAACTTACAAAAGGAGGACTGTCCTCCCTAGAGGAGGACGGTTGGTCACCTTAAAAACCACCAGCAGCAATCAAAACCCAAATGAGCATAGGTTAACATCAAGATTAATATTAAACCAACCATCAAGAAGTAAACAAGTGTCATGCCTCTATCTGAGCCTGAATCCAAGGAGAACATGGAGGTGGAGCAGGACCCTGTTGAGGCCCAGGAGGAGGAGGAGGAGCAAGGTCCCCCCCCACCTGACCCTAGAGCAAGGAGAGCAGAGAGAAAGAGAGAACAACATAGGCAGGCTCAATTGCTCGGGAGGAGAATGGCCTGCCCCACTCCACAAGGCACACCTGGGATTAAGATTTAAGGAGACGCTGTGGGGTGGGGCATTTGCCGGGAACAAACATGGTATCTTGGGACAGTTGTGAATTGTGCTCTTGTCTTTGTTTAACCTGGACACCTTGAATACCGGACCAGCTTGCAGACTGCAGGCAAACTGAGATTTAAAAGGACTTTTTAAGTTTCTGTTTTGTTTTCTTGTTATCTGTCTGGCCTTGAGGGCATTGTACACTTCTCTGGCTGTATTGAAATTGCCTTCAGCCAGAGGCAGCTGAAAGGAACCTGTGTGTGTGCTTTGGTTGAAGGCTTGTCAGCATATGTGGGAGCTTTTGGGGAACATTGGCAGTTACTAAAGGACTGTTTCTCTTGCCAGCTGACTGCTTTGCCTCTGTGCGGGGTCCTGGGTCATCACAACAAGCTTCAGTCAAGGAACTGCCCAACGAACAGTAAATAGCCCATTCAAAGAACCACCAAAACCACTCCGATCAACAACAGTCACATGGCAAGCCAGTAGAATATAAAATGAGAGCAAACCCCACTCCCTACCAGCACTGATGATGTTACCTAGTTTGGTAACAAAATGTCTGCAAGAAAACAACCAAGCACAGAGAGCACCAAGAATCCCTCAGTTATAATAAAATCATTCTGTATGCGTGATATAAATATAAATCAAATTATTGAGCATAAAATAATAGAACATTTGCATTCCTAACCAATAATTATGGATACAAAGTCATAATATTTGACCTTGGGCCAGTCACTGGCTCTTAGTCCTAATCAGCATTTGAGAAGCTATCTGAAAAAGAAAAACCATGGTTGTATTTTGAGCAATGTTGCTATGAGAATTAGGCAAGCCCAGTGCAGAACTAAGCAGAGAATGAAGCAGGGCAAACCCTAAGAACAATAAGCTTTCTATAGGAACAACAAAGCAATCCTGGCTTTTTGTATTGTAATATTGTAATTGGGCATCTCTCTTTTGCAAACCAAAGGCAGCAGCAAGCAAAAGGACACTGCTCAAATTTCAACGTTGCTTTTTTTTAAAGGTAGAGTGGCATGCTTTCTGCATTCTGTTGTCAAACGCCTTAATATACAGTATATACAGGTAGTCCTCGACTTACGACCACAACTGAGCTTGAAACTTCTGTTGCTGAGCGAGACAGTTGTTAAGTGAGTTTTGCCCCACTGTACAACCTTCCTTGCCACAATTGTTAAGTGAATCACTGCAGCTGTTAAACTGTTAAATTTAACAGTTGTTAAATCGTTACGTCAATCTGGCTTCCCCATTGACCTTGCCTGTGAGGAGGTCGCAAAAGGGGATCGTGTGACCCTGGGACACTGCAATTGTCATAAATATGAGTCAGTTACCAAGTGTGTGAATTTTGATCACGTGATTGCAGGGATCCTGCAATGGTCGCAAGTGTGAAAACCAGTCATAAGTCACTTTTTTCAGGGCCATTGTAATGTTGGACGGTCACAAAATGAACTATTGTAAGTCAAGGACTTTGTGTACGGTATATGCACCATTTCTGCAAACTTTCTTCTCCATAGTCACACTGGTAATTTAAGGGAAGATCACACTTCTAGTCAGGACTTTTTTTTCTCATAGAACGCCCAGAACGACGTTCTGGCACCTTTTTTGGATGGAACCTTGTAGGGTAGGCAAGGTGGGTTGTATGACGTGTGTGAGTTCTGGCACCATTTTTTTTTTAAAGAAAAAAAGCACTGCTTCTAGCACAATTGTTTCAGTGGTGGGATTCAACTGGTTTGCATTGGTTTGGTAGAACCAGTAGCTAGATTTTGCTGCATTCGGAGAACCAGCTGGCCTCCAGAAGTCCAGTCTAGGCCTGGGAGGCCTGGAAGAGGCCTGCGTGGATGCCACTTCCAGAAGTCCATTCTAGGCCTTGGAGGCCCAGGCCTGCATTGAATAAGAGAACTGGTTGTTCAGGTATTTGAATTCCACCACTGAATTATTTGCAATGGTTCCATGTAGGTTGGAACCTCCCTAGCAGATCTGTAGCTCTTATGAAAGCGATTGGTGGAGAACCAGGCTCCTTGTCTCAGAAACTATACTGAAAGCATAGAGATTGTTACTTCCCTTCTTTCACTAGTGCCCTTCCTATTTTGAACTGAACATGTCAAAGTGATGCCTGAAGCAAGCTATAATACTCCTCTTCCCAGTGGAACAAAAAAAAAATCAACTTTGTAGCACCCAACAAAACTATGACACAAACGATTAAAAGCTGAGGTTCACACACAGACACAACTGTTCCAATACCGACTGCAAATAATCATCCTCAGCCAGACAAGTGGTGACTGACTTCATGTATTTTCATCAACAGACACACAAATTGCATCTATATTACAATTGTATCTCTGTTTTTTTCTCCCCAGAGCCAAACAAGTTGCAATTACAGGGTGCAGATGTTTAGTGTGTTTTGCAGAACTGGTTTAATAACTTGTTAAGCTGAATGATTCCTATGGTGTTGTAATGGCATCGTAAATTACTTCCAATGAGAAATGTCATAATCTCAAACTACATTCAGAAGTACTTTGCAGTAAAAAAATATTGTCTCCTTTTCTTGCATGAACTGAAAGAGGATAAACTTACTTCAGAACTGAATCTGTATATTTCATACCATACTGAGCAACTGGAATTTATACAATGTCTAAGTAGGCTTCTTACCTACAGTTCTTTTTTCTTATGGCTTGTACATGTGTTTCGGCTATAAACCCAAAGGATAAAGCACATTAGTACCTTGTTAATATTGCCTATGTCTTTTAAAATTGTAGCTCTACATTTTTATCTTATACCATATTGTATAGCATTCAGCAGGAATGGCATGAGATATATTTGTGTGTACATTTTCTTAGCTGTGTCTTGCCAATGAAAGGCCTCTTTAATAGTTCCTACCAGCATCTCTGTTCATGGAAATGCTAAAATGACTGATAAGACTGCATGCCCTACGCCCTCTGCTGTCTAACACCAGAGTCCTATCTTCGTTGACAAATGCACAAAAAGGAAAGAAGGTCTGCAAAGTTGCTGCAAAAATACATTTGTTTCTAGTCTTAAAGGTTATACAGTGATACTGCGATGGCAACTTTTTTAAAAATGAAAATTAGGCAGTAAATATAAGGTGACCAACCGTCCTCCTTTAGGGAGGACAGTCCTCCTTTTGTAAGTTCTGTCCTCCCTCGAAAAGTGTCCTCCTTCATGTGCTCCTTTTCGATATTTGAAGACTAATCTGCAGGGCTTTTTTTTTCTCATAGAACGCTCAGAACGGCGTTCCGGCACCTTTTTTTAATGGTTTTTTTTTTCAACTTTTGCATGAGCTGTGCTACTCCCTCTGTTGCTTTCGAAAGCCAATAGGAATTGCTGCTGAGCGGGCCAAAACACCCAGCCGGCAAACTTTGCACATGTAAGTTGTCTGCCGTGAAGGCGAGTTGGCAGGAACTTTGCACCCCTCCCTGCTACCCAACTATATAATAATAATAATAATAATAATAATAATAATAATAATAATAATAGTAGTAGTAGTAGTAGTAGTAGTAGTAGTAGTAGTAGTAGTAGTAGTAGTAGTAAAGTTGGAAGGGACTTTGGAGGTCATCTAGTCCAACCCCCTGCTCAGGCAGGAAACCCTATACCATTTTGGACAAATGGCTGTCCAGTCTCTTCTTAAAAACTTCCAGTGTTGGAGCATTTACCACTTCTGGAGGCAGGTTGTTCCACTGGTTAATTGTTCTAACTGTCAGGAAGTTTCTCCTTAGTTCTAGGTTGCTTCTCTCCTTGATTAGTTTCCATCCGTTGCTTCTTGTCCTGCCTTCAGGCACCTTGGAAAATAGCTTGACACCCTCTTCTTTGTGGCAGCCCCTGAGATATTGGAACACTGCTATCATGTCCCCCCTCGTCCTTCTCTTCATTAAACTAGACATACCCAATTCCAGCAGCCGTTCCTTGTATGCTTTAGCCTCCAGTCCCCTAATCATCTTTGTTGCTCTTCTCTGTACTCTTTCTAGAGTCTCAACATCTTTTTTACATCACAGTGACCAAAACTGGATGCAGTATTCCAGGTGTGGCCTTACCAAGGCATTGTAAAGTGGTATAAACACTTCACATGATCTTGATTCTATCCCTCTGTTAATGCAGCCTAGCACTGTGTTGGCCTTTTTGGCAGCTGCAGCACACTGCTGATTCATATTTAGGTGATTGTCCACTAGGACTCTGAGGTCCCTCTCACAGTTACTACTATTGAGCAAGGTACCCCCCATACTATATCTGTGCATTTGGTTTTTCTTGCCTAAATGTAGAACCTTGCTTTTTTCACCATTGAATTTCATTTTGTTAGATAGCACCCAGTGTTCAAGTCTGTCCAGATCCTTCTGTATCTTAAGCTTGTCTTCTGGAGTGTTGGCTATTCCTGCCAGCTTGGTGTCATCTGCAAATTTGATGAGTTCCCCATTTATCTCCTTGTCCAAATCGTTGATAAAGATGTTTAAGAGCACTGGGCTCAGAACAGAGCCCTGGGGCACCCCACTACACACTTCCCTCCATGGAGATGCGGTTCCATTGAGGACCACACGCTGAGTATGGCCAGTCAGCCAGCTACGGATCCATCTGGTGGTGGTGCTGTCTACCCCACATTTTTCTATCTTGTCAAGTAGTAGGTTGTGATCTACTTTATCAAATGCCTTACTGAAGTCCAAGTAAATTATGTCCACAGCGTTCCTCTGATCCACTAATTTTATCATTTGGTGAAAGAATGCAATAAGATTTGTCTGGCATGATCTATTTTTGACAAACCCATGTTGACTTTTAGTAATGACTTTGTTTGCCTCTAGGTGTTCGTTGATTCGTTGTTTGATTATCTTTTCCAGGATTTTCCCAGGTATTGAGGTCAGGCTGATAGGTCTGTAATTTCCTGGGTCCATTTCCCCCCCTTTTTTGTAGATGGGAACTACATCAGCTCTTTTCCAATCCTCTGGTAGTTCCCCTGTGCTCCAGGATCTTTGAAAAATATAGTTCAGTGGTTCTGAGACTAACTCCTAGTTAGTCCCAAAGATACCTGGAGCAGACTGGAGCGGCGATGCCACGGTAACTTTCTCTTGATCTTCAGCCCTGCTAGGGCAATAATGGCTGCAGGCGCAAGAAGCAGGGGCAGCGGGGCTGCTGTGGGTGGGGTTGTGAGGGGTGGCAGTGGCTGGCTGCCCCCCATACTGTGGGAGGCGCGGGGCCTTCTCTACACAGGGCTGTGCAGGGTGGGCGGTGGTGCTGGTGGGGTGGCTGCAGGCGGGATGTGTTGATGGCAGGCTGCTCCCAGGGCCGGAGCTGGCACAGCTGGTGCTTTGAGAGCCGTGGGGCCCACTCTACACGGCGGGGCAGCAGTGCTGGCGGGGCGACTGCGGGCGGGAGCGCTGCATGTAAGCATAATTACAATATAAAATGTTATTGTTACAAATGTTTTTATTATACATTTATCATATTATAGTGTATTCTGTATTATTGTTGCAATTAATAAAATGTTTCTTTTATTTACAGTATTTTTTTCTTCAATTTATTTGTGTCCTCCTTTTCATTATAAAAAAGTTGGTCACCTTAGTAAATAACTATCTTAAACTTGATCTTCTTTCTGGCTGGCTGTTCATGGAACTTTCCTCCGTTGTACCTCACGGTGGGCCAATATCATTCTCGTGTGTTATCCCTGAGATGTTGGCTTAACTCATTTTTGTCATAAGTAAGACTGATAGCATTAAGCTGTCTTTATGTACTGGTATTGAAGTATTCTTTCCCCCATCATTCTCATTTTCTCCAGATCAGCCTCAGTATTGACAGGTAGATAGAGACCTGCAAATTTCATGCCATTATAGTCTTCTGCTATTGCCATTCAGCAGTGAGGAAAGACCCATAGAATTTTATTTAATGGAAATGAACTAAGATGATTAGAGGCCTGGAGACTAAAACATATGAAGAACGGCTGCAGGACTTGGGTTTGGCTAGTCTAAAGAAAAGAAGAAATAGGGGAGACATGATAGCAGTATTCCAGTATTTGAGGGGCTGCCACAAAGAAGAGGGGGTCACGTTGTTCACCAGCGCACCAGAGGTTAGAAACTGATCAAAGAGAGAAGCAACCTGGAATTAAGGAGAAACTTCCTGACAGTGAGGACATTAACCAATGGAATAGCTTGCCCCCAGAAATTGTGGGTGCTCCATCACTGGAGATTTTTAAGAAGAGGCTAGATAGGCACTTGTCTGAAATGGTATAGGTTCTCCTGCTTGAGACCTTGGACTAGAAGACCTCCAAGGTCCCTTCCAGCTCTATTCTATTCTATTCCATTCTATTCTATTCTGTTCTGTTCTGTTCTCTGTTCTATGGGATGCTATGTGCAGAACTTGGAGCTCCAGAAGAATCTGGCCACCTTTTGTTTCAGACTTGGACTTACATTGTTGGAATGTTTTGCTGATAAAACTGAGCTTTGTTTTTCAGAGCATCATTTTTCTATGAAAATAATATATAAATAATTGAAATCAAAGTGATTTCTCAAATATTAAATATATTTAAAGAGAAGTGGATGGTAGTACAGATTATTATTATTAGTAATAATATGAAAATGCACTCTATCTGGAGGTGATGAAAAGGAGAGGGATATACAGTAGGATACAGCAAAAACATGGGGGATAAAAATAGCAATGGAATAGGAAGTAGACAAAGAAATCAGAATCCAGGAAAATATTATTTTAAAAAATATTGGCTTAATAAAATAGTCAAATATATGGTGAATGCAATTGAGAGGGGAGGGGGTTATTTAACCTAATGCTGAAAAAATGTTTAATCCCTAAGTGGCTGCATGAATTTCCAGCTGTGCGTTATAATTCATTGGTTCTTAATATTCTTTGGGGTTTTTTAATAACTGACTAGTGAGTCAGCCAATTACAAAAGAAATTTTGAAAACTCCTTTGGAATGTTTTGGCTGGATTTTTAGAAGACTAAGTGTTCTCACTTGGAAGGAGGAAGTCACCTCAGGCAGCAAATGTCAGTGGACAGGAAGTATCAATGAGCATCGTGTATCCCGTATTATTTTCCTACACCCTCAAAGATGACTTGCTGTAACCAAATACAGCAGTAAACTATGATGCGTAGTATGCCTCAAAGCCTAGTCAACCTCTCTGCCTATAATGAGTGGTGGCATTATCTTTTCCTTGTCAAGCATCAACCTGTCTTGAATTAATGATCATTCCAGTATATCTCTGGAAGATGAATTAGAAATTTCAATTTTGTGCTGGTCACCACTTCTCCAATTTGATAACTTTATTAGAGCAGGGGTCCCCAACCCCCGGTTCCTGGCTGTGGCATGCCAGAAACCGCTCCACACAAACAAGCAAAGCCCAACATAGGACCACAATTGAGCCCAAAATTTCGATTGTTAAGTGAGACATTTGTTAAGTGAGCTTTGCCCAATTTTTAAGACCTTTCTTGTCACAGTTGTTAAATGACTCACTACAGCGGAGAAGTGGTTGTTAAGTGGATCTGGCTTCCCCCGTGATTTTGCTTGTCAGAAGATTGCAAAAGGGGATGACCTTGAGACACAGCAATGGTCGTAAATATGAAGTAGTTGCCAAGCGTCTGAATTTTGATCACATGACCATGGGGGATGCTGCAAAGGTTGTAAGTGTGAAAAACAGTCATAAATCACTTTTTTCAGTGCCGTTGTAACTTTGAATGGTCACTAAATGAACTGTTGTAAGCCAAGGATTACCTGTAATTGTACGACAGGATTTGTTCATCCAGACCAGGCATAGGCAACCTTGGCTTTTTTATGACTCATGGACTTCAACTCCCAGAATTCCTGAGCCAGCATGGGAGTTGACGTCCACAAGTCAAAAAAGAGGCAAGGTTGCCTACCCCTGATCCAGACTTAAGTGTCTTATTAAATATAGGTAGTCCTCGACTTATGACAGCCATTGAGCCCAGCATTTATGTTACTAAGTGAGAAATTTGTTAAGCCTTGAGAGCTTCAAGGCAGGGCTAGACAGATTCATGGATGCCAAGTGTATCGGTGGTTATTAAAACGGATGTCCATGTGCCGCCTCTATGTTGGTTGAGGCAGGCAGGATTCCCTTGAGTACCATTTGTTTGGGGGTCAAGGGAAAGGGAGGGTTTTGCCTTCTCTTTCTGCTCAAGATCCCCATGTACAATTGGTGGGCCACTGTGTGACACAGAATGCTGGACTCGATGGGCTTTGGCCTGATTCAGCATGGCTCTTCTTATGTTCTTATGTTCTTAAGTGAGTTTTGCCCCATTCTATGACTTGCCTTGCCACACTTGTTAAGTGAATCTCTGCAGTTGTTAAATTAGTAATATGGTTGTTAAGTGAATCTGGCTTCCCCATTGATTTTGTTTGTGAGAAGGATGCAAAATATGATTGCATGATCCTGGGACACTTCAACCGTCATAAATGTGAGTCAGTTGTCAAGAGCCCTGGTGGCACAGTGGTTAGAATGCAGTACCGCAGGCTACTTCTGCTGACTCTCGGCTGCCTGCAGTTTGGCAGTTCGAATCTCACCGGCTCAAGATTGACTCAGCCTTTCATCCTTCCGAGGTCAGTAAAATGAGGACCCGGATTGTTGGGAGCAACAGGCTGACTCTGTAAACTGCTTAGAGAGGGCTGTAGAGCACTGTGAAGTGGTATATAAGTCTCTAAGTGCTATTGTTATTGCTATCCGAATGTAAATACTTACGGGACCGTCTTCTGCCACATACTTCCCTTCGACCGGTGAGAGCGCACAGGGTCGGCCTCCTCCGGGTCCCGTCAGCGAAACAATGCCGTCTGGCGGGTCCTAGGGGGAGGGCCTTCTCTGTTGTGGCGCCCACTCTCTGGAACCAACTGCCCCTTGAAGTCCGCGTTTCCCCCACTCTCCCGGCCTTCCGGAAGAATCTAAAAACTTATCTATGCTGGCAGGCCTGGGGATGACTGTGATTGTGTGCGTATGATGAATGTGTTTGGGGGGGTCTTTTAAATGTTTTGTAGATTTGGTTTTTGTTTTTTTTTAAAGCTGTGATGTTGTTTTTGTTCATGTTGTTAGCCGCTCCGAGTCCTTTGGAGAGGAGCGGCATAAAAATCTAAATAAACTAAACTAAACTAAACTAAATCACTTGACCATAGGGATGCTGCAACAGTAATAAGTGTAAAAAATGGTCATAAGTTACTTTTTTCAGTGCCATTATAACTTCAAAAGCTCAGTAAATTAACTATTGTAAGTCGAGGACTACCTGTAGTCTTATCTGGTTACCTCTGAACATGTGCTAAGCCAGGTCTGCTGCATTTGGGAAGCTTCCTGCTGATTCTGCTACACAAAATCCTGAATTTATGCCCCAAAGTCTTGTATTATAGCCTAATATTGCATGTGTACTCATTGATTCTGGGATATAGGAACAAAATTCATTTTATGCCAAGGATAATACCACTTACTTCACGTGTATGTGTCAAATGAAGCTTCTAAACCCAATTCAAAATGATGTCTTTAACATGTGGACTCTTCTACAATCTGCAAACTTCATTTTTTACAGTTTCAATAAGCCAAGTTAAATGCATTAAGGATTGCTGTCCATTCCATTCTTGTGACCATCAGTTATTGTTTGGATGACAGTTCAATCTTTTGGGGCCCATGTGGGAGGTCTAGAATCCTGAGAGTACATTATGGCCATTCTCATAAAGATGGTTACTACCATGGGCATAAACAATCTTCAAATCCTTATTTACTGGAATGCAAATGGATGAAGTTTCTCCTGTGTGGATTTTCAAGGATTTTCACCATTTTCTACCACAGGGGTCCCCAACTCCCGGTCCGTGGACCAGTACTGGGCTGCAGCATGCCAACAACCCATCCGCACAAACAAGGAAAGCCCCATCCAAAGGATGCAGGCAGCACACAAAACCACGCCCCTTCTGGTCTGTGGAAAAATCTCTCTCCATGTAACCGGTCCCTGGTGCCAAAAGGTTTGGGCACCTCTGCTCTATCCACTCCAGCATATCCTCTTTTGGTGGGTGGTGGGGCCTCTGGTGGGAACATCTTCAAATAAAACACCAGACAACAACTTTCTATCATGTTCATTTTCTGAAAAATACCTCTGAAATATAGGCAGGGCTCAGAAATATTATTTGAAGTAAAAACTTTGCTTGAAATTTGACCTTTTTGCAGCCTGCTAATTTACCATTGAATTTTGTTGTAGTGTAAAATAAATAAAAACAAAGTCAAATAAAATCCCTGGGATAGGGCACCTTGTCAGTTTCCAGAGGAGACATTTGTGAATGCTGGGTTTGGACAGCAAAGTTAAAAGAAAAAGATTTTTCACAGAATTTTCCTCCTAATGGTGGAAAATTTTCCCAAAATAGGAATGGAGAAAGGAATATTTTTAAAATGTGGGAAAGGTAAGCTAAAACATTTTGACAAATAATCTCTCTGGTGGAGTGCAGCTCATAAAATAGATCAAAGTTGTCATTTCATGGATCATTTATGTCCATCTAGTCTGAAGCTTCAGGAGCAAAGAGTGCTATATCGTATTACAGAATTATTAAGAGGACTATTTTTAGGAAAAAGCATTGACATTACAGCCAGCTAATAGACTTAGTTGCATTTTCAAAAGTTGTAAATTCAAGAATCACACTTAATAGCTTCCTTTAGACCTGCTAAACTGCAATCGCTGACTTCCTGTTCTCCGTGTTGATATTTGTCTTGCCTCTGGAATTAGATAAGCAGCTTCCCAATATATTGCCTATTTGATAGTAAGGAAAGATGTGAACCTTGAAGATGCGTTATTGCAAAGAGGCCCAAAGAACAGGAAATATGAATGACCTGGGCTGCATCTCCCCATTCCAAATGGGAAGATTCAAATATGCGGTTGATTTTGCCTTTGGGACATATGTTCCATTAGGTTTTGATGGTAACTGAAGCACAGGTGGAAAAGGGAGATAGGCAAAAGAATACAATCATCTTCTATATAGCCATTTACTGTGTGCATGTTGTAAAGCTGATATAAGATAGAGTAACTTCTGCTCTGGGGCTTGCCAGATTCAGGGGAACATGCAGCTGTCATATGGTAAATACCTATGAATGTAACCGAGAGAGGAAGGAAGAGAGACTACGAAAGAGAGAAATTATCATAAATGGTGAAGAATTAAAAATATGGTTGCAGTGGTTATTCTCACTGTTGCAAAGAACTGTTCTGAACCAAGTATGAATAGAGTCACTCTTTTAAAGGTGCTACTTAATAGTCCTCTGACTTCAAATATGAAGAAATTCACTCAGAATTCAGTTGAAGGCGTATCCTTTGAAACCCAAGTAACATTTAATGCTAAAAATCAAATCATTGTCACTGAAGGGAAGCTTGTGGGTCCTTCACTATTGGTCTGGCTTCCTGGCCAGGATTGTCCTTAAATTTTCAGGACTACTGTACCCCAATCTAGGCAAGGATCACCATATCAAAGTTTCACTTAGGGGTATCATGAGCACTATTACGACTCTTGTTAAAAACTGAAAAGGGACAGGATTGTACCTCCAGAACTAATATGGTAAAATAAACAGTATATTGAAGTAGGTTTTATTTGAAAAGCAACCGTAATACTTCGTTTCTTGGATACTTGACCCCCACAATGGATCACTCCAGTATCGCTAGAACAGATAATTTTTTTTGACAGTGAGCTCTTGTGTCCTTTCTTCTAACAGCAGATCATATGTCAACACAGATGTCAAAGTAAACAGAATAAATGTGTGAAATCAGTTGTAAAAAATTGTCGAACGGCAAACAACAGGATTTGTTCATTTGATTTTTTTTTTCAAATTGAGTAAGTAAACTGTCAGCAATGATGCAGTCTCGTAAGTGCTTACTGGAGCTGAACACTATATATGAGGCTGTGTAAGAAGACTAAAAGGCAATTGTTTTAGGATTCTCCAGAGTTCCAGAAGTTGCCAAAGGAAGAGAAACCGCCCTGCCTTTCCTTGCTTCTTCACAGCCCTTCCAAGTATCCAAAGGTAAGAGGTAGATGGAGCTCACGGGAGTATCAGTTTGGTGAACAAAGAGTCATTTTTTAGGCACTTTGCAGGCATCAACAGGTTGCTTTTGAATATTTGCACATCTGTGTTTTCAGAGACAGAATTAGGGAGCCATTTCTTGATCATAAGCAATGATTGAGCAGTGGATTGCAAAAATGGTTTAAAAGTTCACTTCATTTTAGGAGAACAGAAAAGAGTTCACCTTGGAGATGTTGTTGACATATTGGGAAGAGTAGTGTATCAAACAGAATACAAAGAAAGATAAATTAACTATAACTGTGATTTTAAAAAACCCCCATTGTTTTACTTGTCAAAATGTATTCGTTTTATCTGAAAATAATAAATGTGAGCTCCTCTATAAAACTTTCCTAACTTTTAAACTATTTAAACTATTTAATTTCTTTAGAAAAAAATAATATTTTTATAAGCCCGCAGTATTTTAGCCAAAGTTAAGTATTGTTCAATGACATTAGCTTGCAGGAAGAGTTATATATGCAATGACAGTCCATTTTTTATTTATTTCCAAACTACAGTCCAATTTATGGTAAGCATGCAAACTGTCACTCAGACTAGAAATGAAAAATGATGTTTCCTGCCACCATTATTATTATTATTATTATTATTATTATTATTATTATTATTATTATTATTATTATTATTATTATTATTATTATTATTATTATTATTATGATAACAGAAGGAGATCTGTCCAAATACTGATCAACACAGTGATGCTTAGATTACGTATAGATGGCTGAAAAGTACTTTGCCACTTTTTATTTCTGCATTACTTGTTCTCCAGCTCCCAGCAAAGAAAGCAATTACTTTACTTCAGTTTCACCTACAGAGTGCTTTAAATCAAGGTGATGGTGTGCATACAATTTGCTGTTCTATGCTAGCAAATTGAGAGAATTATTGTTGTTTTGATTTCCCTTTTCAGAATAATAATATCTCTTGAAAACCATTTGACCCGAGTTTATTTCAGAAAAGAATTCATATGACTTAACAATAAAAATATTGGTAAGGTGTAGAGTAGCGCTACTGGAAACCATGATCTGTTAATGGATGTTGGATTATATCAAACATCACTTTTGCTGTGTGTTGGCTATTTCATTTTCATTTTCAAATTCCAGTTTCAGCTGAATACATATGTGTAAGTGCAAAGCCTGTCATCTGAAAAAAGATGTTTAAAAGTAAATTCTATTGAAATCACTAGGAATGGGAAAGAATGTATTTAGATTGAAAGTGTTAATGTACTTAGAATCAAAGACTCTTGCTCTTGAGAAGAGCAACAAAGATGATTAGGGGACTGGAGGCTAAAGCATATAAGGAACGGCAGCTGGAATTGGGTATGCCTAGTTTAATGAGGAGAAGGACAAGGGGGGACATGATAGCAGTGTTCCAATATCTCAGGGGCTGTCACAAAGAAGAGGGAGTCAAGCACCTGAAGGCAGGACAAGAAGCAACGGATGGAAACTAACCAAAGAGAGAAGCAACCTAGAACTAAGGAGAAACTTCCTGCTCCAACACTGGAAGTTTTTAATGGACAGCCATTTGTCCGAAATGGTATAGGGTTTCCTGCCTCAGCAGGGGGTTGGACTAGATGACCTCCAAGGTCCCTTCCAATATTATTATTATTATTATTATTATTATTATTATTATTATTATTATTATTATTATTGATACTATAAGAGGCTTGGCTGATTTTGCTGTTGTAGACTAACAGCCAATTTTCTATAAATTGTTGAAACAAGATACAATTACATGTGACATATATATGTACATATATGATATACACATACATATATATAGTATATATACACGCACGCACGCACGCACACACACATGCACACACGCACACACACACATATATACATATACATATACATATACATAAATAGATTATGTACAGGTAGTCCTCAGCTTACAACAGTTTGTTAAGTAACCATTCAAAGTTACAACGGCACTGAAAAAAGTGACTTATGACCATTTTTCACACTTACGACCTTTGAAGCATCCCCCATGGTCATGTGATCAAAATTCAGATGCTTGGCAACTGATTCATACTTATGACCATTGGTGTGTCCCAAGGTCATGTGATCTCCTTTTGCAACCTTCTGACAAGCAAAGTCAACAAGGAAGCCAGATTCACTTAACAACAATGTTACTAGCATATCAACTGCAGTGATCCACTTAACAACAGTGGCAAGAAAAGCTGTAAAATGGGGCAAAAATCACTTAACAAATGTCTCACTTAACAACCTAAATGTTGGGCTCAATTGTGGTTGTAAGTCAAGGACTACCTCTACATGCATATGTATGTAACTGTGTACACACATACAGACACACATACAAATACACACATCAGGGATAGGCAAATTGTTGCTGTCCAGATGCAATTACAACAGTCTTTTACCCTCAACCTTAGGAGCTGCAACTGAGACGTCCAAAAATCTGGGTAACATTAGATTGTCTGCTGCTGCCGCCGTACGAAATGCAGTCCATATTTTCTAGACAAGTAAATCACTCTGGAGATCTTGGATCTTATTTGGAAACACACATGTTTCAGATTTGAGCTGTTAATCACAATAAAAAAAGAATCCAAATAAATAATTATTGCAATCCTGATTCCAAGCAAAAACAGCATGGGCCCTTTAAAATAAGAGGTGGAACAGATTCTTACAGTATTTTTAATTTGCAATTTAGATGTAATATAGAGATATCTCTCTTTTTAAGAAATCTAACAAGTAAAACAGAACTATGTAACTCATTTCCTATTTTTTAAAAATGGGACATTTCAACATTTTTCTCTGTGAAGAATTAAACAAAGGTGTGCTTCCAATTAAAAAAAATCTGAAGGATATACTAATAGTAATTATGAATATAATTACAATCTGAAATTCCAAACATTGATCTTACCAACAATAAGTACAAAAAAACAAGGTAAATCCGATTTGAGGGATAAGAGCTAAGCCAATCTGTTCACTACACAATACCTTGAATAACAATTGTTGGAAATTCATAAGCTCTATTCACAGCAAGCTTTTTGAAGAACCAGAAAACATAATTGTAATCAATATAAATATCAGGTATTTTTTTTAATTGTCGAGCTATTCTAAATGTGTATAGAAGTGTAGGGACAGCTTTAGAGCCAATGCAACTTGGGATGGTTCATCTGAAATTTCCTATCTTTGCTGATGAACAGTTGTCTGGTGGTGCTTCTACAGCCTTGTCTAATTTGAATACCTGCTAAATATATGAACTTCAATTTTCAGAATCCCCCAACCAGCATAACCATTGGTGAGAATTCTTAGAACTAAAGTCTATATCTGGAGAGCGTCTGAGCTGCGGGAGGCAATTATGAGATAGTCATAAAATCAGTCAAGGCATTGTGATTTAACTCATTACTTAGGCTATTCTTTGATTTAATGAGATTTCTGAGATAGAGCAACAGAAAAAGCTGTGGATAAAAGCATTTTGAAAACCAATGGATGTTCTTCTGGGGAATCGTAGTCTCAGTAGATGTTATGTTGCATCTCCAATGTCCTGTACAAGGGCCACTCTCATTTTCTAAAAAGGCTGTGTTTTCTAACATTTGGGAATCAGTAGATTAATTCCCATTCTTGGGTCATCTTGTCTTTACCAGTACAACTAAAATATTTCAGGTAGCTGTTTGTATTGTATATATCTGATTTCTTTTCTCTTTATTTTTTAAACAAAGATTATATGATGAAATTACTTAGGCTAGTAAAGCCACTCCTGTTTTTACTATCTTATCTGAGGATGACTGAAGATGTTATATTTCTTGTGTTTTAAATGTAAGGAAACAATCTGGCATATTTTTATTTATTGTATTTAAAGACCAATCATCTCCCTCATAGAATTGCTCTAGTATATATGTTTCCAATTCCACTTATATCCTTTTCTTTCATGATGGCAGGGATATTGCATGAGTCAGGGACAACTCAGTACTTCCGTTATTAGCAATCTCCAGAAAATTCCGAACTCCTGCATGAAATGTTGATACAACCATAGAATACAGATGTGGATCTTGAGAACTGAGTTTCGATATATTTTCCTATGCTACTTGTTCTGGTTCAGTATGTCCAATTCCTGCATGAATTTATGAAGATTATGTTCTGTGGAGCTGCTGTGATATATAGGAAAGATTCTAGATATTTTGGGAGAAGGGAGGGAGGGGGAGGGAAGGAGAGAGAAGAAAGAAAGAAAGAAAGAAAGAAAGAAAGAAAGAAAGAAAGAAAGAAAGAAAGAAAGAAAGAAAGAAAGAAAGAAAGAAAGAAAGAAAGAAAGAAAGAAAGAACATGCCATTTTATACAGAAGCACTGGGAGGCAGCATTGCACCACTAAAGGAAACCAGCAGATAAAACCAGAACTGAGCATTATAACTGAAGGTGAGAAGAAAGAGAACACGAACATTGATAGTAGTATGTGCAATGCATAATTTAGAAGTTAGTATATGAAATAAACAAGCAAAAAGTCACAGCTAAGGTCCATTGAAATAAAAAGCATAAATCAAATGTGAGTGATGTACTCCAGTTTCATTTCTTTTAATTTGACTTTGATTCAATCACCTCTTGTTAAGTTCTGCTCCTTGTTGGCAGTGATCCGTAGAAAACTAGATAAGATATTTGACTTTCAACAGGATATGAAAGATTTGTTTAGAATTTTACTGCTTGGTGACAGAAGAAATGGAAATCAACTAAATTTGTATTCTCTCTCTTTCTCCACAGTTTTCAAATAGGTAAGAAGTTTTACTTCATACCAAGGCAGGCCAGTGCTGAATTCCTAAATGCAGGGAAACTTGTCTAGTTGATTTTGATGGTTTTGCAATGGTAATGCACTGCATCCATTGTGGGTGGATTTTTTTTTCTTGATATTTGATAATATTTGAAACCCACTGTCAAGTTAGTTACCTAATCTAGTTGGGGTTTCCCCCTTTTTTTCTTAATTGTTAGCTATGTTGGTTGATAAAAAGTCCTTGGAAATTCAAAAGAAACAGATTGCCTTAAGGTAGCATTTTTAAAATGTTGGATAGGGGCACTTTACCTTGTGCTGGTAACTGCCAAGACTGTAGAGCAGGGGTTCTCAACCTTGGCAACTTTAAGACTTGTGGACTTCAACTCCCAGAATTCAGCTTTGCTGGCTGAGGAATTCTGGGAATTGAAGTCCACAAGTCTTAAAGTTGCCAAGGTTGAGAACCCCTGCTGTAGAGCCTAGCATGGAGATAGGTCGTGTGGTTGTGATTGTTGTCATCAAGGCTTAGCCAGTAGAAAGTATCAAGTCCCCATCATCTTCAGTTAAAAGGATTTGTAGCAAAGGATAGGAAAGAAAGTTGTTCAGAGATCTGGTTATCTGAGTATACAATATGGAGCTTGAAGAGATCTATCACAAGATTGTTTCCCATACAGTATGATTGGCTTCACTGCATTAACATGTTCCTTGAATCAACCTTAAATGGCTTGAAGTCAGAGTGCAGAGTGTACCTTTATATACAAAAAACCTCCATTTTATGATCCTTTGATCCCTTAATTCAGGGTAGATCCAGGACAATTGGATGGAGCTGAATATTACTGGCTGGATGCCCTTCCTGACACCACACAGAGCTCACAGCAGATATTTTTTCTTTGTACTCTAGGAGAGAAATATCTGCCACTACCTAGGCTTGAACTCTCGACCTTCCAAGTGGGAGTGAGTGTCTTTACCACTAGGCCACCACACCACTCTAAACTTTACATACAAATGGGGTTGAAATATGTTGGCTTGACTATGTTTCCTCCCTCCTTGTCCACAGGTAGCAGAAATGAAACGATTTTGTTACTTCGTTGCTGGATTGCTTTTAATGATTGCTCAGAGCAGCTGGCAAAGCCCCCTTCAAGAGACAGAAGAGAAAGCCAGGTAAATGTCATAATTTTTAATGCAATAGAAATCCATATGTGGACAATGGATTGTTCTTGTATTGGAGGGCAGACAAAAATGGAAATACTTTTAAAACACTAATGCTTTTTCCTCCCCCACCCTACCTTTGAAAACTGGATAAGTCAACAACATGTCACGTTATTAATGCTTTCCATAGTTCTTTTTGTTGTCTAAACAGCATCTATTTCTCCTGTTACTCAGTAGTAATTAGGCGACTAATGACCCTTTCTAATAGCAGTTATTTTTAGAATGCATCTATTTCTTTGAAGGAGGTCGATACACCGTGCAGCACTTTTCAAACGTGCAATCTTCAGTGCAATTAATTTGTTACAAACCACACTTATAGATCATTCAAAGCTTCCCAGGCTGAACCATTAGATGACCCTAGACAGCTGAATGAAGTGAAACGTCACTCACAAGGTACATTCACCAGCGATTACAGCAAGTACTTGGACACCAGACGGGCTCAAGATTTTGTACAGTGGCTAATGAACACTAAAAGAAGCGGGTAAGCAAAATGAATGCCCAACCTCAACCCCTTACAAACTACTTCACTGGGAAATAAATTCACACAAAATACCTGATCACATATAAACTCAAAGAAAGGCATGATGAAATATATGAACAGATATTCTAGCTTATTAAGTTTATGCATAAGCTTCACAGAACTTAAGCAAAACTTAAGAGCTTTGCTGTTCATCCATCCATCCATCCATCCATTCATCTGTTCATCCAAAGTCTTCCATCAAGCCCTCCATCCATTCATTTATCCATTCATTTTAACTTTGCAACCTATCCTTCTGGTGTCAGGTCAAATAGAGACATTTTTCATATATTGGAGTCATCCCAGGAATTGTTTCTTCATATGAACACTTCCTCATTCTTTAGCCTAAGATATGAATATTGGGTACATTTCAATGTGAAAAACAGATATTAATTAATGGAGAATTATGAGCATTTACTAAAATGAATGGGGATTATACAATAGTAACTACTGTCCATATGTGCAACTTCCATATACAAGAAAAGAACATAAGAAAATATCCCAATGGACATATCCTAGCCCTAGGAAAGTTATTCCCATGTTGGTGGGGCAAAGTGGGCAATTTTACAGGGACTGTAAAATTTGAAAAGTAAAAAAAATATAGCAGTGTACAAAGTCCATAAAGGGTGGAATTCAAGGCTACACAAGTACAGATAGTCCTCGACGTACAGGCACAATTGAGCCCAAAATGTCCATTCCTAACTGAATGGTTATAAGTCAAGCACTACCTCTATAGCACGGGTGTCAAACTTGCCGGATCACGTGACATATCGCAAAGTATCATGACTTTTTTTACATTGTCGGAGCTGGGGTGGGCGTGGCCTCTGCATGATGCAACCAGCCCACGGGTCAGCAGTTTGACACCCCTGCTCTATGGGCTTCAAAAGACTCATGTGATTCATGGGTGCAAATCATGTGATGTTAGCACAACCTTCCCAACTCCCCGCTCCCCAGATGTGTACAACTTTATCTCCCATAGACCTCTATTAGCACCATTCATAGTAGGGTGTTACAGAATCTGAAGTCCAAATATTCTAGAAGCCTAGGAAAGACTGTATCTCTTTGAAGGAGGCCTATACTGTAGATTCAGACATAAGCATCACTGGTTCTTAATTTGAACACTTCACTGCTGGCACATGAAGAACTTACTCTTTAGCTTTATATATCTCAGCAGCTCAAATTATTCAGCCCCTCTTTTAAATATAGTGTCCATTGTTCCACTGATTTATTAGAGGTTAAAGTTCATTTCAAGATAATCACATTTCAAGTATTTTAGAGATAAATTTAAAGCCATGAACTCCCACTCAGTTTAGTTGTGCTACTGTCTGAAGCAAAATGTAACTATAATCCCATAGATATAATTTTGTAATCAGTATATCTGAAATATTAACTGCAAAATATACACATGTTTTCATATAAAGCCATACATATAAAAATCATGCATTCTACAGATTTTATCTCCAAGTAACAGTTACTATACCAGAAGACATTGCATTCGGAGTTACATATACAAACGTACACCCAAAACATTCAACTGCAAATTAAGAAGCATAACAACCTTCTTGGTTCAAAGGCTTAACTATTCTGCTATGTTCTTCTCCCATAAAGCCAAGTAGATTTTAAGGAGATCCTTTAACTCAGACTCTGTCAGACTTCATGCCAGACTTAAATCTTTCCAAGTCCTAAACTCCATATTGAGAGGATTTGGCTTGGCAGAAATCTTATTCTAGTGGCATGACTAGTTTCTTTACTGTAGGCAAAAATGAAGCTATAGATCCAGAGTAGAGAGGTGTACTTGCTTTGTATGTACATGTATGCCTGCTTCAGTATATGCAATTGCACCTATCTATAGTTCAGTCCTCACGGGTTAAAATCCTCGGCTTTTCTGCCCATTGTTTCAAGTCAGTGGATATCGTTCTCTTTACTGCTATCAAGAGATACTGGGCTGTATTGATTTAACAATTCTTGTAGAAATTCTTGGGGATTTCTGGGTCACCTTTGCACCTAGAGCAGCGGTTCTTAACCTGTGAGTCGCGACCCCTTTTGGGGTCAAACGACCATTTCACGGGGGTCGCCAAAGAACGCAGTCCACCATTTCCCCCCTTTTCCTTAGCTGTGCTACTCCCTCTTATTCTATTGGCTTTTGAAAGCCAATAGAATAGACTCTCTTGAATAGAGTCTAATTCTATTGGCTTTCAAAAGCCAATAGGAATTGTCCAGGCTGTCTCCGCCCTGCTGAGCCCGCCAAAAGTCCCAGTCTGCAAACGGTGCTGCAAGTTATCTGCAGCGAAGGCGAGCTTTCTTGAAGTTTCCACCCCTCCCTGCTGAGCAACTACTAAATGTAAGTAAAAGAGGGCCAGGGGTGGGAGGTGGGAGGCCGGCAGGCGCAGGGAGGGTTGCTGGCGTGCATGGGGCCCGGCGGGTGCCTTACCTCCCTTGGGCTGGGCCAGCTGGTGGCCCAACCGGTGGTCGGCCTGCACGTCGCTGCTGCTTGCCATGGCCGCCCAGGAGTGCCTGGGCCTGCCTGCTGCCGCCCCGAATGGGCAGTGACCAAGGTAAGGCTAGCGGGGCAGTGGCGGGCGCTGGGAGGGTAGCTTGCGCATGTGGGGCCCGGCGGGTGGCTTACCTTCCTTGGGCTGGGCCAGCTGGTGGCCCAACCGGTGGTCGGCCTGCACCATCACTGCTGCTTGTCATGGCTGCCCAGGAGCGCCTGGACCTGCCTGCCGCCGCCCCGAATGGTCGGTGGCCAAGGTAAGGCTAGCGGGGCAGCAGCGGGCGCTGGAAGGGCAGCTTGCACGCATGGGGCCAACTCTCAGCTGGCTGTCGAGAGCCGGGCTGTGTGTAGCAGCCCTGCCGGTTCCCCACCGATATCCGGACTCCGACCCAACTCCCAGCTGACTGTCGGGAGTCAGGCTTTGCTCCTGGGGGCCATGTGGACGTCAGCCGATTGCTGGCTGCGTCCTCCACATCTCCCAGGTCATGGCAAACCCTGGGGCTTGAAACGCGCCCCCGACGCCGCCCCAGGCCGACTTAGCCGAGTGGGCGGCCGGTCCAAGCCGAGCCAGGTCTGGGCCGCTGCCTCCACGCCACGCCGGCCCACCTCCCTCACCGTTGGATATAAACATTTTTGTGTGTTTGTACAAATAACAATAACATCCATATATAACATCTTTTTTGGTCGGCTTATGGTTCAATTGTATTTGTAAAAGTCATCTTATTAAGTCACTATATGTCCTGTTTTCAAAATTCTTATTTAAGCTTAATTTCTCCTCAGTATTTAAACTATTCTTATCAGTCATAATTTTCCCAAAATTGATTACCTTTAAATAGCCAAACTTTTCATTCACATACGTCATCCCAATATTTTTACATTTCATGTATTATAAAAAATACTATACTACTTACATATCTTATCCCTCTTATTGTAGAGCCCCTTTACATCCAAAATTTATCTGTTCTTTTAACCATATTCAAACAAGTGTTTAATCATATAGTATTCCATCTGGTAGGTTGAATCAAAGCTCTAGCCTTCTTCTTTTACCTTTCCAAATCAGTATGTTCCACTTGTCAGAGGATTCCAGTATTTTTGTAAATGTTGGGAATAAGAGAAACAAGTTGAGTAGGATGTACACTTTTTGTCTCCCAGACTTGAATGATTCTCCTGGCAGCTCTATAATCCATTTTGTTAGATCTTCTTTCTTATCCTTGAATTTGTTATGAAGTCCTGAAAGATAAAATATCTTTTCCATTTTCATTGTTGTGGCAAAATATTGTAGGTTTTCTTCTGTTTGTGTTAAGTTGTAGTTCTCTTCATTTGTAGCTTCTTTATTTAAGTCACTTTCTTCTGGTTTGCATTCTATTATCTGATTTGTTTGTACATTCTTTATCATCATTTTCTGAAAGTTTTTTTAATTGTACATTTAGGTTGAGAATATGCTCATTTATGTCACCAAAGTTGTTTTTAATCTCATCATGGTTTAAAATCATTGTCATTTGAATCTGTCGCAGCATTGCATAAATTTCCTCCTGGCAAGTATTTGCCTTGTCTTAGAGTATTGCTCCTGCAGATCTCTGATATTCCAGGCTAGGGTCTTCAGAAAGGAATATTAGATGTGGTTTCCTGTCACTTTTAGGTAGATATGCAACATCCATTTTGTCTCCCACCTCCAGACAGTCTTTCATCGATACCATAGTCTCTGTGATTAACCTTATGAAACCCACCAATCTTAAAATCCAAACAACCAAATCTTATATGGTTCTTATCTTTATATATGGCTTTTGTTGTCCAATGCATTTCCAATTGTCAAGGCATCATTGAAAGCAGTGTTTTATAACAGTTCTTCTGTTCAGGGGTTTTAGAACTATCAACAAGCCAAAATTGCAGTCCAGAATGTTTAGCCACCTAAAAGCTTTTCAGAAAATTCCCCTTTAGAAGATTACCCAAGAGTCAAGGTTTTTCTTTCTCTGCAAACAATTATTGGGCTTAGAAATTACAGCTCAGTGAGTATTTATAGTCCCAGAAGGTCAACAGTTTTTAAAACAAATGGTGTTCTCACTCTGTAGTAGATGGCCCTTGTGTTTTCTTTCCTCTCTTCCCAGATGTTCTTTATTTAGTTGAAAATCACTGGGATTCAAAGGAACAAGTTTTTTTTTATTTCTGAGCATCTTGCCAATTTCTGAGTGAATGCAGCTATAGTTATGCTCTGATCCTTCACTAGGTGTCAGTGTCTATTCATTTTCCAACTTTTAAGACAAAGAATTATTTCCTTTCAGTTTCATCAATACTCTTTCAGATGTGAAATCTTAACAGTTTTCATAATATTCAGATTTATCCAGACTGTAGTATTATTAACTTCATTTCAACATATTTCAGTCCCCCCAAAACATTAATTCACGGCTTCCGTCTATAGAAGGGTGCAGGTGTAGTCCCCTCCCTTCTCACTTTTGGAGGATTTTTTGCTTCTTGGGGATCTTTTCCAGGAAATCAATTACAAAATAGGAGAGAAAAGATTGATATTCCCACCCAGTTCTAAACATGCTGTTCGCCATTGTTCTTGTTAGTGCTTTTGGACTTCAGCTGCCTGTAGCTTGGGCTAATCAGCAAGGTGTGACTAGCCTTTCTTCTGTTGAGTTGGAGGGCTTCCCCCAGATTGAGTGGATCGACTGCCATCATTCTGCGATCAGTGGGAGGGCTCCTTTTTCATCACCTCTCCGGGGCAATTTTAAACCCATTTAGGGTCCCTGGTAGGACGAAACCAGCCATGGGGTGCAGAGCCCCGCAATCTCTCAGCCGTGTCACTACAATGCAAGACTGGAAGTCTGGAGTCCATTTTCTTATATCATGTACCTAGGTTTAGTTGCCATGACTTAAAAACAAATTTTTTAAAAATCATTTTTCTGTATTAGAGAATTGGACTTCATCTTCTTGATAATTCAATCAGTCTTTTTTTCCCCCCAGTTTCCTCAGTGCTACTGAGACATTTTGGAATTATAGCAACCCAAACTACTCCACAATAGATTTTTTTATGAAACCAATATAACATTGGCTGTTTTATTTTTCAACCCATTTCCTAATGATCTCTAACACAAAATTCACATTTTTCACAGCTTTTTCACAGCTTGCTAAGACATAATTTAGCCTGTACAGTCTCTTCTATAATGGCTTTTCTTAGAGCATGAAAATTTGCCAAGTGTGCCGTGTGGGTGTATTCTGTTTGGGGAAGAACTGGTGAGTGTGAATATAAAATTAAAACACCTTTTCCCAGCTCTGCAATATCCTTTTTGAGGTGAAGTGGCTGGAACTGTACACCACACTGCAAGCATGGCAGCATCACTGTAAATGGTATATCGGCCCTGTGGTACTTGAAGTTAAAATTTTGAGATGGTCCTTAACTAGAATTTATCATTTCACGATAGCCACATGCTGGGCCTTTTCTGGGCCAATATCATTCCCTAATGATAATGTAGACAGGTTGAGGATTCTTACTTCATATCACACTGGCCTGTGTACTATAATCATATTTGCTATTTTAATACCTATTGTTCCAATTTTGTATATTTTTTTCAGAGTTCAGTATGTTGACTCTCTCTTATTTTACACATGCACACAGATACACTTCCCAGTAGTTTAAAACCACTGTCCTAAAATGTGCTTTAAAATATATCTAACAGAAGTATGGGGGAAAAAAGAAAAGAAGTATTCATAAAACGATTTCTCTAAAAGTATCATTTTAAACAATTGATTGAAAAAGCTTCCCAGATGTTCTAACTCAAATGCAGCTCAATCTGGTAACCTGCTAGAGTTTTAATAGAAGACAATTGGACTGTTTATCGTTCTCAAGCAGAACAAGGTATGTATAAAAGATATACTGGAATATAGTGACACAGTACAGTGTTGTGATACAATCTAGAAAACTGAATGTTGTCTTATTGTAGCATTGTCTTTCCAGCCAGTTTATATGTCTACCTCAAGATATGGTCTTTCTCCCAAAAGGAAGGTCTATTAAACCAGGACACTAAACTCGTTCATCCATCCCAACATGATGTATTTAGACAAACAATGGCTGTTTAGTGTCTGTGGAGATTCCCAGTCACCCAGGCCATAGTTGTCTCAAAGGTGCTTTTTCAAAAGGCAACTGGGCTGTTTTTTCCATGAGGAAAAAGAAGATGTTTTGTTTCTTATCCAAGAAGATTTCTGGATGAGAAGCAAAATGTCTCCTTTTTCCTCCTCAAGGAAAAAAAAAATCCAGTTGCCTTTTGAAAAAGCACCTTTGAGACAATGGCTGCTTAGGATTTTGAGCAGGTGCATTTTTAATCAGCTGCTAAATGACTCTTTTAACTGGAGATATCCAAGACTGAATTAAGGACTGTATGAAAAGTGTTTGCTCTACCATTGAATTTTGCTGAATCTTATTTCAGCTCTTACACGTAGGGATAAGCCTTAAAATCTAACTCTATGCACAATGATTTTAGAGGAAGCTCATTTTTCTCCACAAGGTTCTTGCCCAAGAGTATCCTAGTTTTGTTTCCCGTTAATTTGCTCTGCTCATGTAGACGACATACAAGGTTCTTGTGCAACACAACTGCCCAGCTACAATATGATATATAGATCTGCAATTATTGAATTTATTTGAGGACTTTAGGGACTTTTCCAAGTTATGTCAAAGTTCCCTGACATACAATCTGAGGAGCCATTGTGGTGGGGTACATCACTAGAACCGAGAATAATGTGCTATTTGCAACTCCTGAAAGTAAATGTAGAGTTTGTGGATTTTAATTTTATTTCTCATCTCTTCCAATGCTTGTTTCATTTGCCATTTCTAATGCTGACAGTCAAAGTAATTTGGTGCTTTGTTGTCTCACTCATCAGTATTTGGGTCATTGTGACCAAATACTTCATCCTCCATTGTTTTTCCACTATCATGTATATTAGTTTGCTTCTTTTATGTCTTCTCTCAGTTTCAGTAATGCATTTGTTTCATCTCAATGCCTTAATTAGATGTTGGTTTAAAAATGTTCTTTGAGTTACCCTAAGTCAAATTTCTTACAGTTGCCTATTGACCACATGGACTTGTCCATGCAATTTTTAGTGGCAACAGGAAGGAAGTGATTGGGCATTATCAATTAATTAAATCAGGCTGAATTAATAAAAGGTTGTCATGGTGGCTGACTTGATTATTGGGAACTCCTTGCCATCATCCTGTACTATGTTTCTGCAACCTAGTACCCTCCAGGTATGAGGGACCATGGTTTCCAGCAGCATGTCCAGAGACAAATTCCCAGTAAATAGTTCTGAGTTCCCAGCATGTTCTTGGTGAAAAATTGAAAAGATTCCTCCTGAATAGATCAAAGTCCCAAGTAGGCAGACTGGCTGCATCAAGTCAGTTACCTTTCAGAGGTTTTGGATTTCAATTCCTATTGAGGGAACTGGGAATTGTAGTATGAAACATCAAGAAGACAGTGAGTTGCCTTCCCTTAGTTTTGATTGCTGACTTGATCCCTGGACACTTATTTCTTCTGCAAGTAAGTATAAAAAACAAATGAAACTGGGGGTGTCAAATGGCTAAGAATGGAATTGGTGGGGAAAAAACATGTAACTGTGATTTGATGGTAAGGATTTCCTAATCAAGTAGGAGAGATAAGATTATATTGTCCCTTTTGAGTAGATCGTGAAATAGGCAGTTAATAGTCCTTTCCTCAATATGTTTATTTGCAGAAATCCACAACGAGATGAGTGGATGATTTAGAACAATTGTTTGGTTTTAAGGATTAATTATAGAAGAAACTTGAACTATTGTAGGGGAGAAGCTTTGTTCAAACCAGTTCACAGAACCAGCATTTCCTGTTTGTCTATTTTTATTGGTACTTTCCAGCACTACATGTTCATTCAATATGGATCATTCAATCATTCTTACTTCCTGCAAGTACTCTTTACAAAATAGAAGAAATAGTTGCAAACAAAGCTTCAACCTATCATCATGACAAGCAGTTCACAAAAGGTCATTCAAGATTTGATCATTACCACCAGGCTGGAATACTGGTTGACTGTGAATTTGAGCAATTATATGACTTAGTTCATAATAAATCAATTTATTCACACTTATTGCAGGAGGACCTTTTGACAGAATTGTGAAATAATGAATAACTCAATAATAAGTTACATATGAGCAACTGAACAGGTCTGCAAATGGAAATACGTATTTCTTCAGACAGAAAGTGATTTCATTCTTTAATTTCCAAATTTAGGTTATAAACCTTTTGTCAATTTTGGCATTTTTCTTGGATATTTTCTGTATCGTAGAGAATAAGCTATATGTCAGAGAAGGGGGAATTAAAGTTCTTATGTATTGTGGGGTTTTGAAGCTGCTCTAATCTAGAAAAAAATTTATAAGACTGAATACCCTTAGCCACAGGATAGATTGATAGAGCAATTAACTTTACTCCAAGCATAAATATTGTAGCTAATAAAACACAAATGTTTACAATCTGTCTGGAATTAAATGCAGAAGTGATAGGATTCATATAGGAGGTTCTTGTCCAAAAATTATTCTTGTCATTTAAGTATCACAGAAATGTTTAATTAAGAATATCATGTGTCTTTTTCTACTTGTGTAAATGCCATTTTAATAACTGTGATGCGTCTCTGTCACAGACAACAAGGACTTGAAGACAGAGAGAAAGAAAATTTCTTGGACCAGCTTGCAAGGTATTTTCAGTTAAGATACATTGTGGAATACAGGGGATGCAAGAAAAATAGATCATAAGCTGATTTGATTGGGTCATTTTTTGATAGACCTCCTTAATTGCAAATATAGTGACACATATTCCTAAAAAAATTGGCCTTATTTCAGAGATGTTTGCATCACCCTGTGCAAAGGAACACCTGTCTTTGCCAGCTCAGATGCTGGCTGTTGCCTTTATGTAGTGGGGAAAAAAGAGGACATCTGTACAGAAATTATCACAGTAGTTGATTGCACTGCCTAAATTGGTAACACTGATAATGAGCATGTATTGTTTTATTCACTTATTACAATCATTTTTATCCCTTTTCAAATAAGTGAATCTATGTAGCTTAAAGAATATATACACACAGGCGCACACAGACACACACGTATAGATCAAATAAATTCCAATGAATCATACTTCAGGCCAGACATATGATTCTTAACGGGGAAGTTACTTTATACAATCTAGCACAGTGTAAACTGTTCTGATCAGCAGTGGTTCCTCAGGGCAGCATCCTTCAACAAGTTAGTTAGTTAGTTAGTTAGTTAGTTAGTTAGTTAGTTAGTTAGTTAGTTAGTTAGTTAGTTAGTTAGTTAGTTAATGAAGTTAACCCTCTCAACAGCCACTGCGAATTCTGTATGAGCTCAATAAGGTTTTCTCCAGCCAAGTATCAGGAAATGTGAAAATTGGCATCTAGACCAAGCCTTTTTCCCTCCCCCAATTGTTCCCTGGCACATTTATACTTGTGGCTCAAGAAAATGTAACAAAAGACATTAATTAGATGAAATTCTACCCCAGTACTCTATTGAAGTCCAATGCAAGGACTTGATGGCATTAAGATTGTAGAGAGGGAAGAAAAGCAAAAAACAGAGAATAATGGGAGCCACTGCCAATGAGAAAATGGTTCCTCCCACCACCACCCCATAACCCCTAAGCCAGGGATGTCAAACTCACTGTGTCACGTGACGTGTCGCGACATATTGCGACTTTTTTTGCATTGCAGTTTGACACCCCTGCCCTAAGCTCTACAGAACATTAATGTTGTAGCTTGTAGAACAGAAGTTTCGCCCTTGGTATTTGAATCATATGTCAGCTGGATGTTGATCACTTCAATTGTCCAATGTCAAGGACAGTGTACAATTATGGCTTTGACCTGAAAGGGATAGCTAAGCCCCATCTGGAAGTGCTCTGCAACTGGAATTTCTTGCATTCAAGCATATACTCTAACCTTGAGGTAATTCCTTTCCTAGCCCATATCCCAAGTTACCAAATATTGTACTGTGGACGCAGGCAAGTTAAATTGGCTTCAACAACCATCTGCGCCTTTGTTTTGCAAATATATTCTTTCAAATGGTCATAGCATATGGACTATATGGCACATGATGGATAGGCAAATAACTGCTTCTCATTCATGTGTGCATACTGCAGGGAACAATTGCTATGTCCCCAAGATTTATCTGCATAAGCGCTTCTTTACCATTTAAAATTGTTGTATTTGGTGAACATGTAAAGTGTGAAGGAATATTTATCAAAATTTTACAGAGCTTTATACAGGTTTACATCAAAAGATTCCCAACAAAATATGCATGAAAAAGAAACTAATTATGCTCTATATCAACTTATCGCAACTTTTTTTCCGTTGCCGGCAATGGGGTGGGCGCGGTTTCACCAAGACACATCTGGCCCTCAGGCTGGCAGTTTGACATCCCTGCTCTATATGAATTAAATGCATACGTACTCCTCTTCTCTTTCTCTCCCTCCCCCTTGCCATTTATATAAAAAAGAATATTTGTGGATAAATGTCTCTGTTAGGTAAAAGGAAAGAGGTCCTAATAGACTGTTGGAGTGAGACCTGACATAATATCCACCTTTTTAAAAAAAATCCATACAGGAATTATTTTATTAATAAGGTAAAATAAAGGTAAAGGAGTCCCTGCAGATTTTACTCCGCTAGTCATTGCCAACTATAAGGGGGGTTCTCATCTCCATTTCAAGGCCATTGAGCCAGTGCTGCCCAAAGACATTGCTGTGGTCATGTGGCCAGCATGACATCATATAGCGCTGTTACTTCCTCACCAAAATTTTACTTGCATGCTTTTGAACTGCAGGAGCTGGGGCGAGGATGGGAGCTCACTCCCATTGTGTGGTACTTGGGTCTCGAACCTGGGCTGCTGGCTTTCCAACCAACAAGCCCAGGGTCTTAACCACTGAGCCACCCCACTGCCCATTTTACTAATAATACAGCATAAATTCCAAAAAAGACAGAGATACAGGTTTTTTTGCAATGCAGCTAACTTTATAGAGAGTTGAAAGAGGGCAGGACAAAAAAAAAAGATTCCATGGGAACCATATAGTACATGCAAAGCATTTCTGATGTCTTAGAGAAGAGCATCCCTACAACTAACTCATCTCCTGGAAAACGATGCTTCCCTAATCACCGCCCTCTCCCGGTCTTTTCCTTAACTATCAAATCCAAAATCAAACGAAGGAGTGGGAGGCATTACATCTATGATGCTTTTGACTCAGCAGAAAGTAACAGGGAGGCTGGATTGGAAAACAGAACCTTTCAAGAAGCTAACACCAAACCAGAACTTTACATAGTACTTTTACTATAATACAGGTAGTCCTTGATTTATGAGCACAATGGAGCCCAAAATTTCTGTTGCTAAGCAAGATAGCTATTAAGTGAATTTTGCCCCCTTTCTTGCCATAGTTGTTAAGGGAATCACTGCTTTCCCCACTGATTTTGCTTGCCAGAAAGTCACAAAAGATGCTCACATGACCCTGGGACACTGCAAGCATCATACATATGAATCAGTTGCCAAGCATCTGAATTTTGATAACACGACCATGGGGATGCTGCAATGGTCATAAGTGTGGAAACCGGTCCATAAGTCCACTTTTTTCAGTACCATTGTAACTTCAAACATTCACTAAATGAACTGTTGTAAGTCGAGGACTATTTATACACCTTTCCAATATAAGTTGTTCTAACCTGAAGTGTCATTAATCTTCATCGGGGAAAAAAAATAACTGTGGTTCTATTTGTCAATTGAAAAACATGTCTTATTCTGGACAACTACACACCAAGGCCATAAATTAGCCTAAGTCAGAGTCTGCAAAACAAATCAGGATGGGTATATGTGTTTGAGTTATAAACAATATCTGATGACACACATGATTGTTTAATAAGTCACTCATTCATTGCTCCCATGATAGGTTTGCCAAGTTAGGTGTTAGAAAATACTGATATAAAGTCAATCTACTATGACTTATGAATAATGTGCTTGGGTTTTCTTTATCAGAGACCTTCAGCTGACCTCTTGTTCTGCAATGCATCTTTCTTTCACATACCTAGAGAAAGTTTTGCCAGGCACCTCAAGATATTTTGGGTAGTCAAACAAACTTAACAAAGCAAATGGGATGTGATTTGTCAGAGAGTCATGTTATAATTCCATTGTGAAGTACACAATCCCTTTATTGTGAGTCTGTTTAGAAAAATAATCAGAGCACTCATTTTTTTTAAAATCCTGCTATATGAAATACTTGCTGTAGCGTATGCTGAGCATGGAACTGTGTACTGCAAAGCTTTTGGAAGGAGTGAAAACCTTATCAACCATCTAAGAACTTGTTGGGAGCTGTAAGGGGCAGAACTGCTCTCATTGCTGTAAATGGTATTAATCCTCTTTTCCATATAGAATAGAAACAAGCTTTTATGTGAGTTGTTGGGTACCCAGAAAGATTGTCTTGGGGTAATGCATAAAAAGATGAAACATGAGGCCATCCCTCTTCTCTGACAGATCTACAATCCAATTCCCCCCCCCCAGAAATACACCCATCCTAATATCTAACTTCTCCTTTTCTCTCATTTGTGATCTTGCCCTTTGGATTGGTAAACCTAAACTTGTTCCTAGTCTTTAGTGATTGCTCAGAAACACCAGCCATTGGGGTATGCGTGGTCCAACAAACATATCTCATTTCTTCTTTCTTTCTCCTATATCAGGGGTAGGCAACCTTGGCTCTTTTATGACTCGGGGACTTCAACTCCCAGAATTCCTGAGCCAGTATGGCTCAGCTTGGAAACCTCTCCCTTTCCCCTCAGCATGGCTGGCTCAGGAATTCTGGGAGTTGAAGTCCACGAGTCATAAAAGAGCCAAGGTTGCCTACCCCGGTTTATGTCATCATCATGCTACACTGCAAAGACATATTCAGACTAATCATATAGGGAGCGGTGGAGGAAAGATGTTGGGACTGAGATAAGATAACTCTCCTTTTTTTTTTTTAGTAATGGACTTGCCCGGCCTCATGCCGAATACGAAAGACATGCTGACGGCACCTATACCAGTGACATCAGTTCTTACTTGGAAGGTCAAGCTGCTAAGGAGTTCATTGCTTGGTTAGTGAATGGGCGAGGAAGAAGAGAGTAAGAAACCATCTATTGCTACTATTGTTAAAAATTTTCTTAGCTTTGGGGAGTTTTTGCCAATTGAAACTCAGTGGAGCTGCAATGTATTTCCCCTCCTTTGCTTGCTGTACTTCATACTTCACTTTTGAAATTAAAAATGTTTCGCAGGCATGAAATGATCTAAGTGCCCATTAAAAAGTAGGTTTTAGGTGCACTGTAGTGTTACATACATGAATAGATCAAAATTCTCCATTAGGCCAAGTCATACAGAAGACCAATTAAATTCTCATTTTTTTGTCTGATTCCCCCCCCTTATTCTCATAATTATTAGATCTGTTGCCCCAAATCTCTCACATGGTCTTTGATTACGTTGCAGTATCCTTCTTTTTTTCCCCCTAATGTTTTTGTTTGTTTCCCAAAGTTTGTGCATACTGCTCCTCCCTGAACTTCTTCTTCTTTCCCTCAAGTATCCTCAAGAAGTTGCTGTGAAGCTCATTATCACACTGTCAGTCTCTTTCCACTCCTTTTAATGTTTTGTTTTTACCTTCCCACTCTCATTCTGCAATATATTGAATATTTACCCCTTACCCAGCCTCAAAGCATCCCATAACTTTAGACTGCCAACACCTCTGTCAGTAACCTGTACTCCATCAGTAACCACCTACATCGTGTTCTCACCATCTTCACGAAAACAACCTCCCCCTTTTTTTTTGCTCCTTGGATCGTTATACCTACTGCTGACTCGAATCGATCTTTCTTGGCAACTGAACATTTGGAACAACATTTTTCTGGCTTCAATCCCTCCATCCCACCAATCCCACTCACCAGTCCTCACCACACACACACACACACACACACACACACACACACCCCTTGCTTGAAGGGCCTGGCCATTGAACATCTACTCTTCTTTGAACTTCTTTACACCTTTAGACTGTGAGCTCTCTGGAGCAAGGCTTCACGTTCCTTCTCCCTTGACTCATGTCTCCATGTCAACACTTGTAATAGCACCATGCATGCCACTGGCACTCTATAAATTTTTATTATTATTGCCGTTATCAGCATAATAAAATAAGTTCTGAGCGTCAACTATGTCTCTTGAAATTAAGGAGCAAAGTTGTGAAAAGATATTTCTGGAACACCTGGTTAGGATAACCCAGTGGGCATCCTTTGAGAACATTTCTTAGAATAAGATTGGAGGAGGAGGAGGAGGAAAGAGGCTCCAAACGCATCTATTTATTTATTTAATTAATTAAAAGTGAAGAAGCAGTTTTGTGAGCATCACAAAGGTTAGAACTTTTGCTGCTTTGTGTTGCTTAATATTGGAAATTAGTTCCCTTGATCTAGTAAAGAACAGCTATCCAGAACTGGCAGGCAATTACAGAACATGGCAATAGCACTTAGATTTATATACTGCTTCACAGTGCTTTACAGCTCTCTCTCTCTCTAAGCAGTTTACAAAGTCAGCATATTACTCCCAACAGTTTGGGCCCTCATTTTACCCACCTCCGAAGGATGGAAGGCGGAGTCAAACTTGAGCTGGTCAGGATCAAACTATTGGCAATGAGCCTGCAATACTGCATTCTAACCACTGTGCCACCACATCAACATCCTTCTTTGTACTTCATTGTTATTGTTTTTTATTTTCCTTAGGGACACATCACTGAGAGAATCACTAAGTGTCACACATAACCGATTTATAATGAACCTCTTTTGTTTAACAAAAATAATAAGATTTAGCAGAGGAACTAAGGGAATGCTGGAAATACAAAGCTGTACTCACTCTGAATCCTAGGGGCAAAGGATTAGATCGCTGCCATGTATAATATTAGCACTACTGCTCTTACTGATGTTGGCTTCTTTCACACTATTTGTATGTGTGCCATATTTTTCATTCACATCCTTTTGAGGCAGCTTGGCAAATCTTCGAAATTAATCTTGTTCCTTTGCATTAATGGAATCCAAGTCTGATGAGAACTATCACACGTAGCTGTGTATTCCATTCATATGTCTGTTAAAAGAAACATTCAGCTTCATAAAAGTAAATCAGGATTTTTTTCTTACACTTATCTTGCAGATCTTCAAAAGTATTTAGGAAACAATATAGTAGCATATTACAAATTCTCAGAAAAAGTATTGGCACTATCCAATGTTACTAATAGCATGATGTACCTACATATTTCCACTTTCCCTAACTATTGTTTTTAATTTGGAGTTGGAAAAGACATTGATGAATGGAATCATTGGTTCAAATAGAAGAACATTTAATTGGAGCAATTTTAGGTTTCAGTATAATTACTGCTTCCAAGAGTAATACTGAAACTATCAGGCTCATAAAATATCTTTTCTGCTACTGACTTATAAGCAAGAACTTTTGTCACAAAATATTAATTCTGGTATCAAATGGGGCTTATGATCCTGAGAAATATTATTGGTCAATAACAATTAAAAAGTTCAGGTTTTTTTAGTTCTTTATCAGTTCTTTACTGATAAGATAAATAACCTTGTCCTCTGAGAAGACAGATTTCAGAGAATGAAGCAACAATTTTTAAAGTATCCTGCAACAAAGTTCGCAGGTTGTTAATTGATTGGCACAGAATGTCCTCTCCCCATGATTATGGCTGACCACAGATTACAATCTATAAAGAATTTATTCCAAGTTAAAAGAAGAGTTATGGGTTGATGTGTTCCCCAGGTCAGCCAACAGGAATTGATTGTTGGAAGAAGAACATAGAATTCATAGAAGTTAATAGTGTCACTGAACTCTCTTTTTAGTTAAGCATGGAAATGCTAATCTCCACAGAGGGAAGTTGATGACTTTAGTAGTAGCCAAGTATATATATATATGTGTGTGTGTGGCTTGATATAAATTAACAATTCTTCTCAATATGGATTAGTTAAAGCAAAAATATTTTCATTTGGATGAAATAGCTGAATGTGAGCTTTAATCCATGCTGTAAAATCATCTGATCTTTAAAAATGCTTAAAGTCCTTGAAGTGCATACAACATTTCTCTTTATTATTTTTTAAAAAGAAGCTGATTTTGATACATGAAATACTAATCTAGGGATTGTTTTACTGAAGGTTGATCGTTAAGAAATACAAAGTTTCTGTCGTGAACCTTTGACATTTAATTTTTTAAATCAACTGTAAAGATATTATTTGTCCATTTGTCTCTTTTAAGTTTCTCAGAAGGAGCCCATACAGGTGAAGATCTTGGTCGAAGACATGCAGATGGCACTTTCACCAGTGATTACAACAAACTCCTGGATGACATAGCTACCCAGGAATTCTTGAAGTGGCTGATTAACCAAAAAGTTACCCAGAGGTGCTTGAATTTTGGCTAATTTTGGTCAATACTGTTCTTAGGTAGCCTCCAGCGGGACAGAAAATTTTCATTTGTTTCTGTTTTGCTAGTAATATTACAATACTTTCTTAGTACAGTTGGCTAATATAGTATACTTAGTAATCCCCTTATGTTATCCAGAGTCATGGTTGTGAGATGGTTGGCGATATAAATTATTTAAATAATTTTTAAAAAAATAGTATTCACTCCCATGTACATTGTTTTGAAACTTTGTGGTCATAGAGGCAGGGGCATCGATTGGGGAAGTAAAAAAAAATAATAATCTCAATATAGTAGCCACAACAGCATAATTGAAATTGCCATCTTTATACATTTTTTTAAACTCTTCCCCATTGCAATACTCCTGAACTGATAGCTCTTATTCTTTAAAAATCCTTTTTTAAGAAGAGCACAGCTATTCTCCAGAGGCTTCTGTGGATTCCATGTGTTTTTTTCTATCAGTAGCTTCAAGCTACTGTCTGGTTTTTGCAAACCAGTCTTTAAAAAAAAATGTGTACAGTACATTAAAAAAACATTTTTCTTATTTCTGCATGAAAAGGCTGTGGTAGGAGTTTCTGGCAGGAAAAAAATGAAGAAACCATTAAGAATGCTTCTGGATATTCTGTGCATATTTTCTTTATTACCTCAGGGTTTTTTTCTCTATTAAGGTCAGGGTCAGGGGTAGGCAACCCAAAACACTCAAAGAGCCACTTGGACCCGTTTCCCACCAAAAACAAAACACTGGGAGCTGCAAAAGCCTTTTGATATCTAAAAGGAAGATAACACTGCATATATCCTTTTTACCTTTTATATATATACATACATGTTTTCTGAGGTTTTCGTGGGTGTTTGTATGTAGGTCTTTGGTTCTTCAGGTTTTCTCCCACGTAGAATTTGAAGTGTCTTGGCGACGTTTCGACGAAGTCCCATTCGTCATCTTCAGGCTGGTGCTTTCGGCTTCGTGCTCCTAGAAGCACAAAGCCGAAAGCACCAGCCTGAAGATGACGAATCGGACTTCGTCAAAACGTCGCCAAGACACTTCAAATTCTACGTGGGAGAAAACCCGAAGAACCAAAGACCTACATATACATACATATATATATATACACACACACACACATATATATATATATATATACATGTATATATATCTTATAAAGGTAAAAAAGGATATATGCAGTGTTATCTTCATTTTAGATATCAAAAGGGTCTCTCTCTCTGTTTCTCTCTCTCCCTCCCTCTCTCTCCCTCTCTTTCTTCTGCCCTTGGTCTGCCAGTCCTCTCCCCCCACTCTCTTTCTTTCTCTCTCTCTCTCTCTCTCCTTCCCTCTCTCTCTCTTTCTCTCTCTTCCCCCCTCCAATCTTCTGCTCACCTGGCAAGCTGGCTTCAAGCTGTTCTCCAACAAGCTCAGAGGTAGGCAACCTCACTTTTTTATGACTCATGGACTTCAATTCCCAGAATTCCTGAGTCAGCATAGCTGGGCTAGCTAGCTCTCTCCTGCCCTTCCTGCTTCCTGCTTCCTGCAGAGATGCAGCAAAGGGAGAAGCCATGTCCCAAAAGATTTTCAGCTTGTCGGAAAACACAGTGAGTCCAGTCTCTTTTACACACACACACACACACACACACACAAACACAAACACAGAGACAGAGAGAGACAGAAAAGCAGGGAAGCGCAAATGCCTCTCTCTGTCTCTCTCTGCAAATGGCAGAGGAGGCTGGGAGCCACAGGGGAAGGCTCAATGAGCCGTATGCGGCTCCAGAGCCGCAGGTTGTCAGGGTGAACCTATATCTCCCACTCCCCATATTATTTTCACAATAGTCTGTATATAGGTTAGGTTGAAAATTTATAAGTGGTCCAAAGTCACAGCATTATTTTCTCACTGAATGGAAATTTGGCCTAAATAGATATTTAATTTCAGATTTCTAAAAAAAATGATAATACTGTCTTATAATTAGGTAGGGGGGGAAAGCACACTCTTTTTTCAGCCAAGAGAAACAGTTCTTCATGATTCATCGTCCAGGAAAGATATATCACCAATAGGGGACCAAGACCACCTTCACATCCATCCACCAATCTACATCCTTACATGGCAATAACATGCATCCCTTAGTCCACTCACTTAGCCTTATCCAGTGCTTTTTTTGTAAAAAAAAAAGGTGAGGGAACTCACACATGTCATACAACCTGCCTTGCCTACCCTACAAGGTTCAATCCAAAAAAGGTGCCGGAACTCCGTTCTGGGCATTCTATGACAAAAAAAGCCCTGGCCTCATCTATAGAGTAGGGGCTGGGCACTAAACAAATGCATCTGAGAGTCCACAGTTATATTTTTTTGTGATTGTTCCCTTGCAGAACAGCATCACACTACCAGAAGTTTATACTGTTGGTATGCTACTGTATATACCAACTCTACTATACTATACTAGCTATTAGTAAACTTATTCTGCTGCAACTTTTCAAATTCTCCTTTTAAAGGCACCACTCTGATAATATAGCATTCTTTAAATTTTCACTTGGTACTTCAAACTTGTGATAGACTACAATGAAGTGGCAATTTTCCAGGAAGGAGGGAACATTCCAAAGGAGAGGGTGAGACAAGAAGCAGCACAGCCCGAAGCTGTATAGGAGACAGAGGAAGAGGGTGAAAATAGCCACTCCCTAGAATCTTCCAGGATATATTCATTAGGGTGAGAGTTGTAAAGGTTTACTCTGGCAAGAGTCTGTCTATTTGATGTGAGCAAATAAAGAACTGACTTTTGGCTGGATTCTTTTAATTCATTCTTGCCTGACAAAGTAAATTTGCTCAACTGTAATTATTTGCTATTATTACTAGCAACATTGATTGTGGATAAAATTGATACAAGATTACAACCTAACCTGTAAGTAGGATTTAACTTTGGCTACATTGCGTACATTTTTAAAATTCAGTTTGGACAATTATAGACATACAAAATTGAAGAAACCATTACAGTCTTATAGAAAGTGATATCAGCTATTACTGTTAATCGAAAAACTGTATGTATCCCTTCACAGGAATCATATAAATGTACTTAACAATGTGTTTGTCCTTAACTTTTTGTTTTCTTTTGATTCTAGGGACCTTCAGGGAGAGTACCAATAAGATGCAGTAAAAACATGGCATCATCAAGGTCTTCTCTATATCCACTCTCAGCCACTGGAATTTATTTTTGAATTTTGAATTTTCATTTTTTTTCTGTATTCTAAAACCACAGATCTTGACATGCAATGAAATGAATTTCACTATTTGATCCTACTATGGAGGGATTTTAAAATGAGTGTCTCCTTGTCAGCTGGAAATAACTAAAATCACAATATTACCAGTCAAAAGGTTCAGTTTTCAGATCTTTCTGAAAGATCTTTAAGGAAGTTCTCAAAATGGGACCCAAGCAAATGTATTGATAAGACCATTGCTTTATTTTATTTTCTAAAAAGATAATATGTATATAGAAATGATGCACCCAACCAATATGAACCAATATCAACAACAAGGCTGGCAGTTTAAATTGTGGGGAAATGTCCTTCTTGAAACCTTTGTTATAAAAAGGCTCCATTCTCCAGACCATCAGTGAATAGTCTTTAATAAATGAATGAATAAATAAAACAAATTATACTGCTTTTTAGGCGTCCAACTTTTTTTTAGCTGAATTTTAGCTGTCTCTTTTAAAAGTCCTATAAGAACATTGCATGAATAATAAAAAGCCTTATCGAAATCTATTCAGTTCACTATTCTTGTTTTCAAGAATGATGAATTGACCCTTCTTTCGAGAACTCATTATTGTTAGTAGAGTCTTTCCACTCTGGTACCCTATGGAAAACTCCCATAATTTCCAACCAAGAACAGACTGGAAATTATAGAAACTGATATCCAACAGTCTAAAAAGAGAGAAATCTACTCTTGAATTTGGCTGACATTTTAGGAGATAGATATTTTCACACACATATATATACACAAAAACACACATCTTATGTCACATTGTGTTTACTTTAAGCTATAATGAACTTTTAAAGCCTTCCTTCTTGAAAAGCCATTCGTTGTTTTCTTCCATTGTATAGCCATGGTGTGAAAGTCTGCTACATGCTACAACTAATAAAAAGGGCCCCTTTTAATGTTATGATTTCAGACACTTAAGTGAGCAAGAATTAGCACCTAGCTATATTATATTTCATGTTTGTATCTTTATTTTTACACCTTAGAAAGTATTTTCTAAAAGCAAGTTAGATTTTTAAACTGTCTGCACACAAACCTTACAAAAGAAATGTTTTTTTAATAAAAAGTTTTTATACTAAAATGAAATACTAATCAGCAACAAAGACAGCTGTAAACAGCACGTTTTAGCTGAGAAGAAGGAAGAAGAGGAGGAGGAGGAGGAGGAAGAGTCGTTATTTCTAATGTTGGATAGAATAATTCTTTCTATATTTCAATAAATTAAGCTTTTCAGAGTGGTGGGTAATAAAGAAGCATTTTCAGAGGATAAGCTAGCTGCTAGGCAAAGTTAAGCACATCAGGAAGCAGCCAGACATATGTGGACCTCTACATTTAAAAACATGACATTTTAAAAACATTATACTCTGCCAGACTAGTGATATCAATGTTTTTACAGCACTTCAGTCCTTCCACAAGATGAATTTGCTACCCCTAACTGTTCTAGAAACAACAGTGCTACAATTATAGATCCCTGGTACAAACTCGACATTCTTTGCACGACATCTGGAAAAAATTGTTGGGGCTTGGGGGGTGGGTGGGAAAGAAAATTGTGTGGATCATACTTTCCTTTGCAAATTATGCAAAATTCAAAATAAATGCACTTCTTTAGAAATTGTGCCTCAATAGGGTGATCATCCTGAGGAGAAATAAAGCCATGAAAGAGGGGAAAAACCAGAAGGAGTATGTGATTCTGTCCATTTTCACACAAATAATAATAAAAAGTTAGAAAACTGACACCAAAAACTAAGAATGAAAGAAAAGTTGTATTGCATTTGTTTAAGAGACTGTTTGGTTCAGAAAGGCATAAACCATCTTGTGCTGCCACTCCCCAGGAGCTGGTATTTAAGTTATGCCAACAGGAACACCACAAGACTGCTAATGAAACAAGACATGATGTGTAAAAATGCTTAAGAATATCTACTACCTGCTTTTTTGTGGAAAGCTACACACAGCCTGCCAATGAGCTACTTCTGGAACAGGTTAGCAGTTGATGTGAGACTGTCCCTCCAACTGACAAACGTCAGGGGCAACATACCACAGGGTATGTTTTTAATGGCTGTAATATGGAGGAACCTTCATGCATATTGACTGTTGGCTACCATTCCTGCAAAGCATAGTGTACAGCAGTGTTTATTGTGTCCAGGCCAGTAATCTCTCTGTTCTCAAATATAACAGTAAGAGAGTTAGAAGGGACCTTGGAGATCATCTAGTCCAACCTCCTGCTCTCACAAGAGACTTATACTCTTTCTGATAGATGGCTGTCTGGTCTCTTCTTAAAAGCCTTCCACAATTTCCAAAGACAATTTGTTCCACTGATTAATTGTTCTCACTGTTTAGGAATTTTTTTCCCTTAGTTCCATGGTGCTTCTCCCCTTCATTAGTTTCCATCCATTGTTTCTTGTCCTGCCTACAGGTGCATTGGTAAATAAATTGCCCCCTTCTTTCTTGTGGCAGGAAGACTGCTATCATGTCATTCCAAGTCCTTCTTTTCACTAAACTAGTAGATTCAAGTTCCTGCAATTGTTTTAGCTTCTAGGCCCCTAATCATTTTTTATTTTTTTTGCTCTTCTCTAAACTCTTTCCAGAGTCTCAATATCTTTTTTGTATAGGGGTGACCAAAACTGGATGTAGTATTCTAACTGTGATCTTATCAAGGGTTTCAAATTATTCATCAACCCCCAATTACAATTATTTTGTAACATAGTTTAATAAATACCTATAGTACTATAATTAATTATGACAGCAGCAACAATAATAGATGATCCCATCAATTATTGGGTGTGTGTGTGTCAATATTAACCACTTCTAGAATCTTGAGAAAACTTTCCTCAAAGATGTTTCCTTAAGGGCTATAGAGGTAAATTATTCTAAATTACAAATAATTCTATAAATGAAGCTTTGTCTTTTTGCATCTTAATCCATCCTGTGCATTAATTGAAAATCTTCAGTGCTTTATATTGGCTGTTTAACTGTAATAGCCTCCATGTCATAGCACTGGCATTCTTTTTACCGATAACAAGAAAAGGTAAGAGATTGTCCAAACTCTGGGGGAGATGGAACTTTCTAATAGGCTTAATTATTCAAATTTCTTACCTTACAATCACAGAACCGCATTCTTAGAACCCACAGTATAGATGGGCAGGGACTTTAAAATGTAGCTATTCCAAGAATTAAGATAAATATTAGACATTTCGAACAGACTTTCATGAACCTCTGTTCAGGCTGCAGATACAAATTACATGAGTCCGTAGAGGAAAAAAAAATCAAGAAATGAGCAGTGAAAAGCAAAAAGCCAGTGTTTTACTAATCTGGACTTTATATATGAGCTTCCCTTCCCTATGACCTCCCTTTCCTCTATCTTTCTCTCGTTTTCTCTCTTTGTGAATAGTTTTCATGGCACTGAAATTTCCCCACAGGTGCTCTTTTATTTTCTCCTTTGACATAGCAGAAATTGCTATGGTGCCCTGAAAGCCCCCCCCCTTGCCCCTTAACTAATTTCAACAACGTTCAATCACCCTTGTCTCCATTTTTTAACAAAAATAATTTTTAAAATTTTAATCTTCATATACTTTTTTTGCATTTTAACTAATTTTAGCAGTGTTCAATCCTTGCTTCCTTTAAAAAAATGAATTTTTTTTAATTTTTATATACTGTCTTTAAATTTTAAGGTTCTACTGTACATCACCCAGAGTCCGTGTCTGAAGGAGATAAGTGATTCAAAAATGGGAAATATTAATTAATTAATTTAAAAAAACATCCTTGGCAAAAAGAATCACTTTTCAGAGGGAAATAAATAAACAAACAAACAAACAAACAAATAAATACATAAATAAATAAATAAATAAATAAATAAATAAATAAATAAATAAATAAATAAATAAATAAATGTGAATGTATCGCACTTATCCCATCTTCTTCCCTGTTTTGTGAAGAAGGAACAAAAGGATCAGAAGGGGGCAGCAGCAGCAGCCACCTTTTAGAGACCTTGTGCTACTGCAGAGGTTCCCCTTAAACTATCAAACTTTCAGTGTAATCTGTTACAAAGCCATCAAACAGCCATTCTGGATCCCAACATTCTAGACCAGGGGTGTCAAACTCAATTTCATTGAGGGCCACATCAGCATTGCGGTTGCCCTCAGGGGGCCGGATGGGTCTGGCCAGGGTGGGTGCAGCCTACTAGGTGGGCATGGATGGAGTAGGTGTGGCCTACTGGGTGGGCATGGCCAGCTCTACATCATTTGCGTCAAGGGTGCCTCTGGGGGCCTGGGCAGGAGTGGGACAGATCTGAGGGTCTCTGGCAGAAGGTGGTGGGACCAGGGCAAGTGCCAAGGCATGGTCCACTGGAGGAGCCTCACTGTTCCTCTCAGGCCATGCGGGGGGGGGCCTCGATGGTAGTGCGGGCTGCTGGGAGCCCTGGACAGCAGAGGTCAAATGCCCAGCCTGGCCCTCAAGCACCCGCGGCACCAAGCCCAGCCCCACTTCCCCAAGGGGGCACCCAGCTGCACTTACCTCCTCCTCAAGGCTGATGCTGCTGTGCTTGCTCTCCTTACCTAGGTTGCTCATGACAGGTATGAGGGTAAAGTCAGAGGGAGGCCCATTTCCTCTCCATGGGAGGAGACCTGGCTTTGTATCCAAAGCTTCCTTAGCAATAGGATGGGAGACCCCCCAGGATAGGCCAGGAGGAGGGGGAAAGGGGATGGTGAAAGGGTAGCAGGGCAGGACTAAGGCAGGACTTCCCTCAAACTCTCCCTCTCCTTCTTTCCTTCTTTCCTTCCTTCCTTCCAAAGTACAGAGTGGTGGGAAAATATTTGAGATGAGGGAGGGAGAAAAACAGGCAAGAAATGCAGCTGGGGAGGTGTCACCCTTCGTGAGGAATGAAGAAATGCACCATCACCTGGAAGTGGCCAGCACATGGCCCTCACCTATTTCACATATCTGGCTTGGTGGGCTCTAGGGGAGGTGATGCTATGAGCAGCGTGAGAGTCAACGTTACCTGCGCAATGCCGTCCAGCCCCCAGCCTGCCCGGTTTCAGCAGGCAGTGAGGCACTCTCCTCACAGTGCCGAGAGGCTGAGCCAGGTGGCACGAATCTGAAAAGAAGCGTGAAGCTCCCCAGCCCCCAGCCTGCCTGGTTTTGGCAGGCAGCGGGTCACTTTCCTCACAGTGCCGAGAGCTTGAGCCAGGCGGTGCCAAGCTCACCAGCTTTGCACCTTTTTCCCCCCCAAGTTTTTTATTAATTTTCCAATATTACATTTACATATTTGAAAAGTAGCATGGCGGTTGAGCATCATAATTCCATTACATTTGAATATCATCAGTACAAATCTCAAAGTATTACAACAATTAATTCCCTCTTTCCCCCATAAAATCTACTGTCATATTCAGATCAATACAGTTCTTATTCTATCAATCAAACAAAAAATACCTTTCTAGTATTCATCAATAATCTTCAGTCTATACATATCTTAATTAATTTGACATTCCATCTTTTAGACAATAACTTAATAAGTTTTTCTTAACTTTAATTTCGCATTGATATTTAAATTTAACGTTTAATCTTTATCATTCCTGGATTTTAAATGATCCCAATTTCTCAGTTTCCTATCTCATATTTAGGGCTAATAATTTTTTTCCTTTCCTCTTTCTACTTCTTTCCTTTCTTCCTTTCCAGAAAAAGAGAAAAAAATAAATGAATAAACCATCAGCATTTATACCACAAGCCAATATACGAATTTAATTATTAGTATTTTACTTCTAAGTTTTATTTAACTTGTATCTCAACTCATGACAATATCTTAAATTCAAGTCTTAGTTATCTATAAACATTCAAACTTTTAGCAAATCAATAACCTGGCGATTAATTTTCCATTAATATTTTAATTTAACATTTAATATTTATTTTTTTCCCAAATTTTTTTTTTTTTTTTTTTATAAAAATTCTTTTATTAAAACAATTAACCTTGAACATAAAAACATATTGTGCAACAATCATCATGACTTTTTCCCAAATTTTAATTAAGCACAATTCCTTTATCACAATTCCTCATATAATCTAATATTTAAAATACAAACCTTATATGTAAGTTCTACCATTTATCTTAACAAACTAATAAGACAATATAATATTCTTATTTCGATATTTATATTTCTAGATTTTATAAAACAATTTTTTTAATCTCAAATCATTACAATATCTTATGTTCAAAATACATATTCTATCCATTTAGATATATTCTATTTTAGATCTCATGTATAGATCAAAACCCCAATCCCTTTCAGTCTTATTCTATCTTTTTTCCTCTGCCAAATCATCTTTCGTATCTTTGCTTTTAAATCATCAAAAAGATCTCCTTGTATTGTTGTGACTATTGTTTGATATTGATAAGGGCATTCAGTTGCTGTTTTCTTAAGAGGGCTAGCTGATTTAGCAGGTTGTCTCTGTATTTTTCCAGTTCGATACAGTTGTCCCGAAGTATTTATCTTCTCTTTCATCTGTTTTTCTTTTTTATCTTCAAATTCCTTCTGGTTTATAAGAAAAGTCCTTTTCTTATTCTCTATTATCAGTTTTCTTTTTGTGTTTCCCACTGTTTGTATTTGTTGAGTATCTAAGTCTTCTGTCACAGCATTTGGTTGTTTCCCTTTCTCTACAGTATTCTGTATAAATGAATTGAAGTTATAGTTTGAGTTGCATATGAAGAATTTGGATAATTGCTTTTAATATATAAAGAATTTGTTCCTGTACTTGCTCTGTGGGAGAAATCCATTCCTGTTCTTCCATTGTAGTATATTAAACTAAACAAAAAACTTACAATCAGAAAGTCCACCAAGTAAAGAGCTGAGCTGAGTTTCTTGCAGATGGTGCTTCAAGGTTGCTTTATATCTTATCTATTTTCAAGGCTTTCAACAAGTCTCTCTTAAAGAATAGCAGGTTACAGTCTCAAATTTAGCCAGCAAATGTCATCTCAGAGTTAGTTAGATCTTTTCAGTTTTCTTTTTCCCCTCTATTTTAAGGGGAAAAAACCCCCCAAATCTTCAATAATAGTTAGAGTAAAAATCAGAGAAGAAAAAAAATAGAGAGTAGAAAGTTACAAGACTTATAATCCACCAGTTTTAGAAAATAGAATTCCAATTAGGATCCCAGTATTTTTCAAATGCTTTAAACTCCCAAGTGATTGATAGCTGCTGTTTCTGGAGGGAGGGCTAAAATCCCCCTTCCCTCACCACAGGGGGGAAAGCACTTTAGCAGCTCTAGCAGGTAATTAAGTAATTAGGATGTAAGAGAGGCAGATCTCACCCAATCCTTTCCACGCTGCTTTGAAGTTGCCAGATGTTAATGTGACTTTGGCTATTAGCAGCCTAGGGACAAACCATATTTCTATGGCTGGTCCTTTCGTCCGCTGGTTTGGAGAGATTGCCAGTTCTAACAGGAGAGTTGCTTCTCTCCTGCGATCCAGCAAAAGCCCCTCCTTGCTAGTCGCCTCTTCGGGGCAATTTTCGGCCCTTTTCAGGGCCCCCCAGTGATGCGAAACTGAACGGGGAAGAGAGAGCAGATCTCCCAGCCATCCATGGCGGCTGCATGATGAACCTCCAGCTTTGCACCTTGCTGCCTGCTGAAACTGGGCAGGCTGTGGGTTAGGCAGCGTTGCACTTTTCATCAGATTCGCACCACCTGGCTCAGCTCTTGGCGCTGTGAGGAGAGCACCCCGCTGCCTGCCAAAACCCCTCCCCCAGAGCCCAACAAGCCAGATATGTGAAGTAGATGAGGGCCATTTGCTGGCCACTTCCAGGCGATGGTGCATCTCTTCATTTCTCACAAAGGGTGGCACCTCCACAGCATGCACCCAGGGGGTGGGGGCGACGCATCACGGGCTGGTTCCTCGCTGTTTCCAGGTGGCCTTGTGGAGCTAAGACTGAATGTGTTTCAGCATAGATGGCCACCACAAAATTGTACATTGGCTCCTGGCCGGCCTGGGCCAGGGCCAAGGCAGCGGGGGCCATTCCCTCACTGTTTCCAGGATGGCTTCGCGGGCCACATGAAACCACTTCACGGGCCGCATCTGGCCCCCGGGCCTTGTGTTTGACATATCTGTTCTAGACAATGTTCACCCAGTCTGGTGGCTGAGAAAGATGTGGCGTTGCAACTCCAGAGGATCCTGAAGGAAACAGGTTATCTGGATCCTTTTCAGTCAGTTTTCTGTACTGGATAGGGAACAAAATCAGCATTGGTCCTTCTCATGAATGATCTCTGGCAGGAGGGAGATGGAGATGGTGCCTCCATCCTTGCTCTTATTGACCTCAGTGACTTTCAAAACGATTGATCATGCTATCCTTTTGTGCCAAGTTAGGGAGCTGGAGGTGGGTGGCACAGTTTTGTGCTGGTTCACCTCCTTCCTCTGAGGCAGTCCCAAGCGATATTGATAAGAAGCATGAGATCCACCTCATAGCCACTGCTGTGTGGTGTGCTGGATCTCGGATTTTTAAAACGGTTCTTGATATATAGGCAAGGGTTAGGATTAGGGTTGTCTAAGGACCTGGCTATGCTATCCTGCTTGGGGCTCACAGAGGACTATGTAGTCATGGGACTGATTAGTGCCCTCCCGTCTTTTAATTCTCAGTTTTAACTCTCTACACCTTTTATATAATTTTATATACAGATTTGTTGTTTTTATATTTTACTTGTACATTACCCAGAGTCCCTCTGTTGGGAAGATGGGCAGCTTTTAAATTTGATGAATAAATAAATAAAACATACATGTATATGAGCACAGAAAATAATAAAATATTGGAATATTCATGAGCAGGAAGAGTCATGTGGTAACTCAGTCAGCCAATGTGAAGAAAGTGCTACTGAGTCTGTGCAAAAAAGGTATTGAGTTAGAAGCTGAATTTTCAGTCTCAGGTTTGTCTCTGTATCTCTCTGTAAGAAGTCTTCAATTGAGCTATGTTGCTGTAAAGAAGAATATATGGTATTGTAAATATTTTGATATGACTATAAAGAAGTTATTTTGAATCAGCTAAATGCAGTCAACTGTGAGAGCTTCTGATTTATTTTTCACCAATAGAGAAATTAAAATTCTCTAACATAATATAGTAATACTAATAATAATAACAACAACAACAACAACAACAATAAAGTTGGAAGGGACCTTGGAGGTCAGCTAGTCCAACTCCCTGCTCAGATGGGAAACCCTATACCATTTCAGACAAATGGCTGTCCAGTCTCTTCTTAAAAACTTCCAGTGTTGGAGCATTCACTGCTTCTGGAGGCAGGTTGTTCCACTGGCTAATTGTTCTAACTGTCAGGAAGTTTCTCCTTAGTTCTAGGTTGCTTCTCTCCTTGATTGGTTTCCATTGGCTTCTTGTCCTTCCTTTAGGCACTTTGGAGAATAGCTTGACTCCATCTTCTTTGTGGTAGCCCCTGAGATATTGGAACACTGCTATCATGTCCCCTTGTCCTTCTCTTCGTTAAACTAGACATACCCAATTCCTGTAACCATTCTTCACATTTTAGCCTTCAGTTCCCTAACATCTTTTTGTAGTTCTCTGTACTCTTTCTAGAGTCTCAACATCTTTTTTACATCGTGGTGACCAAAACTGGATGCAGTATTCCAAGTGTGGCCTTACCAAGGCACTGTAAAGTAAATTACCAGCAGAACCATTAGGCAAAAATATTTCATAAGCAATTAAATAAATAATAAAATTCCAAACCCTTAGAGTCAAATCAAAGAACTACTCTGGAGAAAACATATCCCTCTAAAGCAAATCATGGTGTACTTAAATACTATCCACCAGCAAACACAAAATAACATGATGAGGAGATTTTACTGGAAAAAAACAGCTAGGGAAAGAGTAGTTATTACCAGTGATGGTGGTGGGGGGGGGATAATACATTTTATTATTTTTCAGCATAACTTCAAAGCTGTTATAACAGAACAGAACTATGGAAAAAAAATCTGAAAAGGCAGCATCTCCAAAGAACGGCAGAAAAAAAAGGAAAATATAACAAAACCTTGAAGGAGGGAGAACGTTGCAGCTGGAGAGGGCAAACGAAAGGATTAAAGGGCTCCTCTTGTCCTACCTTCAACTTTCAGTCTCTGTAGCTGCCTTTTGGTTTATTTCTGCTTTTGTTGTTTTATTTTCTTTTTTTAAAAAAACATAGCATGCTCTTTAGTCCCCACTGTTACCCGCTGTGGTATTCCTTGTGCCCTTGTGCCCAGTGAAGGAACACTGAGGTTCTTGCAGTGTTCTGGTGCCAATGTCCTCTGCAAATGGAGAAAGCATTTAGAAGGAGCAATCTTTTTGTTAATGTTTTCATTAAATCCACCTGTCAATCAAATCAGCAGCTTCTTGTTCTATGTGGGGTTTCTTTAATAAGATATTCGCTCCCTTGCACACTCCACTCCTTTGACTCGGTTATTTCCAGGGAGAAAAACTGCCAATTGCTAGAAAACTATGTTTTACAAACAGTTTTAAAAACATTTCTCTTAAATTAGCAGAAACTTAAATTTTCATTAAGAACCCTTCTATTTATGGTACAGCTATCATCCAATGGTCAAGACATCAATAGAAAACAAACAATTCATTCAAATCTTAACTAAAGATATTTAAAATGGCAATTCTGATGCAAGCCAGAAAACTTAAACAAGGATTAACAAAGTAAATTGGATAATTTAATATTTACTGTTAACTAAATGCTAACTAAATTTGTTATGTAACATTGTGTTTGATGTAGTAAATTATTGATACAATAAAGGATCATTTTGTATGCAGCTTTCCAACAAGAACCTAATTTCTCTTTATATTAGATCATCATCATCAGCCTCACCATCATCATTTTAGCCATTGTTTATCCACTGCAGGATGAAGGCCTCTTCCACATGTTTCCAACCCATACGGTCCTGAGCTTTCTTATATAGCTGCTAAAGAATGGCATTTCTGCATGTGGGGTTTATTTGTTTTTATATATCAACAATTAAAAGAAATCTGTAACCATAGGCTAACTTAAATGGTAGAAAATAAAGATAAGATACCTGTGGCTTAGTTCTTAGTCATTAAAGACAAAGATAGACAGACATTTTAACATTGGTGGATGTTATTTTGACATATATTTTCTGACCTTGAAAACAAATCACTTGGGATGAGGGAAGATACCACAACAGAGCTTTTACTACATTTTAACCAACACCACTCGATTGATTACATTAGTCAGTGCCCGATCAGATAGATAAGATTAAGAAATAGATATCATGCAGGCCTAAAGTTACTTTTATTAGGACAGCTATTGTAACACTGTCCTTCCTTCCTTCTTATTTTATCTTCATGTGAAGCGGGGTGCAGCTATCAGAAGTCTTTTCTGAAATCATTTTCTTGGCCTGGACTCAAATCTCATTTACTGGATTGTTGCTTTGATAGATGATCTTCCCTCTGTCCTTCAAGGCCATCCTCTTTATTTATTACAATTAGCCAGTGCCTGTTTCATTGAAACCTAAGGCTCTGATATAATAGCAATAGCATTTAGACTTATATACCGCTTCACAGTGCTTTGCAGCCCTCTCTGGGTGGTTTACAATGTCAGCATGTTGGCCTCCAACTACCTGGGACTTCATTTTACCAACCACGGAAGGATGGAGGATGGATCAACCTTGAGGCCTATCAGGATCAAATTCCTGGCTATGGGTGAAGTTAGCTTGCAATACTGCCTTCTAACCATTGTGCCACCAGGGCTCCTATAATAATCCATTATGTAAAAAGTACCTGCATCCATTATTATTATTTTCCAAAAGCATAAAAGAGGAAAAAGAAAGAGCTATAACATGGCCCCCACAATGGAAAAATGTCTGTTCATTTGTGTCAAATGCCAGTTGTGTCCTTTCCAGGAGTAAAGAGTGCTAGAAAGAGTGATCCATGCCACTATCATCTTTTTGGTTGGATTACTGCAATTTACCTGGGTATTGTAAGGTCCCAGTTCAACTAACCACCCAAGAAAGCAGAACTCTTGAAACAGGCATTGTCTCAAAAGGATACTTTTATTAGGGGTCAGTGACAGTAGGGAAGTCAAGGCAAGATCTGCGGAAAAGCCCACCAAAACGGTATAGTTAAGCAAGCAATATTCCTCCTCCCACCAAAGTCATTTGAAATCAAGCCAATCCACAAGTAGTCTGATGAGTGGGTAACTGGCATAGTTGGCGCACATCTCAAGGTCTTCTCCTGTTTCGTTTCTCTGCAACCTTCTCCCTGATAAAGGGAGACACATTCCTTTCTCAAAAGGATGGAGGAAGGAAGGGAATATAGAAAGTGAAAGTTATCCCAGGAACATGCAAGCTCCCCCCTCCCCTGAACAGAAGCGCAGGCCCCAAAAGCAGAATATATGGCCAAGGAAAGAGAGGAGGGTTTTGGGGTCCTGACAGGTATGCTCTTGACTATTACAAGAAAATTGCCCCTGCCCATCTTCTGACCAGACCCAACTACTGCGGTATAGCAGAATAACACTTATATTGAGAGAGTTGGCAACAAGGCTCTTTTTTAAAAAAAATATTAGAACATTTTACAAATGATAAATCTATCAAACTCTGGCTAAATGGAAGCTGCATATATGTCTGCTTCAGATCATAAGGCTACAGTATATGAGAATTTTATTTGAGGGGAGTTGATTACAGTAATAGCGAAGCTGAGCTCCTATGTTATATAGTAAATATAAGCTCTAAATGTACTTATATTTGCTTTTCTGACAAGGTTTACTGAAGAAAGAATCTAAGATATGACCCAATGGATTTTGTTGACTTCTAGAATTCCAAATATTTTCATGAGTGAATACAAGATCACAAATCTGAAACAGTATGATATTTTTGCCTAGTACTTGGAATGCAGTGGTACCTTGATATACAACTGCTTTGATACTCATTGTATTTGGTACTCAATGCATTTTGACATGAAAATTTTGTCCCAGGACTCATCATTTATTCGGTACTCAACATGCAAGCTAGAACTTGTCAGTCACCTTGTGACTCACTATATTATTCCTTACGGGAAAATTTTGTTTGGTACTCACTGTTTTTGATACTCATCACACCTCCTAGAACCAATTAACAATGAGTACTGAGGTACCATTGTATTTCTGTAGGAACTGCAACTGATTTATTTATTATTTACTTCAATAATAAATTATAATCATAATAAGTAATCTGTCAACCTTCAAACAATTCTGGCTGCAGCCATCTTCATTTCGTTTTCGGTTGCCACAGCAATGGGAGGGGGAAGATGCATTCTTCTAGTTTAGTCATAACAATAACTTTCCTGTGGGAACCAAGGTCAAGCTACCTAAGTTTTGGCAGGCTGGAGCTTCCATTAGAAAGCCGGCCAAAGTAATTAATTGGGGATTGTGATTTATGACATATTGCAGGGGTGGGAAGTTCAACTTGTTACCATGTAACCTGGGGGGGTCACTTTTGTTCGTACTGATACTATGTAGCCATTAAATGTATTCTTTGAGGAAAGCAATTGCCTCAGAGTTCTTATTTTTACTGCTCTCATCTATCAGAACCATGAAATAATCTGTATAGTTCTTAGTGCTCTCTGAGCTTGGTTGTTTGCTTGCAGATGTTTCATTTCCCAACAAGATAACATCATCAATGCAAGTTTCTGTGTAGTATGAAGTGGGAGAAGTAGTTTCACTTCATGGGGCAAAACAGCCAAAGGGAGAGGGCTGCCATTTAGAAGGACATCCTCTGGACCTCACCCACTCTAGTCCCCTATTGACTGGCACACCTTCAGCATTGCCTCTCAGATAGATGAGGTAGAGCAGCAGGATAAAGTATGAATTAATGCACAATATAAATACAATAAACACTTCAATGGTTAGCCAAATGCTTTCAGTAAGTCCAAAACCTATCCTTATGTTAGCTTTATTCAGTATGCATGATACATTGTTCTAATTCTAACTCGTTTACACACAGACAGGCACACTTGCACATACATCCTGAATTGGACATTCTGTCATCAATCAAAGATCTGAATAAAACGAGAAGTCCATCTGCAATTCCAGAACTAAACAGCCATTCCATTTCTATTTCTGAAGTTTTATCTTAATTTCATCCATAAATCTTCAATACTTATCAAATTTAGTATGTGTCATTTGTCAACTTCTTTGCAATTCTAACATAATACCTAACTTGTAATTAGAGACTGTTTCCAAGAAATTTGTCATTCAGATTTAGAGATGCATGGATTGTGTATAAATCTGAATGTGCCAACAGGTGTTTGGATCCTGCTGGTGTCTTCTTTAGTCACTGATTCCAACCCAATGCAAGGTGTTCATGCAGCTTATCTAAGGCTTAGTTGTTTGGGGAACTTTCCTGTTCCTATCTATCAAATACTGTCTCCACAGAGACTTAACTGCCACTGATAATGTGTTACCATTTTATGTGTTAAACTGATTAACTTTGACTTGCTTGATGTTTGTTTTTTGGATTATCTAAATGCTTATTGTAATTTAGGCTGAATGTTACTCTTGGACTGAGTACGACCTCATTCCTAAATGTGGATAAGGCAAGGCTGACTGGGGTCTGGGCAAAAATAACATTTAATGCCCCTGAATAAAATTTAATTAGTTTGAAAAAGTTACACTGAATTCAGTAAAATTATTTATTCCTCTCCACATACTTAATAATTTCCCCTTCTCTCTCATATGAAAATATATATATAATTTGGTGGAAATTTGTAGAAGAATTCTGAGAATTATAAAAGGTAAAAGTGTCCTAACTTGGGGAACAGTGCTCATCTCGATTTCTTAGCTGAGGGAGCCAGTGTTGTCTGAAGACATTTTCCATGGTCATGACTATATGCAAGGCACACAGAGAGCTGTTACCTTCCCACTGAAATGGTACTTATTTATCTACTCTCATTTGTATGCTTTTGAACTGCAGAAACTGGGACAAATAACAGGAGCTCATCCCATCATGTGGCACTCGGGCCTCGAACTTGGATTGCCAGCTTTCCAATGGACAAGCTCAGCCTTTGTGCCTCCCTGAGAATTATAGGGCTATGTAATTAGATATTAGCATTTGCTATCTAATTAGATTGGTCCATCCCCTTAGGGACTGGTTATGTTATTAGGCCTGGGGCTCCCAGAGAACCAGAAACTTGCTTAGATGGGTCCATTGTGGAGATAGCCATTGTTTATCCTCCCTTTCCCTTTGTAAATTCATTTTTAGAATGCTTATCTTTGAATATGGATTTTATATTTTTATATCTGTTGTTTTATATCGGTTGTTTAATTCAATTGTTGTATGCTTCCCAGAGTTCCTTCTTTGTGAGATGGACAATTATGCAAATTTGATTTATTAATTAATGAATAAAGGTATCCCTGCTTGGTTGAAGCTCTCTTGCCTTTTAGCGTGTCATGATTTTTTAAAAACTATCATCTTTTCTTTACTGTGTTCTTCTCGTTAAATAAAGAAAAGCACAGAAAAATGTTTATTTTATTCATGCATTAGTATTATTTGTAACTAGTCCAATCTCAGGACACTTGGGGGGTTTGCAATACATACACAGCATAAATATTTTGATGTATCTACAGTGTATCAATAGTTTCTTTCCATTTATGCTAAATTTCACTACAGTAATTTGTAAATGTCTTTTTATGAAAACTGTAATTTAAAAAAAGCTGTGGGTTTTACAAAATATATTCCAGAGATCCACAGGAAAAAATATTAGTGGCAGTATCAATGAGGACAGAGTTTGTCCTTTCATCCTTTGCATTTTGCAGAAGTTCTTAGTAGCATGAAACAAAGGATCCTTGTTATATTGTTGTTCTATGACCTGTTTGTGCAACTTCATTATAACCAGTTTCAGATGCGTATTTTAAATAAACATATGCATGCCAAGTTTTTTTTTAAAGCTGGTGACAATTAAAAGCAATTGACTGAAAATATTCTCCACAAAGTTATTCCCATTATGCAATTATGTCTGGAGCATTCCTCCACTATTTCATATTTTTCATTCTGGATTATCTTCAGCATGTATATTTTAATGGAAACTTCATTCCTTTCCTTTGGATAGCACTTTTTTTGCATCCTTTTCATAGTTAATCACAGTAGATGTTTATTAAGCTATTCAATTAACAGTTTTGCTATGGATTTACTGTATGCAGTTGACAAATAGACAAGGATCATTACAGAACCTGAAACAAGGGCATTATTTAATTTCTCCAGTCATAATATATAATTCAAACTTGGTAATACCATCTGAAACCAAAGTTTGGTATTCGTACAATATATATTTCGTTTAAAAATGAATTTCATTATTTTTTAAATCTAGAGTTCAAATTCCTATTACTTTCCAATTACCCAGAAAGTGAGAATTTGATGTGGAGTTAATCTCATAGACAGCTACAGGTAGAGCTATATGTTGAACTGAGAGACGTCTATTGCTTAAATCAGAGCAGTAACACCAACTACATTTTACAGTAGACAATATTTTTTCGTTATACATCTAAATGTAGCATAGTTTAAAATACAGAGATTAAAATTAGAGCTTACTCTTAACTCAAAAGTTCACAACCTCGAAGAGTGGGGGTATGTGAGAAGAGGAATTGGGTGACTCTCTGAAGCTGAAGATGCTTGGATGTTGCAATGACTGAAGAGAGCAAAGGAAAGTCCTTTCCACCACATAATCTTAACCCCATTTTGGGTTCTTCCAGCTGGGATTTCTGCAATCAGAGCTCGAAGAGCAAATAGAACCAGAAGCCAGCTACTGGAAATAATGGTTTAATCACGGAAATGAAGGTTGAGTGACAATTCAGCATGAATTCTTGGCTAGCTAGAAAGAGTGGTCCCCAAACATGAGTTTTTATACCTTTTCTTGGTTTTCAAAATTGTCATTTCTGATTCGTGGCTTTAAAACTGTCATTTCTGATTTGCGGAACAGTGTCTATTGATGAGTTAATTTTTTTAGATATTGCTCAGGAAAAGGTTAATCCTTGCCTCAAGAGAAGATCTGATGTGTTCTTATTTGTTATCTATTTGTTATTATTATGACTCTGTCCTAATCCTATCAGTCTTAATTGTTGATAGCTGGTCTCACATTCCGGCATTTCGGCTTATCTTGAATGGTTTAAAATTGTTACTTTGTATCTGTTGTGTTAAGTTTTTGTTTGCTTGGGGCTATTTAGCTTGAATCAGACTGTTTCTTTGCATTGGGGTTCTTCTATATTAGTTAGTGCATGTTTGATTAAATTGTATTCTTTTATTGGAGTGAAAGGGGCATCTCATCAAGTGCAAGTTATTTGCTTTTTTACAATTTACATTTTGGACAGTTGAAACTATTATTATTGTATTATACAATTCTGAACTGCTGTCTTTGTGATTCAGGGTGGATACTGATAATCAGAATAAATAGAAGCCAGTAGTTTAGGATCAAGCTGAATGCTTCAATGAGCAGAACTGGAGTCTACCATTCCAAGGAGATGCAAGAGATGAGAACTGAGTTAGCCCTTTCCAACAGAAGACTCCAACCCACAACTTTTTACACTAAGATAGCCGGAAAAGAACTGCTATGTCTAAGTAGCTCACACAATGAATTATGCAAGTTTAGCTGCCCTTTGAATAGACATTATCAAATAAGCAGTTGTTTGATCATAAGAAAAAAAACAACAACCTACCATTATGACATGTAAAAATACATGTTGTTTTATAGTTCCATCAATAGATTGTGGAAAACCAATAATCATACAGAATGATCATTCCTAAAGCATGGGAAGTTAGAGGAAATCCTTACATTTTTCTGATGTCATTAATTGGATATTAGAAATTCAGTAATGATGGCATTATTCTTTGATTTAGCTGTTCTGAATCTAGTTCATGAGAAAATTTTAGTCCATGGTCTATTGTATTATTTTTGATTGGGTTAGGGTTAGGGTTAGGGTTAGGGTAGCAGCAGCAAGCGAGGGGGAGTTGGAAGGGATACCAGAGGAATATCGAGATCTAGCTGAAGTATTCAGCGAAGAGAGGTCTGACAAACTACCCCCTCACTGACCCGTAGACTGTGCTATTGAAATACTCCTGGGGGCAAAGTTACCTAAGCCAAAATTATACTCTATGACCCTGCAGGAAGAGGAACTTAGAGGAACTGAAAAAAATTATAGAGAAGAATCTAGCAAGGGGTCTCATCCAGCCGGCAAAGCCGAAAACAGCAGTCCCCATGCTACTCTGCAGAAAGAAGGATGGGTCTCTTCATCTATGTGTGGATTATAGGTCTCTCAACGCAATGAGTGATAGTTGGATTTTTCTAAACTCTGCAGCCTTTCTTCAGACATCATGCTAGACTTTTACATGAAAGGCACATTTATCTTACAGAGATCCTAGATGAAGGAAGCTTTTGTTGCTACTGAAATGGAAAGAATGAGGTAAGTTAATTTCTTGTCAAGCAAGCACAAATGGTATTTCTTCTGAATCTTGTACAAAGTATCCAAGAATGGATACTAACACCGCTCATATATTTTGTAATTTTATTTCATATATTTCTTAGCTTTTCCAATTAAAAGCAAAATGGAAGACTATGGAGAGAACTTTGTGGATACAACATTAGGCAAATGTCAGGATTACTCAGCACACATACCCAATATTATGCCATCTTTCCTAGAATTAGATTCTGATTTTGCAAAAATGCTTTTGATATCTGTTTATTTAATATTGAACAACTATGCTTTTGAATGCATGGGTGCTTACTCTGTGACCTAGAAATTCTTGATTTTGTTTATCCACAGGTTTTTTTTTCCCTATGTGGGACTTTATAAAATGAATTCTCATGCCATTATGGGCCCAGTCTCCGCTTTAGATATATATTAGTCAAATGAATTAATCAGGGGGTTGTTTTGTGGGTAAAAGAGTCCAGCATCAGACTCTTATATGCGTCAAAAGTGATGGCTGTTAAGTGGAAGAAGACAACCTTCACTGTAAAGTGCTTATCTATGGTCCCCATGCAAAACATTGTCAAAATATCATCCACTGAACAGATGGACCTCTGGGCATTCCTTGTTTCTTCCTTGCACTTTTTGAAAACTATTCATTGCTTGTCAGCCTTGCAAGTTAGATCGGAGAGAAAACACAGCCAAATGAATTAATTCTACTTCATTGTATTGTATGATAACATGAACAGAATTTTGCAAATCTGATCTCTCCCTCCCCCCCACTCCTCAGTCTCTTTTAAACCCAAGAAAGTAGAGATGTCTCTTCTGAGCCTCTTGCCCACCCACATTCCTTTTGTGGGCTCAGCTGACTTTTATCAGACCCCTCCCTTGATTGTTTCTCTTTGCCCTGTCTCCCAAGGTTATTCTCATATACCTTTACACTGCTATGTTTGGACTGAGAGAATAATTGATTTCTGAGTACCCAGGTTATATAAAATGTTTGTTCATAAACTTGAACCCAAGTTTATTAGTACTTTGGCAAAATAGATACTGCTATACTCATAAACAGATTCCCTTCATTCCTGTCCATCCCTCGAAATTGGCTCTGCTTTAATTGGCTTTGGTTCTGGTGGGTTGGGGAGTCATTAAAGCAGATTTAGAGCACACAGATTTGGAGCGCACAGAGCCTAATGCAGAGTTCAAGATAGTATGAAAGGTTTCCACTGAATGTGTAGACATCCATATGCCTGATGTCATTTGAAATCCAGAGAAATACTTCCCAGTGATATCTTTACCCTAGATCCAAGAGCCTCTCAGCCACTTTCTTCAAAATGGTGGCGTACATTTTGTCCTTTCTAAGCCATTGTTACTGACACTGAAGAAGGATGCAAAGTAAGGGAAGCTTTTCTTATTTGAAAATATTCTCATTGTTTAAAGGTAATTGTTCCTTAGGGACACAAAGGAACAACAACAACAACAACAAAGGAAAGCATCGTGAAATATATGTTGGATGACAGTGAGAACTATAAAGCTCACATTGCTATATTTTAATTTTATGGAAATATTCTGCGGTACTATCATAAATGTATTTCATATATGTACTTCAAAGCACATGATGCATGTGCATATCATTATTCAATATTGTTCACTAAATATACACTTATCCTGTTGTTTTAATGAATGATTACAAATTAGTAAAGACTTTAATAGGTGCAATAGGAGAATGTAAAACTGGTAGCTTATTAATTCATGTGAAATATAGGAGGACCTTGTATCTATATGTTTTTGGATATCCTGAAAACAAATGTGCCTGATTGTTTAATTTGCTTTATAAAGTAATGGCCAAATGGTCATGTTACAGCTTTAAGTTGAAAAGCCTATAGAGTACTAATATATACATAGAGATGTATGTATGTATGTGTATGTGTGTATGTAATTTGTCTCTATTAAACAGAACTGAACGAAAGTGGAGAAATTCATCATGAGACCAAATGGATGTACACGGAATAAATACAGAAGAACAAAATCCATTTATTTGGATTCTGTTTGAAATAGTAGCCATTAATGATGTATAATGGACTGGGGGGGGAGGAGTTGCCTATGGTTTAATGTTTAAAATGGCTGGATCAATACTTCTCATTAAAGGCAATAAAGGTAAGTGGTTGAAATATAGTCAACAGTGTTATTTCCACATTTTCAATTTCTCTCACATTTCTGTTGATCGGGCAATTGGCTTAAACATATAAATAATAGCAATAATAATATATTAATACAGAACAGAATGAGAAAGGAGAGGACATTCTGCCACTGCCATCCAAGTCTTCTAAAGGGCCTGGATGGGCAGATGGGTCCAGCAGTTGCCAATCTTTTATGCAGACCATTCCATCATGGTTTACTTTTGATGACCACTTCACACAAACGAGAGTTTGATGACAGGGTATCAGTGAGGGCATGGCGAATCTCTTCTCCTTAAGAAGTGTAATATAAACAAATTAAATAAAAATGCATTTAAGGTTCAAAAAAATTCAATGCCTGAAATCTCATTTAGTTTTGCTATGACGTGAAATCTGGTAAAAAATTTAAAATACGAATACCAAATGGTGGTGATTTTCCAAGATTTTAGCCATTTAAAGAATATATATATATATATATATATATATATATATATATATATATATATATATATATATATATATATATATATATATATATATATATATATATATATAGGCATTCAAATGATGGACATTTCCTGGAATATAGCATTGGATCACTAATTCTACCTATTTATGCTTTCTATACTGGTACATTATTATTACGGTTGGCCGCATAGTCAGCCAGATGTTTAAAGCTGATTTGGCATTTTTGTCCATCTTTCAAATCTTTCCCAAAGAACTGAGATAGGCAGATGTTGTTGTTTACAATATTAAAGATATCATTGCAGGATGTATTTGTGACAGGTAAGCAACTTTTCTTCCAGTACTGTAGTCCTACAGCTGCTGGCCCTGGTTGCTCAGCCCTCAGTCCCGAGACCTGTAGCCAAGTGGTGGGATTCAAATATGTGAAGAACCGGTTCTCTATGTGGATGCTGCTTCCATAAGTCCATTCTGGGCTTGGGCAACAAAAAAGTAGCTACCAGTTCTGCCGAAGTGGTGCAAATCGGCTGAATCCCACCACTGCTGTAGCCTGCTTGTCACCAGATGTCCAGGAATTCCAACTCCTAATGCAATCCTTATTGATCTGGGCAACTGTTGATTTGATATTGGTCAGTAAGTTACGTCTCACCATATTCTTTAAGGAAGAGACACTCTTGGTCTGTCCTCAGCCCAGTAGGGCTGAAACTCTGACATAGCTCTCATCTTCTTCAGAGCACACAATCCCCACAACCATCTCAAGATAGTGCTTAACTGGAAGATTACTCTTATTCAATTTGGTTCATCAAAATGTCAGTCACATGTTTAGATTGGATTTGGCATTTTTATCCACCTATTAAAAGTTCTTCCCAAGTCCTGAGATAGGCAGATGTTGTCATTTGAAAGTATTAAAGTATCTTGGAAGGATGTAAGCTGTCCCAAATAAAGCTGCCTTTTGCAATTAACAGATGATTTTTGTCAATGTTGATGGTATTTCTGTGGTGGTACAGATCATTTGGGATTGCACCTGAGAAACCTATCATTATTGATATATTTTTGATTTCTTGTGCCACAGTTGTTCTATTTGCAGGGTTCATCATACAGTCAGCTACATGTTTAGACTGGCTTGGCATTATTATTTTACTATGTTTATTATTATTATTCTTTTTATCCTGTTTGCTATGGTAAATAGTTTAACTTGCAAAAATGCCTAAACTCTACATCTTACCTCTTAAAATTGATACTTCTGTGTGCTTTTTTGAAGTGAAGAACTGTGCTGAAACATTGGGAGAAGTAGTAACTCAGAAAACAAGGTACATTTTGACTGACTAGTCTGAACATGCTTTGCAGTGACACTGAACAAGATTCTTCAACAACCAGAAGAGTCTGAGAGGGTTCTCCAGGTCATACTGGCATATGCCTGCTGGCTGTCCCCATCATTGGATCGGGCCTTTGGATCCAAGGAAGCTCTTGTGCATTCCAAATATATCAGACCATAGTTCCCTCGAACCCAGCCAACATGTCATGTTGGCTATACATATGTGGTGCTAGTTTGGGAAAGCTGCTTCCAACAGGATTATAGAGCATATGTTCTGCATTAAATGCAAACTTTCTTTATAAACACTTGGACTGGGGACATAACAATAAATCAGTAAGAAACCTCCGTTTTAGAGAAACATGTCCCATTCAAAACATTCGCTTATTATTATTATTCTTTTTATCCTGTTTGCTATGGTAAATAGTTTAACTTGCAAAAATGCCTAAACTCTACATCTTACCTCTTAAAATTGATACTTCTGTGTGCTTTTTTGAAGCGAAGAACTGTGCTGAAACATTGGGAGAAGTAGTAACTCAGAAAACAAGGTACATTTTGACTGACTAGTCTGAACATGCTTTGCAGTGACACTGAACAAGATTCTTCAACAACCAGAAGAGTCTGAGAGGGTTCTCCAGGTCATACTGGCATATGCCTGCTGGCTGTCCCCATCATTGGATCGGGCCTTTGGATCCAAGGAAGCTCTTGTGCATTCCAAATATATCAGACCATAGTTCCCTCGAACCCAGCCAACATGTCAGGTTGGCTATACATATGTGGTGCTAGTTTGGGAAAGCTGCTTCCAACAGGATTATAGAGCATATGTTCTGCATTAAATGCAAACTTTCTTTATAAACACTTGGACTGGGGACATAACAATAAATCAGTAAGAAACCTCCGTTTTAGAGAAACATGTCCCATTCAAAACATTGGCTTCTGAAAAATCTAATTTTATTCAGCATACTTCAGCAATATTAATCCCCAAAGACCAAATCAAGGGGATCGTTTTTTTCGGATGATAGGAAGACCCAAGCCTCAGAGTCACTCGCGGCCACACCTCCAGCCCTGGTTCATTCCTCTTTTTAGTCGTCCAGAAGTTGCTTGGAATTGTCATCCAAGCAGCCCGGTCTGTTCACTTCACACGGGCGCCAAAATCTCTGCCTCTTCCCCACTCCCAGTTCCACCGGTTGAGCGGCCTCCGCGCTCTCCAAACAGCGGGGAACTTCCTGTCTCTGTGGCAGGCACGGGCCTTTTACTTCGTGCCTTTTGGGTTGCCCACCCCATGCCTTGGCACCTCGCTCCCCATATTGTCTTCCCCGCCTTCGGTTCCCCCTCCACCTCTTCCTGGTCCTCTTGCCCAACCTGACTCCACCCTCCCTCCTCCCCGGTGGCTTTTCTGCGCCTGTGGTGTGCCACAGCTGGGCCCTATAATGACAAGAGTGACAGATAGGAGAAGATTTTTGCCCTCGTCGCCGAACTTCTGTAATGTTTAACTTGGCGCTGCTGACGACCCAGCATATCCGGGACAGTAGGGCAGGGTAGGAGGGAGAGAACCTGATGAAAGGGCGCCTGCAGTTGCTGTTTCCTCCCTTTCACACTGATTTCCCTGGGAGCCAAAGAACCAGCAGGAGCTTCCCGCAATGAAGGTCAGTAAGTGGACTTCACCCCTCACGTCTAGCTTAGCAGCCGCGGAAAACTGCGGCGAAACTCCTCTAAGGTGCTTGCGCGAAGGCGCCGCTCGGGCGCAAGGAAGGCGACTTGGTGGCGCTCGCCCCAGCTCGAGGTCTGCCTTGGCTTTTTTGGCAGGGAGACCTTCGCCGTCTTCTGTGTTGTTGCCAGTGAACGTGCAACGATTTAAGGCGCCCCATGATTCAAACGTTCAGCTTCCTTAGCCGGCCCCGCACTGTTGCACACGTGTGAAAGAGGGCGGTTTTGCTGAGCGTGTGGAAAATTGCACTCTGCACTGCTGAATAACACTAGGTCGGTAGCCCCTTCCCTTCAACGGAGCCTCTCGGCTGTATCTTAACAATGCAACAAAACGCCAATCCCTGGGGCAAAACTACTGCGCTCAGATTAATTTTGACAAACCAAATAAAAACGCAGTCTCCTGCTCGGAGACTAAAAAAAGTTTGGAGTTCAGTTTTATGTCTTTCCCTGGCTAGTAAGTAGCAAGCCACATTACTCCAATCATCACCTTTGGCAGGAGACAGGGACCACAGAAATATTTCTGCCTGTGTTGTTTGTTCACAGCATTGAGACATATACTACTTTTACAAAAAGAGATAGAACAGAAAAGATGTTTGATAGGAGTATTGTAGCATGAAAGTTGTATGGTCACAGAATACTGTAGATGTTCTCATAGTAGAGAAATGGGCAACTAACCTTATAAAAACAACACCGGTGCAGGCAAGGATCCGTAGTATTGAATGGGCCGTTACCAGGTAAAAGGATTATATGTAAAATATAACGTGCCTTGTGGACAAGTTGCTAGAATAAATGTGTAAACTGTTTACCACCCCTTAAAGAAATAAATTTATTTTTATAACCCTACTTTTTGATAAGTATGCTACATGTCAGGTTGTATGTATTAAATGAGTAATCAAAGGGGGGGAATCAAATAGCTAAAATCTATTAGTCCTAAATTAAATGCGGCCAATTTGGGGCAGTAGTTAAGGAATTTTAAGGAGTTTTAAACCTGCCTTAGGTGTGAAGCCAGCTGGATGACCATTGACCAGTCATTTATCTTAGTCCCCTGAAGAAGGCAGTAGCAAATCACTGCTGAAAATCTGCCCCAAAAAACAATAAGGACTTGTCCATGTACACTGGAGAGGAACCTGATTCAAAGGAACTAATAATAATAACAATAAATATAACTGGAGAACAATCCTGATAATTGGTGAGGGTTTTTAAATATAGATAGATAGATAGATAGATAGATAGATAGATAGATAGATAGATAGATAGATAGATAGATAGATAGATAGATAGATAGATAGATAGATAGCAAGGCCTGTTGATAATCCAGCTGTATTTAGCTTTATTCTCCTCCATGAAAAACAATCAATCCTTTAAATATTCTGGCTTCAGGGCTAATTTTATCAAAAATAGTTGGTAGGATGATTGAAGGAAGTTTTTATTCACAGATGCTTTTCAAATGCATAAAATCTAATTAGTACTGTGAATTTAAATAATATTTTAACATAAAATTAAAATAAACCACTCAGCCGAGAGAAAAGAAACCTATTTGTATCATGTGCGGATGAGGGTTACTACTTTATAATGTCATGGATGTGAATTAGAGAAATAAAATTCCCGGAATGTAATGAAACTATCAGGAAAAACTACTGTTTTGTTTTCCAGGAGGGAAAAAATGAAATTTTGGAGAGAAATTAAATTTAGTTTTAGCACCCTTTATGAATATAAATTCATTTGATTATATATGAAATGCATGACAGATAGTTTGGTTTGTTCATAAAAGTATGTTTGATGTACATATACAGTAAAATTGAAAAATACAGTTTATTTACTCAATAAATGTGAATTAATTCTTTGAATCTACTTTAAAAAGTTTTTAATGTTTGTTACAAACGGTATTAAAGGTGCTACATTCTAAGAAATCTAGTACTGTATCTCTTTTATGCCTTTGTAGAAAAAGAAGGCAAACTGAAAAAACACGAAAATACAGGAAACCAATGTTGTAGAAAAAGAAAAGTGTGCGTTCTGAACAATATACCAAAAGTATTATTATTTTAGAAAACGAGAGAGGCACAGCCCAAAAAAACCTCATTTTGCCACAGCTTCCTTTTTCTGAATATGAAGTGGTATACTTAGTAACAGCTTCTACTTTTTCTGATCTTTTATTTTTAATTGTATACTAGACTTCTAAAAGCTGTTTTGTCTTGATGCAGGCTCTGCTACTCTTTCACATGTTAAGTTAGTTAAACCCAGAAATAGTGCATCCCCAAAAAGATCTCCACAATATAATCATTGCATAAAAAATTAAACATATTTGAAAATGTTTCATAACTTTTTTATTTTGTGGAGGGGAAGGCCTTGGGAGAAAATATATATAAATTTTTCCTCAGGCCTCCCTGATGTCTCGTGCATTTACATAATTTTAGTAATATGGAAGGTTTCTCTACCTTTCATACTGTAGTGTTATGTGCTCCTGGCCACTTTCCTTCATGACCAGAGGCAAGCTTGCCTGACCAATAACCAGCCAAGATGCAGTGAAGGCCTTTTGTTTCGTTTATTTGCAATAAGCGGGGAGAGAAGCTATCAAAGCTTGGTTCTCTCCAAAGTTTTAACCCAAAATATTCCCTTCTTTTATGCAGTCCTGTCCCTGGTTGCTACATCCCTCCTCTTTCCCCATTGGCTGAGGTACTATGAGGTTACACTCTTTCCGTCCGCTTATACACATTTCCCGATAACATATTAAATCATATTCACATATACAATAATAATAAGAAAAAATAGACATCTAAATGGTTATTTTAAACTCTGTAGATATTTATGTCCCCCTTTTAGAACAATAAGTTCTTTTCCTGTTTTTCAATTCAGTGTGCCTTTCCTGGCTAGCCATTTCCTCTTAACAATTATTTTTTATGGTCAGTCTTCTTTCTTTTCCCACTCTAAGACCCAGCTATTTTTGCCCATGTGTTTATCTTCCTTTCTTTATGCTCTCCTTTCCTGATTCCCATATATTATTAGTTTTTTTTTCTCCATTCAGTAAATTTCCACTGTAGCAAATTCAATTTTAAACTTTTCTTTCAATATTAAATTCTGAAGACCTTTCTTTTACTTCTATCAGTAGAATTACAATCCTGGGCTTTCCAGTAAAAATAATTGGAGAGAGATTTGGGGTAGTTTAAAGCAGGAGTCCCCAACCCCTGGTCTGTGGACTGGTACCAGGCCGTGGCATGCCAGCAACCAGACCAAACAAACAAGCAAAGCCCCATCCGCGAGATGCAGGCAGCACACAAAACCACACCCCCTCCGGTCCGCAGAAAAACCTCTCTCCACAGAACCGGTCCCTGGTGCCCAAAAGGTTGGGGACCTCTGGTTTAAAGGACAGCATTCCTACAAGCGCACAAGTAAATTACAGATAGTTTTTGAAGGGAATAACTTAAATTCAAGGAAGATAACATTTATCAATGGCCGCTATCTATGCTAGCTAGGTATGCTTTTTTGGATCACCACTGTAGCAGCATTCCTCATGATATCAATATTTCCGCTAGTGCAATTCTCTGAAACATCGTTGTTGAAAACAGGATGTTGTAGTAAATAAGCCTTAGGTTTAGTCAAAATCTTTCCCAGTTTCTAATATACATTTTATTTCTTCATTTGTTTCTTTCCAGACTGTAGTGAAATGCTTATTAGGTCTTCTTGCACTTGGAGTTATCATTACAGCCATAGTTGTTCCAGTAGTTTTGCTAACAAGGGATGGTAAGTTTAATCATCACTTCCTATTTTAGTATTGTAAATTATTTTTGAAGCTCAATCTTCTAGTCTCTCTCCCTCAGCTTAACTTACCTCACAGGGTTGTTGTTGCAGGGAAAATAGAAGGAGGAAGGAGTGTTAGGTAAGTTCTCCCCTTTGAGTTATTCATAAAAATAATAAAGGTTGGAATTTTTAAAAAATCTAAAAAAAAGATGCAATTCACAAAAACTTATGCCTTTAATAAAATGTTAGTTGAAAAAGCTGCTATCAGATTCCTCCTGATTTTGGGAACATAGTATGAGTAACTGACAGCCAGAAATGTATATTCTGTGAACATTGATTCAATCTAATAGAGATAAATGATGCAGTTATAATCTCAAACTTAAAATATCAAAGTCCTTTCTGATAAAAGAGCTAGGACCCAAAATACCCAGTCAGCCTTAATTAATTGGAATGGAATGGAATGGAATGGAATGGAATGGAATGGAATAGAATAGAATAGAATAGAATAGAATAGAATAGAATAGAATAGAATAGAATAGAATAGAATAGAGCTGGAAGGGACCCTGGAGGTCTTCTAGTCCAGCCTCCTGCTCAAGCAGGAGAACCTATACCATTTCAGACAAGTGCCTGTCTAGCCTCTTTTTTAAAAATCTCCAGTGATGGAGCGCCCACTATTTCTGGAGGCAAGCTGTTCCACTGATTAATTGTCCTCACTGCTAGGAACTTTCTCCTTAATTCCAGGTTGCTTCTCTCCTTGATTAGTTTCTATCCATTGTTTCTTGTCCTGCCCTCTGGTGCTTTGGAGAATAATTTGACCCCCTCTTCTTTGTGGCAGCCTCTCAAATACTGGAATACTGCTATCATGTCACCCCCCCCCCCAAGAAGGGACTGGAACTCACAGTGTCCCGGTTTCTGGCCTTCTGTTTATTTCTTAAATAGAAACACATTTTCTATTTATTTTTTACCCTGCCTTTATTTTTTATCCCGCCCACCTAGCAGTTTGAAAGCATGAAAATGCAAGTAGGTAAATAGGTACCACTTCGGTGGGAAGGTAACAGTGTTTGTGTTTCGCCATACTCTCTGCAATGAAGCATGATCTCATGCTGGCTACATGCCCAGAGAAACATCTTCAGGCAACACTGACTTCCTCAGCTAAGAAATGGAGATGAGTACCACCCCCTAGAATCAGACATGACTGGATAGGGAGACCTTTACATTTACCCAGTGCTCTTTTTGTAAAAAAAAAAAAAAAAAAAGGTGCCGGAACTCACACACGTCATACAACCCGCCTTGCCTACCCTACAAGGTTACATCCCCAAAAGGTGCTGGAACTCTGTTCTGGGCGTTCTATGAGAAAAAAAGCCCTGCCTTTACCAATATCACTTAGTAAGGCCTTCTGGAGAATATGGATCTTATCTTATTTACCATATATATATATATTTGTTTTCTGAGGTTTTCGCGGGTGTTTGTATGTAGGTCTTTGGTTCTTCGGGTTTTCTCCCACGTAGAATCAGACACTTCAAATTCTACGTGGGAGAAAACCCGAAGAACCAAAGACCTACATACATACATACATACATACATACATACATACATACATACATACATACATACACACACACACACACACACACACACACATACAGGGTGCAATCTAAAAAATAACTACTTGACACACATATTCACTCCCTGAATATTAACAAAGCGGGAGAGAGCCTGTGGCTTGAGACTAAAGCTTCTGCCTAGCATGCAGACTGCCCAGGTTCGAATCCCGGAAAGGGTGAGTTCTGACTGAAGAGAGTTAAATAACTCGAAATAGCTATCTCAGAAATCCCTTATTTCTTTGTTAACAATTTTAAAAACATATATATATTTGTGCTTGCAGATGGCTCTGGGTTGAGCTGAAACAAGCAAAGGAAAGAATGATTTCTTCCTCCCATATTTGGGTTTACAGGGTGCAATCTAAAAAATAACCACTTGACACACATATTCACTCCCTGAATATTAACAAAGCAGGAGAGAGCCTGTGGCTTGAGACTAAAGCTTCTGCCTAGCATGCAGACTGCCCAGGTTCGAATCCCGGAAAGGGTGAGTTCTGACTGAAGAGAGTTAAATAACTCGAAATAGCTATCTCAGAAATCCCTTATTTCTTTGTTAACAATTTTAAAAACATATATATATTTGTGCTTGCAGATGGCTCTGGGTTGAGCTGAAACAAGCAAAGGAAAGAATGATTTCTTCCTCCCATATTTGGGTTTACAGGGTGCAATCTAAAAAATAACCACTTCACACACACACACACACACACACACACACACACACACATATAAAAGCTGTCAAAGTTTCTAGCTTTTCAGATAGGAGATTTTATTAGACTTTTTATTGAGATACTGAAATTGAACTTTGGACTTTTATTACACAAAGCCTTCTTTTTAATGACTGATGACTCCTGATGTTTCTGAATGCATATGTGATCTGAATGACTTCTGATTACAAGGAAAGGAAGCAAAGATTTGTGTGGTACATTGCTACTGACAATCTGCTGGTGACAGAATAACCTGAGCTGGATGGTAATTGATTGGAATATGTTCAAGGACAGAATACTGACAGTTCAGTCCCATTCATCTTCTCTTTCCTTCCCCCTTTCCCAAAATTACAGATAGTCCTTGACCTATGACTGTTTGTTTAATGACAGATCACAGTTATAGTGGCCTCAAAAATAATGACTTATGACCCATCCCTGAAGTTACAAAACATATTGTATCACTTCTGAAGTCATGTGATTGTAATTTGGATATTTCCATTTATAATGGTTGCAGCATCTTGCAATCGTGATCCTGATTTGTGAGCTTCCAGCTGACTTCTGACAAGCAAAGTCAATTGGAGATTTGCTTAATGATCATGGTTAATCACTTAATGACCATGGTAAAATGGTCATAAAATCAGATCCTGTCACATGGTGACTTGCTTAATAACTGCATCACTTAGTGACTGAAATTCTAGCCCCGATTGTGGTCATAAGCTGAGAACTACCTTTAGAGCCTTCTTCGACGAAAATGTAGAGTTACAATTAATTATGCCAATAGGCCATGGACTTCGTTGTCTATACAGTACATTAGAGGTCCCCAACCTTTTGGGCACCAGGGACCGGTTATAAGGAGAGAGGTTTTTCCACAGACCAGAGGGGGTGTGGTTTTGTGTGCTGCCTGCATCCCTCCGATGGGACTTTGCTTGTTTGTGTGGTCCGGTTGCTGGCATGCCGCGGCCCGGTACTGGTCCATGGCCCGAGGGTTGTGGACCCCTGCAGTACATGATGCTTTGAATTTATATGCAACCTTATTTCTCAGAGCTCATGTCTACAGCTGGCTTCCTCCATTTTTTTTTCTGCAGCACTTGTTTATTTTGTTGTATTCTTTCTTGTCCATTTATTAGAATTGGATTTTATGTTTTTTTAAAAAAAATTACTGAAATTGAGAGATAAAAATATAGAAGAAAGGCAGAATATAATACTACAATTTTTATTTTATGCATGCATAAATAACATGGTACAATAAAAGCAGTTATTAGATAGATTTGGTTTTACATGAATCTGCTATGTCCCAATCTCTAAACTGTAAGACAGGCAAAAGCTGTTATAATAGTTTGCTTAAATTTTAAGTGTGAAATATGGTTTCTTGTTTGGAGATGGTGCCATTGTTTTTAGCACAAATAACAGGAAAAATGCACAATTTAAGCAAGACATGTGGCCACATAGCAAGGATCAAGTTTGAAAATTACACCCTCATATCGTTTTGCTACATTCAGCTAACATAAGGGACATAACATGGATAAGTATAGCACACAGAAGTCCGACGATAAGACTTGAAATCTTGTCTCTAGTTATCAGAATTTTAACCCTATTAATATCAACTGGACTTACTTTTGAATGCTCTAGTAGTGAAGCCATGATGCAAAGACTTAAATCCGTTTCAATGTTTTGTGTCTGTGTGGAGAAATCGGAAGTTGGTGATTTCACAAAGTGGAAGAAATACATGCCTAGATATTTAAAGACATTTAAACATGACCTATTCAATTTGGTTTCTATTAATTTTTCAGTTATCTAAACTGGTGATGCAGCACTTGAAGAAAACAGTTCCCTCTGTTTTGGAATGATTTCTAACTTTTTCTTCAAGACATTATAATATAGTGCAGGGGTAGGCAACCTCGGCTCTTTTATGACTCATGGACTTCAAATCCCAGAATTCCCCAGTCAGCAAAGCTGACTCGGTAATTCTGGGAGTTGAAGTCCATGAGTCATAAAAGAACCGAGGTTGCTTACCCCTGATATAGTGCATACAGGTAGTCCTTGACTTATGACCATAATTGAGTCCAAAATTTCTGTTACTAAGTGAGTCATTTGTTAAGTGAGTTTTGGCCATTTTACAACTTTTCTTGCCACAGTTGTTAAGTGAATCATTGCAGTTGTTAGAAAGACGGTTGTTAAGTGAATTTGGCTTCCTCTTTGACTTTGCTTCTCAGAAGGTCAGAAAAGGTGATCACATGAACCCAGGACACTTCAACAGTCATAAATATGAGTGTTGCCAAGCGTCTGGATTTTTTTTCAATGCTGTTGAAAAATAGTCATTAAATGATCTGTTGTACGTTGAAGACTACCTGTATAGGCACAGCCATAAATGAACGTGGAAGAAGGCAAAAGTTGTACAATGTTATTAATGTAAATGTTAAATAATAAATGGGGCCAGAATACATCCATGCCTGATTCCCTTTAAGCGGGAAGCAGAACAACCATATCACCGTTTTGCATGTATTTAACATATAGAAAGAAATCAGGGCATTGATCTGTCATGGTGGGCATACTTACAGATGCAAGTTAGATATGATAAAGATGTTAAAGTGTACTTGTTTGATAAGACATTATTAACCTCTGAGGAGAAATTAATTAAGAAATTTATAATTTTCTATTGAATTTGAAAACGGAAAATGAACAAGTTAAACAATGATAACATGGGCAAAAATGTTGGATATAATATAGAATTAGAAAATGGCAAAACTTGTGGGAAAGAAATTATAAATTGACAATGTCAACTTCTTATAAAGAAAACCTATATAAAATGTTTTATAGATGATACTTGCCACCAACAAGATTAGCAAAAATGTTTAAAAACGTGTCAGGTAGATGTTGGAAATGTAAACACAAGTCAAGTACTTATTACCATGTTTGGTGGACATATGCTAAAGCAAAGAGGTATTGGATAAAAATACATACTTGGCTAGAAAAGATGTTGGGAAAACGTGTAGATTTTAAACCTGAACTTTTTTTATTAGGTATACTCTTTTTCCCAGAAAAGAATGATAAACGAAGTATACATTTGATTTTACATGCAATAACAGTGGCAAGAACTATATTTGCACAATACTGGTAAAATGAAGAAATACCATCAGATGAAGAAATAATTAAAAAAAACTAGAATGTGTGGATATAGACAGTTTTACTTTGAGGTTGAAAGAAAAAAAAGAAACAAAATATTATCAAACTTGGGACTTATTTTATCAATGGCTAGAGTAAAGAATAAAGGATTAGGAATTAAATTTGTCTTAGTGAACGTAAAACTCAGACAACACATTTGTTGAACAAGTACTACTGGATATATGAAAAAATCAATAAAAATTCTATATAAAAAAAATAACATATAGAATGACACTTTCATAAAGTAACAGTCATCTGGAAGAGGTGATGATCCGTATAATTGATGAAGCTGCTAATTTTTAGCAAAGCCTCTCATAGGAAATTGAGTGAAAAGCCACCTTCAGATTGATAAAGCAGCATAAAGAAATTAAATGCTTTATTATTTCAGAAACATCAAATGGAAGAAAGATAACTCAGTGTTACTGCGGGACATGAGTTACACTAATATCAAAGAAATTGTGGAATAAAATCAAAGGATGCAATTAATAGTGGAATAGAATAGAAAGGATGCAATTAATTATTTTAAATAATTAAATTGAATTGTTAAATTGTCCCATGGCAAGTTAGTTGTGGTGAGTTGTCCTGTGGTGAATTGGCTGTGGTGAGTCAGCCATGGCGAGTTGTCCCATTCCACTAGAATAGGGTGATAACATCCTTCAGGGTGAACCTTACTTTTTTCTTCTTCTTTTGTTAACAGATTCCGATATCCGTAGAAAATTTTCTTTAGAGGATTATCTGAGTGATGAATTTCAGTACAAATCGTATAATCTGCGGTGGATGTCAGGTAATGATCCTAAGCTTTTGGAATGCCTCAGAGCTGTTTCATTTTTTACAAATGTATATTGGACAAAGCATGAGAGTTGTGTCCAACCACACAATCTTTGGGAGCATTTTTCATCACAGTTTCCACAAGATTTGTTTACACATTCAAAAACATACATTCTTTGTTAAAAGCTTTATGTCGTGGATCAGCTAACCAATTGCTAACATGGCTAAATTCATCTAAGAAATATTTGAGAAAATTGAACACTGTTTTGCCTCTCATTGGCCTGACAGCCTTGTGATGAGTTTTTATCCAATTTTTACTGTATCCCTTTTTTCAGAAGTCCTAGCAACGGTGATATATATACTCTTATTATATACTGGACTGCGTTTGAAGATTATCCAGAAATTGTAGTAGTTTCTGGCATTTGAGAGTTGCTTTCAACAATGGAATCCCTATACTGCAATCAGTATATTACTTACCAATATGTTCACAAGTAAATTCAGAGTACTGTATTGATCTGTGAAGCCTTGGATTGCTTTGGTCCAGGCTACCTATATGATCATCTCTTCCAAATAGAACTGTCTGAGCAACTCCTGCACTGTTTGATTAACTATGGAAGGGGTGTTATGGGTCTGTTCCCTCTGAGTGATTGGGAAAGCAGGAAGAACCCAGAGACAGGTTTTCTCATGATTCTTTGGAGCATTCTCCCCCTTGAGATCTGTGTCGCATCCATCTGCTTAACATTCTGGAAAGAAATGAAAACCTGGCAGTTCCACCAAGCTGTTGCAACTGGGGCAGGGTGAAGGGCAGGGTGACTTTTAACATTTTAATTTTGATTATTATAAGCTCAGTTCTTAGTGTTTAACTTATTGTTAGGGTGTAAATGTTGTAAATAAATCAGTATATGATGGTTATAGACTAAGCCGGCATCTCTAAATACTCCCTTTACTGTAGATGGGATGTGTTCTATCCAACTAATGAAATCATTGTTACCCCACCATCCCCACTTCATTTTTCATAAGTTCTACTTCATAAACATGGGGTGCCAGAACTCATTTGTGTAGATTATTCTCCAACCATATAATAGTCAATTTAAAAGTAAAGTGTTCTCTAACTTCTTTGAATTCATACATGATAAATAGATTGTTATGACAATGAAATTAATAAATAATTCAGGATTTCATTGAGTTTGAGTGGGGGGATGTTGTTTAGAGAGAAGGTTTTGTTTATTGGCACTAAATGCTTTCCTCTTCTTTTTTTAGGTCATGAGTATGTCTACACAAATCAGAACAATGTTTTTCTATACAACATTGATGATGGAAGAGAGTCTATAATCTTATCAAATGACACATTAGTACGTTTTTTTTAAAAAAAAAAACACTGCTTCATCAGTTCAAAAGAGATCTGTATTGAATATTTCCTTCCTTACACAGAGTGTTTTATTGCTAATTTATTTTCTTTTATCTACAGGACAGTTTCAATAGTTCTCAGGCAATATTGTCACCTGACAGAAAATTTGCTCTTCTGCAATACAATTATGAGAAGGTAGCAACGATATTATACTTTTTATACTCTACTTAGTATATTTGTATTGATAAAAATGGTTTCAATGCTTTAGAACAGGGGTCTCCAAACGTGGCAACTTTAAGACTTGTGGACTTCAACTCCCAGAATTTCTCGGTCAGGCTGTTGAGGAATTCTGGGAGTTGAAGTCCACAAGTCTTAAAGTTGCCAAGTTTGGAGTCCCTGCTTTACAGTATGGATTCACTTTGGCATTTAGATAGTGAAGATTTGAAAGGCCCTTTGTGGTTATTAAAATTTATCCAGTTCTTCTCGCTGCACCAATTTCTTTTCAATGATTTTATTTTAGTAGTTATCTTGTATTCAGTTTCTCATTGATTCCTAACTTCTTGACCACTAACATAGTGGTTTTTCTGAACAATAACAAATTACTCACTCTGCACAGGTAGTCCTCAACTTACAGCCATTTGTTTAGTGACCATTCAAAGTTACAGTGGCACTGAAAAAAGTGAGTTATGACTATTTTACCACACTTACGACCCTTTGCAGCATGTTCATGATCATGTGATCAAAATTTGGCCTCTTGGCAACTGACACTTGCAGTGTCCTGGGGGTATGTCATCACCTTTTCTGATTTTCTGACAAGCAAAATCAATGGGGAAGCACACTTAACATCTGCGTTACTAACTTAATAACTGCAGTGATTCCCTCAACAACTGTGATAAGAAAGGTCATAAAATGGGCAAAATTCACCTTACAGTTGTTGTGCTTAGCAATGAAAATTTTGGGTTCAATTTTGGTCCTATGTTGAGGACTGCCTGTACCTTGTTGTTTTATAAGACTTTAGGGCATGAGAGTGAGAAGAGAAAAAAGTACTGGAGAAATATTAAAGGTACAAGTACAAAGAACACTGAAATTATAAGTATAAATGAAGGATTGTCACATCTGCTGCCCCTGTAGAATGATAGAAATTAGGTAAAGTCTTGTGTGAAGGTACCTTGTTGGGTGAAAGATACCCCACACAGTGCTTTCCTCTGAGGAATATTTTTTTTTAGAAATAATTAGAGGTTTATTTTCACAACTGTATAAACTGTATTTAGCCTTATCTATAGATCAGGAAAACAAGCCAATTATGAACTGTGATTTTTCATAATTTTACATTAAAACGAGTGAGTTTTTGAAGGCTCCAAAGGCTGATTTGGTGATTGGAGATGAAGCAAATAACGAAGGCGCTCTGAACTTGACCCATATATTGCTTTATTTGAAGAGGGAGCAGGGCTGGGTTTCCCTTTTTGGACAACTGCAGTACTGAGGAATATATTTCCTCTTCAGTTGAAATTTTTGGTTTGCTGATTTCTGAACTTAAGTCAACCATAATTCCCACTTCTGACCCAGTATTTTAATACCCTGTGCCTGTGAGCAGTATCTGAGAATATATTTACCTTACTCCAACCACTGTGACTCCACGAAGCCATGGATATTGGGATTGTGCTGTGATCTGGTTTCAAAAGGAAAAAGATGGATTGGAATATGTGTAGCTACATACATCGCTTCTTAAATCATATGTGCCTTTTCATTGCAGGTAAAGCTGCAGCTTTTTCTCTCTGATAAATATAAGGTGTACATCATGCATGCTCCAAATTTTCCTCTTTGAATCCAGAACATTCATTACACAACTGCAGTGGTCGCATCTTTGAAAAAAAAATCAGATACAGTGGTACCTCGGTATTCATTGTTAATTTGTTTGGTGTAATTTTTCCCATAAGGAATAATATAGTGAGTCACAAGGTAGCTGACACCAACAGGTCTAGCTTGTGCATTCAGTACCAACCAAACGATGAGTACCAGGACAAAATCTTCACATCAAAATGCATTGAGTACCAAATTTGATGAGTTTCAGAGCCGTTGAGTATTAAGGTACCACTGGACCACCACTGAATTTGACTCAATTCTTGGTCTGCAAAGACAAATGTCTTCAATCTTAGCCTATGGCTGGTTGGAATGCACAGCTCTTCCAAAGTTATTCTGGTGAGGTACCTGATCCAATCCATTCACCATCACCATTGCCTGTTGGGAAGAATGTGGCGAAATGCTGCCCATGCTATCATCTCACCTTCACCTAATATTTTCACTTATGTTTTAAATGCAACGAAGGAACAGCACTTTGTAGCCAGCTTCTCGTCCCAGTAACTGTCCATAATATTCTTCAAATTGGGTCACCAAGAGAAGTTGAAAAATAAGATTTTGTGTGTGTGGGAATGGTAACTATTTGTTTGCCTTTTATGTAAACTTGAAATAAGAAGATTTTTTTCCCTGTTCTGAAATGTGTGGCAATTTGGGAAAGAGTGCTACTCATTTCATATCACTTATCCTTTTGGTAGGTTAAAAATTAGCACTGACTGGCTGCCTGTTATCAGAATTCCAAAATTGACAAAAAATGTAGTTGTGATTTAGCTACACATTGCTTTGTAGAGAACTGGTAAAAGGGACCAGAATAGTGTAGAAATGCTCTCAATGTGTTCGTGGTAATGGAAAAGACAACATTTAATATTGAGGATTTTTTTTATGTCATAAGAAATTATAGTTTAGCAGTATAGCTGAATATTATATGCTATATTTTAGCCATACACAAGACTGATATTATTTGAAGTCTTTATTTCTAGAAGGTATCAGGAGGTCTGATTAAAGTTGAATTTTGTTTATCACAATCTTATGATCATTAAATGTGATATGGATAAAATTGACGCAAACAGGACTTTTTAAAAAAAATACTAACTTTGAACTATACTCTTGTTTTCTTAACTGTTTTTCTTTAAATATAAATATTACTTTTGCAGGTGTGGAGGTACTCATACACTGCATCATACCATATCTATGATCTAAAAAACAGGTCAGTAACTGTATTGTCTTTTCTTGACGTTTGAATAGCTTATATTGTATTATATTGATATTTTTCTTTATGTTTCCTTCATAGAACCAAAATAACTGAGAACCCACTTCCTATAAATATCCAGTATATATCATGGTCACCTGTTGGACACAAACTGGTTAGTAAAATATATAGGATTTTGCTTCCTTTCTTGTAACACCAATTCAGGTATTCCTGTGCACTATTTCTATAATCAAAATTATACCATAAATGCAACAGAAATTTCTGGAAAACTTGGCGGGGGGGGGGAGAAGGTGGGAAGGTTCCAGAATAAGGACTTCTATACATTCAACCAGATTAAACATTAAATATACAGATAACTGGTGTCATATATATTTATCTTTATAGTAAATGCATAAAGGCCCAGTTCAAAGTGAGGCCACTTGGATGGGGAGCTTAATTTTCTTTTGGCTCCTTATTCTAAAAGTCATCACATACACATTTTTTTAAAAAATCAGCAATTTGTGAAAGCATAAACCTGATTTCCAACTTAGTCAGAGTGAACTTGATTTGAACTGGGCTTTAATTCATGAACTTTTTAGGTTTAAAAAAATGGTAAGATAGTTGCATGCTAAATATTTATCATGTGGTTTAGCTCTCAATGGTATGAAATATTGACAGAAAAAAATCCACCAACAGCTGGTTGAATGGGTAATAAAAGGAGAGGGAAGAAGAGAGCTGATCTTGGAAATATGTAATCTTATAGCTAAACACCATGCTGCAAAGTTATTTCATAATACTTAAGAGGCAAATGCAAGAAATTAATAGAAAGAAAACCAATATTTTAATATAGAGGAAATTGGACAAAACAACAGTTCTCACGATTAATTAGACAAAATGCAACATTCTAGATCTTTATTGTGAACCGTTTTGATTTTTTTTCTTTATTCTTAAAATAACAAGGGTAAAAGAAATTCAATTTCCTGTATTTAGATGGGTGAGAAGAATCTTACAGTATTAAAAAAAATGCTCCACTTTAGAGCCAATGTGTAGAAATACAGCAAATGAAAGTAAACGTAATTTGTTTGATATAAAGAAAAGGTTATAAAATCTTTTTCTGATGGTAAATACTGTAATGTTTGTTTATGGCAGGCTTATGTTTACCGTAATAATATTTATGTGAAAACAACACCAAACGCCAGTCCTGTTCAAATCACTGAGAATGGAGCTGAAAACAAAATTTTAAATGGATTAGCAGACTGGGTGTACGAAGGTAACTATCTTTGAAAGGGGGAAAAAAAACCCTTAAGAGCAACTTAACTGTCATATATACAGAAATAATATAGGTTTATGTAAAGTTTCTTCTGAATCCACTGCTTGGAACGAAGTGGGGCAGAGGCACCTTCCATCTTTGAATCACATAACCCTTTTTAGCTTTCAAACCCCCCTTTTAATCCTTCTGAGAAGATACTTTGCTTCAGAAATAATCCCAGTGAAAGTGTTATCTTGTCAGGGATGACGTGGCCTCAGATGACCAAGAAAGAGCCTTAAGAGTGTTGATACCTTTCAGAAATACGGCTGCCTCAGTGTTCAAAGCAGCAAATCCAGCACCGTTTGTTCCTTATTTGAGGAAGTGCCCTTCCAAATAGCTTATAAAATATGTCTTGGCTTTATTTGGTAATAGCTGTATTTTGGTAATAACTATGGATTGGCCTAGGAATCAGGGGTAGGCAACCTTGGCTCTTTTATGACTCGTGGACTTCAACTCCCAGAATTCCTGAGCCACGAGTCATAAAAGAGCCGAAGTTGCCTACCCCTGGCCTAGTTGGATATTTTAAACAAGGCTTAGTCTCATATTTTATCTCCTCCTCTTTTCTCTTTCATTCAACCACAGTTGATAGGTAGAGATTCAGAAATATATGCTTCCAGGTAGTAGAAAATCACTCTCTTCATCTTGTTGTTTTTTTTCTGGGATAACAACAACAACACAATCCAGAATCAGACAGAAGTATTGCAATTAAAATAGGTGACAAAAAGAAACGTATTTATGATAAACCACAGCTGAACTCTTAATACCATTTTTATTAAAGAATTGTTTAACAATGTAAAATCATAAAAGGAAACAAAGATAATAATAAGAATAATAAATAGTGAAAAAAGAAAAAGAAAAGAAAGATGATTAAAGAAGCAGCTTCCAATCTTATTGATAGTAGTTATAGATACATTTTTACTTTGCCCGCTTTCTCTAAGGTTACATCCTCATTACAGCTGAATACAGTGTTATTACTATTACAATATTATTCATAGTTTGCATTGCACATACATAGTCAAGAGATAAAATTTAACATCATTGCCAAACTAGATTACATCATCACGGCACAATTCCACTTCTAGCTTATGTGGCCAAGCATACTGATCAAATAGGGATACTATCAAATATCCCCAACCACTAACATCAAGGATAGAACATTGAACACAGATGGAAACTTTGTGTATTAAATAAATAGCTAGCAGTGGACATTCTGCCATGTTGTTCCTAAAGAGAGGAGAGTTGCTTTTACATTTCATTTTAAAGATCCTCTGGCTCTGACCATCTCCCATGAAGTCAAGTTCAGAGAAAAGCACATCCAGTTGTGCATTTAGCCTCCTAGTTAAAGATTATATGAACAGTTGGGTGCAATATTTTTTTCTGTTCTTAATTTCATGAGAAATGGACAGAGCAAGACAACTTTTAATAATGAATTAATGAACTGAAATAATCCTGAAAGACTAAAAATGCAAAAGATGTTTTTTTGAAAATGTTAATTTAAGCTATTATATTTAAACAATATATAATAGTTGGTTCTGGTCTTGATGGATATCACTGCAGATTTAATAATTAAGAAAGTAAACAGCATGGCATCTTAAAAAAGTTTATTTGCTAAATTCAGACTGGACAATTTGCAGGTGCCTAAAATTTAGAGAACTGTAAATTAAAGAGGGCATCTTTAATAGATAGGAAGTTCACGATAGCACTAGTGCAATTGTGTGGCATATGTAACTTGTCTAGACCAAGAATCAGAAAATGAAACATTCCTATTTAAAGGATTGAACTAAAGTGTTGCATTCCATTAATTACCCATTCCCGTTTATTCCTCAAGGTCTCTTGCAAAAAACTCATCTTGTTTAATTTTTTTCTGATGGTTTACTGTTAGGTGTTCTGCCTCACAGAAAGTGGCAGGAACATTCGAATCTGACTTTTTAGGCCTACTATATTTGTTGAGAGAATTGGCACATCACCCACATACTAGAGGATGATTATTGCCTTACCCATTCTTTTTTTATAATTAGATAGCGTATTATGATGTTTTTATAGAAGTTAAAGAAAAGGAAAGGCAGTGCATAGCTTTGCTTAATCCCTATTGAATTAAGATGTCTAAGCTGCATTAAAGTATTTTCATGTTATATCTTAATAGCAACAGCTGTAAATTAATGAAAAGGTTTTCCAAACTTTTCCACCGTCTGTCTCTAGAGATAGAATCAAAAGCTGTTTTTTAAATCACAAAGATTACCCAGAGGATATTTGGAGAATAGTTGAATACCCTTTGCTAAATGTTGACCCCTAAAGGGGTCAACAAATACAAAATGTATTTTTAATGTTCAAAAATTAATGGAGGAATTCTTAGTAGTTGTTTTATATTTCTTTTTGATAGTATTCTAGGCAAGATGGCTAGAATACAAGTTTAACAAATAAATAAATATTCCAGTTCTGGAATATATTAGATCACACATTCTTTAATTATTTCAAAGGGTTTTTCAGCTGTCAATTTAGCATTTCCTCTGTAATGGAGTAAGGAATCAAATGATCCTGGCTTAACTGTACAATATAATTTAAGTTAGGATTCAACAACAAGCTAAGGCAAATCATAAATAAAAGCTTCTTATTTATTCTTACCTTATTAACTCCCAAGAGATACATAAAGAGGAAGAAATGCAATATGTGAAATTAAAAAAAAACCAGAATGAATAATTATGCTGTCAAAAAAAAAAAGGGAGTGCTATTTGGGTATCTTGACAACCTTGGTTGTGGCTGCCAGTGTGAAAAACTTTGCCATCCACTGGTGGCCCCATCTTTTCCAAGTAAGACTGATAGCTTTTCACTGCATATACCAGCCAGTATATGGGAACACTATTTTGTTACCCTTTATTAACTAGGCAGAGAATTCCTCATGTGACTTAGATGTAGATGTGACTTCTCTTCCCCATTGGCCTCTGATCTCATGTTCAATGATCAGAAATATAATTAAACAATTTAAACCAGGCTCAGATTTTATTATGTATGAAGTAATACAAATTCTTTGGAATGGTGGGTCCCAGTGCTAGCTTCATTTTCACAGCAATAGGTCATTCGGCCATGATACCAAAGGATTAGAACTTGACTGTTCTAATATCAGTATATAAGAAAGGCAAAAGAAATGAACCTATAAACTATTGCCAAATCAGTTTGCTAAGTCAGATCAGCAAAATATTTGCCAAACTATGCTGTCCCGCTTACTCATACACATAACCATGGTTTAGTTGGTTTATTAATATTCCCTAGCAGTTCCCGTCATCAAAAACCCAGAACTGTCCCAATCACAAGCAGACCAATGCTAGTCCACAGAGCAATTGCCAATGAGTCCAGAAGGCACTTGAAAGTTTCCAAATTAAAATAAATCCACCAGGCAAAATTAAATTCACAATACAAGAGGGTTCACAAGCCAAGAAAAATCCAGAGCTCACAAGTTACAATCCAAGTCAAGGCACAGTGTCAGTCGAAAGTGAGGCAGGAATCACAACAACCAGAAAACACACAGCTAGGAAACAAACATTCCCAGCATCACCTCCATTTGTCTGCTGTGCTTAATAGCCAGCTTCCGGTGCAGCCCATCAAGAAGGGCAAGGCTTTCTCCTCATGAGTAATCTGGCTGGCCTTCTCTGCTCCGGCCTTTTCTCTGTCCTACACATTCTTGTATCAGGTGCAGAAGGCAGTTCCTCCTCTTCCTCACTGACCGGCTGCAGCTGCATGCTTTCTTGCCCTGAAGCCTCAGGGCTGTCCTGCTGCAGCTGTGCTTGAGCCAAATCCCTCTCAGACAGCTGCTTGGAGCCATTAACCAACTCCCCTCCAGTCGTGTGTGAAACTGGTTCATCTTCCTCTGGAGAGATAACTGGGGAAGCGTCTGGGGGACTCATCACACAAACATCTACAGGAGAAACTAATTGATTTGCTTGAATCTAAAGATATTTTGAGGGACAAGCAGGATGATCATCATTAGACCATACCTTGATGCCACACCAACTAGTAGAAAAGTATACCCACAACTCAGAACAATATCTGTATACAACTTTTATTGATTTCAGGTCAGTTTTAGATACAGTATCTAAAACTAAACTTTGGCATAAATGAAAAAATACCACAATTGGTAAAAGTCTGCATGAAAATACAAGATTAGAAGAGAATATTTGTAGCTCATGGCTGGACAGTGGAGTCCTGCGTGCTCTCTGAGCTTAGTTGTTTTCTTGCAAAAGTTTCATTGCTAAACTAGGTAATGAAACATAATGTTATTTAGTTTGGTAATGAAACATCTGCAAGGAAACAACAACTCAGAGAGCACCAAGGATCCCATAGAATACAAGATTGAAGATCAAGTGCAATAATCAAGAACAGGTCACAAAGAAAATGCCCATAAGGAAGGCGGTTAGACAGGAATGTGTATCGTTTTATTCAGCTACTTTACGGTTCCATACTACCTTCGCAACCATCTTCCCCCCATTACATCGACCAGTCATGCGGGGCAGATGTGCAGCAAACCCCATCAGTTAAAGAACTTTGACTGGTGGGCTTCAGTAAAAGAGGCTTCTCTACCGTTTCCCCTGCCCGGTGGCAGATTCTCTCCCCCAGAGCTGAGAACCTCTCTGAGGGAGGTAGACAGTTCAAAAATGTGAAATATAAAATAAATATAAACTTATTAGTTATTTACTTAAGTAACTCTACTTTTCATCCCCCCCATATTAATCCAGAGATATGTCAATTTATTATTGTATGCTGATGATGTAGTAATTCTGTCATTAACCTCCATTGGTGTAAAAAGAGCTTTGAGGTCACTTATGATTATTGTACTGAGGGAGAGATAATAATAAATTATACCAAGGGTAGGATTCTTACTTTTTCTAAACACCCAAACAGAGAAACTGGAACTTAGATGGGCATTCCATTGAGCAGGTCGTGATTTTTAGATATCTAGAAATAGTTTTTTCAACCTTCAGAAAACAGAAAAGCCTGTCTGAACTATGTATCCCACAGTGAACAGAAATCTGCCTCAGTTTACAAACTTATTATTTTTCCAGAGGAGCAAGTTCCTCTGCTGCAATTAAGTTGTTTTTAGCTATAGTCCAAGCACAGTTGCTATACAGGGCTCAAATAGGACCAAATAGCATGATCACCACAGAAAGGATTCAAACAAAATTTCTAAGTATCTTCCAGGTTACTTGCTGTATTCCAAATCAGTACTTCAGTGAGAAATAGGAGTCAGTAAACTTGAATCTATTCTCTGATCAATATCTTTATCTACTGCTTAAAGCCACAACCCTAGTGGATTGACCCATGTAATATCGGCAGACAACTACAAATCTTCCTGGGAAACAGCTGTCCCAAAGAAACTGAGCCACTATGATTTCTCCAGTGATGCCATCTTAACCTTAAGAGTTAGATCAGGTTAGATCCATACTCAGGCAAAGGATCTTAGATATAGAAGGTCACGTAGAAATTGCTGCTTTCTCTCATAATATCATTGCAGATAAACAAAAGTTTAGTGCCCTAAACTTATATCCCAGTTCCTAAATTCAGGAGAGCTTTATCTGGTTTGATTTAATGCTCTCCTCACAATTGTCCAGGAGGGGAAATATAAGAAAACCCCACATGAAACCCAATTACAGCCCCTGTGATACAAGTACCATAGAAATCAGAGCTCGTGTTCTTTTGTATTGCCGCCAGATGATTACCCCTTTTTTATTTAAATTTCCAGGGCATGCTGTATAAACATACTTCTCTTCATAAAGAAAGTGGGAACTCTTTAACATTTATATTTTTATTACCATCTCAAATGCACCTCAAATCGCCCATAGTAATTGCACTTATTAAAGTGCCTTTTTTGGGACATAAAATATTCAGTGAATGTTTAATTTGTACTTGTATGTTTTCTTCCAGATTAATATTAAGTTTGGGTACATAATTGGAAAGTTATGTTTCTTTGCATTTAATTATTGTTCATTATAGATGATACATTTGAAAATGTTATAGTGTAAAGAAGAAACAATTATCCATAATATTGAAATCTCAGATAAATCAAAATACTGGAATTTGCATCATTATTACAGCCAGATTTTTATAACAGAATATTTCTATAGCGCCATATTTCTATAAAAAGGCATTTCTGAGAGTTGACTTAACTGTTTTGGTTGCAAAACATTGCAAGTAAGCTGAATTTCAGGAATTGAAGTTCCATCTGAAATTATACTTACAAGTTATTATGAACAATGTTTCAGAGGAAAAAGCCATCTTAGCAACTATTGCTTCAAAAGAACACATTTGCATCTTTTTCAGAGGAAATGTTTGGCACTCATTCTGCTCTGTGGTGGTCTCCAAATGGCAGTTTTTTGGCGTTTGCAGAGATTAATGACACGGAGGTTCCTGTTATGGAGTATTCATTTTATTCAGAAGATACACTGCAATATCCAAAGACCATTAAAATCCCATATCCTAAGGTCTGTGTTATTTATTAAACATAATTGTTGAGTGGTTTGATTAAGAGAATAGTCACATTTAATCATTTGCTGTTAACAAAAATATTGTCTGTCTCTCCTCAACAGCTTGCTGTGATTACTGTGACTTAAGTCAATAGCATCTGGCAGCTCTGAAGTATTGTATTATCTCTAGGGAAACAGGAAATGAAAGCAATTGAAGGCTGTGGAATATTTAAGTTTCTAAAATGATTTGTTGAAGAGCACTTAGATGATCAATGGAAAAAGGAACACTTCAACTCATGGGTTGCATAGCAAATAAGGGACTAAGGACTATTAGCTCTTCCATGAAAAGGGATGAGCGGGCTAGGTTACATTCATTTCTGTTTTGGAGGACAGATTTCCAGGCTGATATATTTGCCAGGGCAGAAGTGAATTGTTCTGGTTTTTTTAAAAAAATGTATGCAGTGGATCTATACTTGGTTTCAGTTTTGTCAAACTTTAGAAACTGATATGTTCTCAATACTTCCAGGGTCTCTGCAGAGGCTGTTTTCTCTGATGCTCCATAGACTGTTCATGTGGCTGTAATATTCCATAGCTAGTTGAGGAAGTGATGGGGAAGAAGCCTCAATATAGAAAGTGTAGTATTTTTTTAAGCATGGTAGGATTTTCAGTGGTTCAGCAAAGAGGGAAAAATGTCCCAGCTTGTCATGCATTTTAGAAAGTAAATGTAACTTCTTTTCTGGAGTAGAATAAATAGTAATGGCTTCCTGCTGTCAGTCTCCTTGGCATGGGACTTCTGAAGTAAGTCATCCATGTTCACTTTCAGCAGAATCTTTGATGGAATTTCTTAAAATCCCTAATGGGACATGAATCTGGACATATGTTGCTCTCTTTATTTCTCAGAATCATGTAACTGAAAATGTTTGACATATCATAAAGTTATTTTTGGAAGTCAGAAAGTCAATAAAATAGTTACAGGCCAAAATTAAATTGGTTTCTATGCATGCTTGTGATTGATTCACTTGGTCCTGATGAGATTGCTTCCATCATCAAGATTAAAGCTATGGTTTGTTCCAAGAGGGAGCAGTTGTTGATCAAAGATCAAGAGTAGTTCTGAGAGGAATTTTCATTGAATTTTAATGTAGAAGGAAGATGATTAATCATTCCCCTGATCAGTGCTTCAATTAGATTTGGGGACACAATATACTTTTCAATAGAAAGTACAAACAGAGCTGTTGGTGTCCCCCTTGTCATGGTCAGATCATGACCTAATTATCATAAGAGTCTCTGGTGCCGCTATCCACTGCAAGGAGTCTGGACTTATTACATTGGTTCCCCCCCCCCGGCAACTGATGGAGCTGGAGAAGTTTCAGAGGGAGCCTAGAGTTGTCTCTCCTGGTCTGCTGGATGGTTGATCTGAAATCTTGGTTGTTGCTTGGAATAAGGGGGCAGCTGAGACTTTGGTTTGGATTGCATTCCCTGTATTTTACAGAGAAGTTGAGGGAGATGAAATGAGAGAAGAAACATCTAGAGTGACACTACACTCCACAAAGTATGAACTTGACTGAACATGGGCTAGAGTCACTATTAAGGTCTATCATGTGGCAGTAAGGTGGCAAAGCAGCAGTATTTTTACACTCTTAATGCATCTGCAGATTGCCATCTGCAGCCCTATTTCATCCCCTGCTTACCTCTTGTGTAAGGGGGCGCCAGGAAACTTTGGCAGGGATGGGTGAAGGAATTTTAGGAATTTTGTTTTATATATATGTTGTGATCCGCTCCGAGTCTTTGGAGAGGAGCGGCATACAAATCCAAATAAAATAAAATAAAAATAAATAAATTTGCTCACCATCTTAGATTTGCTTGCAGTTTGATGCTAGCCTTCTTGCAAGTCCAGAGGAAATGCCTAGGGTGAATCTTGCCCAGTTATCTGGGAATGGTTGGAACCTGCTAGGCATCAGAAAGTTGACACGGGCATGAGCTAAGCCTTTTTAGATCTGTGCCTCTCCTGGGATATGCCATGTGAGTGATCCTAATAGTGGTGAATTTTTCTTTGAGTGAGGGGGTTGTCCCTTTACCTCTTAAGGAACCGATCAACACTGGGCAATTTTTGCCCAATATCCTTTTTGAGGAGGGTGATTAAGAAGATAATTGTGCAGCATCTTCAGAGGACCATGTGTGGTTTTAGTCTTAATAGAAAATAGAAAATTGTCTTCTGTAATAGAAATGTTTACTACGGTAAGTCATGTGATGAGGAGTTACACTGATCTCTAAAAGAATAATTGTTCATAAAATATCGGTGATCATTACGTCTCCTGAACTGACTGTTTTTACAGACATAGAAAAATTACATTATTTTTAGATGTATTGAACTAAATCTTTAGTATAGCTTTCAGATTTTTAGCAATGAATCTGTATAAAACACAAATTATTTTTTTAAAACTATATATACATAATTTTCTCATATTTCATGTTGAGCTTTAAAAGCTAATTATTTGTAATTTTCTAATTAACATTGCCATTTGGACAGAATCTGTTTTACGATGTTTTAATTTTATCCAGGCAGGTGCTATAAATCCAACAATAAGACTATTTGTTTTGGATATTCTATCCCTTTCCCCAAAAAATATCTCCGAAATTGTTGCACCATCTAGTATAATATCAGGGTAAGTCCAAGTAATATGCTTTGTTCTGATGAGTGTTGTAGTTTATTATTGTTATTATTTTATAATAATAACAGTGATTGTGTGTTGACTGTGGTTGTATGCTGCATGAATGTAATAAATTTTATTGTATTGTTATTGTAAGCCGCCCTGGGTCCTAGGAGAAGGGCGGCATATAAGTTTAAATAAATAAATAAATAAATAAATAAATAAATAAATATTAAATTATTTAATAATTATTAAATAATTAATAAAATAAAATAAATAAATAAATAATTATTGGATAATAATATAAGATTTTAAAAAACATTCATTTATTGCATTAAAAATCCTGTGGATTCTGTCATTTATTAATACTTGACTTTTTTTAAATATGTATTCAGCTGGATCAGTCATTCTTTTTTTTAATCGTATTTATTAAAACTGCCCAACTCCAAGAAGATTCTGGGTTGCAAATAGTAGGATATATATATAATTGCCCAAACTAAAACACTGTAAAACTTTTTTTATATCGTAGTAACATAATTTGGGTATGTGCGTATTTGGTGTTGTAAAATATAAAGGATATTATAGGCAATGTCAGAACTCTACATAAGCCAGAATGAGCTGCATCACTTCTATATTTAAAGGTATTCTGCAAACACAGAGACACATATACAAATACTAATATAAACATACTCTCTCTTACTCATATACATACACACATACATGCACACGTGCACAGGAAGAGAGGGAGGACCCTTTGTGTCTATTAGTTAGGTTGAAAAAAGTCAAAAGAATTATTTGCAGATAAATCTCAGCTTTCCAAGCCACACTTCCATCTTTTATATTCTGTGATTCATGGCATCAGTTTTTAGTTTATATTCTATATCTTATCTTGTTCTAGCCTGTGATCCTCTGTTTCTAGTCATGGAATGTTTCCAAAATCTGTAGTTTAGTTCTATTCTATAGAACTAAAATTTGAATTTTATTTGTACAGGTAGTCCTAAAGTTACGACCACAATTAAGCCCAAAAATTATGTTGCTAAGTGAAATATTTGTTAAGTGAGCTTTGCCCCATTTTACAACCTTTCTTGCCACAGTGGTTAAATGAATCACTGCAGGTGTTAAGTTAGTAACACAGTTGTTAAATGAATCTGGCTTCCCCATTGACTTTGCTTGTCAGAAGATCACAAGAGCTGATCATCTGTCCCCAGGACACTGCAGTCGTCATAAATATGAAACAGTTGCCAAGCATCTGAATTTTGATCAGGCGACTATGGGGATTTTGCAACAGTCATAAGTGTGAAAAATGGTTTTGTCACTTTTTTCCTGTGCTGTTGTAACTTGGAAGGGTCACTAAATGAACTACTGTAAGTTGAGGACTACCTGTATAGTACATATTGTAACAGTAATAGCATGTTGAACGTTGACTGGCATATAAATGATAAACATTTAGGTATAGAATTCAAGTGAACCTATACAGACAGATGCTGAGCAGTCTCTTTGTTTTTAACCTCCAGGGACCACTACTTGAGTGCTGTAACGTGGGTGACTGATGAAAGAATTTGCGTGCAGTGGCTGAGAAGGATTCAAAACTTTTCTGTGCTCACCATCTGTGACTATAGCGGCGCATGGCACTGCCCAAAGGTACAGTGGAGATGGATTGTAGATGTTGAAGGGTGAAGATTGCTTCAACAGTGCAAGCAGACCGTGGCATCCTTCTGGGTTGTTAGTGGGCAGGGCTTGGTAGATGGGATAAATAATGGAGGTGGTAGAGGGATGCTTGGGAAAACATTGTGTGGTTTAGGAGTGGGAGAGGCAGATTTGAGGGGTCCTTAGTGCTCTCTGAGCTTCATTGTTTTCTTGCAGATGCTTCATTACCCAACTAGCTAATATAATCACGGTTACTACCTGATGATACCTACTAGTGAAATACCTGCAAGAAAACAACCAAGCTCAGAAGGTATCAAGAACCCCACAGTTCAGCCCTGAGCTACAAATAGAGGCAGATTTGTAGAGTAATCAGAGGCAAATTTCCACAGTAATCAGCAACTTAGGCTGGTGCCAGTTTAGCCTTACCTGGACCACAAAGCCCTGAAGGCAAAGACTCTCACCCTCATCCCCTAGACATGCTCTGCAGGGCCTGTTTTTGAAAATAGCTTGGAAACTGTGGTTGGTAGTGGCCAGGATATTAGCAGGTAAGCCCTGTCATAACTCTGATTCTCTGGTTGCTTCATTGGATACGAATAGATTTCTGAGTTGAATTCAGAGTGTTATTTTCAGCTTTAAAAACCATACATAGCTTTTTCCTGTCTACTTAGGAATTGCCTCCTTTGTGTAATTAATGGCCCATGCATGCAAAACTGATGACTCTGTTTAAAACAGGCATTTGGTAGTGATTGTCTTTTACAATGCTGTTTTTAAGATTTTAAGATAATTGGGTTGCTAATACTTATTTGGGTAGATTTTATGTCCTTACTGTTTTTGTTTCAGTATTGTAATTCCCTAAGTCTTGGGAACTAGGTAGAGAATCAATCATTCAATTAAAAAAAGGCATTGATTTACAGAAAATTCTGTAAATATTGGCACTGAAAGAGAGAAGAGCTAATTAACAGATAGCGGTTATTAAAACAATGAAAATCTTTCTCTTTTTTTTTCAGGAAAGGGAGCATCTTGAAGAAAGTAAAACTGGCTGGGTTGGAAGAGTAAGTTCAGTGATTTAAGGATCAACTTACAGGTTGCCTGGTGGCTAGGAATCCTTTCCTACAGAGAGAACATGGCTAAAAAGATATCTTACCATGAAGAAAGGAAGCATTTCATTGTACCTGCTAGCTGTTTTCTATCACATCTAAATCCTTTCCTTCCTTGCCAGGTTCCAGCCCCGTATTAGTGAGATAAAGACAAGCTTTGAACAACATTAGAAAAGGGTGTATATTTGAGTTTCAGGGCAGGAAAAACAGCTGGTTGAGTAGCTGAGTAAGTGATTAAAAGCACTTGCCAACAAACTACCTGGACAGTAGTGTATGTTACTGCTTTGTAATATATAGTTTAATATACAGATAGAAAGTTAGCTCTTCTTAATAACTATTTTTTTCCAAGTGAAAAGTTTTGGATTTTTTTGGATTTTAGATTTTTTCCAAGGCCATTTAGAATTCCAATTATAGTCCCAACCCCCAATATGAGAAATACACTGGTTTCTCAACTTTTTAATTAAGACTATAACAAAGTCTTTTTTGTAGGTATAATATGGGACCTACATCTCTCTCACATTTCTATCCTGTAATCCCTAATTTGTTTTAAAAGGATGTGTGATATCATGTCATTGCAGTCTTTCCTCATTCTCTTCATGCAGTAGGCAAAGAACTAAACATTGTCCAAGATGATGTCATGTTATGGCTAGTTTTTATCAGTTGTTACAAGAGGACATGAAAAGGTGAAATTTCATAGCAACTCAATTTTTCATGGGATATCATCATACCCATTTATAGTATCATTAGAAAAATAGAACTATTGCTGGGACGTCATGTTAATGAAATTAATCTAAATTATTATTTTCTGATGTGAATATTCATCCTGACATTTTATTTTATTTATTTATTTATTTATTTTATTTATATGCCGCCCTTCTCCCAAGACTCAGGGGGGTTCACAACAACAATTTGTTCTTCTCCGATGGAATTCAGCTTAGCAAACTTTGATATTTCAGATTTCATCTTTAAGGTTATCTTTTGGTGGCTGGCATATTTGGTTAAAACTTGTAAATTGTATCAATATATTAAGTGGAACCTGGTGTTTTCATATTTAATGCCTATAACTAGTAGTAGTTCACATTTTGGGGACATACAGGTAATCCTCGATTTACAACCATTTGTTTAGTGATCGTTTGAAGTTTTTACGGCACTAAAAAAAGGGACTTATGAACATTTTTCACGCTCACGACCACTGCAACATCCCCGTGGTCGTGTGATCAAAATTCAGATGCTTGGCAACTGGCATGTATTTATGACGGTTGCAGTGTCCCAAGGCCAGGCGGTTCACCTTTCTGACAAACCAAATTAATGGGGAAGCCAGATTCACTTAACAACCATGTTACAAACGTAACAGTGCCGTGATTAACTTAACAACTGTGGCAAGAAAAGTCATAAAATGGGGCAAAACCTACTTAACAACTCTCTTGCTTAGCAACAGAAATTTGGGGCTCAGTTGTGGTTTCTCCCATTGACTTTGCTTGTCAGAAACCAGCTGGGAAAGTAACAGATGGTGAAAACATGACACACAGGATGTGCAACTGTCATAAATACATGCCAGTTGCCAAGCACCTGAACCTTGATCATATGACCATGGGACTGCTGCAACGGTTGTAAGTGTGAAACCGGTCATAAGTCACTTATTTCAGTGCTGTTGTAACTTTGAATGGTCACTAAAAAATGGCTGTAAATTGAGGTTGTAAAATTAACGATTGTAAATCTACTATATGGTCAGTAGATTGCCAGGTTCTGTCCCTAAAAGGGGAACAAGTTTATAGGAACAAGGAATTGTACAATAACATCACTAGATCTATATATAAGAATAATGCTTTTTTTCTTTCCTCGTTTGCTTAAAAGAGTCATGATTTTTTTTAAAAAAGCATCAAATATAGATCTGCCCTGCAAAAATAATGGAAGTTAGTATCTTCTGCTGTCAAGCCTAATCAGAAAAGAAAGACCTTAATATACCTAACACATTTTAGCTCTACATGATAAAATCTCAGGAAGCAACATGATAAGCAGATTGTGTGTGGTGTGAACAGTTAAGCAAAAAGAAAGGAAAGAAAAAATGGAGGAGTATAAATCTACTATGGGAATAGAAAAGAATAGGTTAACATTATTATTGTCATGCTTGTTCCACTATGGTTTATATCAGGGGTCTTCAAACTTGGCCCTTTTATGACTTGTGGACTTCAACTCACAGAATTCATCAGCCAGGCATGCTGGTTGAGGAATTCTGGGAGTTGAAGTCCAGAAGTCATAAAAGGGGGAAGTTTGAAAACCCCTGGTTTATATGTTCATATGTCGGTTGCAGCATATGTTTATATGTCGGTTGCAGCAAAGACAGTATAAGGTATTCCATTTTTCTATAAGACACATTACCTGGAACCTCTTTTGTTTTAACTTTCCCTGAAAATTAGATTGAGATAGAATAAAAAATGGGTAGAGCCAGGAATAAAATAATTTGGATGGACATGGATCTCTCTTGGTGTTGTTGAGCTACCTCTCCAACTCCCATCAATACTAGCCAGCTGATGGAAATGGATACTAGAATGCTTATTCTTTACAAGAAAAAAACTTCAATTTTTTTTTCAGAAAGACAAAAAAACCTAAACAAAACATTTAAAAATGTGCATTAAAAAAGACAAAAACACATATATGTATATTGCCCCCCCTAGTTGAATACTGATAGATGTATTACAACAATAATAGTATGGCATTTTTGAAGAAAGGCGTTCCAAAATATTTTTTATTCACTTGTAATTCATCTCTTTACCAAGTATTTAAGTTTAAGTTTATATGACACACTAAATATTGTTGCTGAATGCAATAAATAAGAACAAAACCAATTCTAAGAATGAACTATTGTTCCAACAGCTCTGAGAAGATAACAGTGAGCAATTTGTTCACTGGTGATTTTATGAGGATGTTAATGGGTTTTTAAAGGCATTTGCTTGACATGTTTTGTGGAATTATTCAAATGGGTATTCAGCGTTCTACTGTACTGAAATAAATTTGTTGTCTGCAGTAAATTATGAAGCGTGAAAAAAAGATGGTTTTTACTCAGTTGGAATATTTAATGAGATTAAACTTCAAGTAAGATAGTGACACTGATTGCAAAAATGTTCTCTGCATTTATCCACAAAATAGTTTTCCTCAGGCAAAATGTCTTCCAGGAAAAAAAATCAGTCAATTCCTAAAAGTTTTCTCAGAGACAAACTTGAAACTGCTGACATAGAGACACTTGAAGGTAAATTACATGTGCTAAGAATTGGCACATTGACTCGGTTTGGTGAGCTAATCAATTTGAAGATTGCTGTATGGATGATTAAGCCATTCAAGCTATGTGATATAGATGTGTCAAGAGGATGACAAATACAAAACCAGTTTCAATTGAGAAGTTTATTTACAACTCTGGTTGAACAAGAAGATGTCAGTGGCTGTCGGCAGTACTAATTTCCCCAATTCATATTTTGTTGAGCCAGTTTAAGTACAGTTCATAACCTTTTTTAAAAAGAAAGCAGAAAGAGGTCTTCATGTGACCATATCGACTTGAAACCCTAACAATTATTCTCTTGGTAAAGAATATCAAGCGCTAAATGAAATGAAAAATAAGAGAGAAATTATTTTAATGTTGTTTCGAACACCATCTAACCCTGTAGCCTGCACGCCACTCTGAATGCCAAAGAACGCCTGAGTTTGAATATTCTGATAAACAACTAGAATTACCTTAAGAAGCGGGATATTATGTAAGGACAAAATAATAGGACTTCGTTTCAGGATTCAACTTATTTCTTTGAGATAGAGAACTGCCCTCAATAGATATTGTATTAGAATTTAATTTATTTTGTCTTTCTGTAGTAAAAGTCTCATTCTCTCTTACTTCCATTTTAGTGGACATTTGGACGTTTTGCGCAATATCAGATTGAGTTCAAGATTTTTTTTTCTTTATTTATTTCTTAGGAGTTGATATGCACCTTGAAAAAATCTTCCCATTCCTGAGATCAAAAATATATTTTTGAGTCGTTTTTTTAAAATATGATATGATTTTGTTGATTATATATTTATTATTATTATTCAAACATATATTATTTGTAATTATATATAATTCATTTGTAATTGAACTGTCTTCCAAAGGGGAGGAAAAAGACTAAACCCTAGTCATGTGTTTATTCTACAAAACCTTTTTATGTTGCATTCTAGAAATTTTTTACTTTTAACTGATCAGATGGCTGTAAGACAATGGAGCCTATACTTCAGACATTATGGTTAAGGGAGTGACAAGTGAAGGTCCTTTTAGAACAGAGGTTCCCAACCTTTTGGGCACCAGGGACCGGTTATGTGGAGGGAGGTTTTTCTGTGGACTGGACAGGGTGTGGTTTTGTGTGCTGCCTGCATCTCGCTGATGGGGCTTGGCTTGTTTATGCGGACCAGTTTCTAGCATGCCACGGCCCGGTACTGGTCCACAGACTGGGGGTTGGGCACCCCTGTTTTAGAAGATAGATGGTGGCACTGGTAACTGAGAGGCAAAAGACTTTTGTCAGGGTCTTTTTAGTGTTGCCTAGATCAAGAAGCTACCTGTGTGAGGAAGTTTGAAATCCCAAATCTTTCACTTAGCCTTATTTAAGCCACATCAAACATAATTTTTCTTTTCTTTTTTCTTTTTTTTTGTAAATAGGTTTCTATGAATAACAAATTCATTTCCTTGAAATTTGTTAATACGCTATATAGAAAATTTGACTTAAAATCTAACATTAATAAATATAATTAATGATTGACAGTACCAAAACCTAGCAATTGTAACAACGGTATCGATTTAAAAATTAGAAAAAGTGACAATTTCTTTGCGTAGTACAGTGAACTTTCTGCAGATGTAAAAATATTGAACAACTAGGTCTTGTACCAAAAAAAAGGCTGAAGATCACTGATCCAACTCTCCAAAATGTGTGGAATTGCAGAATAGTATTAAATCAGTGATACATTCAGTTAACAGAAAAGCTACTGGAGAAGCCATTCTTCTCAGCAGAGTAACATAAGTAAACATGCTCAGTATAGAACAGTTGAACTGAATCTTTTGATTAAATTTTAGTGGTTGTGAACTTTCAGGTGTCAGAATTTGAGAAGATGAAATTGGGCAGAGCTAGACTGTTGGCATCTCTTTGCTTCCTTCAAATTATTTGTTGCTTTGTAAATATTCAAAAGTCTGTATGTCAACAAATCATAAATTATTATTTCCTTTTTAATTAATTACCTTCCATTTCTTATATTACCAAAACAACAAAAGAAAATAAAAAGTAAAGAAAAACAAACTGTTAAAGACCTTCTGTGCATGAAAGAAAAGAGAAATAAGAGCCATGTAATTGCAATTCACTAATGTTTCATACTGAAAAGTCTTTCTATAAAAACAGCCAATGCCAGAGTAGAAACCTGTTTCTTTTGTCTCATTTATTTTGAAAACTTTAGGAATACCTTGTTCTTTGGGAAATAAAAAATATATATTTTAATCCCTGAACAAAAATCTCATAGTCAGTGTATTTTTCTGAGAGGTTAAAATTAATAAATCTATGAAATAGTATATTTATTAACCATTATATCTATAAACATGTTATTCTTCTTTTTCGCAGTTTCAGCCATCTGAACCTTACTTTACTTCTGATAAAATCAGCTACTACAGAATTATCAGTAATTCAGAAGGATATAAACATATTCACTACACTGATAGCACAGGAGTAAGTAATGATTATTTGTGTGTGTTTCTTTATGTCTGTGCATGGATGTTCATAAGGAAGGGCAAAGAGAGGCAAATGATGACACCTGTGTGATGTCATCATTTAATGCCATGGCTTATGTCAGGGGTGTCAAACTTGCAACGTCACGTGACGTGTCGCGACGTATCATGACTTTTTTTGCCATTGCCGGCAATAGGGTGGGCACGGTTTCACTATGATGCATCCGGCCCACAGGCCAGCAGTTTGACACCCCTGGCTTATGTACTTGCAAAAGACATAATGGAAATCATTTTTTGTGATAATGTCATTACATACATATTATCATTTTGGAGTTATCAGAGTTTGTCGTAGACATTGTTTTGTGTATGTATGTGTAACCTTACATTAATGGAGATTCATGTTTTATCTACTCTTTATACTTAGAAAGTTAAACCTATTACAAGTGGAAAATGGGAAGTAATCAGTATAGCTGCCGTAACAAATAATAGCCTGTGAGTATCCATTGATAACTTTTGAATATGTGCCTGTGTGACAAATGCATAAGCCATCTCTTTCTAGAGATAGCCTTTTCTGTTTGTTCTGCTTTTGTCTGTGGTATTAAAATTGAGACTGGATGAGAAGCATAAGAAATTTTGCTGTGGCAATGTTATGCTCCCTTGCCTATTATGCAGATTGTGCTGACCTTCCTTTCCTTTGATTTATGTCTGCCCTGCCTGTGCTACTCGAGGAGGTTGCTGGACTGGCGGTGGAGTTCCCCAGCCTTATGGTCTTGGGGGACTTTAATCTGCCATCACTTGGCGAGTCCTCGGGGTTGGCACAGGAGTTCATGGTCACCATGACAACCACGGACCTGACCCAAGTAGTGCAGGGTCCGACACATGAGGGTGGGCATGCCCCGGATATGGTTTTCCTTTCGGAACAGTTGGGTAATGATCTGGTTTTAAGGGGCTTAGATATCTTGCCTTTGTCATGGACTGATCATTTCCTGCTACGACTGAATTTTATGGCCCCAATCCTTCCCCGCAGGGAGGCGGAACTGATTAGGTGGTTCCGCCCCAGACGCCTGATGGATCCAATTGGTTTTCAGACGGCGCTTGGGGAATTACCGAGCTCGTTCATTCACAATTCGGCGGAGTCCCTGGTAGCGGCATGGAATATGGCTGCGAAGGGGGCTATTGACCGGATTGCGCCTTTGCGGCCTCTCCATGGTGCTGGCCCCAGGAGGTCTCCTTGGTTCACCGAGGAGCTCAGGGGGATGAAGCACCATAAGAGACGTCTAGAGAAGCGATGGAGACGAAGTAGGTCCGGATCTGATCGAACCAGATTGAGCTCACTTATTAGAGCCTATTTGAAGGCGATTAAGGCGGCAAGATCTTTGTATCTTTCTGTTTTGATCGCATCTGCGGAATCTCGCCCGGCCGCCCTGTTTAGGGTGACCCGGTCCCTCCTTAACCTGAGGGGTCTGGGGTCTCCCTTGCAGGGTAGTGCCGAGGACTTTAACAACTGTTTCGCAGACAAAGTAGCTCAGATCCAGGCCGACCTAGACTCCAATTGTGAAGCAGAGTCGACTGATAACAATTCAGTCGAGGGGACAGGGGCATGTTCTTGTCCGGTCATCTGGGGTGAGTTTGAGACTGTTACGCCTGATGAAGTGGACAGGGCCATTGGAGCTGTGAGTTCCGCCACCTGTTTGTTGGACCCGTGTCCCTCCTGGCTGGTTTTTGCTGGTAGGGAGGTGACATGTACCTGGATCCAGGAGATTGTCAACGCTTCTTTGAGGGAGGGGTCCTTTCCGGCTCCCTTAAAGGAGGCACTTGTGCGCCCCCTCCTCAAGAAGCCTTCCCTGGATCCAGCAATTTTGACCAACTATTGTCCGGTCTCTAACCTCCCCTTTGTGGGGAAGGTTATTGAGAAGGTGGTGGCACTTCAGCTCCAGCAGTCTCTGGAGGAAGCCGATTATCTGGGGCCTCTGCAGTCTGGGTTCAGGCCCGGCTACAGCACTGAAACTGCTTTGGTCGCTCTGATGGATGATCTCTGGCAGGCCCGGGATAGAGGCCAGTCTTCTGTCCTGGTGCTTCTTGACCTCTCAGCGGCATTTGATACCATCAACCACGGTATCCTCCTGCGCCGGCTGGAAGGATTGGGAGTGGGGGGCACCGTGTTACAGTGGTTCTCCTCCTATCTCTCTGGTCTGTCGCAGTCGGTGTTAGTGGGAGGTCAGAGGTCCACCTCTAGGTTACTCCCGTGTGGGGTGCCTCAGGGGTCAGTTCTCTCCCCCCTACTTTTTAACATCTACATGAAGCCACTGGGAGAGATCATCCACCGGCATGGAGTGAGATACCATCAGTATGCTGATGATACCCAGCTGTACATTTCCACCCCTGGCCAAATCAGTGAAGCAGTTGAGGTGATGTGCCGGTGTCTGGAGGCTGTGAGGGTCTGGATGGGCGTTAACAGATTGAGGCTCAACCCTGACAAGACGGAGTGGCTGTGGGTGATGCCTCCCAAGGACATTTCAATCTGTCCTTCCATTACCCTGGGGGGTAAAGTTATAAACCCCTCGGAGAAGGTGCGCAACTTGGGAGTCCTCCTCGATCCATGGCTGACATTGGATCATCATTTGTCGGCTGTGGCGAGAGGGGCATTTGCCCAGGTTCGCCTGGTACACCAGTTGCACCCTTATTTGGATCGGGAGTCTCTACTTACAGTCACACATGCCCTTGTCACCTCGAGGATCGACTACTGCAATGCTCTCTACATGGGGCTACCCTTGAAGAGTGTTCGGAGACTACAATTAGTGCAAAATGCAGCTGCACAAGCAATTGTGGGCCTTCCACGTTGTGCCCACATTTCGCCAACTCTCCGCATGCTGCATTGGTTGTCTATCGGTCTCCGAGCGCAATTCAAAGTGTTGGTTATTACCTATAAAGCCCTTCATGGCACTGGACCAGGATACTTACGGGACCGTCTTCTGCCACATACTTCCCTTCAACCGGTGAGAGTGCACAGGGTCGGCCTCCTCCGGGTCCTGTCAGCGAAACAATGCCGTCTGGCGGGTCCTAGGGGGAGGGCCTTCTCTGTTGTGGCGCCCACTCTCTGGAACCAACTGCCTCCTGAGGTCCGCGCTTCCCCCACTCTCCCGGCCTTCCGAAGGAATCTTAAAACCTATCTTTGCCGGTAGGCCTGGGGTTGACTGTGGATCATTGAATGAATGATGAATGTGTCTGGGGTGTTATTTTTTAATGTTTTTAGTTTTGGACTTAGTTTTTGAAATATTGTTTTATTTATGTTGTAAGCCGCTCCGAGTCTTCGGAGAGGAGCGGCATATAAGTCCGAAAAATTAAATTAAATTAAATTAAATTAACCCCCCCTCCATTGCATACAAATGTAAACAAAGTCAACAACAGATTGTAGCTATTTAAGAAATAAATCCTGGAATGTTTCACCAGTTTTTTTCCTACAAGTTAGTCACCTATTATATTTTCTCTTCATGAGATGTTCCATGGAAAGTGTATTAAAATTGTTAAATATATTCCTCTGATTTAATATTTGTTTATTATAACTGCTAAATACCTAATATATTCTCTATAGGTACTCTATAGGTTCAATGGAAAAAATAATATTCAGAATTAGAGATCTGTGCTGAAAATGGTCTGCTAAATAATTGGTACACTTGTTTCTCCTTTATATAACACATTTGTATCACTCCCAACTGATACACAGTGACTTGGAGTGGCTTACAAAATTAAAAATTCACAATAAACTTTCTCCTTTGCCTACTACTTTCTGCTTAATGAGATGCTTTCCCATTTTTGTGGTAACATAATGTCTTTTCCAGTTTCATTGCAACATAATGTATTTTCCAGTTCTCATGTAGAATTGCACTTTATTACTTAACCGTTTAATCTTTTATAGCTACTTCTGTATTATTGTCCTAGGCCATTTTTATTACAATAAAGTAAATGATTATCAGGATGAGGTATTAATCCACAAATAACCCATTTGCTTATTTCACAGATACTTTATTAGTAATGAATTTGAAGGTAGACCAGGAGGAAGACATCTTTATAAGTAAGATGCTTTTTTTATTATGGTTCCGCTATACAGAGCATACCGGAATAGGGCGGCATAGAAATCGAATAAATAAATAAATAAATAAATAAATAAATAAATAAATAAATAGTATATATCTTTATTTTTTACATTTTTGAATTGCCTACCTTCACTTTGCTCTAGTGCAGCGGTTCTCAACCTGTGGGTCGCGACCCCATTTGGGGTCGAACGACCATTTCACCGGGGTCGCCAAGCACCGCAGTCCGCCATTTTTTGGGGGGTTGGCCATTTTTTTCCCTATTGCGATGCGGGCCGTTGCACTGCGCATGCGCGATGCGTCCCGTCGCGTCGCGCATGCGCGATGCAGGCCGGGGTCGAGCCCCGGAAAAGGTTGAGAACCGCTGCTCTAGTGTTTAAAATACTAGTTTAGGAACCAGGAGACTATGAGTTTTAGTCCCAACTTATGCATGAAAGCTGGCTAGGTGACTTTGGGACAGTCAGTCTCTTTCGTGGTTATTGTTGTGGGGAAAATAGGAGGAAGAAAGAAGATTAGGTTTGTTTGTCACTTTGAGTTAGCATAAACAATAATCACTGTGGGATAAAAATTAAATAATACCCTAATACAAGGGTGATGATAATGATATAAAAAATCTAAATTCAAAATTAAATTGTGGAAATACAAGTTATAAATGATGAGTGATACAAGTATGCTGATAGTGGAATAAATTGGACACAGCTTGAATTGAACTATTTAGATAAGAAAAACTATGAAATAATGGGTCCATGGAATAATGTTGATTGACAATATTTAGTACTAAAACACTGGAGCCCTTGGTTCACTGCAGGTAAAGTAGGCAATTGAAGAAAAAAAGAAGATAAATCTGAATTAAATATGAAGGAAAGCAAAGAGAAAATGTCCATTGTAATTTGCAAAAAAAAAAGAAAAAAAAGTAACCCACCCTCAGAGTAGCAAAGGCAAAAATTGGGTATAAAGTTGAATTGTTACAAAACTGTTTAGAAAATTGAAGATGTAAACCATGACATTGCTGGCAAAAACAAAACAAAACATGAAGCATTGGCACACACAAGTAAAAATTATCCTGGCTGTTATAGGGTTGCAAAGAAAAAAAAACTGATAAATTCTCCTGTTGAAATCAAAAGTATTTGTGCCTTCGTGATGTGCAGTCAAGTACTGATTTCTTCTGCCTTTCTCTTTCCCACATTTTTGCAGAGTGGACTTAAAAAATGACCTGAAAAAAATATGTATCACTTGTAATTCAAAGGAGGAAGCATGTCAGTATTTCTCTGTATCCTTCAGCACAGATTCAAGATATTATAAATTGAATTGTTACGGTAAGTACTGCAGACTCCCATCCATACAGAAATGCAACTTGATCCTTAAGATCCTTATATTTTCATGATGCTTCTCCAATCCACGATTCAAAGAACTATTGCTGTTTGGATGGCCACAAGCACAAACTTTTTCAGCTGGGATACCTGGGTCATTGCCATCACCATTTGGTGTTTGTTTGTTTGTTTGTTTTTAAATTGCTTTTTTATTCTTGCTTTTCCTCTGAGAAGTCAAGGCATCTGATGCTGTTAAAAAATCACTAGCCTCAGAGGAACAACTTTGTGATATAAATTGGGCTGAGAGAAAGGGATTGATCCAAAGTCACCCAGTGAGCTTTAAGACCAAGGGAAGGTTTGAAGCTAGGTCTCCCTACTTCCAGTTACCACTGGAATCATCATGAGAACTAGAAGATGGGCCGCAATTCTGCTCTTCTTATATATTGATGAAAGAGTGTCCACTGGTTTAAAAAAAAAAAAATGAAGGGTATCACAGTGTCTCATGAAACAAAGTTATTTTTAAAAGACCTACTAGAAAACAGAGCTACTTTTCTTCCATTCCACTTGGGTTGCTTGTTTGGCAGCATTAACCAGAACAGAAGCAGTTGGTTTGGCCGCTGTTGAATGACAACATAAAACTGTTGAATCTAAGCATTTGCGATTTGGTAGAATTTATGCCCGTAAAAGAGTCCAGTATGCCCACAATATTTACTATTAAGAAGTAAAACGATATTGACTATCCCCATATACTTTATAGGAATATTGTTTATGGAGAAAGGCAAGCAGGGACAAGCTCTTTGAGATGTCTGTGGGGGGAGTAATACCAGAATGTGATAGGCCAATGCTGTTCTAGCACACACACACACACACACACACACACAAACAAACAGATCTCCGGAGGGAGAACTATACTGAGAATATGGCAGCTTCTTTACCTCAGTCGCTAGCAGCAGAGGGCGGCTGCAGAAGTTGCATTAGGAGAGCACTCTTGTTCCTGACACATAGGTGGAGATGACTTTCCACCCACCCACCCTTGTATTGGGAGACATGTTCCTCTCCTACCCACATTTGTTGGAATTGCTGCCCCTGCTACTATTGTTGCTTCTCACATTTCCCAAAGCAGCTATTCTATTCCACTTGAACAGCTGCAGAGTGCAAGGAAGTCCTGATAACTGCTGCCTGTCCTTCTTTCTCCTCTTGGTGCTAAGGAGGAAGTTTAAAGGCAGCAGGGATTTCCCACACCCACATCCACACCACCTTCTTCCTGATGTGATGGCACCAGGGTGTAGGGCTATGAGCTCAGTCATACTTCCTTCTTAACAGGGAGGATCCATAAGCAGCCAATCAAGATTGGCAAGTTGCTCCATCACTGGATATTTTTAAGAACAGTCATACCATTTGCCAGAAATGGTATAGGGCAGGGGTAGGCAACCTTGGCTCTTTTATGACTGGTGGACTTCAACTCCCAGAATTCCCGAGCCAGCATGGCTCAGCTTGGAAACCTCTCTTTCCCCTCAGCATGGCTGGCTCAGGAATTCTGGGAGTTGAAGTCCACGAGTCATAAAAGAGCCAAGGTTGCCTACTCCTGGTCTAGGGTTTCTGCCTTAAGCAGGGACTTGGACTGGAAGGCCTGCAAGGTCCCTCCCATCTCTGTTGTTCTGTTTGCAATAGTAAGATAGAGGTGATAGAAAACATGGGTCATATGTTGCCGTTGGATCAGGATTTTGAGGTCCTTGTTCTAACAACTACACTGTGCTTTGGACATCCGTACAACAGATGTGAAGAACAAAAAACTGATTTTTGGTTGGTCAGAACAGAAAGACAAAAAAAAAAACCCCCACCCTCCAGTTTCCAGCTTATTAGCTATTATTAGTACCGGTAGTATTAATTTGTTGAAGAGAAAGCATTTTTATGTACAGAGCAGGAAAAAAAGATATACTAGTGACCAGCTTATTCCAAAATCATAAAATTAGTATGACAATTGGTATTAGTGGGTTCGATTGACTGCACTTTTTAATCATTCATTTATCTTAAATATATTTATGGATTAAATATATTTATGGATTATGAGTACCCCGTTAAATAATCTTTCCACTAAATCATTGATAAAAACTGCAAAGGAAGAAAATGCAGAATAAAATGCAAAACATAAGAACATCTCAATCAAAACACATTGACAAAGAAACAAAGAAATAGCAATAACTGGAATAAAATTAACTTCAGTGAAAAGTTAGCTTAATTAATTGGATTTTTTTTAACACTCTGCGAATAACAGGTCCTGACCTGCCTTACTTCACCTTGCAAAACAGCATTACAGACAAAGGTATTTTATTTTAATTTTTTCCTCTTCTGAAAGAGTGGGAATGCATGTCTGTTCTGGGATATTTGTGATTTAGCATTTGTAATATTTTATCCATACATACCTTGCAGTAAGATCAATTATACATAATTAGCTTTATTTCTGATATGAATGCATGAGATTACACTTTGGTGATGTAATTCAATGACCACCTCCAGTTGGGTGCCATACAGGTGTTGGACTTCAGTTCCCATCACACTTGACAGCAACTCAAATTGCTGTTTGGCTGTAAACAATGGGACTTCTAGCCTAGCATGTCTGCAGGCCACCAATTTAAGAAAGCTTGAGGGTTTTTTTCTAATGCACATCAGTTAGAAGTAGATCCATGGGGTAGAATGAGATTCATTACTAAGAAGCCGTAACCCAGGGGTTCTCAACCTTGGCAACTTTAAGACTTGTGGACTTCAACTCCCAGAATTCCTCAGCCAGCTTTGCTGGCTGAGGAATTCTGGGAGTTGAAGTCCACAAGTCTTAAAGTTGCCAAGGTTGAGAATCCCTGCTGTAACCGTTGTGTTAAAGGCATCAATCTGATATGTCACTATAATTTATATAACTTGATGAGAAAAAAATGATAAGAGCTTGTGTGTATGTGTGTAAAACAGGAAGAAAACGTACAGTTCATTTTTCCCATCATACAGGGAGATACACACAGAGTTTGATACATGTGTGTCTATGTGTCCGTGCATACATATTGCAAGGAGATCAAATTTCCAATAGTAGCTGACAAAAGGGTACGGATCTGGGACAAGAGGCTGTGATTTTTATTTTTTTTTAGAAAAAAAACCTTTCTTTGTGCAGCAATTCTGACAAGCTGAGATTGTTGCCAGCTGAGCTCATGTTTTTTGAGCTGGTGCTACTTAGTTCTTGAATGTTACAGCATTGTTGAGAAACACTCCAGTTGGTATGAAAAGAAATATATTTGTGGAAACGAATTTGGATTGTTCTTTCTGTTGATTTAAGTGTGTGTCTTTTGCTCTTCTTTTTCCTTCTTTGCTTGTAATTAATGCTTGAAATCAGAGGCATTTTTTTCATCAATCATCTCTTACGCATGCTTACTAGGAAGTAAGTCCTAGATAGGAGGCACAATGGCTTAGCGATTAAAGATGCTGAGCTTGTCAGCTGGAAAATTGAGAGCCCGGGTTCGAGGCCCAAGTGCCGCAAAATGGGGTAAGCTCCCATTATTTGCCCCAGTTCCTGACCATCTAACACAGACATGTCAAACTCGCGACATCATGTGATGTCGCGAGACGAATCGGGACTATTTTGCCATTGCCGGCAATGGAGTGGGTGCGGCTCCGGTATGATGAAACCGGCCCGCAGGCCAGCAGTTTGACACCCCTGATCTAACAACTCGAAAGCATGCAAATGCAAGTAAATTAAATAGGTACCACTTCAGTGGGAAGGTTGCGTGCATCTTGGTGTATAGTCATATTGGCCACATGACCATGGAAATGTCTTCAGACAACACTGACTCCCTCAACTAAGAAACAGAGATGAGCACCGCCCTCTAAGTAATTGATTTTTAAAACCAGCTCTCCAAATTGTTTTAATTCTTTGATTATAACTTATCAAATATACCTGTTTTAATCCTAGCTATTAAGACCCTAGAAGATAACAACAACTTGAAAAATGTATTGAAAGACATTCAGATGCCCTGCAAAAGACTGAGTAATATTACTCTGCATGGACAAAGTAAGTTTGCAAGTTGAAACAAAAGGAAGCAAATCATTTTTTATAAGTTGAATAAAACAGTATATTTACATAGCTTTTTGAAACCATAATTTTGAATGAAATGAATGTTTGCAGCTCTTCGTTGTTATCAACAGTGCCTCAGAATTTTTTCCCCCTGTGATTCATAACAGGAAAGGAGCCATTAGGCTTAAGAATTTGTAATATGAGACATTGTAAATAAAGACCAAGCAGCTTGCTCAGCCAGCATTGCTGTAACCAGGATTATATTTTTCTTGCTATCTCCATGAATTCCTGCTTTAGAGGCTGTAAACCATTTCAGGTGTGCTGATTCAGGATATGTGACATCTGCAGCCTGAGTGCAATTCTGATTATTGTCATGCTGATACCTCTCAGTTTCAGCTTGCACTTTGGACTGGGAAGATCAGTACAGTCAGCAACACATAAGAGTAATGGTTGCTCTGAAACATTTGCCTTAATTCAGAAGGGCAGAAAGTGAGGCTGTGGACCTGCCTGGCAGTGCAGTTGAACGCTGTGCTTAGAAAGTTGTCTCACTCACCCATCTCCAAATCTTCCTTCCTTCCTTCCTTCCTTCCTTCCTTCCTTCCTTCCTTCCTTCCTTCCTTCCTTCCTTTTTTTTTTTTTTTTACAAATAACTCAAGATGGTGAACATATCCAACACACCTTCCTGTTCCTCTTTTCCCACAATAACAAGAACCTTGTGAGATGAGTAAGGCTGAGAGAGAGTGACTGGCCCAGAGTCACCCAGTTGGCTTTCATGGCTAAGGTGGGACTTTTTAGCCTGGTGCCTTAACCACTAAACCAATCCTTTCCTTTCCCTTTCCCTTCCTTCTCAATTGACAAGGATGCAGCATATTATCAAGAGGCCATCCAAACAAAATGTAATCCTTCCTTCCTTCCCATTCCAAAATATTGCTATTCCCTCCTTCTTGTCTCTTTCTTATCCACTCTCTTTGTGTGGAGCTTGGCTTCTTCTTTTTCTACTGGAATTTGTCCTTGTCACCTCAAACATCATCTTTTCCCAGTCCCTCCTGATTCCTCCCAATCTATTCACTGTCTTCAAGTATCCATGCCTTCAACCATAGCATCTTTCCAGCCAGCCAGCCACCCCATCTATTGGAAGGGTGCAACGTCTTTGCAGTGTTGCTGCTGTTGCTGTTTTCTTTAGTAAAGAGAATTCTGTTCTTAATTAATAGCTTCTGCTACTAATGAGAAAAAAAAGATTGTACCTTTCTCCCCCACCATTCACTTTGGAATAAGGAGAAAAAGCAACTTCCTTCTTTCCTTTGTTCAAAAAAGAGGCATCATTTTTTTTTTCACCAGCGGGAGAGGCTATGAACCAAAATAATAGTGTCACAGCACCCTCTGTTGATATTTAAAAAAAACAGAAACACAAACATCACTCCCCCAAATAAAATATAATTTAGTAATCATTCAAAATCGAAAATAAAAGGAAAACATTAAAACATCAGTGAATAAAGTATGAAACAAACAGCATTTGAATCTGACCTTTTTCATGCTGTATAAAGCACAGGTCTGCCTTCAAACTGATGGAAGACCTCAAGAGATGCTTCTCTTTCTTTTTTTCTTTCTACTACACCGTGCCTCCCAGGTGATAACGCAACACAAAACTGGCTGTAAGAGAAATTGGCATTTGGAGAAAGCCTATTTGAAATTGTTCTCAAAAGGTGACTTATTTTTGGCTAATTTTGCAGTGCTTTATTTGAATGGAGATAACAAGTAGTATCAACCATTCGTTTAGTGACTGTTTGAAGTTACAACAGCGCTGAAAAAAAAAGTGTCTTATGACTGCTTTTCATGCTTAATGACCATTGCAACATCCCCATAATCATGTGATCAAAATTTGGACACTTGGCAACTGGCGTGTATTTATGATGGTTGCAGTGTCCCAGGATCATGTGTCAAGTTTTGTGACTTTCGGACAAGCAAAGACATTGGGGAATAATTAATAATAATGAATAACAACCATGTTATTAACATAACAATTGTGGCGGTTCACCTAACAACTGTGGTAAGAATGGTCTTAAAAGGGAACAAAGCTAACGTAACAACTGGCTTGCTTAGCAACAGAAATTTTGGGCTCAGTTGTGGCCATAAGTCAAGGACTACCTGTATGTAGTTTTCCATTTGCCTGATCGATGCAAGGGAAGGAGCACCTGGTCTAATTTTTCCATTCTAGTCCCCTTATTCAGCTGCCACAACAGCTATGCTATTTGCAAGCCTTGATTAATATGGAGTAACTGTACTTTTCTGCAGCCAATTCTTTCAGAGGATTTCTATGATAAATGAATGTAACACTGAAAGTTATGGAGGTCAAAGACATTTCCTTGCATGGAAATGTGCACAGATTTCAACCTTCACAATCATTGTCCGCTAATTATTAATGTATTATCATAGAATCTGAGAGCTGGAAGAGACTACAGATCCAGTACAGCATCTCTAACAGATGACCATACAATTCCATCAGAAGACTTTGAGCGAAGGAGAACTAACCATGTCTTGTGACACTCCACTATCTGACAGCTCCTACTGTCAGGAAGGGTTTCTTGATGTCTAGTCTGATTCAGTTTTCTGATCCAGTCCTCTGGGACAAAAGAGAATAAGTTCATTCCCACTTCCTATATTTGAATGGCAATTAAATTTCTCCATCCTCATCTTCTTTGTAAACATATCCAGATCCTTTCACTGTTCCAATAGAACTTGGTTTCCAGACCCTTCCCCAACTTGGTAGCTCTTCTCTAAACTTACTGTAATTTGTTACAATCCTTTTAGAAATGGGTGCTCTGAACTGGATACACTATCATAAATGTTGACCAAGGCAGAGTGGACTGGAACAATTACTTTATATGCTTCTGTTAATGTACCCTAACAGAGCTTTTTCATACCTGCATCATACCCTTAGCTTAGGTCAACAAGGATACCCAGATCTTTTGCAGTATACCAAACCAGCTCCCATCTTATACTTATGGCTTATATTTTTTTAAAATATCCAAATGCAGAAATCTACATTTCTTTACATTTTATTTCTTTTCCATTATATACAGTACATGCATATCACCCCACTGCTCAAATGTGGCTGGAACCTTTTGAACCTCTTTTTTTCCACCTAAAGTATTAACTACTGTTCCCAGCTTTTTATCCTCTGTATATTATTTAAGTCTCTTTAAGTGTCTTCTCAACTCACTCAATCAAGTCTTTGATAAAAGTGTTGAATAGCACAGAATCTAGTGGCACTCCACTCAGCACTTCCCTCTAAGCCAGGGGTCTTCAAACTTGGCCCTTTTATGACTTGTGGACTTCAACTCCAGGGTGGATCTCTTCTAGGACTGCCCGTTTTGATCTCCTTGCAGTCCAGGGGACTTGCAGGAGTCTTCTCCAGCACCCATAGTTCAAAGGCCCCAATTCTTTTGCGCTCAGCCTTTCTTATGGTCCAACTTTCACAGCCATACATTGCAACTGGGAAAACCATGGCCTTGACTATACACACTTTTGTTGACAGGGTGATGTCTCTGCTTTTTAGTATGCTGTCTAGATTTGCCATAGCTTTCCTCCCCGGGAGCACAGCGTCTTTTCATTTCTTGGCTGCAGAATTAATGCATATTTCATGTTTTTCTTCTTATTTTCAGCATACTGGTATCAGATGATATTGCCTCCTAATTTTGATGAGTCAAAAAAGTATCCCTTGCTCATTGATGTGTAAGTCAAACTACCTTTTTATCTTTATTTATGCTCATGTTACCAGTGATGTTTATTGTTATGTGTTATCTGCCTAATGCTTCGTGGGTGCTGTACAAAGGTTTAAAAAGCAAGACAGGTTTAGCCAAACTGGTTTACTTAGGTCTCAGTTCTGAGTGCTACAGATTGTCCCCCTGAGAACCAGCTTGGATGCAGACAGTTCAGGGAGATGCAAGCCATCATTCAGCGGGCTGATGGCCCATTTCTTCCACCCAGAAGGCATTGTTGCTAATAAATTACTGTTGAGGAAGAGGAGGAACTTATTGGCATCTGGTTTCATATTCTCTCAGTGGGCTGTGATGGAGTCAGCAGAAAAATACAAGCAACAGCTTTGCACTAGTAAGATTAGAAGAAAAAGAACTGGCAGTATAACAACAAAAAGATTTCTAAGCAATTTCATTGACAAACATTTAAGACTTTAAGGTGCTTCAAGACTTATTGCCTTTACCATAAGAGTTTGATTTGGCTGTTGCTCTGCAAATTATCATGATGACAATTAATTTATGAGATAGTAAAGAGTTATCAGAAATAGGAAGATCAGATATAGGTTATAAAAAGCCAAACCATTGTTAAAGATCAGCAGAGTTTTCTGTGTTTCACTGGTGCCATCTAGTGGTTGTTCAGAAACCGCACTGATTGTTAAGGCTGCCCTGTTCTGAACAAGTCACGATGATGTTAAAAGGCAAACCTCACTCTTACATATACGCATCAGGCACAAAGGCATAAGCTTTAGCAATGGCATCATGCCACATATTTTGACAATCCCTCAGAAGTCTTGCCTTCATTGTCTTCAAATTGTTCCAACCAATGAGATACAGGTAGTTCTCACTTAATGACCACAACTGAGGCTAGAATTTCCATCATCAGTTGTTGCAGTCATTAAGCAGAACACCGTGTGACCTGACTTGATTTTATGACTGTTTTTATGACGGCCATAAAGTGAAACATCATTAAGCAAATCATGTCATTAAATAAATCCATTCCCCCAAATGGGCTTCTTTCCCCCCAGGAAACCAGGAATTTGTGGGGAAAAAGGCACAAATCACAGTCATGAGACTGCAGGAAGCTGCAACTGGTCTTGAGCAATACATCCTCTTCATTCATATGTGTTTGTGTGTGTGTGTGTGTGTTATGAATGTGTATGGGTAGTATATACTTTCTTTTGAGAGCAGGCAACAGAATTTCATTTTTAATGTGGGCCAGTGTGCTCACAGTAAAAAAAAATGACAATAAAGGTTATCTTATCTATCTTTCTGTTAAATCTCGTCCGGTACGCTCCCACAGAGAGGGCCTCCTCAGGGTGCCGTCGGCCAGACAATGTCGACTGGCGACCCCCAGGGGGAGAGCCTTCTCTGTGGGAGCTCCCACGCTATGGAACGAGCTCCCCCCGAACTCTGTATGATGACGGCCTGGCATAGAAGCTCCGGCTCCAGCCGGGTGAAAATGTTTTAGGGGGATTGTGTAATTTTTAGGATTCGCACATATTGGGTTTTATATAGGGATTTTATGGCCTAATTTGTTTAATTTATTTTTAATTATTTTAATTCTGTATATTTATATGTTTTTTAAATTTTAAGGCTGTACACCGCCCCGAGTCCTTCGGGAGAGGGGCGGTATAGAAATTTAATAATAAATAAATAAAAATATGTTGCTGAGCCTATTTAAATAAATCAGTATATAAATCAGGTTAGGACTACTGTACAGTTTGCAGTTAAGTAAAAACAATGGCCAAAGGATAGCTACTATTAGGAAAATGTGGATTAGACAATTGTACCGTACATAAACCAGTTTTACTGTACACATATACGTACATTCTTTACTGAACCTGACCCTGCAAATATAATTTAAGAAATATAACAAAGAAGGCACATTTCCTGGATCCTGAACATATGCTGTTGATGCTATTCCTCCCTCACACTCCTCTGCACATATTAAAGGATTTGCATTAATTAGCTTCTTCCTGTAATCTGCAAATTACAGAAATTTGCTTTTTATAGTAAATAAAGTGCAAATATTCCGTATTTGGTGAAAATTGGTTGTGCAAGGAATGTAGCATACAGTAGTTGTAAGCATTTAATTTCCCTTTGTCCTGTTCATATTTTAAACATAATGTTATATAATTATCATTAGAATTATTAATCATTTCACTAATTAAAATTTTCAGTGAGCCGTAATGATCAAAGACTTATTAAAATTCTGAACAGCAAAAGTGGATCTTGGTATGTTCTTTAAATTTATTGAAGATTAGCATTTGGATTTTAGGTTAGTACGCAGGGGGACGTGAACATGGCCATTGTTCAGAGATTATCTGTTTTCAATTATGTACACTCTTCAGATGATGTATAATTAGCCTTCAGATCTATTGAAAAAAACAGACCTCTTCATTTTTGCCCTTGATCACTTTATTAAAGAGTAGAGCAGCGAAAAACATTGAAAGAGGAGTTTGCAGCTTTTGTTAACAGTAGTAAAGTAGGCATCCTCAAAGCATTAAAGCAGCTGCATCTTTCAGAAGGGCAACCTCCTTGAAGGCTGTCCGTAGCGTTTGTACATTAACTGTATATGTAGGTATAGATTCTTCGTTGCATGAGTACATACACCACCAAGGACAGGCACCACCAAGGACAGGCTTTGAAGCATCCATGCAAGCCTTCTACAGGACGCAGCTGCTTTAATACTTTGAAAAGGATGCTGTGCTTCCTCATTCTGAACAAGCTTTTCTGATCTGAGTCACAGAGCTGCCACCTTGTGCCTGATCAACATTTTGTCTGGCATTAACGTAGGGACTTCCATTTGGGGAGATATCATTGGGCAGTTGATTAACAGTGTTTGCTCTTCATATATTCCAGAAATATTAATATTGTCAACTAAGAGTATTCAGTGAGAAACTGAGCAAGCGACTGTGTGGTCCATGGCTGTAAGTGCTGTAGGAGCTATAGGCAAGAGCAGCACTCTCAAGCAGCACTTCAAAAACCATTAATTATGTTTGCTGGGCTTTGATGCAAGACCTGATTGGCATTTGAATGTTCTGGATAAGGCAGTAGTCTGTTAGCAAATGTCGCAATGCCAATCAATATTTGGAAAATGAATAATTGAGCATTCCATGCCTTCCGTTACGGAAAAAAGTGAAAAGATGTGAGATATTGAGACATTCCTGCAGTGAAGCAAAAACAAATCCTTGCAGCTTAAACTCAGTGTTGCTGTATTCGCACAAAGGTCCAATGGTGATGGAATGAGAGTTGGAATGTAGAAAATATAGATTGAAACTATCTCTATGGGCAGTCATTTAAATCGACGGGACTTAGTCCTGAGCATTTAATGTTATTTGAGATTTCTTCCAGGAGCTTCATGGTTATCCTCAACTTCACAATAAATTAGATTAGGTTGTCATTTCTATAACTGAATCTTTTTCGAATAACCAGGAAGAAGACGATTCTAAATTGTCTAATAGAATAGAATAGAAACACGCATTGTGTTTCATGAGAGAACGGGGGGGGGGGTTGCTGACTTCCTATTGGATATGCTCTGAGTTAAACAAAGTTCCACAGCAACGATAAAGGAAGGAAGTTTTTTTTTAAAAAAAACTCTCATTATTTTACAAGACAATGATGGAAATAATTCAATGGAGAGAGTTAAATGGAAGTTAAAATACCATAGAGTTCTGATTACGCCAGAAAAACATCATATGATTCAATCTCATTTCATATCATTTTTGTGCTTCAGTTAAATTTTCTCCATCTAGAGCCTTCTTTGTAAATACCATTCTTATTAGAACGTATTAATTTTAACCTAAATTGCTATCTATATTGCTGCTTTTGAATTTCCAGCCATATTTGTGTATAGTGAAATAAGCATTCAATACAGCTAAAGCCAGACCAATGATAAGAAAATACAAAATCCAGCCTACCATCAAGATACATTTGATGGGCCTGAATCTCAGTTTTATTATTACAATGTTTGTGGCAAACTCAGATGAAGAAGGGGTTGCTGGACCTTTTCTGTTCCAACCAAAGTATATAAGAATTTGGAAAATGCAGAACAAATAGAGCACCGCCTGGGTCAAGTCAGCCAATTTTCTTTCCACAGGTATGCAGGGCCTTGTAGTCAGAAAGCAGATGCTGCCTTCCGGATCAACTGGTCTACATATCTGGCAAGCTCCGAAGGGATTATTGTGGCTAGTTTCGATGGTAGGGGAAGCGGCTATCAAGGAGATAAAATTTTGCATGCGATATACCGAAGACTGGGAACCTATGAAGTGGAAGATCAGATCTCAGCAGCCAAGTATGTTTGTGCCTTATTGCCTTGGTTAGGATGGTTAACACCTTAACTGGATTTCTCCCAATGAATCTCCTTCTTGCTGAATTTTTTTAGCCTTGGTTTTTCTTCATTTCTCATTTTTCTGTTCACTAACTTTTATCACCCTCTCCTTGTACTAATCTAAAGCTTGGGGTTTTGTTTTGTTTTTTTTAAAAAAAGTTTCCAAACTTACAGTAAACCTTTTTTTTTATCTAATACACAGTTTTTGCAAACAGTTAACATATAACGTAGTTAATTACTGTGTTTGCATGATATAAACATTTTTGCACAGGCCTTTCCTTAATGCTCCCTCCTTTTTTTGATTGATGAATTGGACTGCAACTATTAGAGAAATGAATTTTGATGGGAAGTCGAATTAAGATTCATATATCAGTTTGAAAATGAAAATTTAATTTACACAAATACACTAATTTCTCTTCTATTTCTAACCCCAGTAGCCTTCTTTCTGCTTCCTGTTGTTCTTTATTGGTACTCCAGTTATTAAAAAAAAAGTGGAACAGGAAAAAAAACTTGTTTGGAATAAGTATTGAATATTAATATTTATGTATTACATTTTAATACACACATTCTCCAAGGAGCAAGGCTGGAGGGGGAAAGGAGGTTGTTGTTGCAAAGAAGAATAAGATAAGATTTTTCTGAGTATGTGAATTTTTCTGTGTTTTTTTTTCCTAGGCTATTTTCTGAAATGAGCTTTGTTGATAAGGATAGAATAGCTATTTGGGGCTGGGTAAGTATTAAAGCTAATTGTTTTGTTCAGATTTAAATATTCTGCTGCTATTAAGAAAAGGTGTTTCACTTGAATACAACATTGTGAGAAATTGCTGTTTATGGAGACACAGCAGATATTTTTTTACAAGATACTCCTCTTTATTTTAGTTGGGCCTCTTTCTAAGTAGAGAAATGTTTCCATTCGGAGCCTGAATTATTGCTTCCATTTATCTCTCCCCACATCTTTATGCCATCTGATGGACTGCTCAGACACATAGAAACCAGAGCAGCTGGGCCATTGCATTGATCCAGCGAGACTCTTTTTCTATATTCTCACATTCTTTAGTGGCCACAATAACTATGTCTCTGGGTTCATACTTTGCATTAAGCCATGAGTTGCTTATCCAGAGTTTATTGAGTAAACCATAGTTGGATAGGTTCACACACTACATGAAGCCATAAAGCATAGTGTGGGAACTTTAATTGCTTGTTCCCAGAACAAAAGCCAAAATCAAGCAAGCTGCATTGTGTTTTACACGGAATCTATCTATGAATCTAGTCTATCACGCTGCCCTCTTCTGTGTTTCTAGTGTAAGTTGGCTTCTATAGAAGGTTGCTAGAAATTGCAACATTTAACTGTATTTCAAATTGGTTGGGTCTATCGTCATTATATTTTTGTGATATCAATATTTTATGGTACAAGGGAGTGTCTCCTTGCACAAATACTCAAGTTCATCCTTCCAGTGGTTGAACTATGTTAGCCTAGGCCAGGGGTAGGCAACCTTGGCTCTTTTATGACTCATGGACTTCAACTCCCAGAATTCCTGAGCCAGCCATGCAGGGGGCGGGGCCGATGCGGCAGGGGATGGTTCCACGGCCTTGTGGAGCTAAGACTGAATGCGTTTCAGCATAGATGGCCACCACAAGATTGTACATTGGCTCCCGGCCAGCCTGGGCCAAGGCCAGGGCCAAGGCAGTGGGGGCCGTTCCCTCCCTTTTTCCAAGATGGCTTCTCAGGCCACATGAAACCACTTCATGGGCAGCATCCAGACCTCGGGCCTTGTGTTTGACATGTCTGCTCTAATGTGATATGCACCAGCATCTGCCCCTTTGAACGCTACCTACGTAGGACAAAGTTTGCACACACACATGCAGAATATTCATAGAGACAAGTTTGACATCAGGAGTCAAAAGAAGGTCAAAATAATAGAGAGCACTTCAGCCTCCTAGGACATTCATTGTAGACCTTAAAATGGCCATCTTGGAACACAAGCACTCTTAAGTGAAAGATTGCTGAACTCACATGCATCAAATGTTTTCAGGCTATCTCGAAAGATCTCAGCAAACACGATGTTTTTTATTAACACACTAAAATTGTTAATTGATAGAATTATTACTTATAATCTGTCATATGTAACCTGCATCTGTATTAACCAACCTAAATTCCCCTGTCCCAGCCTCATCACAACTTAACTCCTACTTCAGTTAGTTAGTTAATTAAAACATTTATATAGCCACTCCTCATATAATCACTCTGGGCAGCTACCAATCAAAGTTTTAGTTATGAAGAAGTGAACTGTTGCTGACAAAATATTTGCCTTTTAGTAAAAATGGTTAATTAGAACAGAAATTACCAGACTCCTCCTGATTCAGGTTGCCCTGAGCCGCATGTCAAGTTGGTAGCTATATAATATGAAGGAGAGCATGTGACTATGTCTCATTCTGCCTAACCCAACCTAGATATGTCTCTTTTTGAAACTAAGACTAATGGGGCTCCCTTTATATGAAGGTACTATGCAAGTTTTACAAAGGGTTTCATTACCAAAAAAGTGGTGTCAGAGCAAGCCTTGTCTCGTTACTCAGCAAACTGAGATCCAAGCAAAGCTATTCTTTAACACACTCTCCCCCCTCCCTCTCTCCCTCCCTCCCTCTCTCTCTCTCCCTCCCTCCCCCCCTCAGAAGAATATTGCATCCTTCTTGGTCTCTTTGAAATAATATTTCTTTTCTCTCAGTCTTACGGAGGTTATGTAACTTCCATGGTCCTCGGAGCTGGAAGTGGTGTGTTCAAGTGTGGAATAGCTGTGGCACCTGTCTCACGCTGGCAATATTATGGTATGTGTTTATTTCACAATAAAGGAGGAAGATCCTTTGTCAAGTAATACAAAAGTCATACTGGGAAATGGTATCAAGTATGAATAGTTGAGTACATAATTCTCCCACACGAAAGTACCATTTGGTCTGTCTTTCTGAACTCAGATGAGGTATTACACATTGTCCCTGAATTAATATTTTTTTCCCCTACTGGAAATTTGGATTTGAAAGGAAGATAATTTGCTTAACCTTTAAATGGCACAAAATTACTTAATATTTTAAATTTTACTATAATGCAAATGTCTGCATTTGCATTCCTCAAAAGTGCCATGTGTTCCAAAGTGTGGAGGGATCATTTCTGAATGTCACAGAATTTGTTGGCACCGCTACCAACTTCCTTTATTATAATGAGCTCTGGAAAGAAGGGTCATAATTTTAATCATTTATTAGAATATTTACCAATTAAACAATACTGCTGATTGCGTCTTATGTATATGAAAGTAGATATCAAACACTTAACATTAGTTTGCTCGATGTTCTAAAAACTCCCCAAAGGGAATTTTGAACATTAAAGCTATATATTTCTGCCTCACATTTTAATTCTAATTATGAGTTCATTGAATAAGTGATGGCTTCCTGAGCTTCTGCTTTTCAATGGGGCTATGAGGAAACATTATTTGGATAAATTTGCTGGAAGTCAGAAAGGATGACATTTAAGCCCCTCTTTTCATGCTTTCCTTTTGAATATCAGTGCTGTTTTAACTTCTGTCCTGCTTTCAGTGGTTAAATTTTACTGTTTGGTTTTTAAAAAATAATTATGTAACAGAATTATTCATAGATTGCTCTCATTGCAAATAAGAGTGCTGTCTCCAGACAAATCATAACTTTGTTCTATATTTTGAAATTTTACAGAAATCTGTTTATCAAGAGGCAATACTGTATGATATGCCTATATAGACAGAAAAAGTGTTGGAATATTTTTTTTATGCCATCTCTATCCTTCCTTTCATCAAGGGCCTCAGAGGAGCAAATATGGTCTCTCTTCCATTTTTCTTTTCAAGAAGCCTGCAAAGTAACCAGATATTTGAAATAGTGTCATGCTGCCAGATTCCTGCTAATTTACCAGGATTTTCTCCAGCTCTTTTATGGAATATTTCTGTATTTTTTTGCTCTGGAGAAAGGAAAACCTCCTCCTTCCTATTAGTTGGTGCATTTGCTTCTACTGATGGAAGCATAAATTTGGATCCCACCAATGAGTAGTCCAGACTCTACTGATGTACTGTTTAAATTTAAACCTGGGTCTAGTCATACATAAGTCTTATCCAAGGTTTCCCCAACTGTCAGTTGTACCTCTCCTGGGGAAGTGCAGATAGAGTCCAGGGGAGATGTGAAAATAAATCCACATTTCCCAAAATGTCATTGTATTGTTTACATTGTCCAGTTGTGTTCATTTTGGTGTTTGAATTTTTAGGGAAGACCTTTACATTAGAATTACAGCAAAGGGAGGTATGTCAGAAAGTTTGGTCAGCCCTGGTTTAAGACCTTAACTATTACTTAAAACTAAAAATGGGTGAGGTACAGCTATTGTCTATTCCATAGAGGATTGACTAAGGGTCTGGGGAGATTGATAAATCATCTAGTTTTTTTTATGGTTACAGACCAGGGTACCCTGGGGACAGCCAAAAACATAGCCACACCTCACACACATTGCCAGATGCTCTTTGTTTGGGGATTATTATTATTATTATTTTTTTAAAAAATGCTTAAAATGAAATAAACAAACAATATGTTGAAGGGGGAAAAAAATAAAAAAAAATGTTTGATGGTTTGTTTTGATGACCCTAAAAGAAATAGCCCTGTTTTCATAGCATCCTTAGTTTATTGCCATTCAGCCAGAGAAACAGACTTAGTCAAACTTCCATTTTCTTTCCAGTTGATCAGAGAATAATATTACTTTGGCATAAGGTTGCTGAGAATAATTAATAATGCTGTTGCTATGGACAACTGCATGCTGAATATTTAAAAATGTGATTATCTTCAGTGCTTATTATTAAGAAAACAGTAAATTTGGGGGAAAACTTAGCACAACAAAGCACTTACTATATTACTGTATTGGTAAATAGATGCCATTGAACACTGGAGTTAAATAAGTAAGCATATTCCTATAGATATTGAACAATGCCTTCTTTTTCTGTCCCCCTTCATCCTAGATTCTATATATACTGAACGCTACATGGGTTTGCCTGAAAAAAACGATAACCTGAATTTCTATGAGGTAAGGAGATGTCTTTTATACTTACTGTACAAACATAAAACAACAGTTCAAGCTGAATCTCACTCAACCTGATTTCCATTCACCTCTTCTTCCCTGCACTTCTACAATTAATTTTGGATCACATGCACACAAAGTCCTACAGAACATGTGGGGAACATGAAAAGTAAGCTGTGATAGCAATCGCCCCCGTTTCTATCCTACTTATAGAGAGGTGGTTATATGGTAATTTATTTAGGACATCAGAAGCAATAGTTGTTCTAGGTGAAGAATACTCTAACAGTTTCGGTTGAGTGTTGCTAATGTATTCCAGATGTTTCCTAAATTATTTACAGTATTTGCTATACTGTAGAGGTTAGGTGACTGCATTTGTTTGGAATATGGATTCCATCTGTTCTCTATTAGAATATAAATATTTATAAATACCTTTTGTGAAACTGTGTCTTATTAGGGAAATGAATTTGGTATGTTATTTGATATACCCTTGTATAGAAATGTGGGTTCTGTAGACACTGTCTACAACCTCTGGGTTGCAATAATCTAGACAATCATTAGGTGGCAGCAAATTGTACTTTGCAGCTTTTAGTGTAATCTGAATATTTGCAGCCCAGAGATTATAAACCCTATTTAACATTATGTCACTTGGCTCATTTATCACAAGAATGTGGTTGCACGGATCTGATCAGACACTCATGAAAACATCTTTTTCTTCCCTCTTTCTTAATCTGTGGCATTTCTCCACTAAAACAGATTTAGCCATTTGTTCTTTGACTTTTGAAGTTTGCATTGAAATGGTGGTATAGTCTCCAGGAGCAGTGAGGTAGTAGCCTGAGATATATCTCTGCTAACCTTGCTCTTAAACAAGCACATCTTCTGTTATACAGTATATCCTATTGCAGCGTCTGTACATGCCAGTGCACATCTGTACATTTTGTGCTCAAGTATGTTGTGTGCATGTTTCTGTTTCTTCCATATCACGTTTATGATGCCCTTGCTCCAAAAAGAACATTATAGTAAATTATGATTCTAAGCATACTGTTTGTATTTTTCCATTACATCCTAATAAAAATTCATGCACTCTGACACATCTATAGGGTTTGAACACCTGTTGAAGTGTGCAAAAACTAAGCCCAAAGGAATGGAATGGATGTTGAAGGTGTACATCTGATGAGGAGATTTAAAATGGGTGGAAGATATCTTGTTTGAAATAGAAATAGACATGCAATTGAATTAACACTCTGACCCACATACATCACAAAACCCACTGTGGACAAAGGCAGAAAAAAATTGCTGAGACCTGTTATCCTATATCTGCTCCTCCAGTTGCTACTTGATGAAGAAGCAGCCATGTAACAAACGCTGCTACTGGGCATCTGCTGTTCAGGTTTAAAGAGGGAACAGGGAAGAGTGAATTATGGAGAAAAAGTCTACGTTTCTAATAAATAAAAGCCATAATCATGAAAATGAGAGCTTGGCAATGAGATAATTTGTGTTAGAACTTAAAAAAAACCTAAGATGGGCGGCCGTACAAATCATTTAAATAAATAAATCTGGATTTCTGAAATTTGAGAACTAGTTTGGTGTAGTTTTTAAGGCACTGAACTAGAAATTTATGAGTTCTATTCCCACCTTTAGCTCAAAGCCAGCTGGAGACCTTGGGCCAGTGAATTTCTATTAGCCCTAGGACAGGGGTCCTGGCAAGCCACTTTAAAAACAAAACCTCGCCAAGAGAAAGTGCTGAGACTTGTTTAGGCAGTCACCAGGTGTCAAAAACTGATTCAAAGATACACCCAACAAACAAACTCCAACCCCAAGATGGGCAACTATACAAACCTATTAAATAAGTAAACCTGGAGTTTTGCAGAGTCACTTATTCACGTCCCAACTTCCAATACTAATGCAACCTAGAAGAGTGCAGTCCAATTCATCCACTCCAGGCTACCTCACAAAATAGTGAAGACAGAATGGGGTCATCTCAGGCAGCCTGGATCTTGTTTGTGAGTGTGTCATGGTTCCGACAGATGAAACTCTTCAAAGAACTTCGAGGCATTGTTTACCTTAAAGAATCTTTATCCGAGCAGCATAGCATCGGCACATACATAAGCGAAGCCAAAATCTGGATTCCCCTCCCCCTAGCACATACTACCAAACACAATTCCCTCCTCTAATCAACAGTCATAAATCACATTCTCCAATTAGTTTGAAATGCAGGCTTTCCCTCCTGTTCTCCAACCCGCCATTTCTTATCATCTCTTATTTCAAAAGCCCTGAGTTCACACACTATTACAATATTATTATGTCTAACTAAGTCCCATCACAATCATCCTCCTCCCCCCCCCAGTATCATCTAATTCTAAGAGTAAAGCATAAGAAAGAAAAATGCTGCATCTTCATATGCAAGAACATCCGATGTTAGCAGCATTGACAGAGTAGGTCCAAATGAGTTAGTCGGTTTTCCCTTCAGATAGGAAATAAAACTGCCATTATAATGTCATTATGCAGGGAGCACGGTGGCCTAGTGGCTACAATGCTGAATCTGTCAACTGGAAGGTTGGCCATTTGAGATCCAAGTACCGCAGAACAGGGGGAGCTCCCATTCCTGCCCCAGCTCCTGCCCACCTACCGTAGCAGTTCAAAGGCATACAGCTGGGAGTAGATAAATAGGTACCACTTTGGTGGGAAGGTAACAGTGTTCCATGAGTCTCAGCATATAGTCATGCTGGTCACATGACCACGGAAACATCTTTGGACAATGCTGGCTCCCTCAACTAGGAAATGGAGCTGAGCACTGCCCCTTAGAGTCAGACCCAACTGGAGAGGGGAAAGCTTTAACTTTTTTTTAAATGTCATTATAGAATTCTATAATAGTCTGACTACTCTTGAAATACTGTGCACCTTTCTGGCTACTCTCAGAAATAGTATTTTTTAAAAATACTTCAGATAAGTGTTGGAAATGAAAACAAAGACCAGGTACATATTACCATATCTGGTGGACATGCCCTAAGGATTTTGGCTCAAAATACATTTATAGTTGGAGAAAATGACTAAAAAACAAATAGACTTTAAGGCAGAATTATTCCTGTTAGGAATAATAGGGGCAAATTATGAGAAAGACTGTATATATTTAATTCTACACGTACTAACTTCAGCAAGAATTGTATTTGCCCAATATTGGAAAAATGAAAATTGACCAACTGAAGAAGAATTAATTAAGAAAACTTCAGAGTGTGCAGAAATGGATAGATTGACTTTAAAGATAAAAGAGAAAGAAGACTCAGTGTATTTTAGAACATGGGATAATTTTTATCAATGGCTAGAAAAACTATTTAGAGAGAAAGGAATGTGATATGTAACTTTGAATATATATTTGCAAGAAGAAGACCATCGAGCGATTAATTAACATATTGTTTATGATAATTAACTATTACTCATTGTTTTTTATCTTTAAACACGTGAACCCAGACATTATGCTGTTTGCTAAATATTGAAAATGTTATTTGTAAAAACCCTAACCCCAACCCTAACCCAAATCCCAAGCCCGACCCCACCCTATTCCTACTCCTATAAAAACTAATTTTATAGATAGATAGATAGATAGATAGATAGATAGATAGATAGATAAAAAGAAATAGTACTGCAAGCTTAAAAAAAGGCAAAGAAAAGGACATTCAAAACAATTGATGGGGTGCAACGCGCGATGAAATGTATATCGCGTAAAACTTGCAGCTTGTACTTGAAGGTCCTCCTTTACTGTAGTCGCCTATGGTTGTCTCTAAAAAGCAAAACAAAAAGCTTGGTGTGAAGATGAGAAAGAAAAGACATGATGGGTGAAGTGTTGAAAGTCATGCATAATGTAAAAAAAATTGAACAGTCTTTCCCCCCCCTCCCCTTAGCAGGAGGAGAATCATGGCATGAAAGAACATGTGGGAAAAATTGGGACTAGCGAAAGAAAGAACTTGTTTACACATTCATAATTAATTGTTGGAACTCCCTGCCCTCAGTGGTGCCGTTCCCTGTAATTTTCTTTTAAAATGGCTTTCCAAGTCCTGAACAGAACTCATTCAAATGTGGGCAGCAGCTATTTCTCCAGGTCCTTTTTGTGACTTTCCTCCAAGCAGTTGAGTCAAAGGTCTTTGTGAGGTGCACTTGGCCTGATCCAGTCCAGTAGGGCTCGTCCATTGTTTTTATCAAGTTATGAAAGAAATTGTTACAGTCTCGGGGGGGATCTCTGGATTCACAGTTTGGCCCTTTGGTGACCTGCTGCCCCTTTCTCGAGTCGAGGAGAGATTTAAACTTAGGAAGTTGTCTGGGTTTTCAGTAAAACTTTCTAATTTAAGTCCAACTAGTTATGAAATCTTTATTCTACCCTACCCATCCGTGCTTGCTATATTTGGGGAGGAAGGTTACTTGCTGAATAACTTTGGGTCCTAATAAGTCACTTTCTAAAGTAGCAGATCCACAAAGCCCTTATGGAATTGGAAGTCTCTTAACTTTCTACAGATTGAAATGTTAGTGCTCTGGGTGCACTGTGTCACTCTGCAGCTTCACAGCACAGATGGCTCCAGAGGACTGTGTAATCTTTCTTTTTGCCAGGAGTCGACTTCTCTTGGCATGGCGTTCGTTGCTGGCAGTGTCCACGTTGAAACTGCCAGTACCCAAAAGCTAAAGGTTTCCAGTGTGTTACTCAGAGGATTAAATGAGAGAATTTGAAAGTTAGAGAGAGATGAAGATACGGAAGAGACTTATTGTGAATCCCCTGAAGGAAGAAATGTTTAATTCAGTTCATGTTATAAGTAGCAAGGAACGAAGATCTTCTTGGTTTAAGATATTATTTGGAGTAGATTTCTCCTCTTTCAGTGGTCCAAGTTTTCATCTCTTCAAAGAACTCCTCAGAATATCCTCACTTTCAGAGATCCTGATATTTCCTTCCTTCCTTCCTTCCTTCCTTCCTTCCTTCCTTCCTTCCTTCCTTCCTTCCTTCCTTCCTTCCTTCCTTCCTTCCAACTGTAACAGTGCTAGAGGTTCATTGTTTCGCTTTAATTGATACTCTTATGGTTCAAAAACCTTTCTGGTATAGATAATTGTATAGGCAGAAGCTCCTTTACAAAAGTCTTTTGTTTTCTCCAGGTTGGGGAGCATGTTCCCTGTGTTGCTATTAAATGGATGGTCATGTACTTGATTGCCAATTCAAGTATTCCTCCTTATTTTCTCAAGGAAATAAAACCACGCTGGCTGGAATTTATCTCTGTGAATATTAAGGCTGCAGGCAGGCTGTCCTGGAGCAGTGGTTCTCAACCTTTTTCAGGTTGAGACCCCACTTGCACCGCCCATGCATGCCGCGACCCTGACCCGGGCGCGCGCAACGGGCCAATCCGCGCATGCGCAGCGCACGTGCGTCGAAAAAAAAAATAAAAAATAAAATAAAAAAAAACACAAAATGGCGACGGGCCAATCCGCGCATGCGCGACCAAAAATAAATAAATAAAAAATGGCGGACTGCGACGGGCTGATCCGCGCATGCGCAGCGCGCGCACGCAACAAAAAAAATTAAAAAAAAATTAAAAGAAATGGCGGACCGCGATGGGCCGATCTGCGCATGCACAGCGCGCGCGCGCGATGGGCTGATCTGTGCTTGCGCGGCGCGCGCGACGAAAAAAAATCAAAAAATATGGTGGACCACGACGGGCGGATCCGCGCATGCGCAGTGCGTATGCGACAAAAAATAAATAAATAAAATAAAAAAACAAAATGGCGGACCGCGGTGTCCGGCGACCCCCGCGAAATGGTCGTTCGACCCCAAATGGGGTCGCGATCCATAGGTTGAGAATCGCTGTCCTGGAGCCTATGCATTTCGTAGTGATATGTAGTACTGACCCACCATTTAAGAGAGCTGCTTTTGTGAAACCCAGTTTAAATCAGGACATACAGTATCTGTCTTCACATGGCAAATGATTTCTGTTCAAAGGCTGCTCATACCAATTGGGGTATCGGCATCACAAGTCACCAGCAACTATTAATCTTTGGTGATGCAACTCACTGGTGTCTAATTCACCCAAGCACATATTGCAGTTCAGAGATGTCCCCCCAACAGCTGAACATGTGAACATTCAAAGGGATTCATTGTGACCAGAGATTGTGAGATGGTATTGGTGCTAAAATCAGTCTGTCCATCACATCAGACTGAGGCTTTGCCTTTAAATATCCTCACTTGATATGGCAGTCATCAGGTGATGAAGGACCGTGAAGCAGCCCCAGGTCAGAGCCTTTGTGCCGTTCAATTTTGCAGCAATGCCTTCCCAAATTGCACTATGGTGTTCAGCACAGGAGCAAGTGTTGTAAAACAGAAGAAGATGGAGAGCCAGGTGGCAGTAAACTCAGTAAGAATAATGCCACGTGCATTGTGGACAGGTCACTCCACAAGTGTCTCTGGATTGAAAACTGGGAAGAGATTTTAAGCCAGATAGATGAGCCCTAAAATTGTAAATGTTCCCAAAAGAAGATCAGGAGAAGGCCTGAAGGAAACCAGACTGACATGTGCAAGGGGAGGGGGGGTGAAGGCTGAATTGATGACTTGGGGGTGGGTGGGAATGAAGGGTGATGCAGATAGTAGCTGTCATGTGCTGCCAGAAGACCATGCACTGGAGGGGAGGGGGGACTGTTAAACTTGTGAAAGAGGTTGTTTTGCAGATCTCTCTGAATTTGATATGCTGTTGGCAAGTATTCGAAGCAGTCATAGATTTGGCAATCTTCTACTAGCAGATTTGAAATGTTCATTCCTCAAGAACTGCTGCATCATTAGGTTATGCAAAACAGGGTACAATTTTGTAAATATGCCATCTTGTACTGGTATGACATTTATTCTGTTATCCAAGAAATATGCCAAAGGGAGAGAGACCTTCAGATTTCAGCCAAATATTAACTTGTTTATTGAGTGCTGGTAAAATGTTGACTGCTGTTTGATCTTTTCACAAAGCGAGCACTCCTTGCTGTGGCTTTGGTGTTAGAGAGGAGCAGAGGGCATTTTGCAGCTGGATCCATGAAAAGAGTGTAGGTAGACACAGATTGCCCTGCCTGTAAAAGTTCCCTGAAGCCTATTTCCTGAGTCTGTTTCTCCCCTGTAAAGATTCATTCGATAAAAATTAGGGAAATGTGGCTTAATAAAGAGCAGTTGAGAATGGTGATTCCATTTTTGGCTGGTCTTATTTTTTTTGGCAATAAGTTATATTCAAAACTGATCTTACATTCCCCACCCCACCCCAATTGGCCACAGTCAACAAATTGAACAATTGAAGGATGAAAAAAAATCAGGTCAGTTTCCCAGGAGAATGAAGAGCTATTAAAATATAGCATAGATTATCTCTTTCTTGATTGTCACTGAATTCCATACAGAGCATCCATACTGAGCACTGCAAGTCCCAAAGAGGAGCACCAGAGAAACACAGGGAAATGCAGTATTCAACTTTGTGCAGTGTCATACTATAGTTTTACACATGTAGTCACTGCATGTCGGAAGCCGAGTTATCTTCCTGCTGAAAAGTGGCAAGTACGTTACCTTGAGGGCACTAATCACGAAAGGGGAACAACAGGCGTAGAGTTATTTCTGTTTATTCCCCCAAGCTAGAAGCCTGTGCTGTCAACACAAAGTTGGCAAGTGGGATGTGAGCTTTCACAAACACATGCATACACAGCTTTGCAGGGTTGAACACAATGGCTGCCTGCGATCTGTGGGCACGGTATATATGTGCAAGATAAATTTTTAAATTTACAGAATATTTTTATACAGATAGCTTGAACGGGTACTAAAACCTTAGATGATTAGTAGCAAGCATATCAGAGATCTCTTTTTATCAAAGCTGTAATGAGCATCAGTGGGGAAGTAATTTCTCTAAGCTATGTTTTGGTTCATGCAATGTGTTACTTCCATGCACTGTATTACTTATTTAGATTCATATTTTGCGATTTATCTTCAGAGCATGAACAGCAGTAGCTTTTATACAGTTTTTCGTTATCCCAAAGTGTTGGGTACTTGGTCTAGTCATTTAGATAAGTGAAAAAGTTATGTTTTTCCATTTAAAATCTGGGTGTAGTAATTAGAACGTCAGCTTTGCAAGTTAAAAAGCTTATTTCTATAAACTTCTCTATGTGAACCCACAGCCATTTCATTTCTGTTCTCAGGAAGTAAAATAAGATCCAGAAGTGACATTTTTCCATCATCAGAGTTTTGTCTTTGGATATATTTGTGATGATAGTTGAAGCTTTCAGCAGCACTTTAGAGGGAACAGCTGCATCTGTGTCTCCTGAAATCAATTTAAGGGCATTTTCACGATAGGCACAGAAAAGATTTTCCATTTAGGAATGTTATATGAATAGCATGGTCATATAGACATAACCTTTATTTTCCTTTTGAATTAAAATAGCAACCTGTGATATTAATGTGAATGTGAGTTACTCACATGGAGGGTTGTGTGGTTTATTTATGTTTACATTTTAGAACTCTACAGTTATGGCTAGAGCAGAAAACTTTCGGACAGTCGACTATCTATTGATCCATGGAACAGCAGATGGTAAGCAGAGTTAGACCTCATTGGTCATACAGAGAATGGGTCTACTGCCGTGTTTCCCCGAAAATAAGACCAGGTCTTATTTTATTTTATTTTTGGACTGAAAGACCCACCCACTAGGTCTTATTTTCAGGGGGGGTGTTATATTTTGCGGCCGCCCACCCGCTCCCTCCCACCACCTGCTTGCCTGCGGCCACAACAGCTTATAGGGCTTCCCGGGGCAGATGCACTTTTCAGCCGGACAGAGAAATGACAGAGACTGGAAGCTTCGTCTGCTGGCACTTTGAAACAGAACTATTCGCTCCATTTCAAAGTGCCCCATTTGCAAGCAGATGAAGCTTCCAGTCTCCCTCTGGGCAAAAAGTGTGTGGCGGAGACAGGCGGAGGCAAAGACATGGAGAGGGAGGCAGGCAATCCCGACACACTACCCACTCTGCCCCACCAGCTCTTGGCTTGCCCATAATCACGCCGGGATCACCTGCCTCCCCTCCCGTGCCTCTGCCTCTGCTTGCTGCCAGTCCTGTCGCACAAGCTTCCGCGAGCCTCCTGTGAGCCAGGCGGATGTGCAGCATATCCAGATTGCCTGAATCCCCGCCCCCTCAGCCTCAGATTCCATGGTCGGACTTTCCTGTGCCGCACGAAGGGGCCAGCAGGCTGGGGCTGCTGCTGGACACCTTCGGCCCGCACATGTTCACCATCTCTTGTGCTGTCCATGCCCATCCTCTCAGGCTTATTTTTTGTGGTACGGCTTATATTAGGCCCACTCCCCAAAAAAACAGGCTAGGGCAGTGATGGCGAACCTTTTAGAGACTGAGTGCCCAAACTGCAACCCAAAACCCACTTATGCATCGTCGAGTGCCAGCTGGGTGTGGCCCATTTGGTGGGTGTGGCCAGTTGGGTGGGCGTGGCTGCAGTGGTAATGGCAGACTGGGTGGGACTAAAAAGTTCAATCAAATAATTCCAACTTTGCAAGATCTTTTTTTTTCCTGCGAGAAGTTGAAATTTTTTTGTGCACATGGCGGCGGTGGCCTAAAGCAAAAAGGTTTTATAAAACCCAGCTGAAGGTCTAGGACTGGGGCGACGGCGTGCATGCCCACAGAGAGGGCTCTGAGTGCCACCTCTGGCAACCTTGCCATAGGTTCGCCACCACTGGGCTAGGGCTTATTTTCGGGGAAACATAATAGTAACAAAACAACCCCCCCCAAAAAAGCAACCACCTTCAGAACTGTTTTGCTCACGTCTTGGAAATCTCTAGTAAAACTCCGGGACGAGTTCTCCCTTCTTTTTTCCATCTAAGCAATAGTCTGCTTTTATTGTGACAGTTTGTCTGTTCTTATTTTCTAGATAATGTTCATTTTCAGCAAGCAGCCCAGATTTCAAAAGCTCTGGTTGATGCAGAGGTGGATTTCCAAGCAATGGTATGTGAAGAAATTAATCAGCAGCTTAGCATGCATGTTGTTTACATTCTCAGTGAAGAAGTAAATGTAGGTAGTCCTCAGCTTACACCTTTAATGGAGCCTGCCCCTTATAAGCCATGACAGTCCTAAAGCAAGTGATCCCGTGACAACCCTGATTTTATTACCTTTTTTGCAATGGAAGTTAAGTGATTCACACAGTCATTAAGCCAACATTGCGGTCGCTAAGTGAACCCACTGTTTATTATGGGGCATTTTTTCTGAAAACCAGAAATAAATGACACTTTTTGGCAAAAACGTCATAAATTGCAGTCACATAATCGCAGGATGCTGCAAATGACCATAAATGTGGACCCAGTTGTCAAGCATTCAAAATGCAGTCCTGTGACTGCAGTTGACCATTGCAACTTTGGAACCAGGTAATAAGTGGGGGGAGGGTCCATCTGACTTGGTCACTAAGCAACTGGTCATAAGTCAAGGACTATCTGTATAAGAGGAGAAGGTTTGTAAAAGGGGATGTACACATTGCAGATAGGACATAGTAGAAAATAGAATGCATGTGCATTCCTTCCTTTAAAGTGAAGAAGTTGGCTTCATTTGCTGAAAAGCTCCAATTATGTGCAGCAGCATCAGTAATATATTCTTGAGCATTTAGGGAGAAGACACAATCCACTGAGTAGATAGCAAAGGTTCCCCCCCCCTTTTTTTAAGCAGCAACGAATCAGTTTTATTGCTACTGAGAGGTACTAAGGTAAGGGTGGGGAACTTGAGAATATACGATGGATACATTCACCAAATAGAAACTTGCCCATCCTCAGACTGGGTTCAATAGTGAGCATGGCCAATGCATAAAATATCCATTTACCAGAAAGTAAGTCCCTCAAGACACTTGTAACTATCCCAGTAGAAACTGGGGGCTGGTGTATTCTTCTAAATAGCTACAGCCCTAGAAACTATAGCTACTTAATTTATTTTTCTTTAAAATGATCTTTCAAGAGAAACCAGGCAGAAGAGAGAGTTTGTTGAGCATTGTGGAATGTAGGGCACATTGGTGCCTGTGGATGCTGCATGGTCTGCCAGCACACAAAGGGCTTGCTGATGAGAGCAACTAAAACTGTTGCTATGGTTACGCAAACCCCATCTTCTCCCAAATGTTCTTACCTATCATTGAAAGTTGCAGATGTCAGGCGTCAAATAAGGATACATAGTGATTCTGCTAAGCAGATTTCTTTATTGATCCATGCCTATAGGCAGAATCTTGCCAAACTAAAGCAGTCTGCTATATGTGCAAGCCTATGCTCAAAGAACTATTGGGGTGTGTGTGTGTCTTCACCCTATTTCTCTCATCCAAAATATCTGAAATGAGTTCGCTGCTTCTCTGAAATCGCACCCCTCCCTCCTTGGAATCCAACTCACTATGTTCCAGTACACAAGAGATGAATAAACCCGTAAAAGAGGTTGAGATATATTTGGCCAGGCCTTCAATTAGATTCTGGTATAGTTGTGTTGATCTTATCTACACCACAGCAGTACTATCTACATTATTACCACAGGAGTGCTCTCAGGTCTTGTCCCAGTCCTAAGTGGGAATTAAACACTAACCCTAAGTCCAGCATCCACAGCATACCAACTCTCAGCTTTTCTACAAAGAATGTGTATAATCTCCCAAAATTCTTTCTGATCTAATCTAGGTTGACCAGATCTGGGCTGCCAAAAATTTGTAGCAAAGAAACACAGGAAAACTTTAGTAATTGGCTGCCATTCAGCAGATCTTAGCAAGTCTATGCTTGCCTCGAGGAGCCTTTTTATACTGCCCTGCCTCTGGCATAAATAGTGCATGGACCTGTTGAAGAGGGCAGCCTTGCCCACTTCTACCTTCCCTCATCCCAATAGGACACTTCAGTTCCCCAGCTCTAAATATTGGTGATTAGTTGTAGCTTACTTTTGCTCTGGATGCCTAAGCAGGAATTACATTTGGAGGATTCATATGGCCAAGACAAAGAGAAAACTAAAAGAGCTCTGTTCATAACTTATATAAGGCAAGAATGGATTTCCAGCACTGAGAAGCTTTCAGTCAGTTCTCAGGCAACATATCTTGTGGTATGTAGTTATCTGGAAGCAAAGCCCCTCTATCCACCTTCCCTTTCAGAAGGAGACAGGCAGAATGCAGTCTTTCCCTTTCATCTTTTTCCTACTCCACCCTCAAGTATTATCTTGTCTTCTCACCTTCTTAGTATGCATAAACATTAGTTGTTAATCAAGAGTCGTCATCATGATTATCATATGATAACCACCTGACTTCAATGGCACTTTTTATATGTGAAATTTACAAAATGTGAAATAATCCATAACTGAAGGAATCCTGTTAATTTTTACTGCAAATTGAAGTTGGAATTTACCATTTTTAGCCATCAAACAAACAAACAAAATCAACTTTCTTCAAATGTTTTCATTACAGTCTGGTTTCAGTGGTATAAAAGTACTGTTTCTGTTTATCCAGCATGCTGGATGTACGTTTTATCATCTCGAGTAATAACTTGTGTTATTTGCTCTAATACAAAGCATTTGTGTAGTGTTCCAGTTTTGTGATGGGCCATTTATAATTGATTTTTTTTGTTTTTCTTTTTTCAGTGGTATACAGATAAAGATCATGGAATTGGAGGACATGCCCACAGCCATATCTACCAACACATGAGTCATTTTATGAAACAGTGTTTTAAATTGTCATAATATTGGGAGTGCCTTATCTGTGTGAAGCTGTTCAATTTCTGAAGTCTTAAAAGCACTTTTCTAGTAAATTGTCCCATATTTCATTGGATGACACAGTGTGTTTAATTTGTGTGGACACTTGAATGAAGAAAACATTATTTTTTGTTCTTTCTGCAGTTACCTGCAGGGATCCATTGAACACAAACCAAAGAACTGCAGATCCCTATTGTTCCTGTAAGAGCTGCTCTAGTGTTTTTTTTCCTTAAGGACTATTTTGCATAATAGTGTTTTTTAAATGCAGGTTTCCTTGCAGTAAGCAACCATTGCCCTGGGTGCAGAAATCTTGCTTTAATTTTTTTTATATGGAACTTGTTCTTTTGAAAGAAGGCTTAATCCAGGTTCATCAACTGTTCCTTACAGGCTAGGAAAATATACTTGAATTTCTGCTCGAGTTCTCTCTGTATTAATTTTAGGTGAAAATTTAGCATTTCAATAAGTATCAGTTTTAGTTTTTAGTTTTTCGTTACCTAAACTTATGTGGCCGCTCTCTATAAATTTCTACCAAAATAAACAGTAGCTGATATAGGGAAATCAATCTGTGATGGGAGAGTTTTGCAATCAAACTTCTTGCTTAAACAGAGAGGAAAGACCCTGCCCTAGAAGCTTCTAACTTCTTTAAAGTCAAGATGGCAGTTTTATTGGAATGTGCCTCCAGATAGATGGAAAAGGAGAGGAGAGACCGGAAGATTAAAATGTTTTTTTCTGTCTGGAATATTTGGGGGAAAATTCCAGGAGACAGTCTAGAGCAGAGGTCCCCAACCTTTTGGGCATCAGGGACCGGTTCCGTGGAGAGAGGTTTTTCTGCAGACCAGAGGGGTGCGTGGTTTTGTGTGCTGCTTGCATCTCGCAGATGGGGCTTTGCTTGTTTGTGCGGACTGGCTGCTAGCATGCCATGGTCTATGATCCATGGACCGGGGGTTGGGGACCCCTGCTCTAGAACCAGCAAGTCAGACTACTTCCAGAACTACTTGATAATCACCTACCAATGAAAATACCAGCTACTTGAATTGTTCGCATTGGGCAATTGGGAGGCAGGGTACCAGGGCCAGCTCACCAAGGGCTTTCATGAATCTGTCCAAGTGAATGATGCCAGGTTTCAACCTTGAGAATGGCAGGATACTTGGAAAAAAGCAAAAGGTGTTTGGTTTGTGCATCTAGCGTTAAGCAAAGCGGAGGTGCGAGTAGCTACATCTGGGTGCCTCAGGGATTTTATTAAGGCTGTTGGCGCCCACAAGCAGCCAATTTTCTCCCTTCTGCTTTCTATATGCTTGCTATACCAGATGCTCTCACATTTCCCGTCTCCAACATATATCCAGTAGAGTGGAAATTGCTTTTCCTGTATGATTAGCCCAAACATAGGCAGCATTTCTGGTGATACTGCCTGCAGTGGGTTCCAGATTGGGTGAGAGTGAACATCTAATCTGCCAAATGCACATTTCTAAACAATCACTAGGAGAGACCCAGGGTTTCCACAGAATTGGGAATGGAGAGCAAGGTTAGATGCTATAGTATGAGAATTAGCACAGGAATTGGAACCAGATTGCCTACTTTCTGAGCCACTAGATATTTAGTCTCTGTATTAATCGTATCTCATTTGAATTAATATCAAATTTAAGACCTGTGGTACATGTTTGGTTCTCTGTATGATATAATTATATGTACCCATCATACACAGGAATCATGAAGACAGCAATAATCTGGTTCCTCTGTTATGGTGAGTAATATAATTTGTGAGAATGGGATGCAAAACATAGTTTCAGAACTTTTCTATGCATGAGATTTATATTGGATGAATGTAATTTGTTAGCACAATCTTCTAAAAGTTTTATTAAAGGATTATTAAAATAGATTGCCTTGCAAAAGTCGGTATTTTAACTGTAATGCAATAAAATAATTTTCTACTACCAAGGACTAAAACATGTGATGAAGTCTTTATTTGTTAGTCTCAGCTACAGGTGTTGCAACAGTTTAGAGTGCAATCCATTGTTATTGTTGCTCCTAAACTTTGGGAACTTCTCTGGCCCACACTTTTTACATTTTCATAATAGGCATCATCATAGTGTTTCAGTTTAATTGATCATGATTTGTATGTTACTTTAATTTACTTTTAATTATGATTTTTATTAATTATGCTTCCCTCTCTTTTTGAGAGTTGAAGATCATTTGGAGGGCATCCAGGTTGGGAAAAGCGGAATTAATAGGATTGTACTTTGAGTCTCTTTAACGAGTGGAAAATTTTAATTTAATGAATATTAGCAGCTTTTCATAATTGCAACAGTTCATATTAGTATCATGTAACAAAATTTGTTGAGTATGTTATAGTCAGTAAGTCAGTGTCAAATCTTAGTTTTTCTGGCATGGTGAGTTGTCAGTGACATTAGGTGTGAATTCAAAGTAGACAAGGGAAGGGAGAGGAGAGCTGTGTGGAGAACAAAAATCATTTTGTGATACATGTCATAAAGATTTTAGATTCAGCAGGGAAAGTAAATGTATTCTGATTTCTTCAAAGTGAAAGTTGTGCAGGAAGCTTGTTAAATAAAGCAGATATAAAGTGTCATAATCCGCATGTCTCTGCACCAGGAAGCAGTCCTACATTGTTACTTTTTGAATACCTCCTGCTAGCTCTGTTTAAAATCCACAGATGCCTGAATTTTAAAGTAAAAACAGGCAATCACTCATGAAGCCCATCAAATGCATATGTAATTTGCTTTTGCATAAATGGAATTGTAGACTTGCAGTGAAAAAAAGAAGACTGGATTTAGTTCTACCAAGAATAACACCACCTAATACATATGTAAAGAATTAGTCCTAATGGGTTCACATTGGCTTTTTTTCAAGTGTCTGCATAGGTGGGTCTACAGTTCTACATAATTGTAAAATGTGTAGAACAGGAGGGACAATCTGCATCCCGAGAGCCACATATGTCCCTTAAAGACTGCTCTGATCATGATTGCTGAACCCTGGCAGCCTAGTTTCTTGCCATTTTGTGTGGGGTTCAAATAGGAACTCAAAGACATTTAACACCCCCATTCCTCCTAACACCTGATTTACACTTGTCTGCAACTGCATGTAGCATCGACACATAACTAGGCTGAGAAGAGGGTTGATGGATAAGCGTAGGTTGCAGATGGTTGCAGACAGGTAACCATGGGCATACCTCCCAATCTCAGCTAAGCATTGTGTGGAGATGCAAGTCCTGCATGCTGGTTGGTTGATTCAACTTCCTCAAGAGGTGGGAGGAAGGCAAGGCACATTCAAATGACATTAACATTTATAGAAGTGCTAATAAAACAGCTATGCAACCATCTCGGAATGATAAGTACATACATGGGATAACGGAGAAGTCTAACCCTAGCTTTACTCTTTCCTTATCCCTCCCTGTTAAGGGTTGCTCATCCCTAATTTAGATATAATATACACAGACCTTACATTTTTTAAAAAAAAATTCCTGGAGTGGGTTGCAAAAGAAAATAAAAAATATACTAAGGTGTAATTTCATATCAGTTCAAATGTATAGAATTCATCAGTCTAGTAATGATTAATGCTACTCCGTAGCAAACAAACTCTCCAGCTTGAACTCAAATTCTGGTGGCTTCATAGATATATCCAGTGGTGGGATTCAGTCAGTTTGCATCATTTCGGCAGAACCAGTAGCTAATTTTTTGTTGCCCAGGCCCAGAATGGACTTCCGGAAGCAGCACCCATACAGAGAACCAGTTGTTCACATATTTGAATCCCAACACTGGATATATCCAAATAGCTTTGTTGGCAACAATATGTAAGTGGTTTGCCATTGTCTCCTCAATGTTTTTTTTTTAATGTCTTGGTAGCCTCCAATCCAATGACTCCTCCAGTCTAACCTTGATTAGCTTTTTGAGATTAGCTAAAGTCTGATAGATGCTGTTAAAGCATTGTATATTGATTTAGACATGAAATAGCACAACAAATCTCTTAGGGTTATGGCAGGGTTAATAATGAACTTTAATATTTGGATCCTGATCCAGAGAACTGCAGGATCTAAAGTTTGCATGTTTACTATAGGAGAGGCCTGAGACCAGGACTTGCTAGCAACAAATCACTGCTGCAGTGGTCACAGGAGAGTGCTGATTAGCTGTGCATGTTGGATTAAATCCTTGTATAAAATCTTATTTGTATTTGTGGAAAAGGTTAATGACAATGTATTTTGCTTGCATCATAAGCAATAAACATAGGCATGTTCAATATAAACGGGAAGAACAGTTAGGATAAATATTTATTTCTGGATAACATTTCTTGAGTCATGAAAAACAATACTCTATTCACACGTACACTTAAAACTTTTTAATAAATTACATCCAAAAAATTAAGCAGTTTGACCAAGAAATGGGAAATTAAAAGTAAATATACTACTGCCAGTTGCATTTTACTCTCTTACTGTGATTTGAAAATGTTGGGATTGATACTCGCACAAAAACAAGCTAACTGTTTTAAAAAAGAGCCCTCCAAAATACTGAACAGAAATACTGCAGAATATAATTCAGTCCATGAATTTTTAGTGTCCAGAAAAGCTGAGTTGATTGTTCTGCATATCAGCATTTTTTAAAAAAAATAAATATCAGCGGTCAGTTTCTATTCATGGACTACTCTGCATTGCATGGCTATTAAAAGACTCACTTGGAATGTTACAAGGGATCATCCAGTACACAATGACAAAGTATTTTAATCTTATTAGAGTCATACTTTTATCTAAATTTATCCATACATTTTATTCAGTGCAGTTTTTTTTCTTTGAATTTATCATTTGCATACAAGAATGTGAAGAATTTAGACAACACTGAGAAAATATTGGGCATCAAAAATAGCTTCAGAAGCAATGCTTTTCATTATGTAAATCTAATTTAGCCTACTTTTGGCACAAAAGCAGCTGGTGTGATACTGTACAAAGCACAAGGCATATGGAATTGGGTAGCCTGGACTCTTACTCTACTATCGTTGAAGAAAGAGTAGCCTGTGCAGGTGGATGAGGCCCATTTCTCAGAGCAGTCACTCCCAAGCTCCTGCAGTTGAGCAGGTTGCTGTGAATCTGACACAAATGGCTCTTAAAGCTACAACTTTCTTGCAAAAGGCAAGAATACATTCTCTTCTAGCTGACGATAGGAGAGAACATGTCTATGGCAAGGCCTTGGCTCCTTAATCTTGGTTCTCCATCCGCAACATGGAATTAACACCACATACTCCCCACTTGAACAGGCAGAGAAAATCTGAAGCTGGTGGATGCATTTGACTACAATTGTAGGAGATGTTTTATACCAGGGGTAAGGAACTATGGCCCCTTTATAACTTGTGGACTTCAACTCCCAGAATTCCTGAACCAGCCATGCTCAGGAATTCTGGGAGTTGAAGTCCACAACTCATAAAGGTCCTGTAGTTCCTCACCCCTGTTCTACAGGAAAGGCCAGAATCTAGTTGCTGCTGGTGGTCTCCATTAGGTGGATCTAGCGGGGTGAGAGGTTCTACAGAAGAACAAAGCCTTCCACACACAAACTGTTTAAAAGGTATGCTAAAAGGTGAAGCCATTTCCAAATTGTAAAAAGAACCGTACCTTTTTTTTCTGTCCTGGAAAATCCCTATTCTTTGGTCCTATGTTCCTGTCAACATGTACTGTATTTACTTTGAAATTCGTGATCCTTTGGAAAAAAACAGGCACAAATGCTTCATCTAAAGAGTCCCATTTTTTTCTTGCACAGACCTAACTTCCAGTGTATGGCACCCACTCAAAACATTTCAATGGAGAAGTCAGTTCGACAATTGCAACCTTTCCAGGTCCCTGACTAGCAAACAAGAATCAGGGATGATTCTTATCACTGATTCTGCCCCCTTATTCTCTTCTAGCTATCCAAGCCCTGCTGCTTGCAGCTGTTACTATACCTGCCAGCAAAACTCGGCTGAGGATTCTTCCCATATTAGGGGCAACTTGGAACTTGAAAAAGCCTGAATGTTGAAATCCTATAAATATATTTTCCTGATTCTTGAAACCACTGGTGAGCTTGTAAGATCTGGTTAATTGTTTGTTAATGTCCCCCCCCCAAAAGCTAAAAACATATAAAAATAAATTTAAAATGTTTGATATTGCCCTTTTATTTTACTCACAACGCATTCATTCTCACAAGTGCTTGGAGCATTTTTTTTTCCCCCTCAAGCTGCCTTCACACAAGGGAACCATTCTCTTCAACAGATTGGCCAACCAGGCTAAACTAAAAAAAAAATCCAGTCCTGAATCCTTTTTCACGAATATGCAACCACAGGCTGCTTATGCAGATGCCAAACATGAGCAACCATTGGGTTTTTCTATGAGGGAGAATCATTATGGTGAGATTGCCCTAAGGAAGTTGTACTCAGGCAGCCTACTAAAACTAGGATGGCTTTATAGCAACCTGCTTGAGGGACGGACCCTCTTTGAAGTTTTTTTTCTGGGATGAAAATATGTAATTTGGCTATTCATAAAATCCAAGACAATAATAACATTATATGGCTTCTACAGAAAGAGTGTGGATTCCAAATACATGAAACTATTAAGAAAGACTAAACATACGTTTGTGCAGAACGGAGATCTGATCAGTAACAGCCTTGTCCCTAAATGTCAACACTTTCATTTCAGTGGGATTCTGACTTCAAACTTAATTAACAATGGGAAATAAATGAAATTACAATCAAATCACACCTTGGTCCCACTGGTATCAAAAAAGAAAAAAAAGTGCATGCTTCAACCATTAACCTGAAATCAATAGGCCTTAAAATTTTAACTATAGATGGATTGTGCCTGGAAGCATGCACTTGAGGAAAAGCGAGAAGCAATTGCCCTATTGATTACTCCGGGTCATTTTTACTGATCATTTCTGTCAAGGATTATAATCCAGAAAGTTAGAAAAAAAGTATTATTTATCTCCACAATGCAGCTGTTGGACCTACCACTGCAACATTTAGTACAGTACAGTAAGATACAATAGTAACAGCTTGCATTCACAACAAATATTGTACGGATATTGCACATCGATGGATGTGGCTTTTTTTTCAAACAAGATGAGAGAATGTTAACTATATTCTATATATCTTTATATATTATATTGTTTTATTTTTCCAGTTATATATAAATTTAAATATTAAATATCCAGTATTAAATCAAGGAAATTGCACAAATATAGGTCTCATCCTGTAAATCACACACATACATACAATCGTACACTCACACATACAAGCCATGATTTTAAACTGGGGGGGGTAACTCATTAGAATGTTGAGTTTAAAGGATCAAAGCAATCCTTATTGAAAAATAGCTCTAAAAATGAAATTTTCTTTGTTATGTTAGGTTTCTGAAACAATTGGTCCCAAATTATACAATTCTTCCATTATAGGAATATGGATTCAATATTTACTCAGATGAATAAAGACTATTTCCAGTTGTTTTTTGTTTTGTTTTGTTTTGTTTTCTTCTAGTATGGAAAAGCTATGAAAATAAGTCACATAGGCAAAGTAGGAAAATAGGTCCAATTCTACAGAGAGTAGTTGGAATGGAAACACTGGTTCACATTTCCAAAGGGTTTCAATTGGGGAGCCCCCAGCAAGGTTTCATTGGCTACCTCCATTTTCTGCATTGCTTCAGCCAGAACCGAAGAGCAGACAATGAACTGAAGCACATACTGCACGACTTACATTATACCAGTGCTACTGTGAGATGATGCACAAGATGTACAAGGGGGACAATCAAATCTGGAACATTAATGATTCCAGCACTCCTGCATTTGTCTTGCTTTTTTTAAAACAAACACACTGAAGAGCAAGTTACAGACAAGTCTCACGATCCACACCTTTCCCTGAGTCAGCTTTCTTCTCTTGTCGGCCTTCAGTGCTAGTTGGGGAAGAAGAGAGAAAGAAATAAGTTGTGCAGTTGTGTTTCCACAATGCATCACTTTGGGGACTGAGTAAATGAAGCAGCTCTCTGTTCCCCCCTCCTCCTGCCCCCATGCTATCAGCCTACTGTACGCTCTCATGCTACACTGATCAGTCTGGGACACAAGAACAGAAAGGGGTCTGCTGTTTGTGGATTATGATTACAAAGAAAACTGTCAACATCACAGATAAATCAGGAAGGAGGCCACAGAGATATTTAAAAAAAGCTGACATATACCGTAAATCTGCATGCACAAAGACAAAAAAAAAGATACAGTACATTGCATGGGGGTAAACAGTAATGAAAATGTCTCTTGCAAATAACAACTGACAAGGTATTTTAATTGCAGAAACAAGAGAATGTCATCCAATTTATTTGCCATATTTATTATTATTGTTGGAGTGTTCTTTTTTATTATCATGACCATTGACAGAAAGATTGGATCAAAAGTCTCAATCCATCAATAAGTACATGTGCAATAATGCTCTTTCTTTTAGTAATGTTATTTGATTGCAACATCAAGAAAAAAATCATACTGTTGGGGGGGGAATGAGAAAAAATAGATGTGCAATATTTACAACACAACATAATAGAAAGTTCTACTTGAAAGTTTATTTATTCTATATTTGCACAATAAATTGCATAATTCAAGCCTACTGTTAGGATATGGAATGTAGTAGCTGGAACAGTAAAGTGTACAATAGGCCAGAACACACAGTTATAGTTGATTAGTTCGCGAGTGCTGACTCATGCATGAGGCAATCTACACTACGATTGGTTGCTGTAAGTATAAAGAGGAAGTTTCCCTTTTTTCCCTCCTTTTTTCTTCTCTGTGTTTTGCATACTGTTTAGTTTACTTCATGATGTTCTTGTCTTCCTGACTATCTTATGTTCTTTCTTTCTGGATGATGACAAAGATTGCTGTAAATTTGAATGTTAAATATATTTTTATATATAAAAGACTACAAGTTTGTGTTAGTGTCTCCAACTTCATCTGGACAGCTGCCACACAATTCCATGACACCTACTCTATCATTTGCTTCTATACATCAAGAAATGTACAATACGCGAAGGGTGGAAAAAGGCTTACTAAATCAGACGTTTTCAATGACTAACACTTAGTATTGTATATCAGGTGCCACGATGATTGCTGCACAATATGTTTTTATGTCCAATGTTGATTGTTTTAATAAAAGAATTTTATATAAAAAAAAAGAAAAAAAGAAATGTACAATATCATTTTCTGGTGTTCATGCATTTATTGATGCCCTGCTGAAAAGCATTTATTCTGCACAGCTCTTCCAGGCATAAAGATGAAATGTTGGTCCCCATCTCCTCTCATATCTTCTTTAATCAGAATTTTTTCAACACCTTCCCAGATACATTTGTTCCCCTGTTGTTTTGTCTTTCCTTTTGTTTTGAAGAATGATTTCAGCATTTTTCCAGTAGTTAATCAATCTGCAAAACTACCCGGTATATAACTATATCTTAACATTTCTTCAATTAGATCAGCGGTTCTTAACCTGTGGGTCGCGACCCCATTTGGGGTCGAACGACCATTTCACGGGGGTCGCCAAGCACCGCAGTCCACCATTTTTTTTTCGGTCGGCCATTTTTTTCCCTATTGCGATGCGGGGCGTCGCGCTGCGCATGCGCGATGCGGGCCGGGGTCGAGCCCCGGAAAAGGTTGAGAACCGCTGAATTAGATCATCCACTGCTGCAACTTTATCAGTTGTCAACATTCTCACAACATAGAAGACTACTTTTTCCTTATTTTTTTTCTTGGATTCTAATGCTTTTAGTATTTGTTTCAATTGCACTGTTCCACATATTATTATCATTTGCATAGAAATCTCTAAAACATTTATTCCAGCATTGTCTCCTTTTAGTGTAATTACAAATCTTTTTATCATTTTTAATTCCATTCATTCTGCTGGATGTCCTTTTCATTGCAGTTTCTCAAAAGTTTTCTATTTCCATCAAAGTTGGACTTCCTTTGTTTTTTTTTTCCTCTTTACCATCACTTGCTTTCTTTGCTACTGTTTTTCTCTCTATAGACACTGTCTAATATATTTCACTCATCCTTAGTTTTAGAGGTAATCGTTCTCTTATGTTCACTTTTTCTCATCCATGGCAACATTTCCCCCTTCAACTACTTTTATGCTAACCATTCTATACACTTCAGTAACACTCTGTAATATAATTCTGTTCACTTTGTACTAAGTATCTTCGATATCCTTTTCCTTACATCCACATTCCATTCATTTTGTTGTGATATTGATCTATCTAATATGTCCCATGTTTAAAATATTTCATCATCATTTTATGCTTCACTAATTATCTCAAAATTTCATTATAAACAATTAAATTATCTGTTTATATGTATTTTCATCCTTTTGCTGCGTGGATGCATGAATAGACTAAAGCTTAAACCACATACTCAAAACAGATCTTTTTCTATGCAGATGCTTGCAAACCAGTCATCATTCTTATTCTATTCATATTCAAATGGTGCAATAATTTTTTTCTGCATTACCTTGCCTTGGCTCCAACCATCCATTTATGTCACTTAACAGAATACTTCTTCTCCCCGGCTTCCGGTTTTAGCCGAGGGATTGCAGGGCTCTGTACCCTACGGCTGATTTTTTTTCTGTTAGGGGAACTTAAATGGGCCTAAAGTCACCCATAGAGGCAACAAAGAAGGAGGGGAGCCCTGCCGACTGCAGAGAGATGGCGGTCGGTCCGGTCATTCAGGAAAAACCCTCCAGAAACCAGCAGAAGAAAGACTAGCTTCACTCCAGAGTGTAGCCCAAGCTACAAGCAGCTGAAGCCAAAAAGCACTAATTTAAGCTTGATCATAAACAACGTGTTTGGAACTGGGTAATAATATTGATTCTCTCTCTTCTACTTGATAATTGATTTCCTGGGGGGGAAAAACCAAGAAGCAAAAATCCTCCGAAAGTGAGAAGGAGAAGGACCCTTGCCCCACTCTCCCACAGAAGAAAGCGGCAAATTAAACTTTTATGGGGGACAGAAATATATTGAAATGAAATGAATATAAGATTTAAATCTGGATAAGTTTGAAATTGGTGGAATTTATTAAGACTTTCTTTTCAAAAGATTACTGATGAAAACAGAAAAAAGTAATTGCTTGCTTTGAAAACTGAAAAACGAGCTGGTGCTGATATTTCGTGGTGGATGAAGATATACAACTGAAGTTCCTCTAATACAAGAATTGGCAGAAAGCCCAGAAAAAGATAACTTGTTTTTGTGACCTTCAATGTCTTAACTAAACAGAGAATAGCTGTAACAAAGAAAAGAAAACAGTTTGGGCTACCTACAAGGCAAGAACTATAAACCTTAGAAAAAAATGACCTTCCTGGATTATAAATACTTATTGAACTGTGACTCTAAAGCTGTTTGCAGAAAAAGGAAAACTTTGGTTTTTGGTCATCATGGAACATCAGAGATCTGCAGAAAGAACATATCAAGAAAAAAACAAATACTTTCCAGGAGGAAATGTATGCTATGTTGCAACTAATTCAAATGACAATGATTTCAAACCACGAGGAAATTAAAAACAATATAAATAAATACAATTTCAATTTAACCTTATAACCAAAAAACCTCTCAGAAAATAAAAATAAAGAGTGATCAGATAAAACAGACAACTTAATATAAACCAGAGGAAAGAGATTTAAAGATGGAACCCAACAATGGAAGGAATTATGATTTAACCCAGGTGGAGAAAAACTTGTAGGAAATATCAGACATGGAAAAGATAACCTACAGTTTAAGATTGCAAAATATGTCTGAGGACAAGAAAAAAGATTTGACAAAGTGAATTATACAGCTGTCAGGAGAGACAAAAAATGATAAGAGAAATTAACAGAGACAAAAAAAACTGGAGAGACAAAAAAATGATAAGAGAAATTAACAGAGAAAGAAAGAAAACGATTTTCAATTAATACCATCTTAGTGGATTTGTCTCTTGTATTTATAACAACATCTACAAGATGACGGGAAGACTTTTTGGTCCAGCAGAGCATACAGATTAGGAAAGAAGTTTGCCCCCCCAAAAAGGCTAAAGTTAGAATTAAGAAATTAGATGATGGGATTTATCAGATGGAATATCTAAAAATTAAACACTTGCTTGAATATGGTTAAAAAATAGGAAAATTCTGGATATAAATGTATTTTAGTTTAAGAGGGATGGGCCCCTCAAGTACATAGTATTTTTTATGATATGAGAAATATAAAAATATAAGGATGGTTTATATGAGGGAATTTTTTTAGATACTCAAGTGTAATTGATCTTGAGAAAATCTCAATTAATAAAAATGTTCTGAATAGATTTAAAAGATTAGATGATTGGATTATTAGATGGAATACTTAAAGATTAAACATTTGTTTGAATATGGTTAAAAAGTATAGAAAATGTTTGGATATAAATGTATCTTAGCTTAAGAGGGACATGTTTCTCAAGTAGTATACTATTTCCTTTTTTCTTCTCTTTTTATTTTTTGTTGTTTTTTTAAGATATGAGAAATGTAAAATTGTTGGGATAGCTTGTATAAGGAAAAAGACTTAAATACTTAAGAGTAATTAACTCTGAGAAAATCTTAACTTTTAAGAATGTGTTGAACATTGTGGGGGAAACAAATATAAATAAGAACTTTGAAAACAGGATCTATGAAGAGGTAATTTAAGATGATCAATTAGAAAAGAAGATTTATATTGACATGGTTGTTAAATACTAGAAAAAAATTTATATTCAATTGTTATCTATCAAAATACTAAGAAATGTACTAATTCAAGGTTGGTAAAAGAATTTTATTGGAAGAAAAGAAAATCAAAGAAAGCTACTATGTGGATTATGGAATTATAGAAATTAATTGTTAGGGTTAGAGTTAGGGTTAGATATAAACCCAGACAACACACTGTTTACCAAATATTAAGATGACTATGTTAAAAAATCAATTAAATATATTTTAAAAAAAGAATACTTCTTCTCCTCCTCCAACATCCATTGCATAATTTCCACCAAATGAGAACTCAGGTCAGTCCATTACCATCATTCCCTGGCACATAATATGCAGCTACCACAATCCTAAACATTTATACAACTTAATAACCTAGATGATACCGATCCATACTTACTGATATAGTTTATCCCTTTTATTCTTTATTAAACTACAGCTTCATTTTTGTGCCTATATTCATCAACTCCAGTCTCCTAGATCAGGCCACCTTTATTCAATCTGCTCCATTTTATTCCCATTTTCCACTTTTTTTTATTCATATCTATTATTTTTTATTTCATTACATTCATTAATTGTCTTTATCATTTGGTATTAGATCGTACACGGTTAGCATTAGAAGGGCCCCTAAATATTGACTTCTACTGCCTATCATGATTTTGATCATCTGAAGCTTTCACACAATGCATTTTCATAAGATGAGACTGTTTGGATTGTTACCAGTCTTTGCTGTACTTGTGCCACAAATATTGTTTCCTTCTAACAATAAGGGCAGTAATTAGGCAGATTTTGGTCCGTATATTACTGGCACATCCAAGGCCCAGTTTCACCTTATCTAGGAATTAGATAATGTCTTGTAATCCAACATACAGTCTAACAACCAGGCCCTTCCAGAATCTAACAAGAGAAGGTGGGCTATTCACAGCACTCTACTACAGAACGACCTCTACTATAGAAAGGAACGGTTGCTGGAATTGGGTATGTCTAGTTTAAAGAAGAGAAGGATGAGGGGGGACATGATAGCAGTGTTCCAATATCTCAGGGGCTGCCACAAAGAAGAGGGAGTCAAGCTATTTTCCAAGGCACCTGAAGGCAGTACAAGAATCAATGGGTGGAAACTAATCAAGGAGAGAAGCAACCTAGAACTAAGGAGAAACTTCCTGACAGTGAGAACAATTAACCAGTGGAACAGCCTGCCTCCAGAAGCGGTGAATGTGCCAACACTGGAAGTTTTTAAGAAGAAACTGGACAGCCTTTTGTCAGAAATGGTATAGGGTTTCCTGCCTGAGCAGGGGGTTGGACTAGATGACCTCCAAGGTCTCGTCCAACTTTATCATCATCATCATCATTATTATTATTGTTGTTGTTGTTGTTATTGTTCTTGTTGTTATTATTATTATTACTCTTTTAGAAAGACTTGCTGTTCTGTTATTCTTCGGTTATCCTTGGTATACAATCCAACTTTCCCATTTCCTGTCAGCACAGGCTCTTCTCTTATTGCTGAAGTTTACAGAGTAACAGAATTGAAAGGGACCTTGGAGGTCACCTAGTCCAACCTCCTGTTCAAGCAGAAAACCCTATACCATTTGAGATAAATTACTGTCCAATCTCTTCAGTGTTGGAGCACCCACAATTTCTGGAGGCAAGTTGTTACACTGATTAATTGTTCCAACTGTCAGGAAATTTCTCCTAAGCTATTAAAAACCAGTATGCACCCACTTAGAATAGGAAGACATTTGAGAGCTAATTGTTGCTTAATTAGGTGCCAAGCTATCCAAGGGATCATTAAAATGTTACCCTAACTCATATATTCAAAAGCCAGGAAAATGGCAGGATGGTAGAGTAGTTTGAATTGTTCCTCCCACCTTGGCAAAGCAGGATGATGACAGTCTCCATCGAGGATCAAAATGACACAAAAGTTAGTTAGTGTGATTCTATCTTTTATCCAAGGTGGTCTTGGACCACAACCACCCACCCAGAGTCCGGATGGACATCTGTTGGGGATTGGGGATTATTTTTCAGTCTATTTTCCAGAGAGTTGCAGCGAGCCACGTTGACATTAAAACATTGGATGGGAGATGAATATTGTTTTGGGATTACTTTATATAGAGAAGCAACCTAGAACTAAGGAGAAACTTCCTGACTGTTAGAACAATTAACCAGTGGGACAACCTGCCTCCAGAAGCTGTGAATGCTCCAACACTGGAAGTTTTTAAGGAGAGACTGGACAGCCATTTGTCTGAAATGGTATAGGGTTTCCTGCCTGAGCAGAGGGTTGGAGTAGATGACCTCCAAGGTCCCTACCACCACCACCACCACCACTATCATCATCATCATCATCATCATTATGAATGGTGGTGGTGAAGGGAGGGAATGAAAGCAGTATGGCTCCCAGAGCTGCCTACTTCTCTTCCCATCTTTAATTTTGGAAAAAAGAAACACGACTGCCCAAATACATCCTTCCCTTTATTTAAAAAACAAAACAAAACAGCAGCGACCATGCTGACTGCAGGAAGAGGCTGACTCTGGTCTGCAATTATGCTGTTGCAGCATCTCACCCTATGGAATGAATGAATTAATCTCAACCATGGACAGATTGTCTTGTTTATGCTGCTGACGGAGAGGGAGACCATGGCAAAAGCAGCATGCCATTTTGGGGTGACAAAATACCAAGACCCAAGCTGACATCTTTCATTCCTGCTACTTTACTAAAGTTAAGGAATGTGGCTAAAAGCAGTATCTCCTCCAAGTTGCATGTGTTATAGTAGAACGAAGCTGGGTGCATCTGCACAGTTTTCCAAATGTGCTTTTCGTATCATTTTGAAATGTATTTTGTCCCCCCAAAATTTACACATAGTATGTTTGTAAAAATTTCAAAAGATACCAGACAGTAACGATCAAGACAAAGATTTGGGGAAAGGATCTTACCTTTGGGAAATCCGCTTCTAGAGATTAGGAAGGGGAGCTTATGGTAGGAATGTGATAATGGAACAATCAAGTAGAAAATCATGTTAATTCAGAATGAATAGTAACTGAGGGAACAGTAATTAAACAAGATTGCACTCAACTCAACACTCTACACAGAGATTATTACACAAATAAACCTGCCTTTTTTTTCCAGAGGCCCAGCAGCCTTGGAAGATGGAAAAGGTGAGAGAGGGCCACTTAGCCCACACCCTCCATATTCTGATCTCTCAGAAGTAAACTACTTGAAGTCATCTTCCTGTGGGAAGGACCCTTTTCAATTGTTACTTATATGCATATTACATTTTCATTTCTAATATTTTATTCAGACAGGAAAATCTGCCTTTTTTTTTTTAGCTCTTTTCTACCTGTCATTTCTACCCTCTGGAACACAGTGTAATTTTTTTTTAAGTGCCATTATTTGTCTCCCTTCGCTCCCCTCTCTCCTGCTTTCCTCTGTGTTGTAGCCATTAGATTATAGACCTGAAGGCAGAAACTATTTGATGCTTTTGTTTTTTTTAAAAAACGTCATCTGTAAAGCCCTTCCCTAGCAGGTTACACCAGAAAATAGATCATTTATGGTTGATATGAGAATCAGCTTATATCCGCCAGAATCCCTGTAGCACCCAGTGATTCAGCTCAGACAGGAGAGGCTGAGCAGACCCATCATAAGAAATAAGGCAAGAAGTTCTATGGCATTATTAGCCCAAGTCTCTGATGTTAGTTTTAAGAGTTTACTAAGGCTATCAAATGCCTGCTGCTGTACTATAATTATATTGAAAGAAACAAGCTCTTTTTGTGAGACAAGAACATCAGGAAAGAAGAAAGGGCAGAATGGAGAATGCATCTGAGAAGTGTGCTAAGCCTTCTGTTGTGTAGTTTTAAAAAGAAAGAGGTCCACCGACGAGAGATTGCTTATATCCAACCTCTAGTATGATAATTTCCATATGGAGGACTCTGTCTGTGCCAAGGGATTGTACTGATCCTCAAGGTGATTCTAGTTACCTTGACGATTTACGCTAGTCCAAACAAACTAGCACGATCCATGTGTGTGGCACAGCAGCTGTATTGTTCAGAGATGTCTATGCCAGGGAGCCTACATGTGATCTTCAATATGATTGCTTCTGAAAAGATCCCTGTTGTCAATCCAGGGAGCTCCAGTGTAAATAACCACTTGGCCTCAACAGAGAGGGGAAATGGGGTGGAAATATTTGCCTGAGCTTCTTCTAGCTCAGTGTTTCTCAACCTTGACAATTTTAAGGCATGTGGACTTCAACTCCCAGAATTCCACAGCCAGCAATGCTGGCTGTGGAATTCTGGGAGTTGAAGTCCACATGCCTTAAAATTGTCAAGGTTGAGAAACACTGTTCTAGCTTATAGTATTCTGGAGGAAAGCAAGGTTATCCAATACGATCCCTGAACAGAGGCACTTTTTCAAGGGGGCAAAGATGCATTACAATATTTTGTTATAGGCTCAATTTCTATATTCTAGAAATTCTCTTGGAGTGCTCACAGTTTTGGGGAAGAAAGGAACAAATCCCAAGTTATACATACCAAGGTCTGTAAAAAATTTTTTACTGAAACTAACTGTGGGCAACTATTAATATCAAGATGTTGCCAAACTAGAATTTGCAGGATCCCTTGTCACTGGCCATCTTGACTAAGGTTGCTTGAAGATGTTGGTCAGCAATGTCTGAAAGGCCACAAGGTGACCACCGCTATTATAGAAGCTGCATGTTGGTGCAATAGCTTAGTGCGTACATATCTAGGCTGCACTTTTATAGATCTTCCTTCAGATGACTTTATATTATTATTCATACTTTGGAGTTTCCCCCCCCCCAAATCAATTGAATGCATTCACAATCACATTATGTAAATCTAAGTAATAAATTTGCTGAGCAAAGCAAATACTTAACCCTCCGCTAGCATAAATTATGAAATAATCTGTTCAGCTCAATACGCTGATTCAGTTAACCAACCCCACTTTAAAAAATGTATAAAAATATTTAAAAACCTTTTAGTAGGAAAGCTGGACTCCTTGTCCTTGGCATTTTCTGATGATATCAACAGTGTCTTCCATACAGCTGTTTTTGCCATCTCATCAGAAATATTTATTACAGATGGGTCATCTCTGGAATAAAATCGACACTCTCAGAGTTACAATCAAACTGCTGAATGTTATCATTTAGAAGTGTTTCAAGCGAGAAGAAGTGTGTTAATCTGTTTAAGGTATTCATTCAAATTACCTGCTGGAACTGTGTGAAACTTTAAGTGGGCAATTTATTTCGAAGGAGGTTCAGCCAAAGCACTCTTCAAGTTGAAACTTTCAATCAACTGAATTGAATTATCTGCCTTCCAATCAGTTTGGAGTGATTCAGTTGCAAACTGAAGTTGTAATGGATTTCCTGACTGAGTTAAGAAAGTGGCAACAGCATTCAATGATTATTTCTCACCCTATTGGTGCCACCTTCATTCAAGCACCTATTTTCCTGGTTAACATGAGGGCTCAGGAAAAGGTGGTTTCTTTCAGGAGTCCCCAACAGTAATGTATGCATACTCACATCACCTCTGAATTTCCTTTCCCACTTCAGATTTGAGTGGCTGTGCACCATTAGGAAGAGCTACCCCTCAATGACAAAGGATCTGCTTTTTGCATGGCAAAAGCCCCAGCTAGATCCCTGGCATCTCAGAGGCTTCTGGCTGAGAGCCACGCAGAGCCACTATGGGCAATAAAGAAGTAGAAAGAGGCCAGCTCTGGAATTAAGACAGTTTCCTTATTGGGCTAGAAATGATCCAGCCTTACCTTATATAGACCAATAGGCAGGCAGGCCCTTTTAAAGGTTTAGCTCAGCGGTTCTCAACCTGTGGGTCGCGACCCCTTTGGGGGTCGCACGAGCCTTTCACAAGGGTCGCTTAAGACCATCGGAAAACACATATTTCCAATGGTCTTAGGCAGGGCTTGTCAGCCGCCTTCTCTCCCTCCCCCTCTCTGCTCCACCTCACTTGTTTGTGGAAAATATGCTGCTTGGCGGCAGTCTGCACGAACTCTACCAAATGTGCCCTGCAGGGGGCGCATGAAGAGCACAGGCACAGAGCAAGACCCCGCTCTCCCCAGAGACTCATTGTGTAGCAACCAGATTGACTTCTTCTCGTGCACGCAGGTCAGCGAAGGGGAGGCCGAGAGAGGGAGGGAAGGAGAAAGGGACTCCTCCCCCCCAAGCTTCAAAACACGATCGGCTTCCTTCTAGCTTTGCTAGAAAATGTACCTTGCTAATTTAGTAGAAGCACAAATCAGCTGTAGCCCGGTGCTGATCCTGGAGCTTCTTCTAACTTAGCGAAACTGAGCAAGTGAGCTGGGCGGACCTCTCTGCCTGTGCACAGGCAGGTTTGCCGGCAGCAAAGCCCCCAGCCATGCTGGCAGCCTATCCCCCTCCCCTTATCCCTTCCTGGGCACGGAGGGGGGGAGGAAGGAAGGGACGAAGAGGGAAGGAAGGAAGGGACAAAGAGGGAAGGAAGGAAGAAAGGAAGGAAGGAAGGAAGGAAGGAAGGAAGGAAGGAAGGAAGGAAGGGACAAGGGGAGAGAGGGAGGGAAGGAGGAAGAGACTAAGAAGGAGGTGAAGGAAAGGAAGGAAGGAAGGAAGGAAGGAAGGGACAATGGGAAAGAGGGAGGGAAGGAGGAAGAGACTAAGGGAGGGGAAGGAAAGGAAGGAAAGAAGGAAGAAAGGGACAATAGGAGAGGGAGGGAAGGAGGAAGAGATTAAGAAGGAGGTGAAGGAAAGGAAAGAAAGGGACAATGGGAAAGAAGGAGGGAAGGAGGAAGACACTAAAAAGGAGGTGAAGGAAAGAAGGAAGGGACAATGGGAGAGAGGGAGAGAAGGAGGAAGAGACTAAGAAGGAGGTGAAGGAAAGAAGGAAGGAAGGGACAAGGGGAGGGAAGGAAGACAGGCACCCACCCCATCCCAGAGACCCACAGGCACTCTGCAACCTGAGTGATCAGCTGGCCACGCCCCCTGGCCATTGAGCACGTGACCCTGGACACTGTAAATATCATAAGTATGAATCAATTGTCAAGCAACCGAATGTAAATCACATGACCCTGGGGATGCTGCAACAATCATAAGTGTGAAAAATGATCATAATTCGCTTTTTCAGTGCCCGTTGTAACTTCTAACAGTCACTAAGCAAATTGTTGTAAGTTGAGGACTACCTATACTTTCCCATTTTTTCCTCTCTTTTTTTGGTTAAGTTTTTGATACCCCCCGGCCAGCTGGATGGGGGGTTGGGGGTCACCACAACATGAGGAACTGTATTAAAGATCACAGCATTAGGAAGGTTGAGAACCACTGGTTTAGCTCCAAATAAGAACCAAACCAGTAATGAGTTGGGAGACATATAATCAATGTCTACTTTTTAATTTTCCAGCAGTGTTATCCTCATCATAATCAAAGGAGATGCAAAGGTTTTCTTCTAGTAGGGAATGAAGGCTGTGGGTTTTTTTCAATAGAAATCACAGAATTTGGTTTGAATCCTGCTAGATCAGTGGTTCTCAACCTTTTTCAGGTTGAGACCCCACTTGCGCTGCCCATGCGCGCCGCGACCCCGACCTGGGCACGCACGCACACATGCGCAACAGGCCAATCCGCGCATGCGCAGGGCGCATGCGACAAAAAAAAACAAAAAAAAAATAAAAAAAAAACAAAATGGTGGACCGTGACGGGCCGATCCGCACATGCATGGTGCGCATGCGACGGCCCAATCTGCGCATGCATGGCACGCGTGCGACGGCCCGATCCGCGCATGTGCGGGGCACGCGCGATGAAAAAAAATTTAAAAAAATAAAAAAAAAATTAAAAAACAAAATGGCGCACGATAAAAAAAAATAAAAAAAAATAAAAAAAATAAATAAACAAAATGGCGGACCGCGATGGGCCGATCTGCGCATGTGCGGTGCGCATGTGACGGCCCGATCCGTGCATGCGCGGGGCGTGTGCGATGAAAAAAATAAAAAAAATAAAAAAAACAAAAAGGCGGACCACGATGGCCCGATCCGCGCATGCACAGGGCGTGCGTGACGGCCCAATCCACGCATGCGCGGGGCATGCGCGACGGAAAAAAAAATAAAAAATAAAAAAAATAAAAAAAACAAAATGGCGGACCATGGCGGGCCGATCCGCGCATGTGCGGCGCGTGCGATGGCCCGATTCGCGCATGCGCGGGGCACGCACGACAAAAAAAAATAATAAAAAATAAATAAATAAAACAAAATGGCGGACCGCGACAGGTCGATCCGTGCATGCGCAACGCATGCGCAATGACCCAATCTGCGCATGCGCGGGGCACGCGCTACAAAAAAAAATAAAAAATAAAAATAAAAAAAACAAAATGGCGGACCGCGGTGTCTGGCGACCCCCGCGAAACGGTCGTTCGACCCCAAATGGGGTCGCGACCCATAGGTTGAGAACCGCTGTGCTAGATAAAGAGGGAAAATATTTTTTATGGCTTTAATAGGGGTTTAACTGGAAAAATGGGATGGGGAAAATAGTTAAATACATTCATTCTCAATCCAATTATGAAATAACGGCATTGCATCTCTTTGGGTTCTAAAGCACCAAAAGAAGCCAAGATTCAGTTCCTCACTGACAGGGAACACAATTAGTTCTGAGTAATTTACCTGCAGTGTCCTTCAAGTGGCAACTGGACTGTTCCTTCCTCTTCCATTGCTAACATACTTTGTTCCTCCTAAGACAAAAGAAGTTGACCAACAAATTATTGCTACCATATTGCAATTTTCAGATCAAATCCCTTTCCCTTAAAAAGAGCATAATTTCTTCACTTCTTTTTCATCCAAATGCTTTTTTTAAAAAAAAAACAAATGTTCTGAGAAAATCAAATGTCGTTTCAGTGATATTTCTCATTCATAAATCCTCTTAGAAATTGTAAGTGCCAGAAGTTAGGCATTTGCTCTCCCCTGCCAATTTTGGTGTACAAATCAGGATTAGAAAGTGAGGAAGGAAAATAAAAATTATGAAATGAGAGAGGGAGGGGGAGGGAGGGAGGGAGAGAGATGAGAGAAGATGATAGATAGATAGATAGATAGATAGATAGATAGATAGATAGATAGATAGATAGATAGACAGACAGACAGACAGACAGATGATAGATATAGACAGACAGATGATATAGAGAGATAGATATAGATAGAAGATACTGTAGATATTTGCAGTACTTCTCTCTTGTTTTGTGTATAATTTCCATTCATTTCAATAGAATAGCACAATTTCATTTTGGGAACATTCTGTATCTCCTTTCATTTCATGATATTATTCTTCTCCTCTGTCAAGCAATTCAGCTCAGCCAAACAATACTGATTCCCTTGCCCTGGTTTTGCCCATTGGCGGAAAGCTTAAACCAATTATGGAGTCCTGGGTGCTTGGTTGTTTTCTTGCAGACATTTCATTATCAAATTAAGTAACATCATCAGTCTGCAAGCAAGAAAACCACCAAGCGCAGAGAGTACCAACGACTCTACAATTCAACCTTAAAACTCAGTCATGTGACATTAGTCTTATACTCTTAAGTGAAGAGAGGGCAACAGGTAACCCTAATAGCAATTGCACTGAAATAAAATTTGTACCTTTGCTAGATGTTTCCATTCAAAGAACAGATTTTTTGATAATTTTTAGGCTTTTTTTCTCAATCTGCTGGACAAGTAGCCAGTAGAGGTATTATTAGCTCAAGGGTCTTAATTGATAAAAGAAATTCTACAGTGATACTCTGTTTGTCAACTATTATTCCCCATGATTTGGAAATGTTACTTCTCTAGATGCAACCTAAAATTGCACTTGCCTTTAAAAAGAACAAGTTTATTTATAAACATAGAACTGTGGGGAAAGGCAACACTAGAAACTGGCATTTAAATGTGGTCAAGGTATAAAAATGGCCATATAGATTCGTAACAACAAATCTATTTTTACTCCATGTTCTAAGTACACCTTTCCAAGTAATGGTGACCTGAATATTGTGTGGGCAGAGGGAGAATTTGGAACAAAAAAATGGAACAAATACATTTAAATGACTACATCAACATAAACAATACAAGTTAGTAAGTGTCCCACTTACATCAATGGGAATTAAATAAAACTAACCGCTAACCCATTATGATGAGGAACTGTTGAGATAACAGGATTTCCTCTGTTTTGGATGCATGTGTGCATCAAATTTAATTTCAATTAGGAATATCACATTAATCCATGACAAAATAAGTGACTGAGAATAAATATTGTTTCCCACCTTGATGCTTAATGGTTACTATTAATGGAAATTTAATGTTATATTGAAGATCAAGCCACAAAATGAAAATCTTGATCCAGTCAAATCAGACTTTTAAAAACATCTTGTCAACTTCGTTTCTATCTGTATGGAGAACAGATTTCTATTTTTAAAGCCAGCATAATGGTGTCTTTCCAATTAAATTCCAGAGGCTCCATGTCAAAATTTTTATTTCTAGTTAATTTTGTCATTTCTGAGCTTCACAGCTTCCCAGGATTTTGACAGCTGAACAGGTTTAATAATAGCCTCAAATATTTAGTAATGCCATAACATGTAAAAATAGGGGCTCAAAAAATATAGCAATTGAAAAGAAAAAAATGCTTATTTCTATTTTGCTTTCTGCCACCATTCATATTTCTAAAAAGAAAGTGCAACATAGAAAGCAAATCAAACCAAAAAGAATGTGTCTCTGTTCAAGCCAAAGAAATATCTTGTCTACATTTGACACTTCTCATTGTAAGAGACAGAACATATCACTTCAGCCGGACACGGGTATATGATTCAATTATTTCTCTAAAGAAAAGTTGGGTAAAAGAAATCTAAGAGCAGGCAAATACATATTGATAAATCTTTGTATTCCTTTTCCAAGCTGCAGAAATCTGGATAAGCATTAGATGGCAGCAAAGAGTTGGAACAATTGAAGAGTCATAGGGATTTTTGCAGCCAAAAAACTCATGCCGACTTTCCAATTTCTTATGCACAAACCTGCACTATTTCAGAGAATTACTGAGCATAGACATTGATATCTTAATGATTCCTAGAAATAACTTAAGTTTGGGTGGATTGTATCTGTACTTATTTCATTCAGTACTTCATATTTAAACCAGAGCTTTGGCTACTCCACATGGAAATATACTTCCTATTTGCATGAAAAATGTACCAAGAGGTTCTATCAACCAAACCAAAAGTCTTGGGGTCATACTTATGTAAAAAATGACACACAAATCCCCTCTTAGTGAACTGGCCACCTTTATCTGCACCGTTGTGTGTTAGATTTGCTGCTTCAAAATAGAATTTTAATAAGCTTAGTCAATAATACTGTAGAAGGAACAAAGAGACAAAGACAGAAAAGATATTGTAAGCATACCTCTTTTTCAGCATCTTCAAGTTTTTTTTTCTTGCTCTCAGGCATCAAATCATCCAGCCAGCTTAACTCACGTTTGGTGAAAAAGAAGTCCATGAGTTTTCTGACAAACACCAATGCCAAGACCTAATCCAAATATTTATACTATGGTAAGATTATTGACAGGCACAGATGACACATTTATTCTTAGAAGGAGAAAGTCAAAGTCTACAGTTCTAAAATTGTTTTGCAAAATTCCCTCAAGCATCACCAGTAATTTACTGCTATAAGCATGCAAGTAATTTATCTGAGTTACAGTATAGATCAGTGACGGCGAACCTTTTAGAGGCCAAGTGCCCAAACTGCAACCCAAAACCCACTTATGTATCTCCGGGTGCCGGATGGGCATAGCCCACTGGGTGGGCGTGGCTACGATGGTCATGGCAGACTGTGGGCGTGGCCAGGGTGGGCGTGGCCAGCTCAATGTTGCTCCTGGGAAGGGATACCTGTGGCGGCTGGGCAGGGTTGGAGGAGATCCAGGGGGTCTCTGATGGGTGGGGCAGTGGGCAGGAGGGCGTCTTGCTTTAGCTGATGGCTTGCGGGGGAGGGACAGCTACACCCCCTCCCAAATGCTGCCCTCTCACAAAAGCAGGATGAAAACTCCAAAAAGCGACAAGGAAAAAAAGTTAAAACAGAAGAGTGTCTCGCGATGGTTTTCTTCCCCACTTCCTTCTAGCTGCAGTTTAAATATGTAAAGACCACAAAAGAAAAAACTTGGCTTTCTCTCGTTTTAATTCAGAAGTCAGGAACCGGAGGATTGGGGGGGTTGTTTGTTTCAAAGGAAGGGAAAGAGAGGGGCTGGGAGAGCATGGCAGGCAAATGGCGATGGCACAAGGCTTCTGGCTATGCAAGGGGGCGTTGGGGGTGCGTTCTCTTTAAAAGAGCAAAACGAGGCAAAAAATAAAAATCCTCCACTCACTCCACCTCCCAAAAACACAATAATAGAGCTTTCAATGATACAAACAGCCCTTGGAGGCAATCTGGGTGGGCTCACTGCCCCCCAACACTTGCCAGAGCCTCTTAATCATAGAACATTGGGCAGGGGGGGTCCCTCCTCTTGAGTCAGTGTGTGTGTCTTCCAACCCAGCCTTGGCCTGCAGGGCAGGTGGCATTTCCTAGGACCACCTCCCCTTGGATCCCCAGCATCCTGCTCTCCCCCCTCCCTGGATTGCCATCTGTCAGAAATGATGCTTCAGTGGTGTGTATGTGTGGGGGGCAGCTGGACTAGAAAAATCAGAGGTCTCCAACCTTTTGGGCACCAGGGCCTGGTTCCACGGAGAGAGGTTTTTCTGTGGACCAGAGGGTGTGTGGTTTTGTGTGCTGCCTGCATCCCAAGGATGGGGCTTTGCTTGTTTGCGCAGACTGGTTGCTGGCATGTTGCGGCCTGGTAACAGTCCATGGACCAGGGGTTGGACACCCCAGATTAGATGACCGTCCAACTCTGTTATTCTAATTCCCCCCATGCCCGTCCAATGCCCAGCAGCTGCTGCCAAGGTGGCTCATCTCCTTCCTTTGGGGAGAAAGGTAGCCAGCATGCCCTGGGGACTGAGGGGAATTGGGGGGCACAGGGGGAGGCTTCTGAGCCCCACAGCTCTTCCAAGGGGGGAGGAGGAGAGTGGGGGGGCTGTACTGGGATCGGAGCTCCTCATGCCCTCTGCTGTCCACCTGCGCTCTTCCACTGCAGATGCTGCAGTTCCACTTGCCTGGCATGGCAGGGGCACACTCACTCATAGGAACGCACAATGCCTCACTTGCCATGCCGTGCCGTGCCATGCTGGGGCTGGGCTAGGTGCAGAGCCTCCTTGCCGCTTCTTCCCCACAGACATCGGGAGAGCCCAGGGCAGCTGCCACCATCCGGCACTCTCCAGCTGTTGCCGGCCAGCTGGGTATGCTGAGCTCAGTCCTCAGGCAGATGAGGCCAAAGGGGAGCGAGAGCCACAGCTGCCCAGCTCCTCCACCTGAGGACGCATGGGGGAGAGGTGCCACCTGGCTCAGTAAGCCGCGGTCCACCTGCAGAAGGAGGGCTGGCCAGGGACAGGCTGGTGGCAGGGGCAGCGCTGCCCATGGGGGGAATCTGACCATCCCCAACCTGGACGGGGGGAGATGCCGAGGGAGCCCAAAGGGAGACAGGCATGGTGTTTGGGGGTAGCCACTCCCCCCTCCTCTCCCTCCCGCAGAAGGGCTGGCTGGCTTTGGTGTCACCTGGGCAGGCCTGGCCGCGTATCTGCCCAGCGGTGCTGGCAGGCCTGTCCTTCCTTCCTTCCTTCCTTCTCCCCCTCCTTCCTCCCTCCCCCTCTCTCTCTCTCGCTTTCTCCAAAGTCCAAACTCACGTGTCCTCCTTCCCCCGCTAGCCTTCTGGAAAGCGCAAAGTGTCCTACTTGTCTTCTCCAAACTCATGCCCACCCTCGCTTCCAAAAGCCATCTACTCACTCACTTGCTCTCTCATTGCACTCCCGCCAAAACCTGCTCCTTTTATAGGTTCCCGTCTCCCCGCCCAGTTCTCGCAGCTGTTCCTGCGAGAGTGCTGCGGGATTCGGTTTCCCTGCCTTCTCCAGTTCCCACTAGTCAAGCACATGTGGAGAGGGGGGGAGCATCCCTCTGGCGTGCGTGCCAACAGAAAGGGCTCTGCATGCCATAGGTTTGCCACCACGGTTATAGGATGAAGTTGGTATGATATTTAAGAGAAATGTTATCCTTTCACTATGGAAAAAAAGTCAGTAATAATCACGTCCATGCTTAAAACGACTTCTGTCCCTTAAAGACAACATTGAATCTTATATGAATATAGAAATATTGGATTCATACCATCATTGGAAATACAATGGCAGCTTTGGAAACTTTAATAACCCATAGTAACACAAGACAGCTCAGCTGGATTACTGTGAAGAGATGGACTTTTCGAAGGGGAACATGCCTTAGGTAGATGAAGTCTGGCTGGTGTTTGGCAGGCATCCAGAACAACTTGATTCTGTCAAAAAGCTAACAAAGGACAAACTAATTGTTTATATTTTGGGAAAGACATTACTTTAGAGATGTTCAAATGAAATGTTTGGAGAACAAGGCAACTACTGTAACAAAGGCTTGTCCATTGTCTGCCATTGCTTATGAATTTGCATGATTTCCCCATCTCTGTGATTCTTGATTCCTGAATTAATCTTAGTTTTGTCTCTAATTCAGAAACTTTTTTAGAAGTACTAGTATATCTGAGAATGTCTTTACCAGAGTAAAATTGAAATAATTCAGAAATAATTTACCTGTGATCTGCATTTAAATTCCATTCTTTCAATACACACCTGAATTTTTAAATGACAAATAAAACCTACATAAAACAGCCCTCCTGCAAACCATTTCCTCCCAGATGTGTTAAAATTAAGCTACCATCATTCTTCATCTAACAAGGCCTTTGACTCTTCACTGCAGATAATGGAAAGTTCAAATCCAATATATCCAAAGGGCCCTAAATTGTGGAAAACAGTTGAAATCCATGAGTACAAACAAGTGTAGCAAAATAATCAGTGGTGGGATTCAGCCAGTTCGCACCAGTTTGGGAGAACCGATAGCTAATTTTTTGTTGCCTGGGCCCAGAATGGACTTCGGGAAGTGGCATCCACACAGAGAACTGGTTGTTCACATATTTGAATCCCACCACTGAAAATAATTTGGCGGCAGCCATTCCAGCCACTACCGGAACTCAGGGATGGCGTAGAGAAATTTTTTTTTCTCACTGACTGTTGAAGATTGACTTATTTGCCTGAGGGAGAGGAAATGGCCATTTTCAAGGTTGCCTACCCCTGAGCTATTGTGTCTCTAAGTTTCCCAAGCAGGAAACACATGGTGAAAAGGGATGGGAAAGGAAACAGGATCATAGGCCCAGTAATATGTCAGATGCAAGCTATAATTCTGGCAGTCTAGAGATATGAGTTTTGCTACCAATGCTGAAGTTTAATCGCCTCTTTTTATGTAGGTTGCGCTTTTTTCACATTTGTGTCCAATTTAATAATGCATAGCAAGCAATAATAACTTGGTTGTGTTGACCATGGCAACAAAAGAGACAGGAACATAAATATTTCACATCCTCCACTTTACCTGAATTCCTTTGAGAGAAGAGGCACCCATGTAAAGAAATACACCATAAAGTACTGGCATGGGAATAAACTGCAAAGAGTAGAAGGAAAATGTATATCGTCTCAGTAAATTGGTAGTGACAGGAGGCATGAAAAAATGAAGAACCTGGGCAATTTATTTATTTATACTGTACTTTTCTATCAAGATCTCACAGAAGAGCAGACAAAAGGTGACACTGTCTATCTTTATAGATGATATTTCATTGCTGTATGAAATAGGGTTCGTATGCTGAACTATATTGTATTGGGTTTTGGCTTAAGTTAGTGCATGAAATTGTGGATTACTATTTGTGACTTTAGCAGGTCACCATAACTTGCTCAATAAACCACAGTTAAAATACTATGTGAGCCCAGCCACTGGAGTTGGGCTTATAAATGTAAATACATACATACATACATTACATAAAATGTTTTTCCAAAATGTTTGGCTTCATCTTGCTTCAAATTCAGCTTTATTCACAAAAGGAAAAAAATTCTCTTGAAATTCTATCATGCCCAGCAGGGTCTTTCAATTCAAATAGAATAGATTTTTTAAAATGAGCTGCTGGTCAGATGTTAGAAGAGAAAAAAAAGAGCTTATCTTAACAATCCTCTGAATTTGGCCATATCTTTTGTGAATGTATTAAATGAAATGCCAATGTATTACATTGTTATTGAAATGTTAAAGATTCTATATGGCACTGGGAACTTGAGTTACCATTACTAGAATTATTCAAATTATTACTGAATGGGTATTACTCATATTGAATTAGTATTATAAAGATATGATAATATCTTTCTAGTCAAATATTTAATCTATGAAGCTCAAGTTTATCTGGATGGACAGCAGTTTTCCAGCTATCTTTCTAATACTTTGCAACCTAAAATCCTTTGTTTAAAATGGAAATGCCCAGCATTTGAACCCATGGACTTCCAGATCCAAAACATATGCTTTATTGTGAAATGGGCAAAAAAGTGCATCACAAAAGTATCATTTGTTTGTTTTAAAATAAGAACCCATGTGTTCCAAACTGACATCAGATGTACGTAAAGTGCAATTCACTTTTAGTTTGATTTTATGAAGTGTATACTTACTTTAAGCACTCTGGTTAAAAAAACTGAGCAGCCCATAAGGATAAATATCATGAGCCCAGTGACCCGTTGCTCGCGAATGCCAAGAAATTTGGGCTGCTCTCCTGGAGCTGAACATTCAGATTCCAACTTTAAGCTGTTCACGTGAGAGATGGACAGGACAGTGGCAGCCACAAACCAAGGCAGGCCCATGATCGAACACACGCCAAGCATGAGGGCCACCATCAGCAAGTCCAAGTGATAGCCACAGCCTTTCTGTTAAAACAGAGGAGACAATGGACCAAGCTAGAAGGATAGGAGGCAACATCTACTTAGATAGTATATGAACCAACAGTTGCACTGAATAAATGTTTATATGCCAGTAAGCGAAAAGTACATGAAATTGTATTAAAGTTTCTCCTATTTTTTTCCTCTTATAGTATATCAACTTTTCTCAATCTAATATCTTCTATCCAAGATGGGATTCTGAGAGCTATAGTCCAATACATCTGGAAGGCATCGGATGGGAAAGATTCATAATCATACATAAGAACAGATGTATCTGCAGTTCCTTCTATATATTATTTGTCCAGGTGAGAAACCACAGCCCAATGCTTGATAGATTGTACTATTTCAAGGATGTTATTTTATTCCCATTTCTCCTAATCTAATAACTTTAGATTAAAACCTTCAACTCTCTAGATCAGGGCTTTTCAACCTTTTCACCCATTGTACCACTTTTAGGATATGGCAACATCTGAGTACCACCAGTCACCTAGCAAGGTGTCAAAAACTTGATGACCCCCCCCAAAAAGGAAAAAAGTGATAAAGTACAGGTAGTCCTCGACTTACAACAGTTCGCTTAGTGACTGTTCGAAGTTACAATGGCACTGAAAAAAGTGCCCCTCAAGCCACAGCTGAGCAAGACAGTGCCTGGCGGCACTCTTCCTCCTGTCCAAGGTTTCCATTGTTGTGAGCATTTCTGTCGAGGATTGGCAGTGGGAGTGGGGTGGGGGGTGTTTGGTTTTTATTCCCCCCATCTGTTGGGTGGTTGCAGCAGGTTTTGGTCACTTCACATGACCTTGTGACCGTCATAAATATGAATCAGTTGCCAAGCATCTGAATGTAAATCACAAGACCCTGGAGATGCTGCAACATTCCAGCTGATCGGCGCTTCTTCTGGGCTCAGCAGAAGTGTCAGGATCAGTGCTGCTTTTCAGCTGATTGGTGCTTCTTCAGGGCTCAGCAGAAGCACCAGAATCAGCGCCGAGCTTCAGCTGGAGCCTGGCACTGATCCTGGCACTTCCGATGAGCCCTGACAGCCCCGAAGAAGCACCAATCAGCTGGAAAGCGGCACTGATCCTGGCGCTTCCACTGAGCCCTGACAGCCCTGCATCTCCAGCCATCTCTCGCTCAGGCTTCTGCAGTGCTGCCACCGGTTCAGCTCATTCCCCTCCCCCGCTACCACTTTTCTAGGATGGTCGCATACCACCTGCCAGGTGCCAATGTACCACAGGTGGTACCCGTACCACTGGTTGAAAAGCCCTGCTCTAGATGCTAGCCAAGTTAGGCTATTGATGACAGAAATTATAACCCAAATGATCCAGGAGACATTAATTTTGATAAGATTGTTTTACAGGATCACTGCTATTTATTTCTTCATATTCTGGTCTATAATGCAATTCAGAAAAATGTCAGAGTCCACTAAGTGTGTTGGAACTAATTTTAAATTACATCTTCATACCTGATGTATAGAACTTTTGCATAAATGCTGCACCAGATAATATTTATGGAATAGCATCTATGCTGGAGCAGGTTTGCCTACTCATGCTAACAAAAAAAACATCACCATTTCTGACATGCATTAACCCTCTTTTGCATCAATAAATATATTCTTCTCTCTACTGATAATCTGTAGTGAAAGATACAAAATACTTGTTTTTAAATGCTATCAAGTAGATAATTTACATTTAAAAATATGCAGAAAGCCTGGAATTATAAAGTAAAAGGTTAAAGTAACTTCAGTGGAGTTACTTTCCTACCTTTAGCTTATGTTCTTTTCTGTTTATAATAACAGCTGTAATTTGTTGGTCCATAAATATCAGAATGGTACAAAGAAGAGCTGGAATTAGAGCAGCTAGGACAGTCCACCAAGGATTGGGACCCAAGGGTGAGACAAACCAGCCACGGTCATCCCTGGTAGGCTGAAAGAATTCAAGCACACTTCAGACGGTTGAAATTTATTAAATCAAAGCATCATTTGCCCTGTAAAAAAAGGGCAAAATGTGCTATAGGTTATAAAAACAAATTTTTTTACATTAGGTTCAGACCATTATAATAGCACTGTAATGGTTCAGGATTTTTTAAAAAAATAATCCCTGCAAATTTCAAATGGGCACAGTGCTTGTTCTTAAAATATAAAAAAGTGTTAAGGCAGGGGTCCCCACCCCTGGTCCGTGGGCCACGGCATGCCAGCAACTGGTCCGCACACACAAACGAAGCCCCATCTGTGGGATGCAGGCAGCACACAAAACCAGGCCCCCTCCAGTCCACAGAAAAACCTCTCTCCACGGAACCAGTCCCTGGTGCCCTAAAGATTGGGGACCTCTGTGTTAAGGAACATATTTAAAAAATCTATACAGGATTCTGCTGTTAATATTGCAAGGTCTTTAGGGATTTAACATGGATACCAGAGCAAAGCAAGGGAGTCCTTACTAAGCTTAGTTAAGTAAAGCAAAGCAATGCAACCTGAGCTTCATTTATTCTTTGAATTTATTCTTAAATTCCTCCATTGAAAATGTGCTATACAAACTTCATATTCCTGATTCTACAATCAAGTCCGGCATGAAATAGCTATAAGATGCATCAGTTATAACAAATGCCAGATTTTTGTGAGGTCTAGCATAACTTGATAAGCAATTACCTTAAAAACATTTGGAACCTGAAGTTTTGGTGATGGGATGCCAAGGAAATAGTCAACTATCACCATAGATAAGATGGTGAGAAAGACGGCAAAGTCACTTATCACAGACCGTACCTGTAAATATTAAGCCAATCATCACTAAGAATGCAAAGAGTTTTCATAGATGAGCAGGAAGAAAAAGCAATACCAGGAGGGTTGTTACAGATTTTAACAACCTTACAGAGTAAGTGCTTCAAACTATCTGTGACCACAGCACCTTTGTTGTTCTTTAAAGTCTTCTTTGTGAACCTAAAAAATGTGCAGCTGCTTTGACAATTCCTCAACACAGACAAGCGTCTCACACACACACACACACACACACACACACACAGAGAGAGAGAGAGAGAGAGAGAGAGAGAGAGAGAGAGAGAGAGAGAGAGAGAGAGAGAGAGAGAGAGAGAGAGAGAGAGAGAGAGAGAGAGAGAGAGAGAGAGAGAGAGAGAGAGAGAGAGAGAGAGATTATTTGTCTGGAGGCAGCAGTTTGGGAAGGCTGGCTAAAGACCCTTTGAAATACTTGAAGATTGAATTGTGAGAAAGCAGCAGGAGTAAATTTGGTATAATGCCGGCTACAAAGCAATCCGTAACTCTACAAGCCATAAAAAAGTTAGCACTAAACCACAGGATGCAGAAGCATTTAAGTTTTGGCTTCAGGTACTGATATGCCTTAAAGCTGCCTTGTTGAATTAAGAGATGTTATCCCTAAGGAGGACCTGACACTTAAAGCATGCTACATACAGGTACCCCTTGAACTTATGACGGACTCTCCAGGCATACTTGCAACCAATAACATAATTCTAATGACCGCTGCCCCATGCGGTTATGTAACTGCACTTTGGGTACTCAGCAACTGCCCTGCATTTACAGCCGTTTGCAACATCCCACATTCACACATGACCGTGTTTTACATTTTTGCCAAAAACTGACATTTACTTTTCATTTCAGCAAAACCTGTTCATAGCGAACAACTGATTTGTCTAATGACCACAGCATTGGATCAATAACAGTAAAGCTGGGTGATTCGCATGACTGTAGGACATTGCTATATGTACATTTAAATTTTAAAATTCCTGCATTTGATTTATTTATTTTGCCAAAAGTTAATCCCTGCCCAGTTTGGGGGGGGGGAGGTTAAAACATACTTTCTCTCCTCCCGATTGCTATTCTCAGATATCAATGCCCCAACGGTATTAAACTTCTTTAAAATGCTGCCCTGCCTTGTGGAACCAAGATGATACTAATCACAATTGAGTTAGAGGTAACTGTATCCGGCATCATGTGCTTGCAATATTTCTTTCATGATTGGATTACAAAAAATTAAATTACCTTGGTTGGGAAATACCGACTAGTCTTGAACTGCTTCAGTGTGGATGACAGTATGACTGTAGAAAAGAATAAGATGACTGACCAGAAGAGGACATCTGGAACATAAGGCCCATGATCGAGACAGGCTTCTCCAACGAACATCCCTTTCCAGTTATTACATTCCTGGCAGAGAAAGCAAAGGCGTTGTTTCTGTTTGCTAACTGAGGCATGCTGATGTGGGGGACTATAGCCCCTTTGTGACTTGTGGACTTCAACTCCCAGAGTTCCTGGGCCAGCTATGCTGGCTCAGGAATTCTGGGAGTTGAAGTCCAAAAGTCATAAAAGGGCCATAGTTCCTAACCCGTTATAAAGAAACCAAAGACGGGACTTTACACTCCATGATCTTTCACTGTCAGAGTCTAAAACCTAACATTGAAGGCTATTGTAGACACATATATATTATGTACAGAAACTCTAATCTAGGAGTCTAGAACTGGCTCTGGACTTATATTGATAGTGCAATTGGTAGCAGGTTAATTCTGCTGCTAAAGAAGTTAGGAAAAATATTATGCCTTTTTATCCCTGCTGTCTGGAAATACTGGAGGAACATACATAATCATCAGTGCACTGATGATGTTACCTAGTTTGGTAAGGAAATGTCTGCAAGGAAAACACTAAACTCAGAGAACACCAAGGACCCCACAGATTAAATACCATCATTTTCCCTTGCTAATTCCAACTTGCAAGCACTGAAAGGGATTGTTTTTCACCCTTCACAGTATTGAGCCCAGAAGAAAAGGTGACTGCAATGGCAGATGCTACGTGAGGTCCCGTGTCCTCTTCAAATTTGCTGGTGCTTTCCCAGTAATTCTGAACCAACAGCTTGGACTAGCTTAAGCACTTGCTTCCTGGAATCCTAAAGCTGAATTTAACAGCCGGGAAATTAGAAGCATCATTATATCTTTCCTTATTAGCTTTCTCTTTGTTTCTCTCTTCTTTGGCCCTTATATTCTGGCTCAATTAAAGCACATACAAAACTAGTCAAGATGTTAAATCAGCTTCAGCTGGTTATTTCAAAACAACTAATCTGGCTCAAAACCATAATAGATTAACTATGGTTTAATGTAACTGTGGGAGATAGTGAGGAACAAAGAGAGGTTCAGACCTGATTGATATCATGTTTCATACCAGCCAGTGACTGTAGTCACATGAGGAATGTTACTGGAAGGTTCTGAGATCTATTCTAACCTGGCACTTCCCCTCAATTTGTTAGCAATCATTATTTTACATTTTTGGTAGCAATGTTTTTGTTCATTTTGTTTTGCTAAGGCAGGTCTTAGAAGAAATTATCTAAGTTTTAATAACTAACTTAAGGCAGGAAAAATTGGATAAAGTGCACATTTAAAAATCTCAAAACTCAAAAATCAGTGTCAAGTAACTGGCTTGTAAAGACAACTTATGTGATGGAAAACATCAGATTACTATATAAACGTTTAAATAATTTCTGGTAGTTTTTACTAGATAGGTCTTTCTGTTGCCACAAGGGGGCGATAGACTCCACACAACCACATGATGATCAAACTTGTCTGCTGAAATATTGGAATGCTCCTTCGAAAAGGTACTGTTATAATATATACATTGTAAATCTTAGAAAATAATATGTAATAAACAGTATTAATTGCCATTTATCTCTCCAAATAATACAAAGTAAAAATGAAAAAAGAAAGAAAGAAAGAAAGAAAAGGTACACATTCCCAATCTTTTCATGGTGCATTTCCTCTCCTTCTATGTGCAGAAACATTTTGTACAATTAGTCTTCAATGTATGACCACAATTGAGCCCAAAATTTCTGTTGTAAAGTGAGTTTCCCCCCCCCCATTTTATGACCTTACTTGCCACAGTTGTGAAGTAAATCTCGCTTTCCCACTGGAGCTGATAGTAATCCAGTTGTTAAGTGAATGTGGCTTCCCCATTGACTTTGCTTGTCAGAAGTTCACAAAAGGGGATCACATGACCTTGGGACATAGCAGCAGTCATAAATATAAACCAGTTGCCAAGCGTCTGAATTTTGATCACCTGACCAGGGGGATGCTGCAAAATTTGTTAACTGTGAAAAACAATCCTAAATCCTTTTTTTTTCAGTACCATTGTAACTTTGAACGGTCACTAAATGAATTGTTATAACTCAGGACTACCTGTACAAACATATCCAGAATCATATTTCCGCATCAAGCCCTGCAACACATAGCATGCTCAGTGGTTCACTGTAAATGTTTTAAAAGATCATTTAAATGAGACCTTCCAGCAATCTGCACTCTAGTCTATGTGGCTGCACTCTTTCCTGTGGCTGAACTGACAGATTAATGGGAAATTGCCTAGACCAGGGATAGGCAACCTTGGCTCTTTTATGACTCGTGGACTTCAACTCCCAGAATTCCTGAGCCAGCCTGGCTCAGCTTGGAAACCTCTCCCTTTCCCCTCAGCATGGCTGGCTCAGGAATTCTGGGAGTGGCCTCCTGGCCAGCGGGCTGCAGAATAGGCTGGCCAGTGCTTGCATGTGTGTGCGCACGCTCATCCCCACTCACGCTAGTGCCACTGCTGCTATGCAAATGGGGCACTGTGTGGCAAAAATGGGGTGCCGCGTGATGAAAACGGGCACCATGCAGCAAAAACAGGGTGCTGCACGGCAAAAATGGGGTGGTGCTAGCGAGTGTCACACCGGCGCTACCACCACCCCATTTTCATCGCGTGTGCTTGTGGCCCCGTTTGTGCGTGCGCGCACAGCGCGTGCCTAAAATGCTTGCCTCTCCCTTTCCCTCCAGTCCGCCAATCAAGAAAGGTTGGAGACCTCTGGCCTAGACTAGGTTTTCCCCTCTTAAACAGGGAACGGAGTGGAGGAGAGAACATTTGGAAAGTGAAGTTTTTTGCAAAAAAAAAAAGTTAGGATTAAATCAGAGAATTATGCACATCAGAAGACAGTCAGACTAGTCTTGTCTTCCAAGACATATATTTTTAGGAAACCAAATCATTCAGAGGTTAGAATGATCCTTAAATCAATTTTAGCTATTTAGCTATAGATCATAATTCATCATAAGAGATGTATTGGAAAGAAAATTTAAGAAAATTCTGTACATAGCCTGTTTTTATCCCTGTGGAGTGATACTACTTATGCTGGGGCTCCTTTCCTTTTATTTTTTGCTTTTCTAAGGATATTTGCATACATTTTACAACTCTCCTCTTAGTAAGAATCTTAGTAAGATTCTCAGGCCACTCAGATTAATGCTATTATTACTATTTACTGTCTAACCGGAATAACAAGCACCATCTATTTTGTCTGACTTGTCTTTGTTTATTTATTTCAAAAAGAAAACATAATAAGCATTACAAAAGCTATATCCAAAAAACATAAATTAACCGCAAATGAAAAGCCTAGATAAAACTCAGAATAGGTCCTGCAGCCAGTCATCTGGGACCCAAAATGTGGTGGAATGGAACCACTTTAACGTTTAGAGAACTGAAACAAGGTGGGGCCTCCACAAATGCTTGGGAAGATTAGTCCAAAAAGTAGGGGCTACTAAACAGAAAGCAGGGTCAGTGTATCTTCTACTTTCTTCCCTTCCTGCTTGCTTTTGTTTTTATTCTTGTGCTATCTGTCTTATCAGGTTTCCTGGTTATCAACCATAATAAAAACCATCATATTGATTTGCATTCATCATGCTGGTAAAAAAGAGTTTGTGTTTGTGACTACCCTACTACCTTATGGCCTACTGAAAATGCTGTATGGATGGCAAGGGATTTTTCTAAACAGAATGAAAATGAGGAGCCAAGGGCAAATGTCAAAAGGCCCTCCCCCCCAGCTCAAAAAATAGATGGAAGTAAATTCTCTTCTGAGATCAGAATCTGCTTTTTCAGGGAGTCCAATGAAATACACAAAGCCTCATTTCCTAAAATAGATCACTATTATATGTCTTCAGAATTGCTTGCATATCTGGTGGAAAGTGAAGGGGCCTTCTCCTCTTTTCCTTCATAGTGAACACTTTTTTAAAAATAGTCAAGACAAATATTCTTTTCCAGGGTCTTGATTTGTTAATTGATTTTAGCATAAATTGCAATTCGTATTTTGAGACTTTTTATGCCTTTTATGTTTTATTTTTTGCCAATCATCTTGAATACTCAGTTTAATAGCAAAGAGAGAGAGAGATTGATTGAATGAATGAATGAATGAATGAATGAATGAATGAATGAATGAATGAATGAATGAATGAATGAATGAATGAACGAACGAACAAAGTAGTTTGTAGACTGGGAGAACAGACTGCCATTAGTCTCTGTACGCGACCCAGATGGGTTCTATATGTACACCTTGAATGCATTCACAATATGATTGGTGGTGCACTTACAGTCACAGTAAGATTTGCCCCAAGGTATTTCAGATGAGGACATGTTGTTTGACTGCCAATATTGTAAGGTAGTATTGCTTGGGTTATCTGGTTCTACACAGCTGCATCTGAAAAACAAATCGATGGCTGATGTTATCTCAATTAGAAATGAATAATTTAATTCACCATTACTTTGTAAATTGTCTGGGGCAATCACATATAAATTAAAGTTGATTAAACAGCCCTTAATGATACCAGACATAATTTTCCAGTCCAGCAATGCAGCAATGGGATTGAATTGCTCCTGTATTGATTCTCCCCCTCTTCTCTTAAATGTTACATAGGGTGCTTGTTTTCATAGTATATGTCAACGCTGCTAACATTGGATGTTCCTGCTCTGATAACTGATGCTTTTCTTTACTTTTAGAATTCAGGTGCAGCAGGGGGGGGGGGTTGGGATGTAAGCTCAGTAAGCCATAATAATAACACTGCCGTGGGAACTCAAGGACGAGATGATAACGTCTTGGCGGGCTGAGGAGCTGAGGAGAAAGCCCTGTGCTTGAAGCTAATTGGGGAATGTGTTTTATGACAGTTTATTGGTGGGTGGGTGGGAATTATACTTTGTTACTTTGTATCAGGGGGAAGGGAATTTAGTTTTTGGGTTCAACTATGTAGTGCCGATACTTTGTTTCCCGAATAAATGTTCGTTAAGGAAGAATTTTGCCTCAAAGTTCTTTTGATGGGTTTCATCTATCGGAACCATGACAGTATATTCCAAAGTGGCATAGTGATTCATTTCTAAAAGCTCTCTATAAGATGAAATCTCTGCCTCAGCCCATTTTTAAAATTATTTATCTTTTATTTCTCCTTCTTATTATCTTTCTTACTCCCCCACTCTTATTGGTATTATTATGATGATGATTATCATTATTCTGTTGCTTTGCATGTACACTGAGAGCTTCTGCATCAGAGACAAATTTCTTGTGTGCCTAATAACACTTGGACAAATAAAAGTATTCAATTCAATTCAATTTTCAGTCATTGCTCCACTTTGAAGAAAGATGATGAATCTCCAAAACTTTTGTTTCTACTAGGTTCTCAAAAGAACAAAATTTTATTCTGTTCAAAAATAAACTTCATTACAGTCTAAATTGAGGAGGACTGCAGCATTGAAAAGGTTCTCCAAAAAACTCTGTTGTGAATTATTCTCTGTTGTGAATAATTTTTGTACAGTCCTCATTCACACATTTTAAAAAGTGCACAAATACATATGCCTTCTTCAGTCACTAACAGTTCTCTGCATTGAGAATTGGAATTCCTAGCTTAGTATGGCTGAAATCCTTTATATCATTACAATAATTACATTACAATTATTCAGTTTGAATTGTTCTCAAGAAAAGGATGCAAAGGAATAATAGCTGAAAAATATTCTGTTCCTATATCTTTTTTATAAATTTCCCATGGTAAAATTAATTGGTTGCTGGATTTAGTAATAATTTACTCTGCTTCAGTAGGGCTTCTTTATATCACAGAAGCCTGGAAGCTTTGAAAGATCTATTTACAGATTTATGAATCAGCTGGTAAGGCTCCAAATAGTACAAACATAAACTCATAACAATAAGGCATAAGTTCTAAGATGGCGACACCTGGATCAGCTGCAGCTGCGTTGGCTCTCGAAGGTGAAAAGTTTTAGGAGGGATATAAGGGATATAGGCCCCATGATCGGAAAGGTTTTAATGTGATTGAGCAATGTGGTGGAACTAAGGTAACATACGACCAACAATCTTTGCTGGCATGGTGAGTTTCTAGCTGTTTCGGAACTGTTGGTGAAACCATTAAACGTTGTTGGCACTGTTTGAAATTGTTCTGCCGGCAGCAAGATCTGAATGCTGGCCCAGCGATGGATTCTATTGCAAATTACAGCTGTTTCTAAAGGAAACGGTCATAAGTGTGAAAAATGATTGTATGTCAACATTACAAGTTGCCCACCAGCCCTAGAACTTGGATCCTCTTGTGTTACGCCATAATTCATTTTAGATAAAAGAGAACATTAATCCAGCTCTATGCTGTTTCTTCTGGCTTTCAGCAGATTATCTCAAGTAGCGAAATCTTTCTATCAGAATATTAATCCTTATTTTATTTTTTAATACCAATCGGGGACTGAACCTGGCATAAAAAGACTCTGCTACTAAGCTTGATGGGGTTGCTAATATCAATTTTCATGATTGTCATTCGGGGATTTGTGGCAAAACTAAATGAAAGGGTTAGGGATAAACAGGAAAAGGGGATTATAAAATAAGGGATTGGGCTGGAAAACAAAACAAAAAAGATCATACAGTGGGGTAATTCTGTTTGCAACTTAAAGCTCCATCAAAGTTTTTAGCATGTTTCAGGAACAAAACAGAGATTTTACTTTTGCCATTTAATTTGGAATGATATGCAACTGCATTGTGGAAAATAAAAATAATTTGCCCCCTGCTATGGGAAACAAATAGTATTGAAAAAGAGATTTGGACCAGTTTTATCAAAACGTGTGGACATGCACGAATATTCCACCTTGTCATACTGCAATATACTTTTCATATTTCCCAGCTGCTGTTAAAGCCACATGTCAAAAATGAATTATGAAGCTAAATGAAAGAACTACAGAAGATGGCATGTAGGTTATCCAAGTGTTAAAAAAGCAACTCCAAAGCAACTGTGGATCCAAGGAGGAAGATTATTCTATGTAGTACATTGTCTGCCCCCCAAAAAATGAAGAGACAAATGCTTCTCGGAAAGCAACCATCTAAAGCAGACAATAAGCTTTTCTATCACACACACACACACACACACAGAGAGAGAGAGAGAGAGAGAGAGAGAGAGAGAGAGAGAGAGAGAGAGAGAGAGAGAGAGAGAGAGAGAGAGAGAGAGAGAGAGAGAGAGAGAGAGAGAGAGATGCACACATACAAATGTTATCTTCAGATCTAGAAAGTATTTTTGTTGTCTTGGGCAGTTGAAACTAGAAATACGGGCAATTGATTAAGAGAGGTGCCCACTGTTCAGGCTTTCCAAATACTCTGTTCCAAACAGAAGAAAGTATCTGTAGCTCATGCTGGAATTGTGGAGTCCTTGGTTGATTGTTTGCAGACGTTTCCTTACCAGACTAGGTAACATCATCAGTCTGCAAGCAACCAATCAAGTTCAGAGTGTATCAAAGACTCCATTCTGTCCCCTCCTCTCCCAACCACCAGCATTCCACATCGACTGAGCAACCTCAGGAATGCCTGTGCTGTTCTCAATTCTCCCCCCCCCCATACACAAAGAATGTCTGTGCATATGTGCACTTGTATATGTGAACATACAAATTTTCTGACAAAAGCACCAGCACTTAGAAACTGAATTCTCTATTAGTGTACATGGGCAGGTGCTTAACTACATGTGTACATGTGTTAGCATATGGGTGTGCATCTGTTTATATGTTTGTGTGTATGTGTGTGCATGATGTACGGTGTTCTTCTAACTCAGACTGTTTTTGTTGTTTTTCTATTGTTTTATTTAGAGTAAAAAGTTTAAATATGTGCTGCTGTCCATAAGATTTCAGTACCACATTGCTGCTATCCAGGGGAAATGCTCACAGTTGGCCTTTGTCTCCTTCTCTTAAAATAAATTAGCTTTTATCTGTTTTACAGCAGAGACTTGATGGAAATTTTGTTTAGATCAGTGTTTACACATAGGCTTGAAAAGGAACTACCATGAAGAAAGAAAGAAAGAAAGAAAGAAAGAAAGAAAGAAAGAAAGAAAGAAAGAAAGGAAGGAAGGAAGGAAGGAAGGAAGGAAGGAAGGAAGGAAGGAAGGAAGGAAGGAAGGAAGGAAGGAAGGAAGGAAGGAAGGAAGGAAGGAAGGAAGGAAGGAAGGAAGGAAATTCTCTTAGTTGTCATTTGACACCAATTAACATCCCATAGTAAAGGCACTTAGCTTTCAGGTTGAAATTGAGTGTAGGAGTATTTTATTTTAATACAATTGTTATGCAATGCTTCATGTCCCTTGATGACTGCAAAGTATAAGAATGTCCAGTGAGTGTATGAGAGGTTAACAGAAGCATGATAGATGGAGTCCAGATTCCTTTCACATCAGTGTGCCTGCTGACCATGTTCATGAGAGATGGTGCATTTGGCTTCATTAGGGAAGTGGTTACATATAGAAATAGTTGTGTGCTTATCTGAATCCTCTCTCCAATCAGGCACCATTGATCAAATTTCCCCATCTGGTAAAAGAACATATTCAGGTCCCCTTTTCACTAATGTTTCAAAAGCATTTAGTCAAATGTGAGTAGAAGTCTCTTTAAGACTCAGTAACTAGTGCCTGAGAAGCTGAACTGGAGTCTACATTTAGAGAGCTGATGGTTGTGAGGTTCTTTCTTCATGGTAGAAAGTCCTCATTCATACTTAGTATTCAGAGATAGTTGGGCTTTACAGGTTTTAAATATGACTTAACCCCAAAATAAAACAAACAAACAAACAGGTAAGTAATAGCAGCAACCTTTAACTAAAAGAACCTAGCTTAGTTATTCATCAGAATGACATGAACTTGGCACCTTAAACAACTTTCACAGTGGGATATTATGCTCCCAATTCTTAAATGTATGCCACGGACAGATTGTCATATGCATACCGCCATGCCAAAGCTCTTTGAAATTATTCAGTATAATCTGCTAATAATCAAGGGACGTCTGGTAAAGAATTAGTTTTTCTTTTTTGTTAGAAAACATCAATTCATCCCTTTTGAAGTACAGAATAGAATTGCCAAAGTAAAAATGAAATTAGTGAATCAATTTTTTAATATTATCTAGAGAAAACTGAAGTAATGGCATAAAGGGGATGACCTTGGGAGATAGGAAGACGTGCTACAGACCAGACAACAGGCACACCAAGATGCATTAACACATATGGCAATGGGCCAGGATACTTGCGGGACTGTCTTCTGCCTCATGAATCCCAGCGACCGGTTAGGGCACATAGGATTGGCCTCCTACGGGTCCCGTCTATTAGACAATGTCATCTGGCGGGGCCTAGGGTTAGGGCCTTCTCTGTTGCTGCCCCAGCCCTCTGGAACAGCTTCCCTCAGAGGTTCGTACTGCTTCCTCCCTCCTAGCTTTCCGAAAACTGTTGAAAACTCATTTATGCAGACAGGTTTGGGGCGTGTGAGCTGCACTCTGCCCCTGGGCCTTTGACTGTGACTGTGTGTGGTATGAGTGAAATAAATTACCTAGTTTTTATACTGTAAATTAGTAACTTAAATTGATTTTATGTTATGTTTTTTATACTTGTATTCTTGTTGTGAGCCACCCTGAGTCCTGGGAGAAGGGCAGCATATAAGTTTAATTATTAATAATAATAATAATAATAATAATAATAATAATAATAATAATAATAATAATAATAATAATAAAAGTGGGGATGGCATGGAAAACATTTCAGAATGGCCCCACGCTAGTAAAAGGAAAGAGGAGAAATGCATTCTGTTAATGTAACCTTACAATGAAAAATAGAGCTTGTACTCTTGGTTGTGCTTCTTTTCTGGACTACCTCACAGGGATAACACATAACTAAAAAACTGGCAGCATTTAAAAATGATTTCAAAAAGCTATCCTGTTTTTTACAAAAAGAGATAAACATTCACATTTTATTTTGAAAGTTTGCCTTCATTTTTTCCCCCATTTAGATAGACCCTATCAACACTTACAGAACACACAGCAAAAAAAGGGGTGGGGCTTCTCAGCGAAGGTCAATAACCAATAGCTCAATGCGAATACAAGCAACCATTGCTGTTCTTGAGGATTTCATTCCAGGATAAAACTATGGGACCATGAAATTGTGAATGACAAAACTTCAGTTGCCAGAAGGAAGCCCACAACCCTGCCAACTTTACTGCTGTGGCCATTGGACCCTAAAAAGAAAATGTGTGTGTGATTACTAAAATGCCACCTGCCCCTGTGGTAGGCAGTTATAACGCTGCAGTCTAAAAACACTTTAATAACAAAAGGGAAATGTAGCATATAAATTTCACTTATAGATTTATTTGTAGATAAGTATCTATAATGGTATCCATTATGAGATAAATGCAAAGGTATCATTCAACATTTAAGGAAGGCCTATTTTTATACCCAGTAATAAAGTATCACACAGAAATAGACACAGACACACACAAGGCATTCTTGTACTAAGGACAGATTTTACACAGCTATTCACACAAGCCAAAGGACTATTACAGAGATGTATAAACTCCATATATGCACTTTAATTCATTTCCCCACAAGAACCTCTTTATAAATATACCTATTTTCCATACACGTCCACTGACAAACGAAAATTATTGATATTCATTGGACTGACTTTTAATAAGTACTCAGAAAATTGCAACCATATGGTTAGATATTCAGCTTTGGAAAATATATGATGCCTTTTTATTCATCAGCTGCCCATCAGTAAAGTGATATTTTGGCCAATTACAAAGTCCATATATAGTAGGTTTGGGGAAGTTGGGGGTTATTTGGAATGTGAGAGAGCTTTTAAATATGTATGGAGCTAAAAAAGTGGAATAAGACAAAATGAGCAGGTGTGCATATTTACTTTACTAGTGATATTGGCTAAAAAAAAAAAAACACCAGAGAATTTCATTTGTTATCTCTGACAAGTAAGAGATTGATATAGATTTAAAACTGAAGAGATCTTTCAGAATTTATTACTGTGCCAACTCATAAGCAGATTCATACATCATTTACAATTGCCCCGAAAATACCTATGTTGATTTCCTTAGAAATATTTGACCATATAATTAACTATTCTAGAAAGTATTTCAGTATAAGAACCTACAGTATACAAAAAACAAAGGATTGCACAGCTTTCAGAACACTGAGGCAAACTTCAGTACAAAATTGTGGATAAGCATATTAGCAAATTAACCACTGGATCCCATCCATCATCTTGATGCTTCCTCACTAATCCCATTGTCATTGTCCACTTCTGCATCTTCTCTTTCACAAAAGTGGAATAGGTCAGGGGTAGGCAACCTTGGCTCTTTTATGACTCGTGGACTTCAACTCCATGCTGGCTCAGGAATTCTGGGAGTTGAAGTCCATGAGTCATAAAAGAGCCAAGGTTGCCTACCCCTGGAATAGGTGATCTAGCCTCTACTACAGCGGTTCTCAACCTTTTTCAGGCCGCGACCCCGACCTGTCAAGTGCCGCGCATGCGTGGTGCTACCCCCTGTGCCGCGCATGGGTTGTGCTACCCCCTGTGCCGCGCATGCGTGGTGCTGCCCCTTGCGCTGGCCGAGGCGTAGGCCGCCGCCCGTTCGGGGCGATGGCAGGCAGCCCAGGTGCTCCTGGACAGCCGCGGCAGCGACGGCGCAGAGCAACCACAGGCTGGGCCACCAGCTGGCCCAACCCAAGGAAGGTATGACATCCGCTGGGCCCCACGCATGCCAAAAACCCTCCCTGAGCCAGCCGCTGCCCCGCTAGCCTTACCTTCGCTGCCACCCATTCGGGGCCGCGGCAGGCAGGCCCAGGCGCTCCTGGGCGGCCACAGCAGTGACGGCGCAGGGCGACCATGGGCTGGCCACCAGCTGGCCCAGCCCAAGGGAGGTAAAAAACCCGCCGGGCCCCACACGCGCCAAAAATCTTCCCTGCGCCCGCCGCTGCCCCGCTAGCATTACCTTCTCTGCTGCCAGTTCGGGGCGGCGGCAGGCAGGTCCAGGTGCTCCTGGGCAGCCGCAGCAGCGACGGCGCAGGGTGACCACGAGCTGGGCCACCAGCTGGCCCAGCCCGAGGAAGGTAAAAAACCCGCCGGGCCCCACACGGGCCAAAAACCTTCCCTGCGCCCGCCGGCCTCCCACCTCCCATCCCTGGCCCTCTTTTACTTACAGTTTTAGTAGTTGCTCAGCAGGGAGGGGTGGAAACTTCTGGAGAGCTCGCCTTTGCTGCAGACAACTTGCAGCACCGCTTGCAGACTGGGACTTTTGGCGGGCTCAGCAGGGCGGAGACAGCCTAGACAATTCCTATTGGCTTTTGAAAGCCGATAGAATTAGACTCTATTCAAGAGAGTCTATTCTATTGGCTTTCAAAAGCCAATAGAATAAGAGAGAGTAGCACAACTAAGGAAAAGGGGAAAAATGACGGACTGCATTGTTTGGCGACCCCCATGAAATGGTCGTTCGACCCCAAATGGGGTCGCGACCCACAGGTTGAGAACCGCTGCTCTACTAGATGCTTTGAATTTCAGCTCCTATCAAGTTTATCCAGCATAGTCAATGTGAAGGAGTTGTAGTTCAGTAATTTTCTCCCTCTGCTATGTTTTATGGCTCACCTCCTTTCATCCCTTCATTCCTTCATCCCTTCATCCCAATTCAATGGGATTCTGACCATATGAACATTTTCATTCTCTACCAGTTGCATCTGAATGCAAGTTATTTTAAATGGTAGCACACGAGACCTTTCCTGCCACAGATAATTACAATTACACCTTGATATGCCACCAACATTTATAAGATACAATACAATAAGATACAATGATGGGCTGCAGCTGTGAAATTCTAGCATAAAAGTAAACAGCCAGCCTTTCCTTGGCACCAAAGCCCCAGCAGTGTTATAGCTGAGGAAACAAGTATTCCAAAGTTGTAGACAGGAAGATGACCTTGATAGAAATAGGTGAGCTCTGTTAACCAAGATGATAAGGGGAAAATCATATACCAGTATTAAGCCCACAAAATAGCTTTCACAAATGGTTCAAAAGACACCTCATTAATTCACAAGTGTATAAGAAAGGGAAGGAGATATAGCAGGGGTGTCAAACTGCTGGCCTACAGGCCGGATGCGTCACGAGGAAACCGCGCCCACCCCATTGCCGGCAATGGGGAAAAAGCTCCGATACATCGTCCAACGTCACGTGACGTCGCGAGTTTGACATGTCTGAGATACAGCACACTGTAATTAGACTTAAAAGGTCATATTACTACAGCCAATAATAGTAGCTTTAGCCTTTCTAAGGAGTTTGTTTCTTAGCCTGGTCTACCTAGTCAGGCTGATAGAAACCATAACAAAGAAGGCCCCCTAGTGCATTCTCTTCACAATGCCCCTTTTCCTAGCTAGGCTGCTCAGGGCACCCTATCCTAAATATCTTAACATACGTATTGGGGAAGGCCATCTTTCAAGTATCAAGGGCCTCTGAAATGGTATTACTAAAATCTTAAAAAACCAACCACTAGCATACATATAGGCAGCCAGGACAGATCCTATATAGGTATCTAAAAGTTATTCAGGCAGTACTTCACAGCTTTCTACACTAACTGCAGTGTCCAGATTATTTTCAGAGAAAACCCATGCAAAGGACGCAACATAGTTTAACTACAAACTAGATTTTTAGCATTAAGACTAAGATAAAGACTAAGCTAGCATAAATTTAGTTCTACCAAATGAGCTGGTTAGATGTTCATTTAATTCAAAGATAACTAAGTAAAATTAATTTAGGGTTATATGAACATTTTAGTTGATTCAGAATGGTTTTGCTGAAGGGCTTATGTTGCAGAGTATCTGAGTTGCCAACAGTTTGTGGCTATCAAGAGGCAGCTTAGTAGCTCTTATCTGAAAAGGAGAATTTTGGCATGCACTCAGACATTTCTTTTAAAAAAAAAAAAAACCAGCCCTATCCTATCTATTAGTTACTGCTTTAAAGCTTACATTCATGAAATAAATTTTCTTTTGGAAAACATCAGTTTACCCTTCTTTGAATTTGTAATGATTTCTTTATTTATATGAACTGGAGAAACAGTATAGAAACAGTATATAATGCAACTTCAAAATTAATAGGTATGATAATAACAAAAGGTGAGATAATGAGTCCATATTACAGGAAGCCTTCTTCTATACCCCATTTATTTAAAATGTAATTAAAATATTGACAAACAACAGATACCGATGTGATCTTGGTGATCTTGACAAGGTTCATAGCAAATTTCTCTTCCTACTGGGCATCTCCTTCTAAGTCTCATAGTAGGAACTCTTCCTTTGGCAATTAACATCAGATTAATGAAGAAAATCTTACTTACGAGTATTGTGTAAGGAGTTCCAAGTTATTATGCATGTTGATTGGATATGTTTCTCTGAGATGGTAGAGCTTTTCTAAGGCCTCATAAATGAAAATGATGCAGATAAGAGATGCAAAGGCTTCTTCTGTAAACCGAGTTATATAGCACACCAAAGAACTTGCATCTGTCGCCACGAGAATGATACACAGAGTTGCAGTCCATAAACCAATGCTCGCTCTCAAAGAAAGATAAGACAGTTCGTATTCCCTATTAATAGATTTTAAAAAATATTACTGCAGTGGTCAAATGAGAAGACATAGATTTAGGAATTCCATGTGGTCTCTAGACAATCAATTATTCTTCAAAATGTTGTGAGCCGCCCTGAGTTCTCCAGAATAGGGCGGCATAGAAGTCAAATTAAATAAATAAAATAAATAAATAAAATAGCTTTTTTGGAAAGCATAGAAAAGGCTACAACTACTTATTGTCATTTGCCAATGCTAAGCCATAAAACGTATTTCAGTAATAAGGCTGATTTTACTGGATTATAGTTGTGGTATTGCCTTGAAGGCAAATTCCTAGATTTGCTTGCAAATCTCAAAAATAAAAAGGCTTCTATTCTGCTCTTGAAGAGCCCAGGATTGTATTACTGGATTTTATTCTCTTGTTCATAATAGGAGGGGCAATAAGTACATGAGTCAACAAATATATACATACAATGCTATTTTATGTTATGATTCAAGGACTTGTACTTCACACATTCACCTCACCCAGGAGAAGCACTTGGAATCCATTTTAAAGAAAAATGATATCCAAATATACAAAATAAAATAAATGTTTAATTAGGCACAATCCCAAATGATCAAGAATTTGGGCATAAAATATCAAGATAGGCAAATAACTCTAGGGCCACTCTAAATTGGTCAGAGAATATAACATTTTAAGGATGCTGCCATCTTGTTCTTTTCCTTGTCTATCTGATCTGCAGTACTTTGGCCTTAAATTAACCACTCTTAATGCTATTTTGTAGATAGCAATAGCACTTATATGCTGCTTCACAGTGCTTTACAACCCTCTCTAAGCGGTTTACAGAATCAGCACACTGTCCCCAACAATCTGGGTCCTCATTTTACTGACCTCGGAAGGAGGGAAGGCTGAGTCAACCTTGAGCCTGTCAGGATCAAACTGCAGGCAGCTGGCAGTCAGTAGAAGTAGCTGCAGAAGTAGACTCATAGAAGCTCAAAGACACCCAGGAATTTTTAGATGGTATTTAAAAATAGTTCCCATCATCCCTGATCACTCGAGCTATGGGCAAGGCACATGGCTCTACTCCAGTACTAATACTAATCCAATAGTAGCCTTTTAGAAATGAGATTAAAGATATCAAAAGATTTAGCACAACTTTTTGAGTTTTTCCAAGAGGCTCGTTCAAGGGAAGGAAGAAATGATGAAACTCGAAAAGGAGGAACACAGAGTACTTACTTGCAAAACTTGAATAATATCTTTTCAAACACCAAAACTGGTCCTGTGCTACCTAATATGGTCAGAGGCTGCCCACCAAACAATGAGTAGGCTATTCCAGTCATCGATGCACCAAACAAAGATTCTATTGCACTCTGTGTATTAAAAAAAAAAAAAAGCAGCATTGAAAAGTTAGAGCTGTGACTTGGGAACCGTCCTTAGAAAATGCAACCCAGAACATTTTATTTATTGGGATAGGGATAGGGACAAATAGATATGGTAAGACTGCAAATCCAATTGCAACACATACTATACGACCATCTGTTGCTTCTCCCAGCAAGCCGCCAAATGTGATAACAGGAGACATACAAGCACAATAGAGAAATAGAAAAGATGCTAGACACTGCAAGCTGAATGCATCAGTGAAGTCACTCAAAAGGAATGGCACTTTCCTCTTGATATCTAAAACCAAGCCCCCAAAGGGCCTAAAGAGAATGAAAAAGAAAGAATGTCACTAAAATGTGATAATGGGGTAGTTGGTTTTTTTTTGTTTTAAGCATAAACATTTACTTACACAAATTAAACATAATGTGCTATTTGCATTCACTTTTAAAATGAGGTATGAAATAGACAAGAACTCTCCAGCTCACCATCTCCCTGTTTTTAGCCTGAAGCCTTAACCAGTAGTACATCAAACTGGTTCTCTAACATCAGTATTAGGTATTGAAATATCTTCGATGGCAACAGGTTACTGCCTCTGAGATATTAGAGAAAGCAGAACTATGGCCACTTCATTTTGGCAGCAATCCTGACAAGAGGACTGCCTGTTCATTTACAAATATAGCCATCCATGGCATGGAGAGATCTTCAAAGTTGCAACCGAGCCACACAAGAGAATACAGTGAACTGATCCTTCAAGTAGGATGTTTAATGGCTTTGCTTGAGAGAAAGCCAAAATGGTCGCCTAATCAGATTTTCAGTATTAATTGAGATGAACAATTTTGTATGGATTCCAAATCATTGGCACTTCAGTTATAGCAATATTATATAATGCCTTAACTATCCCTGTTCCTAGATATATTTCCTAGTAAGCATTGACAGGAAAACAGCTATGGTCTGAATTTTTCTTAATTTGTTAAAAAATGTATGCACATACTGAATTTCTGTATTTTAGTAACTGAACAAAGCTCGAACAATTATAATAACTTTCCAAAGTAAAAAGATCAGTATTTTTGGTACTGTTTTTTTTCCTTAACAACAAATACTTTTGAAGACAGCTACAGTATAATTTACCCAACAATATTTGAAACAATGCAAGTAAAATTATATATTTAATACAGAAATTTAAATTCCCTCCTTCATTAAATGGAGTGGAGCTCTCCATACAAAATAATTACACCTGCACTTTACAAAAAAATATGGAATTGGACTGTGTCATTTAAAGCATAGAGACTGTCCCGACTCCATTCATTGCATGACTATTTTTAATGTGTTCAATGATATGCATCCCAATTCAGTAATTATTTGCAAGGCCTAAATATAATATGCAGGCGAATCCAATCCATTTAACTAGAAGTACCGGTACATTTACGTAAGTATTGGTTTTAAATAAATGGGACAGCCTATTCATTTTAACCATCATTTATTTATATGTGGGTATCATAAGACCTATTGACCTTTAGGTGGGTGCTAGATCATATTTTTAAAAAAGAGCCTTACATGTCTTTGTATGTGTGTGTATGGATGGATATCTATATATGTATGTATACAAATAAAAATACTATCTCAGTACTAACTTTCCAGTACGTTGTAATTCTGGCCCCGAATGTCCTCCAAGTGGCTCTGGATCTCCATGAGCAGCAGTTCCATTTGGTACACCTGGAATTTTACGTTTCTCCTAAATGAAAAAAAATGGATGTGTCTGTTTTGAATTTGTTTTCCATTCCAAATTGTGGGCTGTCAAGGTAAGTTAGAAATGTCATGTCTAGCTTCCTTTCGTAGGCAGCTTTCACAAATGAAAGTCACCAAAGTAACTTATTTAACAGAATTTCTAGGATCTGGAGATGCCAAGCAAAATCTGAGAGAAGCGTCTTGAAAAGTGCTACAACACGAGCCTCCTTAATAATAATAACATCCTGCCAGGCTTCAGCACTAGAGATTAAAAACAAAAAAACAAAACAAAAAAGAACTATATTCAGCCATCTTTCTCCTGTGGGTTTGTGGGATACCGTATCCACCACACCTGTTACATTGCTGAAACTGTTCAAGTGCAATGAAGTTCAAGTCAAGACAGAGAAGATGCATATTCCTGCTGATTTACTATTAAGACACAAGGACATGTTACTGCCATATGTGTGCTACTGTTATGCCTCTTTCTGGAATCTCTTTCTATGTCTGCTTGGTAAAATTTATTTACAATAAAAAAAATACAATGACAAAGTCATGCTCAGACTTTCACTGAATCATACAAGCTGAAGAATAGAGCAGAGTAGAGTAGAACAGAACAGAATCTTAATTGATTTATACATGACATATATATTATATATGTTCTGAAAAGTCATGGGGAAAAAACTCTTTGAGATGCCAATGATCTATAGGAGAGGTAAATGATGTAGAGCACTGATGGTATCTTATGTAATTGTATCACAACTGGAAAAGATGAGGAATATAAATGTAAAAGATAAATAAAAATAAATAATTACCTGAGAAGGAACATTTTTGGGAGGTTCTATGCGAATTGTTGGGTCCCATTCTCCTGGAGGGAGAACTGTCACTTGATCAAGAAATTCATCAATTCCAGCGACTAAGTCACTGCGATCCTTAGCTTTATATGCAACATCATGAAATACCTATGAAGGAAAGAAGGAATTTCATGAGATTTTATTTCTAAGGAGGAAAAAATCCAAACACAGTTGTTTCTCAACAAATCATAAAATTTATTTTCCTGCTCATTTTCAGTATTGTTCCATGATTCGAAATACTGATTTTTTTCATCTTTCTATTTAAATGGCTCTGAAGGTTGAATTAAGAAGCTGCTAGTTATTAAACTAAAGCATTTTAGATGGACATAGTGATATAAATAAATCTTCATACTAAGCACTTTAAAACAGGTAATTTTTCAATGGATTTAATCAACGCCTGTGAATAGATAAGTACCTCATCTGTCATTAATGTTCCAATTGATCTGCCAATCTCATGATACTGTTGACCTTTTCCTGAAGGTCCCAGAAGAATAAATAAAAATCTATGAAAAATAGAAAACAAAAATATTCAGATAATGTTAATTTTACATAATTCTATTATCCGAACAAACACAAGTTAGAAGAAACTAAATCTGTGTTTTAACTGCTCTTGAATTTGTATTTTACAAGTTGGAAAATAATTTCTTTTAAACAATGATATACCATCAAAAAAATTTTTAAAAAAAACAAGAATATGTTATTTTTTTTAGAAAATTATAAATACTTTCCCTGCTGATGAGGTAATTGGTAGTTTTGGGCTCATGTGTTTCTTAAAACTAAACAGAGAAGTATACACATTAAAATGGTTTCCTAATGTATTATTAAGCTGTAACTGCACCAATACATAATGTTACACAAAACAAAGTGAGAATCATTTCTGTTTGAGAAGGTGTTTTACCATATTCTGAATAGTTAACACTTATTATGTTCTATTTAGGCTCATGAACAACCTCCCAGCTTTCTATAACCATTGATTCCCTCTTAATCATGAATACAAAAGCCATTTTTCTATCCAATTTAAATGGAATTTTTCACTCAAACTCTTATAGAATTTTCACATATGGGTTTAAACTTTTAAAATTGTAAAAGCAAAAAGAGAGAGAGGATAGTCTATGAAATCTAGACTTTTTTCTGTCTTTATTGCAAGGCATTAAACTACTGCGATCTTATGTAAAGTTTGAGACTGCTTAACCTTCAAAGCAGAATTGTCCATACATCAAACAATATTCAGTGATGTTGGTTTTCAATTACTTCTTATCTCATGGATGGATGGAACACATTTTGGCTACAGTTGTTTGCTATACAAATCAGGAGTTTTGTTAAACTAGTCAGAGATCTTGTAAGCCTAGCATTGATGATATTGTCCAGTTTTGGTGGTGAGGTGGTCTTCACAAATTGTGCTCTGGAGCAATATATAACCCTTAACATTATTCAGAGAAGTCTTCCTTATTCCCTGATTGGCCCTTATTCTTTTTATCTGTGAACTGCAGAATATAAACCAAGCTGGAATGATTACATTTCTTTCTTAGCAATGGTTATAAATTACCTTGATGGGATTGGAACTTCTGTCAATCCTGAAAGCAACATAGCAGGAGACAATCTAACAAAAGCGACTACGGCACGGTCCAAGAATTCAAGCTCACCAACCAAAATATTTGAGGCTTCAGCTCCAGGCGGGATTTTTTTCATGAAATGCAGGTCAACCTGATCATTAAAAAAAAACACCATACAAGAAAAAGAAGAATGGGAGAGGGGAAATGAGAGACCCTAAGAGATGCAAAGATTTCTAGCATTTCATTTCACTGACACATTGATACATCATAGATCATTAACCACAGGATAAGTTAGCATAAACATGTATTAGTGCAGGTACAAACTCTGATAAATTAATTGAAGTTATCAATCAATAAAAACTTTAATTATGGTTTTATAAGACTTGGCAGCTAATTAAAGCTCTAAAATAAATAAATGTAATCTATAATCTGCAAATGTTATCCTAGTCATATTGATACCTTATAAAAGGCTAATGTTTCTGGTACTGTGCAAAGTCTATTTAGGGATGTTGATTCTACAACTCTTGAATAGGCAGCTTAAGAATGTGAATTCCAATCCAGATAATTTTCAACCAAGGTGTTAATGAGTTTGTTCAACATGATTCATTCGAATAAGACTAAGATCTGACTGTTCTTTTAAAAATGGGAATCATAATTCAAACTTACTGAGAAAAGGAGTACAGTTATTTTTACTTCCATTTAAAATTTTAACTAAATTCATGAATGAAAATGAGATTGTGATTTGGCTTTACAAAATTAATGGTTTTATTTTTGTTATAGAAGAATAGTACATTTTATATGGAAGATTCTTCAATGTGGCAGTTCTGCCATGGCCCAGATTGAGCCAGGTGGCTCACACTGGAACCCCATGATTCATTTCCATGGGAATCAAGAAAGATACACTCAATGTCCTCACCTACTGCTCACAGGGCCACAATTATTGTTCCATGATTACCATGACCGTTTCTATGCCGCAAAAGCAGTTCCACTGTAAAATGCAACATGACTGGCAGCTGCTGCAATACATAAAGCATCCAATGAAGTTTTCCTTTTACAGAATAAGGCATTAGAGTAATCTAGACCAGGGCTTGTCAACTGGTGGTACGCGTACCACTTGTGGTACGTGACCACCTGGCTGGTGGTACGCGGCGTCGCCTTCCTCCCCCTGTGGCGTCGCCTTCCTCCCCCCCCGCTCCGCTCCTTCCCACCTCATTTGTTTGTGGAAAATATGCTGCTTGGCGGCAGCCTGCATGAACTTTACCGAATGTGCCCTGCAAGAGGCGCGTGAAGAGCACAGGTGCAGAACAAGGCCCTGCCCTCCCCAGGGATTCATTGTGCAGCAACTGGTTTGATTTCTCGTGCACTCAGATCAGCAAAGGGGAGGTCGCCGCAGCGCCGAACTCCTGCGCCCGTCAGCTGGCAACCCCCCGAACTTGTGCTTGTCAGCTGGGAAGTCTGGTGCCGGTGCCAGCCGCCAATCTCCTTTGCCACCCCACACGTCGTCCTTGACTCCTCCCCCAGCCCGTTCATGTCGAGCCCGCCAGGGCTTGACAGGGAGAGAGGGAGGGAAGGAGGAAGGGACTCCTCCTCCTCTCCTAAGGTTCAAAACATGATCAGCTTCCCTAGGGCACCACAATCCCAATTCATGTGTTTCTGCTGTACCTCCTCAGCATTCCCGGGAATGGGGCAGGTGGAAGAAAGCTTGGCTAGGCTAGGCAAAGAAAAGCCACGGAGCTGCGAGCTCAGATTGCAGGCAGGCCAGGGAAGGGGGTGAAGAAGAGGAAGGGGATTGGGAGAGAGGACACGCCAAGCTTGTCCTCGCCTCTCCCAAGAACCTCCTACACCACCTCACAGGAACACCTGGTTTCAGATTTACTCCGCAAAAGTTTTTCTAGCGCAGAGGAGAGAGGAAAAACAATTGCGGAACACTTGGGAATCTCTTGCAAGGCACCATGTACCTTGGTGCTTATTTCCTAACACCTTCCCCACCCCCGTGTTTTCTGCTCCACCCCGAATTTGCCTCCCTTCCACTCTCCTTACGCAGCTATCTATGGTCTTAATACAGCCCTAAGTCTGTCTCGCTTTCAACACCCCCTAAAATTCTTCATTCAGACAGGCTTCCAGAATTCGGCTGGCAGGATACAGGTAACCCCTCCCCTCTGCTGCCTCCCACGGCACCGTGCCACTCCGCGTCCCATGCCTCCGTGTCTCAAGCCTCCATGTCACAGAACTGCTGGCATTATGCTTGGGTGGAAGACTTTTTCTTTTACAGATGGGGCGGGTGGGCCCGACATTCGCAGGCAGGCAGGATCCTGCCTGCTGAGCTGCCGCCTCCCCATCGCTCTCCACGCCGGCTCCATCGCCAGACCTCCCAGCTGAAAAGCGCAGAAGTTCAGTGCTGCGACGGCCTCCCCTTCGCCCTCCGCACCAGCCAAAGCGTTGCCAGCCATTCCAGCTGATGGGCGCAGGTCCGGGGGTCGCCAGCTGATGGGCGCAGGAGTTCGGCACTGCGGCGGCCTCCCAGCCACCTGCTTCTTTGGCTGGAGCAGTTGCCAGGGCTTGCATGATCCCCAAGGTCCACTGATGCACTCCCTGCCGCCAGCGACCACGTAAGCCCTGGCAACTGCTCCAGCCGAAGAAGCAGGTGGCTGAACCCATCAGCTGGTGACCCCCGGACCTGCTCCCTTCAGCTGGAACGTCAGGCAATGCTTTGGCTGGTGCGGAGAGTGAAGGGGAGGCCGCCGCAGCGCCGAACTCCTGCGCCCATCAGCTGGTGACCCTCCGAACTTGTGCTTGTCAGCTGGGAGGTCTGGCGATGGAGCCGGCTGGTGTGGAGGGCGATGGGGAGGCAGCAGTTTGGCAGGCGAGGCCCTGCCTGCCCACAAATGTCGGGCCCACCCGCCCCATCTGTAAAAGAAAAAGTCTTTCGCCCAAGCATAACTTTTAAGGATTTTAAGGATCTTTGAGAGGGAGAGAGAAATAGAGAGAGGGAGAGAAAGAGGGAAAGAAAAATAAAGAGAGGGAGAGGGAGAAAGAGAGAGGAAGAGAAAGAGAGAGGGAGAGAGAGAAAGAGAAAAAAGAAAGGGAGAAAGAAGGAGACAGGGAGAGAGAAAGAGAAAGAAGGAGGGAGAGGGAGAGAGAAAGAGAAAGAGGGAGAGAGAAAGGGAGACGGAGAGAGAGAGGGAGAGAGAAAGGGAGACGGAGAGAAAGGGAGAGAGAAAGAGACAGGGAGGGAGAAAGAAAGGGAGAGAGGGAAAGAGAAAAGGAGAGAGAAAGAAAGAGAGGGGGAGAGAGAGAAAGAAAGAAGGAGAGAGATTAAATTAGGAACATGGTTGTTCAGTGAATCTGGTTTCCCCACTAACTTTGCTTGTCACAAGGTTGCAAAAGGTGATCACATGACCCTGGAACAATGTGACCATCATAAATAAGAATCGGTTGCCAAGCATCCAAATGTAAATCACATGACCCTGGGGATGCTGCAATGGTCATAAGTGTGAAAAATGGTCATAAGTCACTTTTTCCAGTGCTGTTGTAACTTTGAACAGTCACCAAGCAAACTATTGTAAGTTGAGGACTACCTGTACTTTATCACTTTTTTCCATTTATTTTTTTTTTGTCATCAAGCTTTTGACATCTTGCTGGGTGACTGGTGGTACTTGAATGTTGCCATATTCTAAAAGTGGTACAATCGGTGAAAAGGTTGAAAAGCCCTGATCTAAACCAGAGGTCCCCAACTCCCTGTCCGTGGACCAGTACCGGGCCATCTGCGAGATGCAGGCAGCATACAAAATCATGCACCCTCCGATCTGCAGAAAAGCCTCTCTTCACGGAACCGGTCCTTGGTGCCCAAAAGATTGGGGACCTCTGATCTAGATAACTTCAGTGGATTTCCACTTCACAGAATTTTTAGCAATGACATGTGGCTGGGGAATTCTGGGAGTTCAAATCCACACTTCTGGGAGTTGTCAAGGTTGGGTAACACTTCTAGTAGGACCCAATGTCCCAACACAGAGCTTGCTGTCACAAAAACAACAATATTGTTAAAAGTTCAACACATCATACTTGTGTTGTTAAACTTTAATACTTTAAATTGTGTTTGCTGCTACTGCAACAAAGTGTTCTTCATCACGTTACCTACAATGCCTCATTCTGAGGAAAAATCCTTTCCTCAGTAGGATGCATAAGCATTCAGGAAAAATTTCACAGGAGGCCTCTGCTACTTTATAGAGACATTGTTACACTGTTAGCGTTAAGCATAACTGACCTCTCATTAGATTATACCGGCCACAGGTACTTGCAAAGTTAATAAGCAAACAGTTGAAAGACTTTTAATCTTTCTCTCTCCAGAAACAATTATTTTGTATTAGCTTTCTGAGAAAACAAGGATTTGTAAACAAAAAGAAAGAAAGAGCAGCATTATGGTGGAACAGTTACCTATTAATTGCACTGAACTTCCTGTTGTCCAAAAATCCAATGTGAGAACACTTAGGAGCATTATTTAATGCAAGAACAGTAACCAGAAAAGCGATTCCATAACTATATGGGCAGGGGTTGAAAGGGGTTGTATTAGCTTTTTGAGAAAATAAGGAGGAATTCTATACACACAAAGAGAGTGCAACATTACAGTAAAGCAATTTGTTATTAGCTGCATTCAAATTCCTGCTGTGCCAAAGATTCACTAAATAATACCACTGAGAAAAATAAAAAGGAAGGTTCAGCTAATGGTGAGAATGTCAATACGGGTATTATGCCTAGGCAAATACAAAAGTACGGAATCAACAGGATTATAGCAAAAGTTCTCTTTCTTCCTGGTCCTTCCTTTTTATAGGCACAGTTATGATACGGCCTGGGTACTAGCTTGATATAGTGGTTTTATTATAGTCCACAATTATGAAAATAACATTCTACAACCACAAGATCTTTTTTTTAATCCTACTTTAACATGTTCAAATTAGAATTCCTCTCAAATTATTAGAAATTATTATAACATATAGGCAATTATACTATAATTATATAATTAATAATAATAATAATAATTATAGTAGAACATAAGCCCCAAATGACTGGAGATCTTTGAGGGTATCGCAGATAGCCTTGATAAACCAAATAAAGCATTAAATGGGCTGTATTTTAGATGTCAGAAAATTGCCAAATCTTGTAAGATTTTAGTGCTTTTGCTTCAAATCTCACAAGAATTTACTGTCCTTTCCCCTGTATCACATCAAATTTCAGGTTAAAACACCATCTGTGATCATGCAAAAATCTTTCCAACAGGCTTTTAGAGTGATCTTTGAAACTGACAATGCAAAGATCTATATGAAGAAATGGTTCTGATTTGCTACTCTATTCATCAAATTATTGAAAAGCATTTTTCCCTCTTTGATTTGTGTCATTTACTTTATGTTAACAGTTAACTGTCTGGTGTTCACAAACATATTTTATTTGTGTTCTCCCCATAATACCTTTCTAAATGTTATGAAGAGTAATTCACAAAACAACATGTTCAAATTGATATCACAGCTTCATATTCTGAGAATTTCAAATTACTGCGTTTTCCTCCCATTTGCTTTCCCATTACCAGTCTAGAAACAAAAACAGTGACCAAATCCAATATAAACTGTTAAAGTGACCATTTTAATGTCTATCTCACAGCCATCTGTCAGTAGCAGTGTGCAGTGTGTCTTCAATAGTGTTTATGAAGTTGTTTTCTTGCAAATGGCTCTGGCACATGGACAGAATTTAAGCGCCATGGCGTTGTCTGTGTTATGAAATCATTTTCAAAACTTCTAACATCTCCAACAATTAAGCCCAGAGTTCTTTTTCACTGCTTTGCCATCTTATTTACATATTTCTTGTGGAATAATAATTTAAATCTACATATTTATCCAGTACCAAGGAATTATCACTGATTGCTTGAAATGGAACAGTTCTCTTGAGGGAGGACTACTTCACAGATGGGAGAAAGCATATGCACATGCTTGGAAGGATTTGAGTTACTTTTGATGGCAGGATTGTAACTGAGCCCTCATACACTGCAGCAAAGAGGAAGACAACCCAAGACTTTTTAGTGGGGTGCTTTTGTGCACAGATAAGTTGCCCTTCCTCTCATCCCCAGTCTCATTTCCATTGGTCATCAACACCCAAATGGCTGGGAATTAACAAAGCAAGTATTCTGCACAACTCCAACTGGGTTAGTCAATTGTTGCCATCAAAGAGATTGTCCAATGAAACAGTAGGGGTCACCTAATGCAACTCTGCAATGCCCCCTGGCAATTTTTGATATTAAAAAAATCAATTAATTTGCAACATATTGTTCACATCTAGAAATAATTGGCCAACAAATGAAATCGATCTTGACAATCCATGAATTGGAGTTATGATTATGTCATGTAGTCCTGCAGACTTGAGAGAGACCTTGGGTCTAATAAGTCTCAGGCTGTAGATGGCTTTTCAAGCACAAATGTGCGAGAAGCCTGAAAAAGCACATAGAATACAAATTAATGTGTCTTATCTCCCACTAGTTAAACTTTGGCCATTGGAAAAATTGCTCTGCCAATTGAAAGAGCTATATGACACGAGAAACTGTTTTACAGAGATCTGCATTATTTTTTTCTGAATTCCAGAGGACTCTACTTGCAATCCATTCATTAATAAGTTTACTTGCTTATATTTGGAAGCAATCTGTTTGTCTTTCAATACTTCTTGGCCTCCAAAGATGTTGAGGCAACTCTAAGCATTGCCTCTTATTCCTAATCTTTTTTTCATAACAAGCAGATTACATCAGTTAGACTGAGAAAGAGAAACACTGATCCTGGTTACTTATGGGTAAGGTTAAGTCCTAACAACATCTATTGTGTTTTGTTTAGCATTTTTTGTCTATTAGGCCACTGTGGTTTTTCCAACAAAATCCCACATGGAATCCTTGGTACTCTCTGAGTTTAGTCTTCCCTGAACAACCAAACTTAGAGAGTACCAAGGATTCCATAGTTTACTCTGAGTTGCATATATTCCCTTCTATTAAAAATATCTTATCTCAGCTAGGGATTGTCAACATTTTGGGGTCTTGAGCACCACAGTGTAATCTTATACAGGTCTCCATGCACTAAAAAAAAAGTATCAACCCAAATCTTATTATATCACTAAACCTTATAAGATGTACCACAATACTTTGACCTTCCCATGCAATATCACAGAAAATTATCACTGAGGTTGCTGAAATCTCATACACACCTTGCATGAACTCAAAGCTAACTCTTTGGCTAGCTCAAAAAAGCAGGGTTCAGAAAGCCTACATACTCACTAACAAGCTCAAGTAAGCTGCCATACTCCACAGCTGAGTGGAGATCTGAATGTGAGTTTTTTTTTAATTTGATGCCCATATCTGATGCATCATCAATCAACTTAAGACAATTGCATTCAGAAAAGAAAAGAGCCATTACTATTTCTTATTTTGCAATATGAATCTGTACAGTTTATGGTACATGTTTATGCTAAGAATGTTTACCTCAACTCCTGGTGATTTAATGGACACACACATGCAGTTTTCTTGGCTACCATATGGAAGTTGTTTACTGTCTCCTTCTTATGGGATGCCCAGCACCACAGTTTTCTGATAGGCTCTCATCCAAGTATCATCCAGGCCTGAACCTACTTAGCTTCCAGGATCAGGCAAAGTTGAGAAAAGAAATCTATAGTTTTCAGTACTTCTGTTTTTCTGGCAATACAGATGAACACAATGCCTCTCAGGGCATTTTCTCTTTGGATCTGATTTTAGTGAGTTTATTTTAGCTTATAGTCCTGTATCAACTTACCTGATAGTAAGCTTCATTGAATTCAATGGAAATTCCTATACAGAATTATATTGCTATGGTAATATTAAAGATAGTTGTGGTGGGAAAATAATTTTGCTTTTCTGGATTTATGTGTTTGTGTGAAATAAATTTATATCTTCAATTTCTTAAAAAAATTCTTTCTACTGTATATTTGAAGGCTATGAGGACAATCGTCAGATGAAACGAAGGGTGGCAGGATTACTGATGTTTAAAATGTTCAAATATATACATGCATCTAGAGTAGCTTTCCCCAACCTGGTACGTTCCATAAAGATTGGACTACATTCTATCTTCTTCAGGAAAAAGCATGCTCCCTGCTGGGAGGAAGATGCATGGTCCAGGGAGAGCCAGACCAAGGAAAGCTGATCTAGAACATCTGGAGTTTCTGCCAACTGCACTGATAAAACACAGCATTGAACTGATACTAACATTTAGCAAGAGATGCTGCTTGCAATCACCATATAAAGATAGACAGAGTGGGTCCTCACCTCTCTCTCTCTCTCTTCCTGATGAAGGTGTCCTTTTTCATTTCTCTGTTTCATCCCAAATAGACTACTGTTATGCCCTTTTTGCTGGTCTCCTAGTCCCTGCACGCACAATTAACAGACTTCAGCTGGTTCAAAAGGCTGCTTCTCATATTCTGCCTGGCACCAGATGGAGCAAGCACATAACTAGAACTGGCTCAGCCACACTGACTGGATGTCACATTCAACAACTAGTCAAGGCACTGTTGGCATCAATTCCCTTAGAAGAGAAACTCAGTTAAAGATACCCTCTTTAATCCTCAACTGCCCGACTTGGTTCAGCTGAGGCCAACTGTCAAGGCTAGCGTTTTGTCGAACCAAAGCCTAATACAACCATGATTTGGTGACACAACACCCCTTAGGCAATTTTTAACTACAAAGAGGTTATATAATGTTCCCAATAAATCCATGTTTTCCCTTTCAGTTCTTTTGGACAGCCATGCTGCTCATCACAATTCATAGTGAGCAATGAAGTATCACAACATGATCACAAAACTCAGATTCTGTACATTATTAAAAATGGTTTTTATATTGCCACAGGGTAAATGTCATAGAATATATAAATTTGAACAGCAAGTCAGCAGAAGATTCTTTCCCAATTTTCTAATTTAACAGGAGACTTATCTCCACAAATAGTCTGAAAATGAAACACAGGAATGATTATTTGGCTATAGCTAACTATTTGGAATAGACTTCACTGGGAACAGGCTAAGTATGTAAGTCATGGGATAAGAAATCTGGGGAAGGGCATCTTCCTGCCTGGTCTAATTGCTCCTTTAGAAAAACTGACTTCAGGGGTAAAAACTTCAGGGGGCACAAGTCAGAAAGGAAAAAGCACATGGAGCTTATTGCCCTGTTATTACCTTGCATTTTTCAATTAACACCTGGAAGAGAGAGGCTGCTTAGACAAGCTAGCTCTTCCTATTTACTCTTGCAAATTATGACATAACAAAACTTTTTTCTCTAACCTCGGTCAAATAATTATTTCTCTCTTTTGTCATAGCAGGGGCCCAGTACCTGCTGGACGCTTAATCTTCATTAATATCTAACCTTCCTTTGCTGATACCTAATGTAAGCAACTCTGGGATGGAAAGAGAAAGAGAGATTGCAAGACTATAAAACTTGGCCAATGAAAGCATCTCCTTTGTGAATCAAATTCCAGAGACCACCTCACCATTTGGGCTCATCCAGCTGATTGGGGCAGATCCCCCTGTGCTGTGAGTATATTCAGGGACAATTTAATAAACTTTCTTCAAAGTTTGTCACCATGCTGGCAATTCCCTTGATGTTATAGTTCTTTAGCTCTGTCCTGCAAATCCTAAATTAAGTATTGTCACACAAATTAGTGACAACACTTCTTTTCCAGCAAGTTAGATTATGGTTTTCTTTCCTTAGCTTATAAATACTTATAAACAGCTCTCCTGCATTTCAAGCAAACTCTTTTCCAACTTTCCTTAGGAATTGCTAAATTGAACCCAAGTTCTCATGTATGCAATGCAGGGTCTTTATATTATGGATTGATAGCCTATTAATATCCAACTTCGGCATCTTTAAGACTTGTGGATGTTAACTCCCAGAATTCCCCAGCCAGCATGGGTGGCTAGGGAATTCTGGGAGTTGAAGTCCACAAGTCTTGAAGTCACCAAGGTTGGACACCTCTGCTGTAGAGCTTTTATTAAGGGACCGTCTTCTGCCTCATAAATCCCAGCGACCGGTTAGGGTGCATAGGGTTGGCCTCCTATGAGTCCCGTCTGTTAGACAATGTCGTCTGGCGGGGCCTAGGGCAAGGGCCTTCTCCGTTGCTGCCCCAGCCCTCTGGAACCAGCTTCCCTCAGAGGTTCGTACTGCTCCCTCCCTCCTAGCTTTCCGGAAACTCCTGAAGACGCATCTATGCCAACAGGCTTGGGGCGTATGAGCTGTGCTCTGCCCCTGGGCCCTAGGAGTGTCCCTCCATCAGTGACTGTGAGCTGATTGTGCTTGTATGTGGTGTGAATGAAATTAATTTTTAAATTTTTATTGTATTATTGTATTGTTGTTGTGAGCCGCCCTGGGTCTTAGGAGAAGGGCGGCATATAAATTTGATTAAACTTGAAACTTGAAACTAAGGGGCTTCCAGAGTTTTGCTGCCAAACAGAAATTAACTGGCTCTTTCACAGTTGAAATCACAGAGAGCAATTTTTATACCTTAATATTGTAATGGAAGGATTGAAAAGATGAGTGTGTCAATCAGAACTCTACTACAGTAATACAACTGAGCCTTAAATATATTGTTCCCATGTTTCATTTTCAGAGATGGGGAATTGCTTGAGAATGCTACCATATCACTGATATTTTTTTCACAGAGGCATTCATTTCAAAGATTTTTCAGCTCAGATATTGAAACACAGCTTTCATCTCTTCTAAAGTTTAATGATGTCCTCACAGTGATCTGGAATGAAATGAACCATTTATTTTTTTTAAAAAAAGGATAGTTTGTCTTAAATGGTTAAATGCATCCCCCTCCATTTATTTACATAAAATACATGTAGTATGAGACAATGGCCAGTAATAATTTATTACACTGAAATGAAACATGCTTTATTGCCAGAACTAAGCTATACTCTTACCATTCAAAGATTCGTGTTATTGTCTTACCTTACTAAAGTCAACAGTACTGTTTTCTCGGCTGACATCATTTTTTGTTTCAGTGCTGGTTGGTGCAGACTGTGGGGAAACAATCTGACCTGCTGGAAAAAGTTGTTATTACAGAATACTAACACTTTTCTGTATAATTGTTATAAAACAGCCAATTGAATTAAAAAGTAAATTCTCCCTTGAGTTAGCTTGAGTACAGTGGACCTCAGAGAAGGGGTTGCAGTTTGCCTGGCAACAGTAGATAAATAATAATTTTCAAAATATCAGTCTACAGTTCTGGATTTCCTAGTCTAGCCTCACATTCAAATAATAATCAGGGCAAATGCTTCTTAGCTTTTTCAAATTACTCGAAGACTTGCTGGGTACTACCTGAGAGGGACATTCAGCTGAAGAGATATTTAAATGAAAGATTCATATACATCATATCCTATATGCAAAATATTTCATGTTCCAAAGTACATCCCATTACTACATGTCTAAGCAATACATTTTCTTGATCATAACTTACTAAGAATAATTAGGGCCAACTGAATAAAAACTTTCAATCTATTTGCAATATGTAGCACATTATAAAAGTTTGCTAAAGCCATTTATTTATTAATTTACTAAAGCTCATGACTCAACTTGTGTTTAAATAACAAAAGTGAAATTGGTTGTTTAATGCAGAGGAAGGGATGTTAGATATGCTTGCTGCCTTGAGTTCTTTATATAAATAAAAAGGTGAGATTAAAATAATAAAAAATTAAAATAATAAAATAAAATAAAAATATTGAAATAGTCACCCCTTTTGGGTGGTGTTGCCATGGAAAATTAAATATAAAAAGCATGACATAAGGCAGGAGTGGGGAACAATGGCCCCTTTATGACTTGTGGACTTCAACTCCCAGAATTCCTGAGCCAGCATGAATGGCTCAGGAATTCTGGGAGTTGAAGTCCATAAGTCATAAAGGGGCTATCATTCCCCAACTCTGACATTAGGTAAGAACTCTATACCTCTACTCTGAAACTTCAACTAAGGAAAACTATTCCTTCATAGCTTATCCATATATTCCCCATGCTGCAAATCCTGAAAATCAGAGCCATTATAGTTCATGAAACTAAGTGCCCTATATAAAATGCAATAGCTTAAGAATTTAATTGCTGGCAAAGTGGGGGGAATTGAATCCTATGCAATCTAATCCCAATTATAACATATGTACCTATAAGTCCCAAAAAGGACAAAACTGGTAATCAAGTAATGTGTAAAATATTAATCAAATGGAAGTTGACTATTGCAACTGCAATAAATACATTTTCCCAGGATCACTGATAGAAGGCATCTCTATACTGCAATAAGATGCGTATTTCCTTACGAAATTGTACGGCGCTTATTCATATCATGAGTGTTTAGGATTGAAGCATTTAACTCTTCAGTATTAATAAATTTTCCCAAGGAGGTTGTGGGAATTATAGTTTTGTGGGTGAGCATGTAGGAATTTTGAATGCAGTGCACTCATTCAACTATGCTCCCAGCCATATTGGGGAGAAATCATTCTTTGTAAAAAAAAATCTGCACAAGTTTTAGTGCTAAACTAGAGATATAGTGGCACCTTGGTACTCAACTGCTTTGAAATTCATCGAATTTGGTACTCAACACATTTTAATGTAAAAAGTTTGTCCCGGTACTCATTGTTTGTTTGGTATTCACGCACAAGCTAGAACCTATCAGCATCAGCTGCCTTGTGACTCACTATGTTATTTCTAATAGGAAAAAGCTGTTTGGTACTCATCATGCCTCCTAGAACCAAATAATGATAAGTACCCAGGTACCTCTACATACATTGTTCAAATCCATTCTATATTTTCATTCAGACTTTTCCCCAATTTTATTTGTGTGTGTGTGTGTGTGCACAATCCATTTCTAAGTTGTACTTTTCAGATTAGAAAAATATTAAAACTATTTGCAAAAGAAAATTATCCTGGCTAGAGTGGAATAGCTATTAAAAACTCTGCTACCTTTTGCAAAAAGGCCCCGAAGACCTTAACAGTGATTGTCTAGATTAATCATGATGACACATAATGCTAGAAGAAACTGATGTGAAGAGTGAATATCTGAATTGACCTAATGTTCATGCAAGATAGATTTATAGTACACTACCTCTGGACCTTCAAGGAGTTTACAGAACCCAAAGGTTAGAGATGAAGATGGGATGAGCCTGTTAGAGACAGATACAATAAAGATACAGCAAAATAAAGAACATGGAGATGATCATGCACAACAGCGGAGTTTAGATCAGAGATTGTCAAACTTTCTCTGGCTGTGAAATCTGTTAGTTAGAAAAAATATATATTCAAAAAAACCTTTATCAAGAGATAAACCTCTAGTGATAGAAAACCTGCTACATGCTAGTGAACTATTTTTTTCTCTTGTCCTTAATCTCTCAAAGACCCCTTAATCTCTCAAAGACCCCTCTCAAATTCTCACAGAACCATAGGGTTCCATGAAGCATAGTTTGAAAAACTCTGGTTTAGATCATGCACCATTATGAACAGGGAAACCTATGGTGAAAGAACCTATGAAGGAGGTATGATATGAAGTGGAAATGATGAAGAATGATGGAATATTTATTTCAAAATAGTGGTACGATAACATTTTTATGAAAAGAAATAGTAAAACTGAAAGGAATGAACACAGGGGAACAAGTGAGAAAATAAGTGCTGCACTGCTGTAAAACAGTAAAACAACCGAGCTGTGGCTGTGGTAATTTTGAACTCAGGAACATCTAAATTTGTAAGGAATACAAACTAGGAATCTCAAACAGCATAGTATTTTCCTTCAGCAGCATTGAAGCATGAACATTCCATAAATTCATTACACTTTTACTGGAACTTACAACAGAAGACCTAGAAAATTCTGGTAGGGCAATCTAAGCATAGGAAAGGAATTGTTGCTGACTATGGGAGGCAGTGTTCCTCTTCGTTTCAAGACCATGAGCCAGCACTGTTCTGTTTTTCACATCATGTGACCAGCATGACATCACAGAACACTGTTTCCTCCCCATCAAAGTGGTACCTGTTTATCTACTCGCATTTGCATGCTTTCGAACTGTTAGGTAGGCAGGAGCTAGGCCAGGGGTCTTCAAACTCGGCCCTTTTATGACTCATGGACTTCAACTCCCAAAATTCCTCAGCCAGGCACGCTGGCTAAGGAATTCTGGGAGTTGAAGTCCATGAGTCATAAAAGGGCAGAGTTTGAAGACCCCTGAGCTAGGCAAAGATGGGCACTTTTCCCATTGCATGACACTCGAGTTTTGAATCCAGGCTGTCGGCTTTCAAACTGACAAACCCAGCATCTTAATCACTAAGCCATCGTACCACACCATTTAAACATATCAGTGGCATGTTGTAATCTCATCTAGCCTCCCAGTACCATGGAAACTGAAGACAGGACTGAAAATGGCAATGTTACATTAAGGATATCATCTTAATTACAGATGTCATAATTCTGATGCTCTGTCACACTTGTTCAGTATTTTAATATCCTCACTTCCACCATTAATGATAATAATTAATGCGAAGCCCATAATGTGAAACCTACTCTCTCCACAGGACATTATTTAAATGTATATGAAATAAATAAATATGTAACTACAAAACAAACTTAAAAAATAAAATACCGATTCTATGATCTTCTACATATAAGAAACAAGTAGGGATATTTTACTGTTAAATGTGATATTTTACTGATAAATGTGATATTTTATTGACAATTTTGATAATAAATTTGATATATTTATTTATCTTAAAATTAAATAAATAAAGTTTGGCTCCCTCAAAATACAGTCCATTTAGGAAAAAAAGTCATGCATGCCCTTATTAATTGGGATATCATGAAAAAAGTTAGATTAGGAACCAAGTGATCTGGTTCTACAAATGCAAGAATTCTTTTATCTGTGGTAGAAAAGATGGCATTGGATAAGGCAAGTTACCTATTCCCCAAATCTGCTTTTCCAGAGAAAATACTGTCAGCTCAGCCATAAAATAATTGGAAGGTTAAGGAATTTTGCTAAATATGGAATACATAATAGTAGGCAAGCACAGGTTATCCCATATAAATAACTCTTATATTCATGAAATATTGTTTGATTTTTTTGGGGGGAGGTGTCTCTCAAATACAGCTTTGTTTGTGTAGTATTGTCTTCCTTACCTCACGTAATCCCCATTCCCACACTGATCTCAACAAATACACAATGCTATATCCATTCATGCATAGCTCTATATAAGGAAATTGCATCTTTGCCCTTGTTAAGTTTGCTTCTGCTGTCTCCAGTACCATAATAAACAATCTGTGCTTCAATGGTCCAATTTAAATAAATTCAAGAAAATTTATGAGAGGTTTCTCCTACCCAGCATCTGGTCATAAAGGGCTCCATCTACTGACTTCATTAATACAGGCCAGACACAGAGCTAAGCAGCTAAGTAGTAATAATAAACTAACTAAGTAGTAATAATAAACAAGACAATATGACAGAGATTTAATATCCCTAACTCTTTAAAAAAGATTTATTACATGTGATGCTGTTTAAAGGATGACTGTATTGCTAAGTGTTCAAAGTAAGAATTCCTTGAAATTATTCAAAGTGGATCCAGAAGACATATTTCTGGTTTACAATGTATAGACCATAACATTACCCTAGCAAGATTAGGTAATCTGTAATTTAATCAGTTTAATCTGTAATCCATCTATGTGATTACACAGCGAATTACCAAATTTCTTGTGAATCAATCAAAAATATTGCTTAATGACCAGTGTTGTGAGTTATTGGTCATTAGAGCCATCAAAATAATCTCTTGACTTGTATTACAATTTGCACTTGAATATAACCAACTCAAATACCTTGTTGTTAATAGAACTTATTAAATGTTAACAGAATATATAATTACATCATGAATGTAAATGTTAACAGAATGTAATTTACTAATATGCACCAGTCACTGGAAAATGAGTCAAAATAAATTGATACTGTTCAAATATATTGATCCAGAGTTTGTATCATTCCTAAGGAGCAGTCAATAAGCAGGTGAGTATGGAATTGTATTCTAGCACAACGAGCATCAATTTAGGAAAAAAGTGCATGATATATATCAGGGATCTTCAGACTTGACCCTTTTATGACTTGTGAACTTCAACTCGCAGAATTCCTCAGCCAGCATGCCTGGCTGAGGAATTCTGGGAGTTGAAGTCCACAAGTCATAAAAGGCCAAGTTTGAAGACCCCTGACATATATGGTATAATTCTGAATCTGTTTACCTGAAATATGTTCAGAGAAAGCAGACTTGGTTAAAGCTTTTATTTCAAGACAAAAGATGACTAATTTGCAAAATCTTTTTCATAAGAGATTTTATAAAATTTATTGCTTAGGTCTCCTGAAGTCAGGATAATTGGCTTGCCTTGTTCTGAAAATATCATCTTTTCCATCTTAATCTTAGCAACTCATAATTGTTTAGGAAATGGAGTGATAACAGACACACTTACATAACCTCACAAAAATGATTGCTTTTTCTTTATTTTATAACTTTCTTCTCACTTTATCTCAAACCAAAAATGATGTACATTGGAAGTACACTTAGGAATGTTTAAATGTTATTTAAACCCATTCAGTAAAATCAAAGAGGTATACAGGAACTGCTGAATATATCTTTCTATAAAAACAACTAGTTAAATAAAGAAGCCAATTAAGTTACTGCACATCAGTGCCAAAAACATATGTTTTCCCTTCCTGGTTGCCTGTAAATTGATTCCTTTTATGAGGTGTCCTACTCTATAATTTCAGAGCCATTGTCAAAGATTTGCTACCATCCTTTATAACTCCAATTTCCCACAGTTAAGGGAAGGGAACCTGAGAAAATGTAAGTGTTGCAGTGATGTTGGACAAGAAGATTGAAATGGAATAAATCACCGATTTTGGCAAATCCATTGTATCAAAGCTACAGTAACCATTACTTAATTAACATGACACTTTACCATTTTTGTCCATGGAATGGGGTTCAGACTGTTTCTTGCCAATGTCAGCAAAGGACCTGACTATTGGGATCCTATTGCTTAACTTCTTTTGGTTCTGATGGTGATGCTGTTTGAGTAAAGCCTCATGGACTCTGTGGCGAACATCCTCACTGAGCTGTCCGGACCCTACTTGTTGATCAAGAATCATATCTGAAAAATAAAATAGCAATTGAATTATCTTTTGAGTCAATTGTGCAATAACTAGCCACATTTCTAATAGATTCTCAGTGGAAGCATTTGGTCAAATCTATCACTTATATGAAATTTTATCACTGTGCTGCAAATGTCATTGCAAGTAATGCCTAATATTGATTATTCAGATTTCCATGGGAGAGCTAAAGGGATTATGAACACTATTGACAAACAAGCAGACCAAGTTTGCGATTAACTTCAGTATGCAACTATTAAAATTTATGTAAGCATTTGAGTAATCAGGCTACAGACTATGGAAAGTCAATTTTTGGATGCAGTATTTGCATCTCCAAATACTACAATCCAGTGGAAAATAATTTAACCAAGAAAGATATACATTTTAATTTTCCTGTTCAGTGTAAAATGGGCGGCTAGATAAATGCTTTAAATAAATAAATAAATAAATAAATAAATAAATAAATAAATAAATAAATAAATAAATAAATAAATAAGGAAGATTATATGAACGAGGGCCATAGGCTCTGAGCAGCTCACACATTATTTAGGGGATCTATGCAGCTGAAGTAAAGTCAACAGACATCTTTGTAAAAGAATATTACTTTATGAGTCACTTCTTGGAGTCCGAGGTTAGAGAATGGAATCAGAATCAGAATATCTCAAAGATCATTTATTTTATATATTATTAGACAACCTGATTGTTTGAATCATAGTTTCAGAGATTTTCGTTACTTAAACAAAGAAGCCAAATGACCACAGGAAAAAAAGCATTGAGAGTCAGAGCAATTTTCAACTTCCTGCCAGCTTCCCTATTGGCTTTCCTTGTAGGAAACTGGCAGGAAGCATTGGAAATGATGATCATGTGACCTTGGCTCTCATCAATGGCAGCACTGAGGCAGCCACAACTCTACTAAGTTTGAATCTCATTGGAGACATGGGTCTTGGATTTTGGACACATTCTGTAAGTTAGCCCATTTAAGGTACACTGATTTAAAAACTGTTGCCCTATGATGCACCATTTTGCCCAAATGAAGGTTACAATCAGCCATACATAAGAGTTTTAGTAGTATAGTAGACAGCATATGACCTGTTGGATCATTCTTTTTTTTTGCACATAAAATATAGGCCTGTGCTGTTACTACCTCCCCTCACACCCTTAGGAGAGCCCCAGTGAAGGGGGAACAAAGGGAATGGAGGACTGTGAGGAAAACTGCACCCTTGATCCTATTCCAACATCTTCCGAAGACTTCCCTGCCTCCAGGGAGAAAGAAGTCTCACAGTTAATGGCACTCCCCATTATCTCACCAGCAGGCATCCCTAGTTCTTCCTCTTTCCACATACATATTTAGGCTTTCACCATTCCCCCCCCCCAAGAACCTCAAGAGAGCCCCAATGAAGCCATTTCTGCCATCGCCATCATTGCCTTTATGGCTGAACTGCAGATCTGCCAGCCACTTTATTGTAGGGAAGGGGAACAAAGGGAGCCAAGAACCACATTGAAAACTGCAGCCCTGCTCCTCATTCTTCCAGGAAGGAAGAAGGCTCACCTACCGATTGATGGTGTCGCACAGCCAACCCTATCTTGCCAGCAGGCATCCATGTTACTCCCTTGTTCTTCCCTCACTGGGTATTGTCATTAAATTTCACATTTAGACTTTAGTTTGAAAGCAGCCAATGGCTGCTCACCTGTTGGGCCTTGCCCTAGCTGATTGCATGTGGAGGCAGGAAAGAGGGTTGGGATATGTCCCTCCCATCTTTCCTTATGCCACATGACCTACAGGTTTCTAGTCACGATAGTACTAAAGAGGCCACAATTTTGCTAACTTTCAATCCCACAGGAGCCATGAATCCCAGACACATTCTCTAAATTAGCCTGTTTGAAGTATGTTGATTAAAAAATTATTGCTACATGGTGTACAGTTTTGCCCAGTTGAAGGTTACAAAGTATCAAACAGCCATGAGAATTTTGATTGTAGTATTATGTTTTGATACAGACAGAAACATGGATACCGCCATGCCTGCAATCTACCTGAGTAATTCTGCACATGGTAAAAATCTAAATCCTATGCAGGTGGCTTTTTCATAAATAAGACCTGAACTGTACACGTCTCAATTTTCTTGCTCAGCCATATTAGACCTGCATGGGTTTTTAAAGTAAAAAGTTAAGGTTAAAAAAAAATTCTATTAGCAAAAGGAGTACAAAACCTTTACAATGTTTCTCTGAGCTGCTCAGTCTTGGACCGTAGGTTCACCTTTATAGTTATTCGGCATCTTATTTACTCACTGTATAAAGCTGAGGGTGTTCACAATGGTGTTCCTGACTTTGGAACTAACAGTAACAGTGCAAATAAGAACAAGAGATTGGGATTAAGCCCCGAGAAAAAGCTAAGAAGTAGAATTTAACTCTTTCCTCACACATCATTTTCATTCCACCTGCTGGCATTCCTACTGTAATTTTCTTGTTGTACAGAAACCACAGGGAGTGGGCTTTTTAAAGAAAACAAAATAAGCAAGCAGGGTAAGGATTCATCACTATTCCACCTCACTTCAAAAACTCGGCTTGCCTCTGCTGCTTTGCAACTGTTTATTGGAGACCTTGTTTTCAAATTGTATGATGAGATAGCATCCTTTTAGAGGAAGCAGCTTTTGAGGAGCAGTTGCTTCAAACTGCTTCCTTCGTTATGCAGATGTAAAAACTACATTAGTCAGGATGGTTAATAACAATAAAATGCCCAAACTCTCTAATCGGGACATTAAAATGAATTGTGCTATGCGAGCTCAATTCTGATTTAAACTTCATATATGAAAATGGATTTTGAAAGGACAAGCAAATATGACCATAAAATTATCAAGAGTGCAGCGTGACTTTAAAAAGACTACTAAAACTCTTATGTATGGCTGATTGTAACCTTCATTTGGGCAAAATGGTGTATCATAGGGCAACAGTTTTTAAATCAAAGTACCTCAAATGGGCTAACTTATAGAATGTGTCCAAAATTTGGGACCCATGGCTCCAATGATTTTCAAACTTGGTAGAGTTGTGGCTCCCTCGGTGCTGCCATTGATGGGAGCCAAAGTCACATGATCATAATTTCCAATGCTCCCTGCCAGTTTCCTACAAGGAAAGCCAATAGGGAAGCTGGCAGGAAGTTGGAAATTGTTCTTACTCTTAATGTTTTTTTTTCACCTGTGGTCATTTGATTTCTCTGTTTAGGTAAGGAAATATCTATAAAACCATGATCCAAATGATCAGGGGTTGTCTAGTAATATATAAAATAAACTATCTTTGATTTTACCTTACTAGATGTAAGCTGGTTTCTCCAATCTATTTTAAAATTATAACCAGATATCCAAGGATGAATGGACAGTTAATAAATATGTCCAAATCAGCTTCTGATATCTATTTTTCTCCCTCTCTTTCTAGGCATAGGCAGAATTCATGAGCGATATGACAGATATTGTGTGTATCTGTGTCTGTGTGTGTGTGCATGTGTGTGCGCACAATTATTGACTATATAAAATTAATAGGCTGGATAGATAGAACATTTTCTCCTGTAAGAAAATTAAAGAGGGAAATAATAAAGAAGGAAGATGGAGAGAGAAAATTTGTACTGTTAAGTTTTAGATATTTTTAGAAAATGGTAAGACTTTAAAAAGCAAGTTTCTTAGTACAACAAATGAATCAACATTAATTAAACCACTAGGAGTTTGCATATTCATTAGAAGACACAATGTCACACAGCCCCTCTGACATAGCCAGAGTGAGTCATCAACAGTTTTGTTGAAAATCCTTGGATGGCTCATGATCCTTTTTCTGAGCCATTCCACTTTTCCAAGAAAACTCAGGCGTGAAACAAGAAGGGCACGCAGATGTCAAAAGCAGATGGGATTAGTCAAGTGTTTGATTATTTGAGGGGAAAAGGCACAGGTACTCAGAATAAAAGACACAATTCTTAATTATGTATGTCTTCAGAAGAAACCAGCTTGCCATATAATGACGTGACAGTCATCCTTTTATATCTTATTGAAACAAAAGAGACCATGTGATTCGAAGAACACGAAGTTGTGCTATTGTCAAGGCCAGGCATTCTGTATGGATGTCTACCAAGAGATGTCTTATTTGTATATTCCTTAACCAAAAAATCCAATTGCATGAAGACAAGTACACACGTGCAGAATCTTTCAAATGTGCAGGGGTTGACAGAGAGGGAAGAAGCTGGGTGACTTCTAGGGCCTGCTTTCTGTTTAATCGCATTGACATCTTTCGTGGGATTACCACATGGAGGAAGAGCATAAGAAGGCTGCCTTCTCCCCACGTTCTTCGACCTGAGATGTCATGTAACAACACTTTTATGAACAACTGTCATCTTCATGCTCAACTTAAGAATTTCTCAAGAGCATACTGCATATCAGGTCACTTTAGGATAAAAGTCTAAACCAATAGTATAGTTTGTTTAAGAAAGGCCTATGCAGAATGGCATCATATAGTCCTGCTTTCTATTTCACCCATAGCCAACCAAATAGCTCTCTGAAATGTATTAGCAAAGTAGAATAAGTTTTTCTCAGCATTTAATGCCAAGTATGTATATAGTCTCCTATCAAAAAAACAACAACCCTTCTGGGGTAGGTAGCTAGGTAGCTAGGTAAAGAGAATAACTAATTTTTAAAAAACAGCCAAAATCAGCCAAAATTTACATTAATACATTAATAAATATAATCTATCCTTGACCAGGATTGATGCCTACCAAAATAATAAGTATATCCTTTGAATGAAGGATTTGTGCCCACCCCCCAAATATCAATGTCCATAGAGGTACTATAATGCCCATAGCTTCTTGAATATTAAATACTAAAATACTTATCTTTTATTCTTAAGAACAGGCAGTGGTATTCTTGCATCAACCTTTAAATCCCCAATAAAGGGTTGAAGCTCAGGGTTGAAATGAAGGCTTCTTGATGCACTCTGAGCATGGTTGTTTTCTTGCAGATATTTCAACATCATATCAGTGATGATGTTACCTATTCTCGGAAATGAAATGTCTGCAAGAAAATAGCCAAGCTCAGACAACACCAGGGACCTCTCATTTAAATCTCCTTCCAAGATTAGATTTTCCTATCCAAAGTTCTTCAAACATTTTTATAAAACCCATTTGACTTTGATTTGGGATGTAAATGGAGGCTAATATTAAGGTTTTATTATCAAATTTTCCCTTGAGAGTAAAATAAATCCTCATCCTTATTTTTTTTGGGTCTTTTCTATTTTCAATTCTATATTGGCTTTAATTAATATGGCCACTCTCTGGATTCATTAACACTTCGGGGAAAAAAAAAGCTTTTCTAAATTGCTTTTCTTAAGCAATCCTAACTTGTATGTTTCCCACAACATGCGTTAAAGGATCTTGTATAATTACAGATATTCCCTTCTATTGGAACTTATATATTTGCTAATTTAATCAAATTTCCCATTCCCCTAACATTTAAAGTTACTGCTGTATTTTATATTCAGTCATTTCTGCTTTATATTTCTCCAGTGTACATTTTACTTCCCTAAATAAGACGTTATAATAACAGCTACAAAGACATCACTTCAGCAAGCAGATAGTTTGATTAAGTTGGAGTAGATTTCAGAGAAACTATTTAATTTAATCGTCCCCTTTCACCCCTAAGCCTCCCTTCTTCATTCCATTGCCAGAATTCCCATCTAACATCTCCCAGCAAATATTGCCCTCCCTGATCCTCTTGACTGGATGTGAAGATTCTCACAGAGGATTGAAGAATCCTCTTTTCAGTCTAAAATGGATCACTGGGGGCAAGGGGAGGTTATGTAATACTGAATTCAGATTGCCCCCATATCCAGTTAGGCTTAGGCCTTTTAAGAATCTACTGTATAAAATAGGTTGTTTTATATCCATCCTAATATTCCTTAACTTTTCTCAGACACTTATTTTAACCTTTAACATTTTTCTTTCCCTTTTTTTAAATCATAAAGTCTAATTCTTTAGTATGTTTTTTAAGTCCATTTATCTTATTTTCTCAAGATTGTGTCAGCCATTTTCCAAGTACACAAGTTCACCATCTGATAATAATTCATGGGGCTGTCAAAGCTCTGTTCATTTTGGAGAGAGTGTAGAAATAATCTCCTTTCCCTGTAGTTAAAGACAGTTAGCTTATTCCTTGTTTTATAAACCTCTTCGGTACAACGTTTGAAATCTCTCCTTCCTTGTAAGGTAGTCAGATTTACATCTGGGAAAAGATACATAGTTTCTTCCCCTCTGTTTTATTTTCTTCAGCTCGTGAGCCTTTTATAAATTTTATTTCTCACCCAAGATTAAGAAATCTTATAATAATATCTTGTGGAGTTTGTATTCTCATGAGCCTTGGTCTGTAAATTCCAAGGGCACACTTCAGATCTTTCTCAGTAAGTTATACTTCCGGCATATCAATTTTTGGAATAAGATAACCTAATAAGTCAGTCTTATCTGCATTCTCCCAAATGCCTCTGATCCTTAAATTGTTTCTTCTGTTTCTGCCCTGAACATCAGCCAAGTCCAATTCCCATGTTCATCGAATTTTTTTTAAAATTATGCTAATATCACTCTTATTTTTATAGCAGCATATTAAGCCTTGCTAACTATCTAATCAATCTCTGAAATCTGATTAGCCGTATCTTTGAATTGCTTTTTAATATGGTCAGGCATAATTTCAAGATCTTTACAAAGTACAGTTGTTAATTTATCTCATTCTAATTTGAATTCCTGCTTGAATTGTTTGTTTATATTTCCTATTTCTAAACCAATCATCTCCTTCAAAGGACTCTGAGTGGTATATAATAAAACAGTGTTTCTCAACCTTGGGGACTTTAAGCCCTGTGGACTTCAACTCCCAGCTTTACTGGCTAGGGAATTCTTGGAACTGAAGTCCACACAACTTAAAGTCCCCAAGGTTGAGAAACGCTACAATAAAACATTGATACCTTAAAAAGTATATCACAGTAAACATTAAAATAGGAAAGTTAAAATGTGGGTTAAAAATTAAATAATTATTTTTTTAAAGTTATAAAATTTTTAAGGAGGCAAGAATAGGTTCACCCTGTTAAAAGTTATTTAACAAGGACAAAGGGAGGACTCTCATGGCATTAATCTAATTAGCTGGTGTACAATACAACGTTGAGCAAAGATCAAACTGAGCAAACTGTTTCATCCATTATTATTATTATTTTTTCTGTTTATCAAATAATATTTTAATAGAGTGTTAAAAGATACATGAATAAGAGACACTTAATACAGCAAAAACTTTTTCAAGGACATAATTTGTCTAACATTGCAATGTTTGCTTTCTGGCTACTAGATTGCTGTGCTGAGATGCCAAGAAAAGTGGTGGGTATACTGTACCGATGATTCTCCAGTGCTTCTAGATAAGATCTTTTGGTTGATAATTATTTCTTTCTTCTTAAAGAATCCCCAAGCGCCAGGAAAACCTGCTCCAACAGTTTTCTCATATGATTTCTCTGCTTCCTGATGATGGCTTATGAGATATCTCTGTAGATCATAACTGTGCCATTATCAAATGTCATCTGGACTTCGGTGCTTTTTTTTTTTCTCAGCAAATTTGAAGAAACTCAAGGGAAGGGCACTCTGGAATGAAGAGGCATGCATCTCCTGTGGGAACAGTGATGTCTGTGTAGTTTTCGTCTGTTGGCCAAGTTAGCTGGCCTCTGTCCGTTGACCAGAAGCAGCCCCGTCAGCAGCAAAACCCAGCTCAGAAGGAGCTGTGGGAATCTCATGTCGCGGGCTGGCAGGCGGGCGTGGGCACGGGGACCCGCTCTTTTATCTCATCTCGCAGCGAAGGAGCAGCTTGCCGGAAACGTGTCTGCTGTGGTCCCTGCCGTGGCTCACACTCTGAATGACAAGCCTCGCCGAGGAGCTTCCCCTGCCTTTCCCAGCAAGGTTAATCGTTTCATCCATTATTGATCTATTTGCTCAAGATTCTGATTTCATCCAGGCCAATACTTACTGTTTTCAGTTGTGCTCCCTGGATATCCTCCTCCTCCTCTTTCATTTCTTTTTCATTACTAGAGAGGGATAGTGCTTCAACTCTCTTTAAATCTACCAGGTGTGCCTTTATCCCTTCACCTCTTTGTGAAATTCTTTTCTTGGGTATCTCTGCCAATTATTCTTATCACCCAGTGAAGTCTTTTGCCCAAATTCAACAACTAAAAATTTTAATATAGCTGGTTCAGGTGGAAAGCTGCCAGCTCAGCATGCCATCTTTCTCCATGGCCAGCCATTCCCATATAGGCCAAGGAGTCCTGAGATGCAGATGGTGATTAGTTTGTTATAAAATAGGCAATCTGCAATGGTGAATGACACTGCAGAGAGCAACAGAAAGAAAACTGGAATCAAATGTGCTCAGGAACAGACACCTGCATGTGAAGGCATGCTAAGTCCGTCTCCAGGGCTCCTGGTGACTCAACCAATGGTGGCAATACAGGACAGAACCTAAGTCCACTGAATTGATTATATCGTGGTTATTTTCCCGGTAACATTCTTATAACCTTCCACAAGAATAAAAGCTGTGAATGTATCCTCCAACCCAGTTGTAAGCATGAGTCCTTCTTAATAGTTCCTACTATATACTCAACTACTAGAATCCATATTCCCATCTTGTAACGCTGAAGAAATATAAAAGAGATTTCCATTTCCTAATCTGAACTGAATTAAACAGGGAATTTAATTAAAGTGGGAAGCACATTCTGAAGTTAATTAAGGTAAAAAAAAATATGTATTCTAATCTAGTGCTATACATTCCTGGTAAATATAATGACTTTTTTTACTGTTTTCTACAATGTTTAACATAGAAATGATTTTCTTACAGCTTTTAAGTAAAACTGTACTTTTTGAGGGGTACTTGTGTGACTTCAGGCTGGAAGAATGTATTATTTGAAGAGAGTGTGGACTATGGCTATGGGAGTCAGCAAAAAGCTAACATTAGGAAGGAGCAATGGCTTTTGGAGCCATCAAAATACTTTAAAATGATGATCAATCTGTAAAGAGGGCAGAGCAAGTCAGAAGGTGTGATAGAAACACTGGTCAATTGTACACTTACTTTATCCTTATGACAGCCTTTCCTCTACACATATACCCTCAGGAATACATACTGTCAGAGCATGCACAGTCTTATTGCGCTGAGGTAACCCAGGAGTAAATGCAGTACACAGTGGTTTGTAATTAAATGTTGATTTATATTACACTCTATCTACAAATATACACTAGAAACAAAATATATACAAGTGGGGAAACAGCAAACTCCGATAAACAGCAATTAAAGCAGGGAACAGACGAGAAAAGACTCCAGCAAAAAACTTCCCTTTTATACTCACACTCTGCTGAGTCATTCCTATTATTGCATCATCCACATTACATTACATCAGGAGTGTCAAACTCGCAACATCACGTGAAGTGTCATGACATATCGCAACTTTTTTCCATTGCTGACAAGGGGGTGGGGGCGGTTTCAGCATGACGCATCCAGCCCATGGGCCAGCAGTTTGACACCCCTGCATTACATCTTTACATAAGCTGTTTAGCTATTAAATTATTATCCTGACACACCCTGTTTAAAATAAGTTATCATACTTAAAAGTAAATAATAATAATAATAATAATAATAATAATAATAATAATAATAATAATAATAATAATAAAGTTGGAAGGGACCTTGGAGGTCATCTAGTCCAATCCCCTGCTCAGGTAGGAAACCCTATACCATTTCAGACAAATGGCTGTCCAGTCTCTTCTTAAAAACTTCCAGTGTTGGAGTATTCACCACTTCTGGAGGCAGGTTGTTCCACTGGTTAATTGTTCTAACTTCTAACTGTCAGGAAGTTTCTCCTTAGTTCTAGGTTGCTTCTCTCCTGGATTAGTTTCCATCCGTTGCTTCTTGTCCTGCCTTCAGGAGCCTTGGAAAATAGCTTGACTCGCTCTTCTTTGTTGCAGCCCCTGAGATATTGGAATACTGCTATCATGTCCCCCCTCGTCCTTCTTTTCATTAAACTAGACATACCCAATTCCAGCAGCCTTTCCTTATATGCTTTAGCCTCCAGTCCCCTAATCATCTTTGTTGCTCTTCTCTGTACTTTTTCTATCCCTTCTGTTAATGCAGCCCAGCACTGTGTTGGTCTTTTCGGCAGCTGCAGCACACTGCTGGCTCATATTTAAGTGATTGTCCACTAGGACTCCGAGGTCCCTCTCACAGTTACTACTATTGAGCATGGTACCCCCTATACTATACCTGTACTTGATGTCATCTGCAAATTTGATGATTTCCCCATCTTCCCCTCGTCCAAATCGTTGATGAAGATTTTGAAGAGCACTGGGCCCAGAACAGAGCCCTGGGGCACCCCACTACACACTTCCCTCCATGTAGATGCAGTTTCATTGAGGACCACATGCTGAGTACGGCCGGTCAGTCAGCTACAGATCCATCTAGTGGTGATGCTCTCTAACCCACATTTTTCTATCTTATCAAGTAGTAGGTTGTGATCTACTTTATCAAATGCCTTACTGAAGTCCAAGTAAATTATATCCACAGCATTCTCTGGTCCACTAATTTTGTCACTTGGTCAAAGAATGCAATAAGATTTGTCTGGCATGATCTGTTTTTGACAAACCCATGTTGGCTTTTAGTAATGACTTTGTTTGCCTGTAGATGTTTGCTGATTCGTTGTTTGATTATCTTTTCCAGAATCTTCCCAGGTATTGAGGTCAGGCTGATAGGTCTGTAATTTCCTGGGTCCATTTTTTTTCCTTTTTTGAAGATGGGAACTACATCAGCTCTTTTCCAGTCCTCTGGTAGTTACCCAGTGCTTCAGGATCTTTGAAAAATATAGTTCAATGGTTCTGAGATCACATCTGCCAGTTCCTTGAGAACGCTGGGGTGTAATCCATCTGGTCCTGGTGATTTGAACTCATCTAGGCTGGACACTTCACTTTTTTTCTTGTTTTTTACATGTTGAAAGAAGCTTTTTTTTTGTTATTTTTGACTCTGGTCGCAAGCCTTAGTTCATTTTGAGCCTTAGCTTTCCTCACTTAATCTTTGCAGGCTCAGGCTATTTGTTGATATTCTGACTTAGTAATGTGCCCCTCTTTCCATTTTCTATACTTGTCCTTTTTATCTTTCAATTGATCAGAGAGTTCTTTATGCAGCCATGCTGGTTTCTTTTGAGAGCTGTTATTTTTCCTCTTTGTTAGTATTGTGCTGGACTGGGCTTTTATTATCTCACTGTTCAAAATTTCCCAAGCTTCTTGAGTTGTTTTCCCCTTGAGGATTCTCATCCATGGAATCCTTCCCAAGCCCTCTCTAAGTTTATTGAAATTAGCTCTCTTAAAGTCCAAGACTCTAGTTTGACTGTGTTTTATTGCTTGTGCTTCCATAATGTTGAATTCCAATATTGCATGATCACTTCCTCCCAGGGTTCCTGTGGCTTCAACACCTTCTATCATTTCATCTCTGTTAGTGAGAATTAGATCCAAAGTGGCTAATCCCGTAGTTCCCTTCTCTACTTTTTGGGAGACAAAATTGTCTGCTAGGTTTGCAAGGAATCTGTTTGATCTTCCACTTGGTGCAGAGTTTGTCTCCCAGTTGATGTCAGGGTAGTTAAAGTCCCCCATTACTATTGTGATGTGCTTCCTACATACCTTAGTTAGCTGACTAGCAAAAAGTTCATCTATTTCCTCTGTTTGGTTGGGTGGCCTGTAGTATACACCTACGTTAATGTCATTTTCCCTGCCCCCTTTTATATTGACCCAAATGCATTCAAGACAGTTTTCATCATTGTTGTTGCTTCAAAGGAGCAAACTGAGGACTGGGGTCAAGTCCTCCCCCACTCCACCCCTGCTGCCCTTATGGATCACTATCTGGATTCCAAGGCAAAGCAGCTTTCTAGGGCAGAGTTTGAAGGGATTTTTAAAGGCATATGTTATGACACCATCAAGCCATCAAACAACAGGAAAGTTGGTGATGTCGCCAATCAGCCAGAGTGTGAATGGACTCTCAAGTGTCAAAGATGGACCAGCTCAGCTTCTCACTAACAATATTGGCAACCTCCTAGAAGATTGTTTTCACTGATTTTTTTTATTAAAAAAATTCTTTTATTAAAACAATCAGCATTGAACATAAAATCATATTGTGCAGCAATCATCATAGCACCTGATATACAACACTAAGTATTAGTCTTTGTAAACGTCTGATTTGGTAAACATTTTTCACTCCTCACATCAAGCCTCAACTATACGCCTGTTACAGTTTGCTTGATTGGTGTTTCTCTTATCTGTAGTCTATCCACTGTTTCTGGTCTATCACATATTATTCATCTCAGTATTATTACAATCTTTTATGGTCCCTAACCAAAGATCCTGAGGTAGAAATTCAATAACCTGAGGTAGATATTCAATCCGCTTTTTCAATATTAAAGTGACCAACATTAGACATAAGATCCTATTGAGAAGCAATCATCCTGGAACATAGCATACAACATTAGGTATTAGTCTTTGTAAACGTCTGGTTTGGTAAACATTCTTCACTCCTCACGCATATCCTCAACTATACGCCAGATATATTTTGTTTGATTGGTGTTTCCCTTATATATGGTCTATCTACTGTATGTTTTCACTGATTTTATACTCAAGGTTTATTTTATTGGTGTTTTATGTATTTATTATTTTATTTATTAGATTTATTTGCCATCCATCTCACCTCATGTTTTGTATTATGTTTTGTACGTTTCTTCCTTCCGCTCTTTGGTGCTTTATATTTTGGAATTCCAGAGCAACAGTTTTAATTATTATTTAACTGTTACAAAATATTTAAATCCTTCTGGAAAGTAAGGTGAGATATAAATCTATTAACATTAAATTGTTTGAACAGCCAAAGAAATTATAGCAAAAAAGATCAGTAACATTTTTCTTTTAAAGAACTGCAACCTACATAGATTTTAGCAGGGATTCCACTGAGAATATTTTGTGCAGTTAAAGGATATTCAGTGTGGATACTTGAGTGATGCTAGGCAATAGCTACTTGGAAGTAATCTAGAGAGGCCAAGACCTTGATATAATCTGACTCAGCCCGGCTGGAGGAAGGTCTATGAACTCAGCATTAGCAACTGTAAGTTGTAACAGCTGTAGATGAAGCTATAATTCAGAGTTGCAGACAATAGCTTCTTTATGGCCATAAAAGCTAAAAGAGATGTCAAAACAGGCAAATTGTCAGGCTTCATACTGCGCAGGGCAATAAATGTTGACTCTCCAAAAACTCAACTAGCTAAGAGCAGCAGCTTTGTAAACTCAATGTTGCTATCTAAGCTAAAGTTGCTAAATGGCAGATGTGAACAAACTCACATACTCTGTGCACAGAAGATCTGATTCCTAAAAAATCAAATTCATATACCTAAGGTTGCTTCAGAGTATAAATCCAAGATGTATTTATTGTTCAATCTGTTTAATTATATTTGTAGCCTGCCCCCATCCTGTCTGATTCTGGATGGGGTACAAAATAGTAAACAAGATACTAAAACCCAGTACAAAGTCTTAAAGTCATTAAAAATCAAATAAATATAAAGAGCCCAGGTGCCCAATAAATTAAAGCACAAATGGACTCAAAAGTTGTTACTTATTTATGAAATACAAACAGGATTGGAGCTACCAATACTCCAGGAAAAAAAAATATTCTTTAACATCAAGGACACTACAGAGAAAGCTTGTTGCCTAATCTAGACTCCATGCACTTTGTGAAGGGAAGGGATGGTCCCATAACAGGCTCTCTCTCAATGGGCAGAATGGATAAGCAGATTCAATTTTGGCAGTTATAACTGAAATATCTTGGTGCTACGTTATAAAGGACTTCACAAATAATTACCATCATTAACATTGAGCTCAGAAGCCAAAATGGTAACCAATAAAGTGAGATCGGAATGGGTGTTACAGGAGTTTATGTTGTACAGGGTCTTATGGCTGTTCAGGAGTTTATGTTGTACAATTTGTAGCTTCCCAGTCACCTCCAAAGGCAACCCTACCTTATAGTAAGTAGTCTGAGTAAGTGGTAATCAGGGAGTCTTGTCCAGACAGAGACATAACTGACACATCCGCTAAAGCTGGGTGAAGTCTCTCCTGGCTACTGTTGGATTAGCAATTTATTTTTAATAGGATTTCATCTGTGCTTATTTTGCTCTTATTTTGTCCTGTTCGGATCTTCATCGTCTCCAGGTGAGGTACCAGTCTTTTTTTTCCAGGCCTTTAGAATCAATCGACTTTTGGTAATTCTCTCAGCCAGAGAGTCAAGATAAAACTGTCTCTGTTTATAAAATGGCTCAGTCTTACATGAAAAGCATGCTTCAACCCTAACACATATCACTGTTTCTTGTTTTTTATCCCCCCCCCTTAAATAAAAATGAATTTTAATAAAAATGAAGGTTTGATTCCTTAACAAGAAAATCCCCATGATCTAATAATAGAATTATTCAAAACAGAAACTGGACCTTATACAGAGATAGACTTCTAACCAGAAATTGGAAATCTCACTTATCATAGTGTGAGAAAACTCTTCTAACAGCTTTGCAGATCAATTCTGTCACCGTAATATTTAATTTTATAACAAATGTGTATTAATCAAAATGGAAGTTATATGTAACTGTTGATTTATTTTACCAGTTTATATTACTGGTTGCATTCCTATATTCACTTAGCCTACAGTAAGTCCCACTGACCTCAATGAAACTCACTTCTCAATTAGGATGCAAAAGAAATCTTTTGCTGATTTATTTTCAAATAAAATGGTATCATCTGGCAAAACAAAATCTGTTGTGACATGGTACAAAGACCACCTAATGTACACCTTGTATATTTCCTAACTTTAAAAAAAATCAAATAAAAATGAGCACAGTTTGGAAAGATTAGATATTAAAAAAAGAGAGAGGAACAAAACAACAACAACAACTGAGAAATTGGGTACATACAAAAATCCTCCTAGGTATCAGAGGTAGTCGGATAAAAAATATTAGAGAGAAAATTACTTTACAGAAATATCTGGTGTTATGGAAAGCTTGTTTCCAATATTTGCATGGGGGGGATTACCATCAAAAAATAATAATTTCCAGAAAAACTGATAAGGAGAACTAATAGTCTACTTAGGGTCATGGAGTAGATTTGGCTGAGCTATAAAATTCTTAGTTCTGAATACACTATTATTTATTAAAACACTTTTTCCTATTCAGTAACAAAAGCAACCTAGAAAACATAAGCTTCATATTTCTTTCATTACACAATATAAAGTTGAACAATTAATGATAGTGTTAAAGTGCAAATTTCAGCTTTCCAAACCAGCAATTTATGGAGTATACTGGGAATGCATTCATAATACTGTTACTGTTACCTATAAAAACATTTCTTTTTGAACATTTCAGTTGTCTTTCATTAATTTATTACCACGAGTTTGGATTTTTTTTTTTTTACAACACACAGATGTTAGCACACAAACACACAACATAGCATTTACTGTGGTTTCTTTTGGGCCTTACTAATGGAGCTGTATGTAGCTGAATACAAAACTGAGTCTTTCTGCAGTATCCCATCTGATCTCCTTACTATTATTCTGGTAAATGGTATATTTCTTTCGAGAACAACCTCATCCAAACAGAAGTTTTCTATTCACTCTTATAGCTCTAAATCCACAACTAATAGCTTCTTGCCTTGGGAGAAAATAATGCAAAGTGCAACATTAACGCTATGTACTATATATAAAACATGCTAAAAATGCATGTAATAATGTTGGAACCTTTAATTTAAAGTTTTAAAAAGTTTGCTATCTCACCCTAACATCTTGGGAGAGATTTCTGAGCGGGTAAGGGTTAGATGGAAAGAGGAAATAAATAAATAACTCACCTGCAATTTCCTCTAAAGAATTTGCTCTCATGTCTAGTAAGACTGTGCCATTAAGGATACAACTTCTCAATTCAAACAAGCTATGAAGTGATAAAGTAGCAACATATGGTTTACTCCACCTCTCCCCGCCATCTTCAACATCTTCTTCAAACTTCAACCACCTGGGTAAAAAAAACATTTTAATCGGATCTCCTCAGCTGAAGAGTAAGCATGCAGTATGACAACCATACATAGGAAACAATCCACAAATAGTTGGTATAATATAGTATGAGAGAAGATATGAGAGAAAGAGGGAATTGCCAAAACCATCTTTCTAGGTTTCCAGTTTGTGGGATCACATAGCCTACTACAAACAGGGGATTACCACTATTCCATCTTTGTTTCTGAATTTTTGACTCAGTTTGTATTAGGAAAATTGTACTACTGTTATACTGTCATGAATTCTGTAGTACAAAGATTTCCAAGACTGTGTATGCAGCACTGACAGGAAAAAATGGTATATATTTGTCAGAAATCATTATGTTACAATAATAATAGTAGTAGTAATAGTAGTAGTAGTAGTAGAGTTGGAAGGGACCTTGGAAGTCATCTAGTCCAATCCCCTGCTCAGGCAGAAAACCCTATACCATTTCAGACAAATGGTTGTCCAGTCTCTTCTTAAAACTTCCAATGTTGGAGCATTCACAACTTCTGGAGGCAGATTGTTCCACTGATTAATTGTTCTAACTGTCAGGAAATTTCTCCTTAGTCCTAGGTTTCTTCTCTCTTTGATTAGTTATTAGTTTATAATAATACATTAAAGCCTGTTACAGTGATGGTGAACCTTTTAGAGACCGAGTGCCCAAAAACTGGCCCTGCCCCCACTCCACCCCGCCCTGCCCCGCTCCACCCCCCATCCCCCGCCCCACCCCCCATCCCCCGCCCCACCTGCCCACAGAGCCACTCACTGCCTCCAGGGCCCACCGCAGATCGTCCAGGCAGCCCAGCAGCGCTGTGGCAGTCACACCCTCTGCCCACGCCCTGCAGCATCAATTGTGCACGATGGGGTGTGAGGGCAGAGTCTTGTCTATGCTGCCTGGCTGCCATGTCCTTGGCTGCGCTGCTCTGCGTGGGCCACGCTCATGGGCAACTCTCCTTCAGGGGGGCTCCTGGAGAGGAGGGGGTCACGGGGGGAGGCGAGGCTGGGGCAATGGCACGTGTGCCCACAGAGAGGGCTCTGAGTGCCGCCTCTGGCACCCATGCCATAGGTTCGCCACCACTGGCCTATTACTTTATTCCAGTTTCTACTTTTAGCTAAGAATATACTAGAATTTTGAGAGCAGCTTTTGGCATGCTTGCTAAACAATTATTATGCTGGAAATCCTGGGGAATTTTTCATTTAAAAGCATGGAAACCAATGATGAAAAATATTCCTTCCCTAAGACATTCTAAAAAAATGGACTGATTAATTTTGATCCACACATAGATAATTTCAGTGGTCTCTCCCCACCTCATCTACTCAATAATTGTATTCCAGACCATTTCCACATCATCTTTACCTAACTCAGAATCAAAGGATTTTGTTCTGCTTATGTTTGTGGCTCCTCTTATGACTGTCTTATACTGTTGCATGTAGATTTAGAATATGGTAAATACATTCTTGGAAATCCAGGTAGATGAAGCAATAATTGATCAGCTAAAACAACAGGAATGTAATCAGCTAATGCACTGTGGCTAGTTTCCACTTGCACTGAAAGGCCCACTTAAGATATATTCCTCAACATACTTTTTAACATCCATAAACTGACTACAAAGCATACAGAGGAACTAACATACTTTCCTGAAACATTGCTGGATGGCATTCAAAGTGTAAGATAGTTCTTTCATGGATTATATCTCTGAATATTATATAATTATGTTACAGATGATCTGGTCAACTGAAGACAGAAAGCCTAATAATTACATTGTATAATCTCATAAAGCTACCAGAACTAGGAGTGGGGCTACGCATTTGTGTTTCAGATAAGACACAGATACAACCAGCATTTGTATGACTGAATTAGAATCCAGCAACCAGTTTGCTATGGTAATAAACCTCCAACTTAGGCCTTGCAACTTCATAATCATGAATACATTACTTCCTCCTCCGCCACTACAAAAACACGGGAAAAAATTCTGGCACATGTTATAATTCTATGAACCATTCTTAATGGAGATGGAGGGCAAAAGTTCTGATAACTTTAGCTCAGGGGCCTTCAGACGTGGCCCTTTTATGACTTGTAGACTTCAACTCCCAGAATTCCTCAGCCAGGCACGCTGGCTGAGGAATTCTGGGAATTGAAGTCCACAAGTCATAAAATGGCCAAGTTTGAAGACCCCTGGCTTAGGTGGAGATTTTAATAACTGGCAAAAAATGTTTATGCACTCTATTAATACTACTCTTTTCCTGCCTAGACATAGAGTTAGCTCCTTTTCAACACAGAGCTCCAAAAATAATGGAGTTTACTTTTCTGGAGTCCATTATATAAAAATATACCTTATTATTGATAAACCTGCTCAAAAAGCTGTGTTGCTTTAGCAGAAGCCACATTATAATAAAAACAGCCACCTAGGCTCAAACACTTTTGATACAGCATAATCATTTGCTTAATACTGACCAAATTATTTTAGCTACATCTGTTGTGTTTTTGAGAAGGAGCGGTCCTATCTTTAACCAACAGATATATGGTGAGACAAATTAGTTACTTTATTTATTATCTTTTTTACTGCCAATAATGTTATTTGTGGAAATTTTTTTTTGCCAATAACTTAGCTGTTATCTGCAGCTCTGTCTTGGGCAGTAAAATGCCTTGGGACAGTTTGCTGCTTTCTAAAGATACCAAAATCTAGCAATTTTCTCACTTAAATTGTTAATATGGATTTACTTTTACTTACTTTCTGAATAAGTGAATCACAAACATCCTGATCAAACTTAGAAATGCCATTAAAGATTACAGAAGTATTATCTTGATTAATACATTCTACCACATCAGTTAATAATGGGTTCAGTCTCTCTCCTAGGTTGACTTATATCACTGATTTATCCATTATTATTTAACGTCTTATTTATTATTTAACGTCTCTGTTTTCAGACACAGCATGTAGAAAGAGAATTACCACATTCTTCTCTGAGGAGACAATTTCATAAATTGTGCCCCTCCCAGTCCAATTCAACCCAGCAATAAGTTATCAATAATATTTTTATTTATATTCTTTTTTTAAGTAAATTTTATTGTTTTTTTTTATTTTTACAACAAAGTGCTCAAAGCACACCGTGGTGTTGGGGTAGACAACACCATTTATATATAATTCAATCAATACCTCTAGTATTCCCTCTCTTTTTCCCTTAAATAACATAATTTATTTAAAGTAGTTCAATCTAGCTTAAATTTAATCAACCTATACCTGTTTCTAAGAGTTTTCAAAATTTATACAACCATGATCAAATTAACTTTAAATACAAACTTTATCAATTCGGGTATCCCTTCCAAATATAATCTAGTTCCTTGGTTTTTATCATGAATTTTATTTGATTCTTCTTCCACTAATATCCCTTAATTAAAATAAAGTATTAGTCTATCCTATATGTATCTAGTCTATCAACTAATCAATCTCTTTTAACTAACACACACACAGACACACACAAAAAGCCAGACCTTAAGTTCTTTCGATCCATTAAACATAGTTCAAATTATATCCAATTAATTGTCATCTAATAACATCCATATTATTAAACAGAAATCATCTTATTAAATTAACTCAAGATTACATAATAATTTTTTTGCAAGTAACCCTATTGTCCTAAAAAAAGAACACGTTCTTAAACCATTTAATATATATTTCATTAATCACCCCTTTTTTCTCTTACTTACTCTCCTAAAATCAATCCATAAATCTAAATTGCCTTTAATCCATTACCTAAAAATATCTCCTTTTTAAGCTAAAATATTAATCTATCCTAAAGCTATCTAATCCATCAATCAATCTCTTTAAACTAACAAGATAACATCAAACTTTAAGATATTTCAATTCATTAATCATCAAACAAATAAATCATCAGTAGTTTTCATATAGGTAAATTTTATATATCTTCCATTAATTGCCCATTTTTCTTACATCTTAACTCATAATCTTGGTCCATAAATCAGTCCATAATTCTAGATTGCCTTTAGTCCATTACATAAAACTTTAACTTTCACTCTTTTTTTTTCAGTCTTATTCTAGGTTTTTTCAAATGCCAAGTAGGTTTCCATAGCAGAGCTTCCTTTCCAACTGATAGGTCTCTCTTTATTGGTTGTAGTAGCATTTGGATCAGTGAGAACCATCTTGGCCTCTGGATTGGCCCTCTGATTTTTTTAACCATAAAGTCTTGTTGCTTTAACATTTCAAGTCCCAGTCTTTGCTTTTTCTGATTCTCAGCGCCATAGGTGGATTGCATATAAGGCAAGATCAATTTCTCTTTATTCTCAGTTAAGTCCTCTTCTTGTGTAGTCTGTTTTATAGAAAAATCAGTTGTAATCTGAAAGTCAATTTTGAAGTTTGAAGGAGAGATTCTGGCTCTTATTCTGTAGTAAGCTCTTTCATTGTAACACATATTTCCTCTTTAGTCTCATAGATCTTTTCCAGAATAAGTTTATTTAATTATTTATTTTATTTTATTTTATTTTATTTTATTTTATTTGGACTTATATGCCGCTCCTCTCCAAAGACTCGGAGCGGCTTACAACATATATATAAAACAAGTTTAGATGTGAGTGTAGCTCCATTTTAAAAGAATGTTCAAACATCCATTAACTTTCTTATAAGGAAATCATCTCCTCTCCAATTGCAATATTAGCTTTTAGCCAGTAGATGTCCTCAGTAAGCTAAGAAATCTTTTTTCAAAAGTCATTTCATTTTTTTTTCTTTCCCTTTCCCTTTTTTCTATTTTTTCAGGGAAAAATAGTGGAAGAAGTACTCAAAAAAAAAAAAAAGACAACAACATAGACTAATAATAAAGTTCTTAGGAAGAAAAAAAGAATTTTTTCCAGTACCCCAAAACGTACTTGTATGAAAAAGAAACGTAGTTTTTAAAGCTTTGTTCTATTCTTTTGTTCGCCTTTCTTCCCAAACAAGTAAAAGCTGCCTTTCCAAGCCAGGGAAATATTTCCAACAGAGCTCTTACAGGCAAAAAAAAGCAAAGAAGCATAAAGAGAGGGAAAAAAAAGAAAGATCTCACCCGGATTCACCACAGTGGGTTTGAAGCTTAGCTGTTCTTTGACTTGCGGTTTCTAGCGGCTAAGTAATCGGCCATTTTACTGGCCGATCTTCTTCTCTGTTGGCCCTCAGAGTCTGGCCCAGACAGCTGGAGGAGCCTCCGCTCCTCCACAGCCGAGCAAAGCCTCTTCGATGGAAGTCACACCCTCCAGGGTGACTTTAGACCCGTATAGGGGTCTACCGGCGGAGGGAGGCTAGCCGACAAGGAGACGAGTCTCTTCGTGCGACTAGGAGTGCCGCGACCCGGAACCGGAAGTCATTTTTAATTTATATTCTGATTCTATATCATGTCTGAGATACTGTATCTGTTTCCCTTCCAAGCCCAGTCCCTTTCTTTCTGCACCTATTATAAACCTTATCAATTTTTCATTGATAGAGAAAAATGAAATTAAAGTCAGGTATATATGTCCTACAATGAAAAAGTTTGAATTATCACATTAGATTGTATCAGCTACACAGACACACATACACACAACTTCATATATCACCTTTTCTTCTTGAAAATTCTTTTTGAAGTTCTAAACCCTCATCAACTCCCTCCAATCACAGCTTTCTCATTTTCTCTTGTACCTATCCCATTTCCTCCTCCTTCTTTATTTGTTTTGTAATCTGAAACTCAGCCAATTTGAAATTTCAGTCCAATCAGAAACAATTCTACCAATCCATCAATAGAAACTACTATAATAAACCAGTCATCACCTCACAAAGAAGAAATTGTGCACTTCTGGGTGCAGCTATGGGACAGCCCAAAGAAATACAGTGAGAATGCAGCCTGGATAAAGAAGGTAGATAGGGGGGGAAAGAAGCTAAAATGAAAGAACTTTTAATAAACAGCAGAAATGGTGAAGGAAAAGGCAAAGGAAATCAAGAACTGGTCAGCCCCAGGTGAAGATGAACTGCGTTGTTTTTGTAAATTCAGAAAGTCCAAATAAGTGGAGAAAACACTATCAAATCAATTAACACCTTGGTAATTCATTAGATTCATTAGATTCACAGCTGGAACAGTGGACTGGACTCATGCAGAAGTAAAAACCAGAAAAATGATGACAATGAATCACTCCCTTCATTCACACACAAACATTGACAGACTCTAGTTACCAAGAAGCAGGGCTTTTTTTCTCATAGAACTCCCAGAATGGAGTTCCGGCACCTTTTTTGGATGGAACGTTGTAGGATAGGCAAGGCGGGTTGTATGACGTGTGTAAGTTCCAGCACTTTTTTTTGTTTTTAGAAAAAAAGCACTGCCAAGAAACATAAATGAACATGGAATGTTGCAAATATACCAGACAGTTGAAGGAGATAAGGGGGCATTGGAAGGGTATTTGAAGAATACTTGCTCTTTTTCTTCAGCTATCTGGTATATTTGCAAAATTGCACCATGAGGCTTACTGAATACCAGAGACATCAAATGGCCTACAAGAAAGACCAACTTAAGAACAGAAAAGAGAGCATTACATGGCCTTCCATCCTTCCGTGGATGAGGAACTAGATTGTTGGGGGCAATATGCTGACTTTGTAAACTGCTTAGAGAGGGCTGTATAGTACTGTAAAGTGGTATATAAGTCTAAGCGCTATTGCTATTGCTAAATCTAAATGGATATATTGTGCTTCCTGTTTTTTCTGCTGATATTCATTGGTCTTAAGCAATGGGCCATATGAAAGGGGGGGAAATCCCATTTACCTGGCAGTCTCCCTCCACTCGGCATCGTCTCCTTCTCGCAAACAAAATTCATCAAGCTCGGTGAATAAATCATGTGGGATGTGCTCCTCATCATCATCTTCTGTTCCAAGAATAAACTGCACCCTCTGTGAAGGAGTATCTGGGGAGGAAAAAGAGCAGTACTCAGAAAGTTAATCAGAAGACATGACCTTACCAAAGCAGCTGAATAGCCAGCATTATGATTTGATAGAAACATTATATGCATCATAGTAGGCAAACATCATATGAGAGAGGACCAATGTGAAATTTCAAGAACATTCATTCGTTCATTCATTCACAAAATGACTGCCACGTGTAGGAGATTTGTCAGTTGATAAGTTAGTAACATAAATGAAAAATACCCCTTTATTAAAAGACCTTTATTAAAAGACAAGGATACGCTTTCTTGTACCATCCCATCCGACATCCCAGCTCACCTCTTTTCTTTTCAGAGTAGGTATTTCCAAAGAGAGCACTGGACCATCCCCTCCCTCACACCATTTTATTAATGATGTCTATAAAATACCTGTAGTGCTTAATAGATTGGACAGAGCATGGCTAGTACAGAGGAAAGTGTCAGTGGTCATACTGGTGCCTATCCCTGATATAGATAAAAATGGTTAAATTAGATGTGACCCCAATTAAGAGTTCGCTTAGGAGTGTTCCTGAATTCTTTTTATCTTTCGACTGAGGAGAGGAAACTAAATGTTCACTATAAATGTAAGATGTGTTTAAACATGACAATGAATAAATATAATCACATTTGCTTTAAAAAGGAAATAAATATGTGGATGTCCAACAAGAATGAACTAAGAATAAGCACAATTCATTGACTAGGGGGGAAAAAATATCCTGTGGAATATTCCCATCTCTCTGGATTATTTTAAAGTTCCTCTGGATCTTGTTCTGAGGACTATTTAGTGATTTGGTGAACTGGAGGCAGTTTGAAGTGGTCCATTGTGATTCAGCCCCCCAAAATCTGTTCCATCTGCAACGCCATGTCCAGAATACTTTGACCTACTTCTGATTCAAAGGATTTACTTTCCAGAGGGTTAATTTCTGATCCAGAGGATTAATTTCCAAAGGAAATTCAGCATGGTCCTGGGACGAGTTTTACACATCCCTGCAAGAAAGGAAGAGGCATGTAAAGGTTCATTTTTTAGGGGGGGGGTTATACATGGACATCTGGTTTGAAAAATCCACACTTGCTTCTGGGTTCGGGTCATTCTATACTTCCAGCTGTTTCTTTTAGATCCCATTTTTATTTTTCTTCAAAGTTTCTGATTTAGTTTGGTTTTAAAATTGATAGATTTCTTGTTTTGAGACGCAGTAGGCATCACAAAAATATAATGCCAATAGGCACTAAATGCATTAGGCATTAGATAACTAACTGAGTTTTCCATTAAAGCAGTCATTTTTGTGAAAATGGAAGTTGGAAAAGTCATGAGCTGGAAGACTTCTACACAAGAAATAGAAAGAATTGTGTGAACAATGTTGGCATTTCCCTGTGAAATGTTCCACAGCAGAGAAAAGACTCTTCACTAAAGAGCAATGTCTCACTGTCTTGTGCTTGAAGGGGCGGTCTGGGCCTTCATTATAGGGGATTTTTTACTCACCCTACCTCCCACTTCCTGGGATCCTGCTGTAGCTCCATGCTGATCTGATTAAGGAGCCGAATGGAGAACATACCAATGTGCCAGGCATCAGGCATTTGGAAGACCGCAGAGTTTTGCCACCACAGCAAGCACAAAAATGAGGGAGGGGGGAGGGAAATGCTAGCAATTTACTCTCTTTTGTATTTGTGCAAATAGTAAAGGTGTTAGAGAATTTTAATTTCTCTATTGGTGAAAAAATAAATCAGAAGCTCTCACAGTTGACTGCATTTAGCTGATTCAAAATAACCTCTTTATATTCATATCAAAATATTTACAATACCATACATTCTTCTTTACAGCAACATAGCTCAATGAAGACTTCTTACAGAGAGATACAGAGACAAACCTGAGACTGGAAATCCAGCTTCTAACTCAATACCCTTTTGCACAGACTCAGTAGCACTTTCTTCACATTGGCTGACTGAGTTACCACATGACTCTTCCTGTTCATGAATATTCCAACACTCCTCCCTTCATGACAGGAAGAGACATCAGACCTATTGACTTAATACATTCTCCATAGTGAACACCACCCAATAGTTTAGTCATCATGTCTGCCAAATTATCCTCAGAAGAACAATGATGTCAACTAATCAACTAATTTTCCTTTTACAGCTTCCCTGATATTACAATAGTTAATGTCTACATGTTTACTTTTGTTCTTCACCCTGTCACCAGTTGCCATTTTTATACAGGCAGCATTGTCTTCAAATACCTTTACAGATTCTTTTACATTAATATTTAAATCTTGCAACAACTGTACATATCATGTTATTTCAGAACACAATTCAGATAAATCAATAAACTCTGCTTCCGCTGTTGAAATTGCAACAGTTGTTTGTTTTCTGGACTTCCATCCAATCAGATTCCCTCCAAACAATATTATAATCCCAGAATTTGATATCCTTGTGTTTATGTCATTTGCGTAGTCACTATCGACATAACACTTTAATTTCAATTCCTTAGTAATCTGTATTTGAAGACCCAAATTTATAGTTCCCTTTAAATATCTGAGAACCCTTTTTACATCTATCGAATGTAACTTTGTAGGTGCAGCAGTAAAACGACTCAAAATGCTTACTGCACAAGCTATGTCTAGTCTGGACCACTGTGACAGATATAACAAACTCCCTATTGCTGAGTGATATATCTCTTGATCACAGATTTCACCTTTGTCCACACTTAAATTATTATAAAAATCCGTACTCATGGGTGTGGGAGCAGTATTGCAATCTTTCATATTATATTTCTCCAATAAATGCTCAATTTCTCTCCTTTGACTGAGAATATAACCACCTTTTTCATTTTTCTATATCTCTACACTGAGATAATTTTTTATTTCTCCCAAATTCTTTAATTCGAATTTCTTTCCTAATTTATCAGCAAATTCCTTGACTTGTGATGCATCCTTTGCGATGAAGCAAAGATCATCCACAAATGATAACAGTAGACAATTCCCTCCTTGTAACTGTCCAGTATATATACAATTATCAGCTTTGCAACTTTTAAATCCAAGACCCTTTAAAGCAGTATCTAAACAGATATTCCAGTTTCTGGCTGACTGCTTCAGCCCATAAATAGCCTTGTTTAATTTATATACCATGTTAGGCTTTGCAATTTCATACCCTGGTGCTTGGATCATATAAATTTCTTCCTCTAACTCAGCATTGAGGAATGCAGTTGTGATATCAAAGTGCCAGATTTTATGTTTATATGCCGCTGCCAAAGCCAGTGCTAATCTTATACTCTCACTTTTCACAGTTGGTGCAAATACTTCATCGTAGTGCACATTCTTTAATTCTGAAAAACCTTATGCCACTAACCTGGCCTTATACTGTACATCATTATTTGGCAATACGTTTTTGTTATATACCCACTTACAACCCACAGCTTTGGTTCCATGTGGCAAAGTCACTGATTTAAATACTTCATGATCTCCCATGGATTTCATGTCTTTATCCATGGCCTCCTTCCATCTTTCTTGTTCAGCTTTTGGTAATGCCAACACTTCTTTATAACTTCTTGGCTCATACCACACATTGCAAACCTTTACCTTGCTGGCAGAATACCTGTCAGGCGGAATTCCTTTATTACATCGCTCTGACCTATGTGGTATTAACTGCTCCTGTGTCTCAAGTCTATCTGGCTTCATGTCTTGTTCAGCCTCTCCTCCCTGAACATTGACATCTTCAATAATCATTTTTCCATCATTAGATGAATTATTGTTGTTAAATTCATCACCGTCATTAAGTGAGACATACCCAGAATTTGCATTAATTCTGTCCCAATTTTGTTCTGCAAAATTAGCAGAACTTGAAATTACAATTCTTTTACTTCCATCGCTAAAGCGATATTCTTTTGACCCTGGCTCATAGCCCACAAACCTGCCTTTTTCTGTCCCTTTCTTCTGATTGCTTTCAGAAGTGCAGTACTTCCAAAAATTCTCAATGTGCCAGTGATGGCTTTCTCCCATATAGAATGACATATGGAGTATTATTAATGGAAGAACTCCACAGCCTGTTAACTATATATTTGGCAGTCAATATGGCTTCTCCCCGATATGACCTGCTCATACCAGAATCCTCTAATAATGAATCTTTCATTGTTTGTAACACCATTCCTTCTTTCAGCTACACTGTTCTTTGCTGCTGTGTAAGGATTTGTACGTCTGTGTCTTATCCCCAACTGCCCCAACCATTGTTGGAATTTAGTTGACATAAATTCATACCTCTGTCAGTTTGCAACTGACACACTTGTTGTCTGTACCTTCTGTCTACAAATTTATTTATTTATTTTATCAAATTTCTATGCCGCCCTTCTCCTAGGACCCAGGGCGGCTTACAACAACAATACAATTACATGTAAGAAATTTAATAATAATCAACCATCCAACACATTCATTCAATCTAAAACACACACATACAACATGCAATCACAAAACTTACCGACTGTATGAATTGTTGTAGTATCTCTGTCTTTCCTCTAAGCAAGTAGCAAAAACTATACCTGCTATAATCATCAACAATTACCAGTGCATATTTTTCTCCTCCCAAACTGGCTTACATAGGTCCCACCAGATCTGCATAGACCAGCTCTAGAGCTCTTTTTGTTTGTCTTGTGCTATATTTACTAACTGGGAATGCCTTTGACTTTGATGCTTTGCATACTGCACAGTCCAAATATGTTTTGCATCCCTTCAAATTTAGCCCTTCTGCAAACTCTTGCATTTGCTGCAAAACCTTAACACTTGCATGGCCACGTCTTCTATGTAGAAGATGAACACACGAATCGTGTTCTGCAACATTCTTAAATATACGGGAACATTGAACCTTTTGTCCCTGCAATACATATAGATTATTTTCCTTTATGCTTTCTGCACAAATATTCCCATTCCTTTTGATGAGACACTTCCCATTTACAAAAATGGTCTCAAAACCTTGTTTGTTTAAATTAGACACACTTAACAAATTATGTTCTATCTCAGGTACACAAAGCACATTGGTAAACTTTGATTCCAAATATGGAATTTTTACATGGCCTCTTCCGATGACTTTTGCTTTCTGGCCATTTGCCAAAGCCACAGCTTCTTGTGCTACTGGAACAAACCTGCAAAATAATTCAGAGTCATTAACAATTGTTTGACTTGCCCCACTATCTATTAGCCACTTGTCTCTGTTGTTGCTATAGCAAGCTTTTGTAACAACAAAATGTTCCTTTTACAAATCAGTCTTTTTTGCTTGCACATATGTCTTTCGCTGCAAATTGTTCCTCTGCAAACAGTTCCTTTTCAGATGTGTGTTTGCTCCACAAATGTAGCAATTCTTTTCTTGCTGAGCTCTCTGCTTGCAAAATCTCTCTTTTGATGCAACTTGGTCCCATCTGCTCCTTTTTTCTTCTCCGGAGACATGGTGGCTGTTCCTAAAATGTTACTTTTCTTCTTCATTAAGCAAACATGCCTTTAAAGCCTCAAAATTTAAGTCTTGCTCTTCTTTACACTCAAATGTCGCAGAAACTGTGTCCCAGGTTTTATCTAAACTGTTCAACACCAATAAAACCTTCTGGGACTCAGGGAATTTAATCCCACATTGTTCTAAGTCCAAAAATAATGCGTTTTATTTAAATGCTCTTCCACAGATTCACCCGGTTGCAAACAGGCCCTGTAAAGTTTTCTTGACAATTGCACTATATTGCATGAAGAAACATTCACAGCTCTCAACTTCAACCAAATCTCCTTTGCAGTCTTTAAATTTGCAACATTTAGAAATTGTTCATCATCTAAATTCAAGATGAGATAAGCCATTGCTTGATCATGACTTTTCTGATCAGCAACTACAAACACTTGTGGTGGATTTTCTATGATATACCACAGCTCTTTAGCCTTGAGCAAACATTCCATTTTAGCAGCCCATATAATGTAATTCTTCTGGCCTAAATGAGGCACAGAGCTTTCCTTAAATTCATTGCAGGCATTCTGCTAATTCTGCCTTCTTCTTATACTTTCTAAACACAGGCAATTTCTTCCAGTTTTAAATTACAATGCAGTCCTTAGTAAGCTCTGGGCCCATAACCTGTTAGAGAATTTTAATTTAATTTAATTTTTAATTAAATTTAATTAAATTTTTAATTTTATTTTTTCTATTGGTGAAAAAATAAATCAGAAGCTCTCACAGTTGACTGCATTTAGCTGATTCAAAATAACCTCTTTATATTCATATCAAAATATTTACAATACCATACATTCTTCTTTACAGCAACATAGCTCAATGAAGACTTCTTACAGAGAGATACAGAGACAAACCTGAAACTGGAAATCCAGCTCTTAACTCAATACCCTTTTGCATAGACTCAGTAGCACTTTCTTCACATTGGCTGACTGAGTTATCACATGACTCTTCCTGTTCATGAATAGTCCAACAAAAGGGATGTGTTTTAGGCATGGATCTTGAGTGAGCAGGGTGAGCCACTTAATTGCCAGCTGATAACTGAGCTTGTATTATTACTATTATTATTATTATTATTATTATTATTATTATTATTATTATTATTATGGATCATCGCACAGTCAGCCAGATGTTCAGACTGGATTTGGCATTTTGTCTACCTATCGAGTCCTTCCCAAGGACCTGGGGTTCTTATTATTCTTATTCTTATTATTACTATTTGTACCTTCGAGTCAGTTTTTGACTCCTGGATATTGTTTAGACCATGGGTAGGCAACCTCAGCTCTTTTATGACTCATGGACTTCAGCTCCCAGAATTCCTGAGTCAGCAGTCATAAAATAGCCGAGGTTGCCTACCCCTGGCCTAGACTCATCCTTGCAGTTTTCTTAGCAAGATTTCTCCTTGCCTCCTTTCTAGGGATAAGAGAGTATGACTGGCCCAAAATAACCCAATTGGCTTCATGCCTAAAGTGAGACTAGAATTCACAGTCTCCTGATTTCTAGACTGATGCCTTAACCATTATACCAAACTAGCTGTCAGTTGAGTTTTTAAGTGAGCACTAATTGGTTAACGGTTCTCTGAGCTCAGCTATTAGCCAGAATGGCAGTCAGACTGGCTAATGGTTTATTGCAAGCTATATGAACTCACAAACCTGTCAAATGTGTTCTATAGACAAACAGACATAAAAAAACAAGCCCTGGGGTGAAGGTAAAAGAAGAAGGTAAAATTCTGTATATAACTAGATGTCGCTCACACAATAAGGTTTTCTGCTGTTATACTTTGTTGTTAAGAGATGTTTATGCAAAAGTAGCATAGTTCCCTATCATTGTTGCTGGAATAATTATTACATTTTGGATAACACAAAGCAGTAAACGTATCTGATACTCCCGCCTCCCCAACACACCTCTGAGGAGAATTGGGCTGAGAGAGAACAATGGGCCCAACATCAGTCAGCTGACTTTGCTCCCTAGAACTCACATCTCCTACTTTCTAGGCCAAAATCTTAACCAGTACGTCAAACTGGTTCAAATGAATTCTCTGAATGAATAGGAGAGTATGTAAATGACCCTTGAAGCTTGTTCCAGATTTTAACAGATGAATGCAGCTTGTGTTAATACAAGATATACAGAATGTTGTGTTACAGACGGAAGGCTCCTAGATGTGTTGCCTTTGAGGTATTAAATAACAAATTATGTCCAGGCAGTATTTACAGTGTTCCTTGTTATCTCAAAACCAAAAGGGTACGTTGCTTCCTCTTAGCAGTCTCAAAAGAGAAACGTCTTTTTGATCAGACGTTTCTGATCAGGGATTTAAATTATTTAAAAGAAACAGACCAAATAAAAGAGGAGGTGGCGTTGCTCTCTATAAAAGAAATAACTACATCTCTACAGAAATAGAGCACAACAATGATGAAAACTGTCCTGAATGCATTTGGGTCAATATAAAAGGGGGCAGGGAAAAAAACATTGCCATAGGTGTATACTATAGGCCACCCAACCAAACACAGGAAATAAATGAACTTTTTGCTAGTCAGCTAACTAAGGTATGTAGGAAGCACATCACAATAGTAGTGGGGAACTTTAACTACTCTGACATCAACTGGGAGACAAACTCTGCACCAAGTGGAAGATCAAACAGATTCCTGACAAACCTAGCAGACAACTTTGTCTCCCAAAAAGTAGAGAAGGGAACTAGGGGATTAGCCACTTTGGATCTAATTCTCACTAACAGAGATGAAATGATAGAAGGTGTTGAAGCCACAGGAACCCTGGGAGGAAGTGATCATGCAATATTGGAATTCAACATTATGGAAGCACAAGCAATAAAACACAGTCAAACTAGAGTCTTGGACTTTAAGAGAGCTAATTTCAATAAACTTAGAGAGGGCTTGGGAAGGATTCCATGGGTGAGAATCCTCAAGGGGAAAACAACTCAAGAGGCTTGGGAAATTTTGAAAAGTGAGATAATAACGGCCCAGTCCAGCACAATACTAACAAAGAGGAAAAATAACAGCTCTTAAAAAAAACCAGCATGGCTGCATAAAGAACTCTCTGATCAATTGAAAGATAAAAAGGACAAGTATAGAAAATGGAAAGAGGGACACATTACTAAGTCAGAATATCAGCAAATAGCCCGAGCCTGCAAAGACGAAGTGAGGAAACCTAAGGCTTAAAATGAACTAAGGCTTGCAACCAAAGTAAAAAAAATAACAAAAAAAGCTTCTTTCAACATGTAAAAAACAAGAAAAAAGTGAAGGAAACGATTGGTCCATTAGTGGGTGAAAGTGGCAAGAAGGTGACAAGCAACAGGGAGAAAGCAGAACTATTTAACTTCTTTTTCGCATCTGTCTTTACACAAAGGGAAAAAACAGACCAACCTATCAAAAATAGTGCCATAAAAAACAAAATAGAAATACAAGTTAAGATAGGTAAGAAAATGGTAAGTGAACACCTGTCCAGCCTAGATGAGTTCAAATCACCAGGACCAGATGGATTATATCCCAATGTTTTTAAGGAACTGGCAGATGTGATCTCAGAACCTCTGAACTATATTTTTCAAAGATCCTGGAGCACTGGGGAACTACCAGAGGACTGGAAAAGAGCTGATGTAGTTCCCATCTTCAAAAAGGGGGGGGAAAGGACCCAGGAAATTACAGACCTATCAGCCTGACCTCAATACCTGGGAAGATTCTGGAAAAGATAATCAAACAATGAATCAGCAAACACCTACAGGCAAACAAAGTCATTACTAAAAGCCAACATGGGTTTGTCAAAAACAGATCATGCCAGACAAATCTTATTGCATTCTTTGACTAAGTGACAAAATTAGTGGACCAGAGGAATCCTGTGGATATAATTTACTTGGACTTCAGTAAGGCATTTTACAAAGTAGACCACAACCTACTACTTGAGAAGATAGAAAAATGCGGGTTAGACAGGATCACCACCAGATGGATCCGTAGCTCCCTGACCGGCCGTACTCAGCGTGTGGTCCTCAATGGAACCGCATCTACATGGAGGGAAGTGTGTAGTGGGGTGCCCCAGGGCTCTGTTCTGGGCCCAGTGCTCTTCAACATCTTCATCAACGATCTGGACGAGGGGATAGATGGGGAACTCATCAAATTTGCAGATGACACCAAGCTGGCAGGAATAGCCAACACTCCAGAAGACAGGCTTAGGATACAGGAGGATGATACAAGACTTGAACACTGGGCGCTATCTAACAAAATGAAATTCAATGGTGAAAAAAGTAAGGTTCTACATTTAGGCAAGAAAAACCAAATGTACAGGTATAGTATAGGGGGTACCTTGCTCAATAGTAGAAACTGTGAGAAGGATCTCGGAGTCCTAGTAAACAATCATTTAAATATGAGCAAGCAGTGTGCTGCAGCTGCCAAAAAAGCCAACACAGTGCTAGGCTGCATTAACAGAGGGATAGAATCAAGATCACGTGAAGTGTTAATACCACTTTACAATGCCTTGGTAAGGCCACACTTGGAATACTGCATCCAGTTTTGGTCACCACGATGTAAAAAAGATGTTAAGACTCTAGAAAGAGTACAGAGAAGAGCAACAAAGATGATTAGGGGACTGGAGGCTAAAACATATGAGGAACAGTTGCTGGAATTGGGTATGTCTAGTTTAATGAAGAGAAGGACGAGGGGGGACATGATAGCAGTGTTCCAATATCTCAGGGGCTGCCACAAAGACGAGGGAGTCAAGCTATTTTCCAAAGTGCCTGAAGGCAGGAGAAGAAGCAACAGATGGAAACTAATCAAGGAGAAAAGCAACCTAGAACTAAGGAGAAACTTCCTGACAGTTAGAACAATTAACCAGTGGAACAACCTGCCTCCAGAAGCGGTAAATGCGCCAACACTGGAGGTTTTTAAGAAGAAACTGGACAGCCATTTGTCCAAAATGGTATAGGGTTTCCTGCCTGAGCAGGGGGTTGGACTAGATGACCTCCAAGGTCCCTTCCAACTTTATTATTATTATTGTTGTTGTTGTTGTTGTTGTTATTGTTGTTATTATTGTTATTGTTATTATTATTATTATTATTATTATTATTATTATTATTATTATTATTATTATTATTACACTCTGAATAGAATCCACATTTCTGGAAAACACAGAATGATGACTGCTGTTTCTGCCACTCTGCTTCACCATGGAGAGCAGGGCAGGCATTGCTCCTAATTGCACAAGAGCCATTCGTTACTCAAGGCACAGCAGCAACCAAGGGTTTTCAGCCGCAATGGTGGGGCAGTCTTAATGCAAGGCTTTCCTGCATGGTGATAGGAGACCTAATTTCCCAGCTACCAATTAGTAAGATCCCTCCATCAGTTTCTGTAGTTTGGTATACCCAACACACAGCTATGCTAAGCCATTCACATAGAATGAGGGAGGGAAGGGCTAGTTTAAGATGGCAAAAATAAAGGTGGATACATTTTCTGACTGCAGCAACAATTACAAATGGACAGCCATGGTGTACTACAGGTAATCTTCAGGTTATGATGGCAGGTGGGCAAGCCTCATGTGACCACATCACTTAATGACAGCCCTTCCAGCAATACCTGCCATCATTAAGCAAAAACCATGTGAGTCATTAAGTAAGGACCTCACATAAGTGCGACTTATGACTTCCTGCTGGCTTTCCTATTGAATTTGCTTGCGGGAAGCTGGCAGCGAACATTGGAAATCACCATCACATAATTGCAGGGATGTTGCAACGATTGGAAGTCCAAGGACCAGTCATCATCCCCTTTGTTCAGCCATCAGAAGTTTGAATGGTGGACTTCTGATTCCCGATTGCGGCGTACACAGTTTTGCGAAGAGCCTCATCTCTTCGCTGGCTGTTTTCCCTCTGCCGGTAGACCCTTAATCGGGTTGAAAAATCGCCCTGCAGGGGCGACCACCATCGAGGAGGCCCTCGTCGACTGCAGAAGGGTGGCAGCTCCTTCCACGGTCCGAGCCAGCTCCTTAGGGCCGACAGAGAAAAGATCGGCCAATAAAATGGCCAATCACCCAGCTGCACCAGCCGAAAGTCAGAAGAACAGCTAAGCATAAAGAACCACTGTGGAGAATCTGAGTGAGACCTTTCCTTCCCCCTCTTTGCCCTAACTACTCTCCTGTAAAAAGCTTTTGAACTACTTCCCTGCTTTAAGAGAGCAGCATTTGTGTACTTGGGGAAAAAGAGCTCTGGAAACCAAAGAAATAAAACAGCTAATTTTTTATTGACTATTTAATTTTTTGGGATACTTAGGGGTCCTGAAAAAATTCCTACCTTTGAATATTATTATTATTCTACTTATTATGCTGGAGATGTTTTTCTTTTTCTATTTTTCTAATGAGACAAAATTTTATTAACTTGGAAAAAAGATTTTACAGTTTACTGAGGACATTTTGTGGTGAAAATTGTTACTGCAACTGTATTTCTTTTTGCTGTTTGAAAATGGTTTTGACGTTCAAATGATAATAAAAGGGAAAAGATAAAGGACTTGAAACAGCTGGGTGGTGAATTTGTCTATTAGAAATTGGAGGTGAATATTTGTTGACTCTTACTAAATATAGCCTCCACTAAAAGATTAAAAGATTTTTTCACCACTGAAATGGAGGAATCTTACCCATAGCTTGATTATGAACTTATACTGGAAAAAATCTTGGAAGCTACAGAGTATATGAAATCTTGGATAAAAATTAAAGATGACTTTTCAGAATCACAAATTGATTCTCAAATTTTAACGGATCAAGCTATAAGCCAAGGAACAATAGAGTAACTCCAAAGAGGCCTCTATTCAACAACATATACAACTTAAAGAGATGGAGGAACCATACCTACAACTCAACTATGAACTTATACCAGGAGAAATTGTGGAAACTACTGAGCAAATCAATTTTACACAACCCCATATTATTATTAATAATTATTATTAATTTAATTTCTATGCCGCCCTATTCCGGAGAACTCAGGGCGGCTCACAGCATAATACCTAGAAATTACATACATATAAAAAACCCTTAAGTTAAAAAAAACAAAAAACAAAAAACAAAAAACCAATCATTCCACGAACATACACTGGCTAGGGGCGAGATGTTAGCTGCCCCAGGCCTGCCGGCAAAAGTGTGTTTTAAGCAATTTACGAAAGGCGGAGAGGGTGGGGGCGACACGGATCTCCGGGGGAAGTTGGTTCCAGAGGGCCGGGGCCGCAACAGAGAAGGCTCTTCCCCTAGGCCCCGCCTGTTTAAGTAAGCATCTCAGAATTTTAATGACCAAAGAATAACTTTAATTGAGATATCTGAATTGTCAAAAACAATAGAGACTGACATCCAGATACAAGTTACTGAAAATTGTGATAACGTGGACAATCAGCTAGTAATTACAACATGGAATAAAACTGATTACACCATTCAGATGACACTGGAAGAAAGGGAAGAGAACTTTGACCAGTTTGAAGTGTCAAGAAATACCTCTATTCAAATATTGAGGTTCGACGACCCAGAAGCTTTACTATGGAAACCGGTTTGGCACAGAAAGAAACCTAGAGTTAGATTTAAAAATGTGTTTTAAATTTTCATTTAGTGGGTTAAAAAGGCTTTAGAGATTTTGACTGATTTAATAACTAATGGAGTACGTGAATTCTGTAAGAGGATATTCGTTGTAATAATATTTTGTTTTAGATGTGATAATTATTTGGAGGAGTAAACTTTACTTAATGGGTTAAAAAGATTTTTTATAAATATAGATTGATTGATAGAATATATATTTAAAATAGATAGAAATGTATCTTTTGGACTGATATTTTTATTTTAAGTAAGACAATTATTTTGTAATAGAAGGAGAATAAGAGGGATTTGTGATAAGAGAAGAAATGGTATTAATAAATGATTTATTAGATTAAGAAATAGATTGTATGTGGAAAATATAAGAATGTTATTGTTGGAATAATATATTTATTCTAGATATAATTATTATGTTAGGGAAAAGGGAAATGAGGGATACCCGAAGTGTTAATGATATGTTTATTCAAGACTAATTGGAATATGGTAACTGTAAATTAGTAAAGCTTAAAAACAGGATTTGGATTTTTATAACTGAAATGTGATTGATGTCTGATTTGATTGACTGAACTCTATTTAGAAATGTATTAATTTGAATATGTAATATTATATGAGGGAAATAGAGAGGGAATTTTTAATGAATTAATCTGAGTTATATATGTATGATTTTGCTCTTGGATGTTTGATGTCCCTATCTCCAGGTTGTTTCCTAAGCACCTTGATGTAAAAACTAAAAAACCAATAAAATTTGTTTTAAAAAAAAGAAGTTTGAATGGTGACTGAACAAATGGTTGTAACTGGAAGACCACCTGGATTTCAAATCCACGCCAAAGTCCGTCATAAAATTGATCCATACAGAGACTGAACCCAGCATGGCCGTGAACTCAGTTGAGGGTAAACACTGCTTTTGCACCCCTTGGAAGAATCTTCAAGGGGAAGGAACAAAGATATGGAGGATGGAGGGAATGGCCTCGAGGGTCAGGAAGAAGAGTAGCTACTATGGTAGGAAAAGATATCCCCACATACAACGCTGCTGAGGCAAAAGTCAGAAAAAAAAGTGGTCTAAGTCCAGGCCAAGAAAATATTGTTTAAGTAAGCATCTCAGATTAGCCTCTCCATAGTTCACATGAAGATAAAGGATGAGTGCAATCAGACATGCAAGATTCTGTTACTATAGCTTTACAATAAAAGTAGTTCTGATCTACATGGTATTGGTTTTCTAGTTTGGTCTACCTTGAAGAGCTGACGGGGGGGAGCGGAAATGTATCTGTTTTTCATTTTCTGATGATGCCACCAAACCACTGCTATAATTTTGCCTCAGTTTCAATTAGTTTCCAGAACAATAGCTACTTTAGTGTACATCCAGCATGAATGCCTCTCAACTCTTTTCTGTGGCATCTAGAGCATCCCTAACTGCTCTGTAGATTTTCAGTTAATTTTCTTTTCTTTTTCTTCCAAGAGGTGCAGCAGAGTAGGTGTCTTAAGCTTCCATGAATCTCTATGCTTTGTTTTACATTAATTCTCCCAAATTCTCCCAAAATAAAAAGCTAGCAAATGACGCCGTGTCTCTTGGTAACGTCATTCAGTATCACTAATTTATCTCTGGAGTTCCTTACCTCTCTCCTTGATAAAAAATAAAACGCTGTCCTTCATCAGAAAAAATATATATTTTCCCTGGCCAATAGCAAAAAAAAATATCCTTAAGAGCTCAGTAAGAATATTCATAATAGCACAAGCTTTCATACGGTAAATTACAGTCTGTTTTGTCATTTGCATGAAACTGTGGTCTTCAGTTAGCAAATGCTGTATTGTACATACATAGGCAGAGAAAGAAAATAAATGTTCATAATACTGACTGTGACAATTAAGTAAAAAGTAACAGTAAAAAAGAAGGTATAAAACAAGCATGATGACAGTTCATTAAAATAATATTGCTAAAAGCACTAATATTCCAGCACACTGATTACATCTTATTGTGGAAATGAAAACAGATCAAGGGCACAGATATAAATCAATAAAATTACTTACTTACTTACTTACTTACAAATGAATGTGCACAGATGATTCCGAAGAAAAAACAGGGCAAGTTACAAACAAGGACTCAATTATTATGAGTTTAAAGTAGGTTACGCTGAATTTTTAATAATACACAAATAGCTCTTCTTCTATGGACTCCCTACAGCCATATGTTAAATAAGCCTCAGGAATAAAGTTTAGCCTGCTATAAAATCCAGCCATATGGATGTCTATGTTGTTAAGCTCTTTAAATTGTTCAAGCCAAAATTATCATGAAGGATAAATATGAATACTGTACAGACTGCTATTTTCATAAAGCATCATAAAAAGACAGAAAACCTTAACAAAGTTATGGGAAACTTCATTATTATCCTTTTATTCAGATAAAATATTTTATCCTTGAATCTGTGTGTAGCACAAAAAATATTACTGATATATTCCATGAATTTTTTGGGGTCTCAAAACTATCAAGAAAAGGAATATTAGATGCTATATAATCAGGTTCAGAAAATCAAAGCAACATGTAGACTGTTTTTTTCTCCCTCTTTCTCAGGAACAGCATATGGCATGCTACAAAAAATCTGTGAAATCTATTATTAATTAGATTATTGCTCTATTAAACTTACACTCTTTTCCATTACATATATGTATTTGCACAAGTTTATTTCCTGTTTGCACATAGTACATATCATTCTGCTTTGGAGCAGCACTATGATCTTTCTAAGCAAGCATCTTTGAATGAAATAAAGAATGAAAAAAAATCAAAGGGAAAACCCCCTTAAATTCTACTGTATCTTAACAGATAGTTTACTTAATATATAAGAAGGTTTTGACCATAGGAACTAGTTCTACCTAAAATCTACATGTACATCTGGTCTGTTTGCTCAATCTCCAATCCAACCATGTTGGGCAGAAAGCTTAAATTATGACTCTAGTCATTATTTCCTTGAATAGGAATTTTTTCACAGTTGGTGGAAACCTGCATAATGCAAAATCCATGATTGAACAGAAAGTTTGTGCAAGCCAAAATCTGCTTCAGAGACTGCCCACTTCCAAAGCACAAAGGAATATTGGGATAAGAATGGCATCCTTCATTTCTGGTCTAAGCAGGTCTATACCTATAAATCTAGCTTCACGCAGAATGTGAGGTGAATATGAATTAATTAAAAATCTTCCGAGCTGGCAAAAGCCAGGGCTTTAAAAATGCCATTTTAACAACTGAACAAGCCATTAATATCTATATGACCTTATGCTGGGAATTTTAGCAGCTTCAGTTGAAAATTTCATAACATTTTTTCAATTGTTGTTACCAAGGTGACAGCTATGAAATTGGTATTTAAAACACAGACTGTATTAGTTAAGGTTCCTATCGAACCTAACCTGAAAATGCAACCTAGTTCTTTCAAAAACGAACACCCAGCCATGTCAAGTTGACCCATGTATTATCAAATTCATCACACATTTATCCCATTCTTTTTAGGAAGACTTTCAGAGAGACTTAGAAGTTCCTTTTACACAGCAAGGAGTTTTATACTCACTTAACACTGTCAGAACTTTGAGTATTTCCAGGTCATTTGGAAAGAAGATGCTTTTTTTTTCTTTTGTATTAGGTTACTTCTCCAAACTCTAAATTTATACATGGATACTAATGTATGCTGACAGTTTGGGGTCTTTTTTTTTTTAATGGAAGTATATCATTGAATATCAAGACAAAAAGACATTTGTGTTGCTAGTAGTGTTCTTGAAAGAAGGCACAATCTGAGTCAGAATTTTCTTGTTATGGATAAGAGGAGCTTAACATTATGATTTCAAAACAGTGGTAGGAGATGACCAGGCTGAGCCCAAGGGTGGAGTCAAATGTGTCATCAGTTTGGAAGTGGGAAGTTTGTACTTTCAGACTTGCAAGATTCTGTTAATGTCGAGAGCCTTGGTGGTGCAGTGGTTAGAATGCAGTATTGCAGGCTAATTTTGCCGACTGCCAGCAGTTCGATTCTCACCGGCTCAAGATTGACTTAGCCTTCCATCTTTCTGAGGTGAATAATGAGGACCCAGATGGTTGGGGGCAATATGCTGACTCTGTAAACTGCTTAGAGAGGACTGTAAAGCACTGTGAAGCAGTATATAAATCTGCTATTGCTAATGAAGCCTTTCAATAAAGCATTATTAGTTCATCTAATCCAGTTTTCTATCTAGATTACCTGCGAGTGCTGACCATAGAGTGCATAATGCATACTTTTTCTTGTCTTAAGTAATTTGATATAATGAGATGAGGCATGAAAATAAAAAATGAATTACCTGCCTCTATAAATAGACATTGTCTTTCAGCAGTTGATAAGAAAGGACTGTAACCACATTGTCAGCTTTCTCTAAGTGCAACAATTTCTGCAGTACATAAAACACTACAACGCCTGACAAAAGTTATTTACCTCTACAACCGATCCTGATGAATAACACTGTATCAGAACTGATGCAGGGATCTTTATGTCCTTTCTCAGTATGACATTTCATGTACAAAAGCTGGAAAAAAACCACCATATCTAAGAAATTTGGAATCCTTTTTTTTTTTCAGGTCAACGTTCTTCAAGGCAAAACTTTATTATGATGTAGTAACCAATAGCAATTAAACATTTAAAAAGAATATTCTGTAGCCAAGCTCCCAAATGACGTAGATTTGATTATGAAAGAGAGCTTAACATTAAAAGCATGAAAGAGGATTAAGTAAAAAGCAGAGTCTGTTTGAGTGTGCCAAAATATCCACATCTCTGAAGAGTTTTGCTAGCATCAACAAGTATATCAAAAATTCCAGCAAAATAAACAGGAAATGGGATAACTCAGCCTGCGTTCCTATAGCACCAAGTGAAATTTCCATAAACCAGGATGCAGAAAGATAGACATATCTTTGTCATATTTTTGACAAATTAAAATGCTAATGATAAATTGAGATGTTGAGAAACAGTGATTTGATCAAGTATTCATAACACTGGCCCAAGAAGTAAGAAACAAACAACAGAACATAGATCCTCTCTTACTCCTTTGTTAAGCATAGTGAGTAGGTTCCAGTGAATTCACTGGGGCTCAAACATGGATAAAAACATATTGCTAATTTCTGATTAATCCCCCCCAAAAGTCCCCCCCCCCGATTTTTCTTTTAAACATTTGGATTAACATTTGAATAAATTGTCTGTGGACTTCTGCAAAACTTCCCTATTTATTTTATCAATAAGTTTGGTATTTTATATGTATTTTATTTTCAGTCCACATTGATACAAATGTGTTGTATCATTTTGTTTTCTATAATATTCTCATATTTTCAAGTACAAGTTCATTCCAGGCCATTTCTGCCCTGTTTCTCATGATAAATCTGTGTGCAGTTTCTAACCAATTTCCATTCACATTTTCAGATTCTTTTTAGGAAAGTGAGAAAAATCAAAGAACAATTTACTTTTTCTCTTAGTTAGTAAGTGAACTTTTGGTCAACTCATATTAAAAAGCCATTCAAATAAGTGCCTCCAATGTCAGACAAATCTATTCAGGCATTATTCACTCAACATGATAACACAGAATTCTAAACTGTATACAGGTAGCCTGAAAAACCTATTATCAACTTTAGAATGAGCATGGCTGCAGCCATTTTCCCCTTCTCATTCCTAGTTGCCACATAGCACGGAGGGAGGGGGTTTGCCAGGTGTTGTGCTAGACAAAACAGACTTTTTATATTCAACTTTCTCTCATGGGAACCAAGGTCATCGGCTTGGGCCAACAAGCTGAATGGGGAAACGGTAGTTGCTTGCATAGTTTTGGGGATGGGATTTCTTAACTTTGTATTGGGGAATTGTTATGCATCTCTTCAAACTTGGTTTCACTTTTGAAATACCGATACTCTGTAGCAATAAACAAGTTCTTTGAGGAATTTGCAAGCCTCGGAGTTCTGCTTTATTTGTCTCTGTCAATTGGAACCTTGACACTTATACTTGCTTAGTCTTTTATATTTGTTTTCAGGCTACCTGCTCATCACTTAAAGGCCCCAAAGAAAGTAACCAAGGCCAGAGGCAAAATATTTATTTGCTACTCAATAGCTCTGCTATATCCAAGTTGCTTGGTGGGATGAGTAATGTTTAAACTGGGCTATCATGTAAACAACACTGATATAACTTCTAGAAGATGCAGAGTATTATAGTTATTCTTACCTTACTGTCATCCTTATGACAGAAGCAAAAAATCATTGTAGGCAGTTAACAATGGCCTGTGATTCAGTGCTCATGTAAACAGATTCAGAAACAGATTCCAAAGAAAGGCAATGACTCAGAAGGCCAGCCACAAATTAACAGCCCGTGTAATCAGCCCATTCTGAACACACTATAGATCAATGGAAACAAATCTGTCAAATATAAAGTTCACCCTGGGTTTTCCCTGCTGAAAGAGGTCTGTCCCTCTTATGCAAGTGCTTTTATGCTTGTCAATAAAAGATTGATTATAAAACATGGCAAACAGGACTTCCAAAAAATTGCAATTGTCAAGAGGAAAACCTGTGTATGCGTGATTTGTTAAAAATGCAGTGAACTGAAATACGACAGAGGAAACATTAAGATGATAATAAATGTTATTCTGGAAGAGTGTATGGAAATTTAAAAGGCAGACAATGTGAATTCAATTTCTCTCTCTGCAAGATATCTCAGGAGCTAGCAGCACTCGATTGATTTCTATTAGATTGGGTCAGGCTAATCAATATTGGGATGGGAGACTTCAGGGAATATTTGGGCTGCAGGGCTAGACTGAAAAAAAAAAACATTCCAGAAGTTTGTGATGGCAAAGCCCTTTCTGCAAAGAAAACTATATGGAAATGAAACCAGTCAAGCTTGAAGGAGTCTTTACTTACTGTCAAGACCATGGTAAACAGCCAAACTGCATTCTTGCTTCCCCTATAAATAATTTCCACTGATCAAAACTCACTTGTATCACATCTTATGTATTGCTCTACCTTTTACCGCATGGTTTAAAAAGCTTTACCAGCTACTAAACACTACTTACTGTACAACAAATCATTCACAGGACCTCCTGACCATCCTCAGAAAAATTGCATTGGATGCTTTCAACCTCTTACTTGAGAAAGAGAAGTGCCAGTTTTAACTTTATACTTTCATCTTAAAGACAACGTGAGCTCCAGTGGTAACAATAAAACTTTTATGAAAGACTTGCCTGGAGACAAGCAATCAGGACTCACTGCATTGTTAATATCACCCTCCCCTCCACCTGCCCTCTTGGTTTTTAGACTCTATTTAATCTTACATAATTTTAACTGTTTTGCATTATCTTTTTATCATTTTGTAAGCCACTCAGAGTCGCTGTAATAGTGAGACAGGCAGTGTCTACATTTAATAAATAAAAAAATGGAAGTGTACTATTTTTGTCAATAATTTTGTTAAGAATTATATTAAACAGATAAAACAGATACAAAAATACCAAACCAATACAAAAGCACATTAAAAAATGTAGAAGGTGCAGAACCCCACCGCATTCCTACCCCAAAAAGGGAAATAAGAAAAAAAAAAACCTTCCCTTTCATCCCCAGCAAGTATATTCAACATTAACAATTTATCTCTGCCTTTTACAATACAACCAAATATTTCTTTATTCCATACTTCACCCCATTTTCTATAACCTCATCTCTAGATCCTCAGCTCACCTTATTAAACGGCACAATCCAATAAAAGTTAACAAAAATATATATTCCCATTTCTACTTAATGCCTAATTCCCCCTAATTCCTCATAAGCAAAACATGGCTGTGCTTTGGATGACTCTTTAGAAGATTCTTGTCATAGGGTAGATACATTTCTGAGTAATGAAATGGCCCTTCAATCGCATTGATGTACCTCCTTCATTCTACCATTTTCCAGGTTTTTACAGAGTAAAAGTCATCTTAGAGTAGACAAAGTAACTCAGTCCTGGGAAGAAAGAGATGCTGATGGTAGGGGAATTTCATCAATCCAGTTTTGAGGAATATACTACTGTACTCTGATTACATACTCTTTTAAGAATTAAGATTGCAGACAAGTATTTTTTGATCTGTCATAATTCCTTAGTTGTTTAGATATGCAGCAATATTCACTAGCTTTGCCTGCTATGCCATCCTGCTTTGTTCTAGGAAAAAGGAACATGATTCTATCATATATATTCTCTTTTGTCATCTTGACGTGTCTGCTTTAATGCGTTCCTGTTGAGACTATCCTTATCATCCAAAACTTCAAAAGGACTAGAATGTATCAATTCTTGTTTACTGTGGTTCCCATTTCACTGAACTTTTTTTTTAAAAAAAAACTCAACAATAAAGCAAGACTTACCAAATAAAGGAGACTCTCGGCCATCCTCTAATCCCGAATCCCTTTCTCTGTCTCTCTTTCTATGTTTGTGTCCACGGTGTCTATGGCGGCGGTGGCTTTTTCTTCCACCCAATGGGACATGAACCCCGATAAATAAAGTCCTGTGACCTACACAATAGAATGCAGTCTAAATAAGCACATTTGATATTACATTTAACACTAAGATGTTAGGACTACAATAAGGTTTATGCATTATATTGGGGTGAATGGAAGTCCTAAAAACATGTTAAAATGGGGGGAAAGCAGGGGAAAGGTTCAACAGATTTAAAAGCATGACACACACACTTCTATGCTATCGTGTGTGTGTGTGTGTGTGTGTGTGTGTGTGTGTGTGTGCATGCGCATAGGGGAGCATATAGTACCCAGTCTTTCACATACTGACTAGGAATGCTGGGATATTTAATTCTAACACATTAAACAGCAATAGTCTGAGTGATGGTGCTAAAGCATAAAATTGCAGTTTCAGAGGCTCTGAGAACCACCCTAAGATTACGATTATAATAAATTAAATAACATGGAATGATAAAACAGCTGAGGTAAATTGTGGAAAGAAAGTAACTCAAGCAAGTTAGTAAGAAAGAACAAAGTTAGTAAGTTCAATGCTAGTTCCAATTAGGACATTTTCCCCACCTAATCATTTGCTTTAGAGTATAGACCGTTATACGTGGCAGGGTGTGTAGGTGAGTGCTGCCATGCAGCACAAACAGAGCAGCATGCCCAGGTGGGTGCGCCATGTGACATAAGTGCCAGCAGGTGGGGGGAGGGCTGAAGCCTGCCACAGGGCAAGAGTGTGATAGGGCATGCAGATGGATGCTGCTGCATGGCATGGCATGAACGCAACAAAGCCCTTAGATGTGTACTGCTGCAGGTCACAAGGGTGAAGGTGGGGCACAAATGGGGCCCACACTCACCCTGCCACCCAGAGGCTCCTCAGACAAAAAAAAAAAAGTAATGGGAGTGAGAGCAACTTAGAGGAGCGACTTGCAATCTTCCCTGCCTGCTTCTCTGTTGACTTTGTTTCTGGGAAACTGGCAAAGAAGATCGCAATGCTGATTGCATGACCATGGGACACTGCAACCATTTTAAGTGCAAGACGGTTGCCAAGTGAGATGTTGCAACCATTTTAAGTACAAGCCCTGACTGCGTAGATAGTGTGATGGCTGCAATTTTGAAATACTGGTCGTAATTTGCCCTCATGCAGTACCTCCATAACTTTGGACATTTGCTGAACAAGTAGTTACTAAGCAAAGACTGTATTTATTAATATTATTGACTTACACTTTCCTTTCATACTGACTTATGAACAAAGATTGGGAGAAGCTCATAATAAAAGATGCTTGGCAGTTAAGATGCTGGGGAAGCTTGTCTTTGTAGGTGGGACTCTATCAGAATTATTATGGTTGCAGATTTACGTGGCCACCAAGATCTCTTCAGAACATTCTTCTACTATCATCGCTATATTCATATAAAGGACTGAACTACCTGATTTCATCCACCCATTAAGATTATTCTGCCTGTTATGTGCCACATTCATTTCATCTGTTTTAGAAGCAGGGTTGATGCAAAACCGTCCAAATGCTTACGGCAGAAATACATCCACCTGCTGCTAATCCCCCCTCCCCAGCTGAAGTTTGAATTGCAACAACACTACTGATCTTGCTCACCAATAACTTATTCTGGGACAAGAGAGAGCAATATAAGCCTCCAGTATTGCTGAGCTACAACTCCCTGCATATCTAGTCACTGATATGATCAATGGTGAGTGATGCTCAAAATGATAATTTATCAACATCTGGAGAACAATACAAAGGTTCGTTCCTCTCCTGAGAGGGAGAGTAAAGTAAAACATTTTAGCCATGGTATCTATAGATTCTCCATAGAAACCTTGACTACTGTCTTGACTAAATCCTTCCTTGGAAGATGGCATTAGAGTTGGCAGAAGTTCCAGAAAGGGATTTAGAAGTGCTCTTTGGGCCTGGCAAATATTGCAGAGAGCAACTTGTAAGCCATCCAGAGTCATTGACTGAGATGGGCAGTTAAAGAAAATAAACAAAATAACAAATAAACCGCTTCCCTGCAAATACAATAGGAACAGAGAGTTGCAGGATCCTATCTGGGTCACTCATCAGGACCAGAGGTTTTGTCTTCTGAGCTTTCGGACTCGTGCTGGAACCCCTCTTCTCTCTACTGGAATGTGTGCTTTGGGCTACTCTATGTGTCGTATTTATGTGGTGTCTTCCTATTGGTTGATTGGTGTTTTGATGGCTGGCAATTGGCTGTTGTTTCCTTGTGCTGCCAAGTGCTTGGCTCTTAAGTACCATCAGCTGATGGTAAATCAGCACTCCTGTTGACTGACAAAGGGTCTGTTTCCCAGACTTCAATCATTTCCCTGGCTATCTTTAAGTTCCCTGAGGATTGGCCCAGCATGAGTCCGAAAGCTCGGAAGGCTAAACCTGTGGTCTCAGTGACTGACTCATTATTGGATCCTGCAACATTATCCTGGGAAATGTTATATGCCTTCATTCAGAACAGAGAATTTCCGTAGTAAACAAAGAAAACTGCATAGTTAATTTGAAGGTGAGGAAGAAGGAGAGAAGTCGAGTATTTATTTTATCTCAATAAATATTTATTTATTTATTGCCTAAACAGAAATAAAATGTGTTATTTAATACATTTCTAGCCCACTTATAGAGGCAGGTGGAAAGTAGGGTGGAGTCCTGCAAGAAGCCTATAAGACACAAACTCATGTTAGACTTGAGCGGATAACGAGATCTAGAGCAATAGGGTAATGGTGAACTGATGAGTTAGAGGAAGATTGTTTTGTGAATAGAGCCTGGAGGTATCTTTCTCTAGTCCCCTCCCTCTTTCCAAACAGTAATTCACCCGCAATAACTTTATAAGAGGCTGTAAAGTAACATATTTTACCAGCCAAAAGTTCACTTCTCATGAAAAGGATCTGAAGGTAGATTCCTAGTCTAAAATGTTGACCCTACACCATATTGGATCTCAGCATTGAATAGCATTTGTCACCCACTCCATTATTGCAGTTTCTCTGGAAACAGGACAAAAGGAATTCCCTGGGAACATCTCGATTAAAACTGATAATGTTATGAAGTAACATGGCTTTATCAAAGTGGCACTGTATCCTAGACAGGATTCTAAATAAAAATAGATTAAGGGATAGAAAACTCAATAAGAAAGGATGGTTGATATCGGGCAATGCAAATGCATTCACTGAAGAATGAAGAAAGGATCGAGGAAGAGAACATCTGCAAACCACTATTCAAACTCTGTGTTCCTAAAGTTAATTGTAGCCCAGAAACCAATAATTTGGGATTCAAAAAAGGGGGAAATTAGAGGATTGTAACAGATGATAACTACTGAAGAGAAGACAGAATGGGAGCTAAGGAATAAACAGGAAACATGAGGCCTAATGCACACTGGGGTGATACAAGTTGCTTGAAGCATTTCAAATTGCGGGCAGGGGCTTCCCATCATTTTGTTCTTCCAGATAAAAATTTCCCACAGCATAAAAACAAAAGGCAAAAATAGACGCACATTGTATATAGGAGCTGTTACATCATGTGAGTTTCCCCTGCCTTTTCATTACTGCAGTCCCAGCCACAGGTTTCCCATACTATTGTGAAATATTCTTAAAATAATAATTATTGAGCGTAATGGTTCCACCCTGACACATTTTTTGTGCTGTTTCCTGCACTGCCCAATCGGAGACCAAGGGAACTGCCATCCAAAGGCTATACAACTAAGCAAACATTTAATCTACATTAAATTAAATTTCTTTACAAAGAAGAAAAGAGAAACATTCCATCTATCTGAAAGCTCATTTAAATGAGGAAGGGTTATTTTATTTATATTTATTTATATTTCATATTTCTTATCCACCCATCTCCCTCAGAGAGTGGCTGCCTGCATTATAACTTAGGGCAGCAGCTGTTAACCAAAAACGAACTACGAATTATTGCTGCTCAATCTATTCAGAGCCTAGAGTTTTATACTTCGCCTTCTGCTTTATTACAATAGATTAGTGGTTTGCTATTTTTCCCCATCAAGCAAAAATTTTAAAGAAGACTGTTCATTAACATAATCTGATGAGCAGAAAAACAGCAACTTTTTTTATAATGACTGTGAAGCTCAAAAATGAATCTCCCTAAAGAGGCATTTGTCTATTTTAACATTTAGGAGAAAGTAGAAAAAAGCAACTTTTCAAAATGATTAACTTCCAAGTATAATGCTTTTTTCTCCCCTAAACTTCTGTTACTTCGTTGATTTTATATTGAACAGAATTTTATCTGATTTGAAAACCTCTTGAAACTAGGGAGAACAGAATTAAGCAAATAAAGCACCATTCAGGATGATGACATTAGACTTCCTCAAATACTGGGAATGACTAGCTCACTATAAATAATAATTATCCTGTTTTAAGTGTTTATTTATGCAACTGATTTTTCTGTGCCTGTTCATTATCAGTGAGTGCTAGTCACGATGAGTAATTCCCATTTTGCTGATTGGATCTTGCAGACATTTGATCATTTATAGTACTACTTCTTCCACTATTTTTTTGTTTTCTGTGGGAATATAGGTAGTCCTTATGACCACAATTGAGCCCCAGATTGAGCCCAAAGTGAGACATTTGTTAAGTACATGTTGCCCCATTTTACCACTTTCCTTGCCACAGTTGTTAAGTGAATCTGGATTCCCCATTGACTTTGCTTGTCAGAAGGTCACGAAAGGTGATCACATGACTCAGGGACACTGTGACCGTCATATATATGAGTCAGTTGTTAAGCATCTGGATTTTGATCACATGACCATACTGCAATGGTCGTAAATGTGAAAAACAGTCATAAGTCACTTTTTTCAGTGCTATTGTAATTTCGAACCGTCACTAAACGAACTGTTGTAAGTAGAGGACTAACTGTACTCCTTGTCTTATATAGACTTGTGAACAAACTAAACTAAACCCTTCAGAGTGGTTTCAAAAGTGTAATTATGAAGAGCTATAGGAGGATCTTTTGAAATTGTGTGAAGGATCAATCAAATAGCAAATACAATGTACTTTAACTAAATATGCTGCACACTGGGGTAACAATAATAACAAATTGACTTTACATAAACACTGATGAGGTCTAAGTTATCCTTTATCTGATCTTTTTTTAATGGCTTAGGAGAAACCTAGAAAATATGTAAAAGAGAGCAGAATAATTTGAGCATATGTGTTTAAACACCTTTCTTAAGAAACATGGTTAGAATGCTTGAGAGTCTTTAGGTTTGAAAAAAAGTGATTGAAGACTCTTAGGATAAGAAGAACATGATCTAAGGTTTGGGCAGCATGGTTATTTATGGTACGATAAAGTTAAAGTAAATGTAGATTTTAAAAATCATTATTATCAGGAATGCTATATTCCAAATATGGAGCAGATACAAACCCAGGCTGTGCCCAAAAATACTTTTGCATGTCTCAGCCAAAGAAATGTTTTACAGAAAAGAAACAGTGTCAAAGATAAATGGTTACATTTTAAAGGGTTGTCAATGCAGGAAAATAGAGAGCTTAAGATGAAATCAAGAGAACAAATGACTGCTGAGAGACTTAGTTTTCAATGGTTTTCATACACACAATTAAGAGAAAGATTTAATATAGATAAGATATCACAAATAGAATGTGATAAAATGAAATGAAAATGAATTATGTATAAATAATGAACATATGACTGCTAAAATGTAATGTATGAAATTTGAAATGGAAGCAGTTACAGAATGCATGATAAAATGGCCCAAGAACTTTGGTTTTTATATTTTGGTTGGAAGGGACTGTGATCTTCTAAGGCAGGAGATCACTATTTAAACGGATTAATGGAGAGAATATGGTTAAAAGCAGTGGTGGGATTCAGCCAGTTTGCACCACTTCAGCAGAACCGGTAGCTAATTTTTTGTTGCCCAGGCCCAGAATGGACTTCCGGAAGTGGCATCCATACAGAGAACCGGTTGTTCACATATTTGAATCCCACCACTGGTTAAAAGGTTTGAAATTTAGGCTCTTTTACAATTTAAATGGGTAGCTTTATAAAATGATGCACCATTGGTATATGTGGAATGTGGAATCCTAAATTTATCACAGGTTAGTGATATATTATGATTGAGCTGTTTATTTCTTCAGATATCTTTGTGAAAGCTTTGTATGTATTACGTCTAATAGGAAACCCTTCATGATTTTGCCAAAGTCTTTTTGCATCGTGGGATGTCTCTCCTGTCTGCTTCATCCTTTTAAAACTAGCTGTGACATGTTTTCAGGTTTTGGAAGCTACTTTTTGAAGGCCTACAGGAGGGAACTGAGTTATCTTTCTTTAGGTTGTGCTGTAGTAGAAGGACCTCACTAGCTTCCACTATTTGTAACAAAAAATGTGCAGTTGATTAGCTAATTCCCGCACACCTCTTAATGAATATCAACTTGTTTATTATTCTGGGGTTGATCGGAGACCACCACATCAGATGCACGAAGTGATTAAGTGCTAACAGAATAGTTCTGCTAGGTCAGGTCAGGTAGATGTTTTGTTTCTCACAATGGCCATTCAGATGTTCCTGGGTCTTCAAGATAAGATGAGGATTTATTTTTTTCCTATTAGACGTAATACATACAAAGCTTTCACAAAGACATCTGAAGAAATAAACAGCTCAATCATAATATATCACTAACCTGTGATAAACTTAGGATTCCACATTTAGGATAAGATAAAGAGTATCTTTATCCTAAATGTATAATGAGCATCCATTTAACAGTATACTATTATAAGGCAAACATTTATTTTTATTTTCTTTCCAGGCAGGGATTGGTTGTTGTTGTTTTTTTTACAGCATTCTGAGGCTGAGACATACTCTCCACCGTGATCTGAACAAGTCATCCGAGATAATGATGCTGCATTTTGTATCTCAGTGAATAAGGTCACAGCAAAAGGTATGGTATAAAAATAACCAGTAGGAATGTTCTACACAAAAGACAGAACTGGCCAAGAGGTTTTTAGCTCATCAAATCAATCAATTCAACCTAGAGATGTAGAAGGAAACCGAAGAACGTATAGCTTCCTGGGTAATTTTTAAATGAGCAGACTGGAGCTTTGCTTTCTGGGTCAACTAAGTTCCCACATATGAAATAAAATGTAAGTGAAAGCTCCATGTCTTAAAGGAGATAATCTTACCCACATTGATGAGATTAGTAATAAATGGTAATAAATATATAGGTAAGTCTGCCCCTAACATGAATTTCCTTTTAATGATTGGTATTCAATATTATTGTGTTTATTAGCAAAGAAGACCTTACAAATCTGACAGCAAAATAAAGGTAGTCCTCATTTAATGAGCAGTCACCCAACAGCTGTTCAAGTTATGATGGACTCCCCCAAAAGCTAATTACAGGTAGTCCTCGACTTATAACAGTTTGTTTAGTGACCATTCAAAGTCACAACAGCACTGAAAAAAGTGACTTATGACCCTTTTTCACAGTAATGACCTTTGCAGCATCCCCATGATCACATGATCAAAATTCAGATGCTTGGCAACTGGTTCATACTTATGACAGTTGCAGCGTCCCAAGGTCAGGTGATCCCGTTTTGCGACCTTCTGACATGGGGAAGCCAGATTCACTTAACAACCATGTTACTAACTTGTCCACTGCAGTGATTCACTTAACAACTGAGGCAAGAAAAGTCGCAAAACTCACTTAACAAACGTCTCATTTGACAATAGAAATTTTGGGCTCAACTCTGGTCGTAAGGCGAGGACTATCTGTACAACCCAGTTCCGGAGTTCTGATGGCTGCACACACTCCCATACTCCCACAACCACATTTCAGGCGTTTGGCAACTGACTCATCTTCATGGCTGGTTGCAGCATGACCGTCATGACTTATAACAGGTAAGTAGCTACTGCCAGGCAGAGAAACAGGCATGGGTGGCCAGCAAGGCTTGGCACGATTGCGGACAAGCCAAGCGTGGCTGCTGCTGAGTGGGGTGAAGTACAAGCAACTTACCAGAACAACTTGCAGCCTATCCTTGCCGGCTGCCTCATTGACTTTGCTTGTGGGCCAGCAAAGAAGGCTGCAAACAGTGATCATGTGACTGTAGGATGCTACAGCCGTTGTAAGTGTGAGTGAGCCAGTTGCCAAGCACCCAGATCACAATCACGTGAGTCTGGGGGTGCTGGGACAGCCAGAATTCAAGGACCATAGGTACCACTTGTTCATTGTAATTTCAAATGGTTGCTGAAAGAGAACTATGTATGTCCTCTTCCTTAAACTTCAGTGAATTAAGGAGGAATCTGCCTGAGGCACTTCCAAATGTTACCTCATTGCTTTTTTTTTTTTTCAAATCAATCCCAAATTATCATCAGGAATTGGGGGGGGGAGGAGTCCCAAACTTAGATTACCGTACTTCAAAACTTTTGAGTTGGTTGAAGATTAGCAATCTTGTATCTTCTTTATATATACTTCAAAGAAATAAAAGCCTAAATCAGAAAGAAGCAGCTCTCACCTTCCAAATCCTCCTTTTCAAAATGTGTCTTGAGAATGGAACGTGTTCCTCCCTGGTCCACCACTGCCTCTTCATCATTCCTCTGTAACATAAAAGTGACTGTAGATATAATTTTCCAGCATGCTGAAATTCTGCATGATTTATTTGAAAGCAACAATAAAAAAAACCCCTCAGCATAAGCATTGCTGGCTCTAATTAAAAGACAATGCAGTGTCCTCTTCCCATCAACACCAAAAGGTGTCTCTAAGAAATAGGTTTCAATCATCCCTGCTGCTGTTTTAAAGACTGGTTCCAATCTAGAAAGCTGAACTTGGTCATCCTAAATACTACATTAGCATCTACAGATAGCCTTATCACTTCCATATAGCTTCACAGAAGCTTATGCTGATAAAATGCTTTCCCTGCCCATGCTAATAAAGATCTGACTGCCCAGCAGAAGGTTAATTAGCGTATAAAATAACGAAACAGGATGAGTAGGCCATTAAGCAATATTGACATGTTGCCTGAGAGAGCCAAATGGAACAAAAGGTGACTGGCTACTTCCTTTATATAGAAGGGCAGATCTCACCAAGGAAACTGCAATGTGCATCTTAATTGGTAAGAATTAATTGCTTAAGCTCTAAAATGACATGCACTAATTTATTTATTCAATTTCTATAGCTGCCAATCTCAGTCATTGACTCTATCACTGTGCAAACCGCTGCAGACTTTTTAAATGAATTATCATGGGCAGTGAATGAGTCAGAATTAGGCTTAGAGATCTGTTATTAGTGCGTCCTATTCATGATACACAAATACATGTATTCATGTATCATGAGTATCATGAATTCATGTATAAATGATATTCATGTATCAGGAATATCATGTATACATGAATACATGATAGTCATGATACATGAATACATGATGCAGCCAGAGCAATCAACAGAGTCGTATAAAACTAGACACATTTTAGAAGCCAAAATCACAAGACTATGCCTGATTTACTTTGGCCATGTCATGTGTGCAAATTCATTGGAGAAGTCAATGATGCTAGGAATGGTGGATAGTGGAGCAAGGAGAAGGGGCAAGCAAAGAACATGCTGGCTTGATAACATCAAAATTGATACAAAGATGAACATACAACAACTGAAAGAAATGTGGTTGATAGAGTAGCATGGACAGCACTTGCCTATGAAGTCGCAAAGAGTCGGACACAACTGAATGGGTAAACATTCATGATACCAGAAGTAACTGAGTTCAACACAGAGATACTGGTTAAGATTTCTATTCATCCACTGTCTCTTTATAACACTATTCATAATTACTAATCATCCTGTTTTAATTCATAGGAACAGTATCATGATTTCCACCTTCAATAATTCTCATGTAGTATTGCCAGATCTTCTCATCACGAGTAAGTCTGAAACATGTCTCTGATCCTATCTTGTCACATGAAGAGGTTTGCCATTGACTTGTGTTTTCAAAGTCTCATTTAGTAAAATATATATATATATATATATATATGATGCAGTGTTGTGATGTTTAGTATTTCTTATGCTCTGCAGGAAGGCTGGGGAAATGCCAAATGCAAGGATGACACACAACTTGCTATTCTTACTATAGGCATTCCAACAAGGTGACCCAGGAAGAAATGTAGGTCAGCTGTAGTCATACATCTCCCTGGAACAGCTAATCAAGTGTTCAGCTACTGATAATGCAAAAGTTGCATGTTGCAATTGATATACAATCTTCCCTTGTTCTCCTCCAACATACCTTTACTTCTAATCACAGTTAATGACAGTTTGTCACTACAGGAGCTTTTGTCACTATGTACAACTGGCCAAAATAGATGCTAGGTAATTGGAGTGGAGGTAGTCCTAACTGTCAATATCAGAAGAAGAAAAGATAAACTCCCCAAGTGGTCTCAACTACTTTCACAGACCTAATGACCGATCTTCAGTGTTAAAGACCAGATGACTGCAAGGAATATAAATCCATCCATTTCCACCATTCAGTCAAAACTGAAGAAGCTTCTTGGATGAGAAGTGAAATGTCTTCAAGGAAAAACAAAGAAAGTCCACTTTTTAAAAAGCACCTTTGGGACAAGTAACGAAAAGCTTCCACTGAACCAATCACAAAACCATTTCATTCAGGTAATGTAGACATAAAAAGAACTAGTATAAGTTGGATCCTTCCCATAATGCTAAGCTGTAAGGTTTCTATTTTTTGGAGAGATATTCAAAGTATATAGCTAAGAGAGGTATATTTTATTGATCAAATTCTTATGCCACCCATCAATTGTGCCTCTTATATAATTATCTATTACATATATTTTAGTATTATTTTAATTTTTACTCTGTGGTAATCAGCCCAGAAGTTCGTGACTGGGGAGAGCTATAAAAAAACCTGCAAATAAATAAATAATTCAGCATGATGCGCAGACTATGTCTCTGGGGCTTATTTTACATTCTATTGTTTAAAATTCTGGCTAGAATAATGCGCAAATCAGGCCAATGTCTCATTAAAAAAAAAACTGTGGACACGCATGTGTCATCCAATCACTCTTTCTTTAGAAATGTAGGTCTACAATTGCTGATTTAAATATCACCAGAGAAGTAGCTCATACTGTTACGACCAATACAGTACTTCATACAAAACACATATTATAAGATAGTCCTGATTATCTTATAAGAAAACCTGAACAGATACTCACTACTAAGATGCATTTTCTGTAATGAAATCCCATCTTTTCTGTTCCATTTATTTTTAGGCAGTTAGACAAATCCAGAGAAAACAGCTCTTTTGCTGCATTATTAATCGGTATACATATCTAATTTCCAGACATTTATAAGATTCAGTGCTTTTTGTTAATATTCGCTTTGATCAGTGCAATAATTAGCTTCATTAAAACCAAAGAGGAGCATGCTAATAGAACATATGGATAGCTCAGAGCACAGAAGAAGACATATTTTCAAAGGTCATCAAGTTCTTGTCTTGGTTGTAGAAACTAACAAACCTCTGCAAGCTGTCCATGAGATGAAAGCCATTATGCACAACTGATTTATTAGACTAACATTTATTCACCCATCCCATGCCAGCCACTATCCTCACTTTTTACAAACATAATGAGATTATCTCTCTAAATCTGATAAATGTAGTCCTTGGTTAATGATGGTAATTGGAACCAGAAACTCTGTCACTGAATAACACGGTTCTAAAACACAATGTCACATGGCTGTTCTGACTTACAATGGCAGTTCTGGCAGTTCCAGTTGTATTTGTTAAGCAAATCCCATCACTAGGTGCAACACCATCCGATCTCCATTTGCAACCTCCTGCCAGCAATCCCATTCACTCTGTTTGTCAGAAGCTGTCAGTGAAGGACACAAATGATAACCATGGGATGCTGCCATTGATATAATTGCAAACTGGTTGCCAAGAGCTCAATTCACGATCACATGACTGCCGGGACACTGTGAGGGCTGCAAACTCTGAAGACCAGGCATAAGTCTCCTTGTTTAATGCCGTCGTAATTTTAAACAGTTGCTGAAGGAGTGGTCATTAACTGAGGACCACCTGTATTATATTCCACATAAAAAGGAGTCCCTGGGGATTTTACTCCGCTAGTCATTGCTGATTATAGAAGGTGGTACTTAGCTCTGTTTCAAGACCACTGAGTCAACGTTGTCCAAAGACACTTCCATAGTCAGCATGACATCATGGAGCACTGTTACCTTCCCACCAAAATGATACCTATTTATCTGCTCACATTTGCATGCTTTGGAACTGCTAGGTTGGCAGGAGCTGGGGCAATGACAGAAACTCACCCCGTTGCATGACACTTGGGTCTCAAACCTGGGCTGCAGGCTTTCCAGCTGACACCCCAACATCTTAATCACTGAGCTACTGCATCACCCATTCCACATAAAGTACTGAGGGAAATGTTCTGATGTTTATTTCTGAAAAATAAATCTCCCTCAAAAATATCAGATAGTTTTATTGTTTTCCTAAAATACAGTTAAACCTAGATTCTCCAAAGTTTTACATTAAAACAACATTTTTAAAAAATAGTCTGACCTCAACAATTAACTGTACTGCATTAAGGTTATTAGAAGGATGTGATACTTTTAACATTTACTTTATTTTATTTATTTATATTTTCACTCAACTCTATGCCATGAAGTACAGGATGTGCAAGAAAATATAACTCAACTAGTTCTCATTCCAGATTTTTATCTTCCCTGAGGCTGCCTGTCAGTCATATATGCATCAGGACACTTTAGCACTCTCCCTCCATCTTTTTTAATAGTAATTTTATTAAAGTTTATAATTACAACAATAAAGAAAAAAAGTAGAATGTGCAGAAGACAAAGGGGAAAATGGTAAAATAAAAAAAATAGGAAAGGAAAAAATAAGAATATAGTAAAGAAAAAGAAATATATAAAGAAGCACCTTCCCACCTTCATCACAAGTATAAACAATTTTAGTAACGTATCCCTTCCCTTAAAATATTACAAAAGATCTCTTTTTCCCATATCCCCTCTCTTATCTTTAAACAAATCCATAAAGTCTTATCATTCCAAACCTCTAGTCAATAAAGTCTATCAAGGATTACCAGAGGTAATAACATATCTACAGTGTTTATCCTTTATCAACTAAACCAACTTTATATTGCTTCCTTTTTACTTGTTACTCTTCCATAACACTTTTTAGACACAATCTATAGATGCAGACACTATTAAAATTAATGTCTGGGTCCATTGTTCAAAAATGTTTTAATATGTCCAATCTTAAAATATTTTACTTCATTCTATAATTGCAAGTCAAATTTGAGTGTTCTTGTTTAATTGTATACTTTAGTTCCTCTACTTTCCTCAAGTGTCCAATTTTTAAATATTGTTTTAATTCAAAACAAAAGTATTTTACCAGGAAGGATCCTGTATAGATGTATTATTATTCAAAAATCCAAAGCCTTATTTCAAATTTATGTGGCCCTTCAGTGCAGTGGTTCTTAACCTGGGCGATATTGCCCGCCAGGGTGCGATTTCATTTTTCAGGGGGGGCAATGGAATGAAAAGGGGTGATGCGGCAGTGAAGGAACAAAAAGGGGGCGATATGGGGGCGATGGAGCGAGACATTTTGGGGACACTTTTGAGCCTTCCCCTGCGGCTCCAAGCCTCCTCCGCCATTTGCAGAGAGACACAGACACTTGTGCTTCTCTCTCTCTCTCTCTCTCTCTCTCTCTCTCTCTCTCTCTCTCTCTCTCTCTCTCTCTCTCTCTCTCATGCGGATTTGCCCCCTCGCAGGGCTCCTAATTGGCCCTGTGCCCAGGTGCCCTGCCCCCTGGAAGAAGCGTGGCTAGGAAGTCCCTTTCCCTGGCTGGCCCCGTCCGAGGTGCACGTGGCCGGGGAACCGCATGGGGAAGCCTCAGGATCGCCGCTGGGAGCAGCCTGCCAGAGCCTCAGCTGAGTGGGCCAGCTTTCCCGCAAGCTGCGGCCCTGAGGGAGAGCAGCCCCTGCGATCCCCAGCCGCAGGACCATTGGCCCAGCTGGCTGGGAAGGCACGCCGGAGTCCCGGCTGCTTTGTCGGCGAACAATGTAAAGTGAGCAGATGGGGGGATAGAAAGGGAGGGGAAGGTATTTTCCAACCAGCAGCAGAAGAGCCCCGGCCGGACCCGCAGGAGTGCCTCCTTCTGGGGCCCGCGCCGGCTTTCTTGCTCTCCTCCTCCTCCCCTTCTTCCTCCTGCTGCCCCCCGGGTGGCAGTCCTGGCTGGGGTGGTGGCTGGTGGGGGCATCGCTCCCTGGGCAATGCTGGTGGGTCGCGGATCACCGGAAGCGCTGCACAGTGCGGAGTGGCCCCAGCTCATCCAGCACGATGGACCTACCAGCAGCACGGGAGGCTCCAGTGTTGGTCCTGGCGGGAGGCAGATCATTGCTCTGGTTCCAACCAAGGATGCCGGCAGTGCAGGAGAAGGTTTGGCGACGCAGCTGACGGGGGGCGTTCCATGGATGCCCCATGACTTAAGCCCAGGGACGCTGGTGGCGTGAGGGGAGGCTTGGCGATGCATCCAACAGGTGGGGCATTCCGCAGATGCCCCGTGGCCCTGAATTGAGCCCGGGGACACCAGCGGCATGTGGGACAGCCTGTCAATGTGACCATGAGCCAGGGCCTTCCCACAAGCCCGGTGGGCAGCGGAGCATGGTGCCTCCAGCTGTGACAGGGGGTCTTCTGCTGCCTTCTGCCCCCCTCCCCACCCCTTTGGCACCCTCTGCCTTTCGTTCTCTCTCTCTCTCTCTCTCCTCACCTGGAGAAAGAAGGGGGGAGGGAGGGAGGGAGAGGAAAGAGAGAGGGAGAAGGGAAAGAGAAAAAGAGAGAAAGAGAGAGGAAAGAGAGAGGAAGCGCAAGTGCCTCTTTATCCCCCCCTTCTCTCTCTCTCTCTCTCTCACACACACACACACACGCACACACTGAGTGGAGGAAGAGGACTTGCAGACCAAGGGCAGAAAGAGGGAGAGGGAGGGAGGGAGAGAGAGAGAGAGAGAGAGAGAGAGAGAGAGAGAGAGAGAGAGAGAGAGAGAGAAAGAGAAAGAGAGAGAGAGAGACCCTTTTGATATCTAAAATGAAGATAACACTGAAGATATATATATAATAAAGGTAAAAAAGGATATATGCAGTGTTATCTTCATTTTGTGGCTCCCCGTGTTTTGTTTTCAGTGGTCATCACATTTAAGTGTCTTGAATAAATAAGATAATAATGAAATACATGTATCACGAAGTTTGGGAATAAAGTGATGGGTGGCACCAAAACTTTTCACACAGTTGAGATATGGGGAAAAGACTGGAAATAAATTATTTGATCCGAGAATTCAGGCTGGAAGAAGAGCACGGCTGGAACGAAAAGGGGAGAAAAATGGCCGTTTTAGTCTTGCTAAGTAGCGCCTCGCAGCTGGTTGGCGCTGTGATTGTGTGTGCGCCCCCCCTTCCAAGACAAAAAACGGCCAATCGTAAATGAAGGAAGAAACCGGAGCCGAATTTTTTCGGCTGGAATGGATCTGCCCATACAACTACTATGGGCCCCGAACGAGCTCGGAGTGTGCTCTAGTGCACGTGGGAGGATCTTCGGTCTGTGAGCCTCCTCCGTGGAAAAGCTCACCGGGACCGCAGCCGCAAGCTTCGATGGAAGTTTGCTAACTCCTTAGCTGAATGGGGCTAACAGCCGTTAGTCCCTAGACTATTCAGGGAGATCTGAAAGGTTAGAGGAGAGAGGGGGGAAGAAGGAGCCCCTTCCTTAACCCAAGCTAGGTGTATTACCCCCAAATAGGGGAAATTGGGAACCAACTCCAAGTTCCTGAATGGGAAAGAAGTGTAAATTTCTGCAATAGTAAAAACAAATTAAGCTAACTGCACAGCTACTGGGGAAAGGAAAATCCACCAATGGAGACTGTACCTGCCTAAGAGCCAAAATTGCACGTCTGTCCTGGGCAAGATCAAGTCAAGACTGGGATCTCTATGGTCCAGGACTGGCGTGGCAACTTTGGCTGACTTGATCTGATTGGGCAGGAATACAATCTAAACCCATTGGTGGATTCTCCATCTCCAGTGCTGGAGAAACATGTATCACGAAGTTCGGGAATAAAGTGATGGGTGGCACCAAAACTTTTCACACAGTTGAGATATGGGAAAAAGACTGGAAATAAATTATTTGCATCATATGTCCTGATGACAATTTTAAAGAAAACAAAAAAAGGGTTTGCATAAATTGAAGAATTATTTCCTATGTTCTGATTGCGAGGTTAAGAACCACTGCTTTAGTGCATTTGTAACTTTCTAAAATCCAAATTTTAATTAACGTATGCCATACACTATTTTTATATGTGGATGAACTTTTGGGATATTACAGATAATAATATAATATCATTATCAAAACTGATCAATATCATTACAGCAATATAGCTTATATTCACAGTATTCTCTTAATTGGAAAACTCTGGTTTGTTTCATTTGGAGTAAAAAAATCCTTCTGAAACTGCTAAACTATCTGGACCACAATGTTGTAATAATATTGTACATATTTTAATTATATATACTGCCAAGCAAATAATTCCAATATATTGTATTGAAAACATAACCCACAAAATCCTTGAAACACCCTCCTTTTAATACCCATTGTAAATCAATTGATCAATTGATTCAGACTTCCAATAAAACATTTTCTTACAATGTAATGATGTAATGCTTTGTAACACCAAAGGTGTTGGAAATACATGACATTGATGGGGGTTTCCTCATACTTCAAAAACAGAACAGACTGCCATTTGGCATGCTGAAACAAGTGGGACCTGCACAGAAAAGGTTGTGTGTAAGATTTCAGCTCATTGTTAGCCTCCCTGAAAGTTCATGAGACTTTTGAAAATGAAATAAATTATCTACCAATAAAAATAGCACAGTCAGAAAATCCTAGTTTTCTAATTCGTCTACCGAGATACAGATGATCCTCCAAAACACCCTACTGCCCACACCGAAGAAAAACAACATAAAATGGTTTTAGATTAAATTAACATGGTTTCTTTACTGATGATGTTCAATAATATGTATTACCACATCCGGAATATAAATTCCTTTTTTAAGCTATAAAACTGCAAATGCCTCCAATTACTGTCTCATCATCTATCCACTAATTACCATGTCCCCAAGATTTATTCAACTACTTCATAGTGGCTTAAATCCTTATTCATAACTACCTTAAAGTCTACACAATCATCATGCACAGGACTGTAGTCCCCATATACTAACCAGGATTTGCCTTGGTTAATCTCCTTCAGGTAAGGATCACATTTGAAGTGGCTGGTGGCCTTCCAAAGTACAAATATGTAGGCACCACAATTACTACAATTGCAACAGGCCAAAGACCTTAGTGTGATAATGATGATAGAATGGTGTTGTTATTCCATTAAAACTTTAAAAATGTCAAATGTTCAACACTCAAAATGTCAGGTCCACTGGGAATTACCATTTCCTTTTGTGACACAGATACAAAAAGGGCATTGTGGGACATTTAAGTTAACAGCCTGTTGATCACTTCAGAGACCAATTCCCAGTGCCCTGTGGCATTGGGAATTACTTAATTGGGCCATTTTCTTTTCTTATGATAGCACATCCCGTACAGATTTCCACAAATATAAATCATCTACATATATTCATTTCCTATCTCCCACACACATTATAAGTCTCTCCCTACCCAGATTTTCATTTACTACTTTCCACAAACTTGATAATCAGCTTCTAAGTACCTCTTTTTCACTTAAGACTCCACTTCTAAACAACTGTTGTTGTTTCCCTATAAATGACAAGCTTTGTTGTTTTGGGGCCCTAATCAATGATGGCAATTTTCTACCGGCCATTCTCCCATAACTGTATCATTAGCTTAAAACAATGATATAGTAACATCCTCCATTGCCTGAAATAAGCAGCTGGAGAAAAAACAGGTGCTAAGGATAACAGGCCTCTCAATATTTTCCAGCCTTTTTTTCCAGCAGCTGACTAGGAGCTGAAGGGGGAGGATTCACACCCTTTCTGAAGAGTTTTATTACAGACAAACTAATTTGCAGTTTGCTACTGCAAAAAAAAAAAAGCATATCATGAATTTCAATAGAGTTGTAAGATGCAGAATATGAACTCCAACTCAACACAGTAGAAGTGACAAATTTTTTGGGAGAAAGGTAAATGACTTGATTCAGAACCCCACGTTCACACTGCTCTGTGAGGTCTCTCATGCATGTATTACTCAAAACTACTAGAATGGTAAAATCTTGAAGAAAATGAAACTGCTGAAAGAGAAAGTGGAGGAAGATGCCATGATGACCTATTTACTTCTCAAAGCCTTTTGTTTCAGGTTATATTGTAGGAATATTGGGTTGATCATAGCTAACTCATTTTGCAATTTGTACATTACAGTGATTAAGAAACAGACATGAAATTCCTTCCCTGATTACTCGGAATAAGGCCCACTGTGATTTCTTCCGATTCTTCCATATGCTGAAAGGAAATAATACACTGTCTGTAAAACAAGCTAATGTTTAAAAATAATCTGCTATGAGTCATACACTCTGGGCTATCTTGGTTTGAAATTCAAATACTCTGACTACTGGGTCAGAGTGCAGCTTATGCTTGTTCAGAAATAGTATGTCCTTTCTGCATTCTACACCAGAACTGAAGACAGTTCTTTTTTGGGAGCTACTTATCTATCCTCTTCTCCTTATGTCCCTGCTAGGAGTTCAAAGTTATGTGCAATTATAGTAAAACTAGAGCTACTTGCACAAACATCATTCTTTGATGAAGTGAAATAAAGTTGCTTCAGCACAAGGTAGCTTTCCGAAAGAAAAGTCATTTCCATATAGAAATATGCATAAGTCCTACACGTACAACATTTCCACTGCATATAAATACACTGGAGGATGCTGTCCCAATTGCATGGCTAATACAGTATTACATAACTATGCATTAAGCATACTTGGAATCTATACATGCCATATGTGTGTGTGTGTGTATGAATGTATGTATGTATGTATGTATATATATGTATATATATATATATATATATATATATATATATATATATATATATATATATATATATATATATATATATATATATATATATATATATATATATATATATATATATATATATATATATATATATATATATATATATATATATATATATATATATATATATATATATATATATATATATATATATATATATATATATATATATATATATATATGCCCCACAGTTTCTGATGCACAGAAAGTGATGGCACACCTTACTCCAAATCCTTTGGAGGAAGAATGATCATAAATAAATTTAAAAGGTCTGAAATCTTGCAATATAAACAAATCTCATGAGATTCTGCTCTTCCAGCATTAGATTTTACACAAGAACCATAAAAATATGGCAAGATCTGAAAAGGTCAGCATTTTTCTCATAAAAATGCTTGGAGATAATGCTTCACTTGGAGATAAGATGAGCAAATTTTCACAGATTATTTTCACATTATGATTTTTTTCAAAAATGGAGGCTTTCACCAACCTATGAGATCACAAACAGGCAAATAGTGTCTGAAAAAAATAACCAAGCCGAGTCACAAAGCGAATGCCACTTTTCATCTTAAATAAACAGTTGATAAGAAATAAGTTAACAGTGCAAACATGCCCATTAAAAGGATGGCAATAAATGTATACTTCCCCCCCCCTATATTTTAATGACAAGGAAGTGCATCCAAGTCAAGCTTCATAAAACAGGGTGATCCTAGTTCTAATGTTTCTTTATCAAATCTTCTCTGTTTTTAATTTTTTTAGATATTCCGTTGATATGAATGAGAATACTTTTTCTTATAACTGTATCCAGGATGGGGAACTGGAACCCTCCCAGAGAAACTTCCAGAGGGTAACAAATCTGGTTTGCCAAGCATTTATACCCACACCGATTATTGATTGAAAACCCTAAGCAACTACTATGAAAAAGTGATTCTCAGATGGGATAAAAGTCTACTCAAGGATTCTATACAAAACTAACTCTGCTGTCAAAGAAGAAAAATAACCACAAATTTAGACTGAAGCAGCTTCATGAAACAGCAAAGGAACAGAAGCTTCACACAACGTGTTTATGCAGAAAAGAATCAAAGCAAGAACAGATCTGGCAATAGCCAGAAATGGAACTGTTATGTCCTGGGAGGCTGCAGAAGGCCTGGGCAGACCATGTGGTTGCCTGGGACCAGACAGGTTGTCTCCAGTCTTGTGAGCATGTGCAAGGTGGGAGACTAGCCTTGCATTGATAGGCTGATGCTGTCCCTGCAAAGGGAGTATAAAAGGGCCAGCACCATTTCTGTTCTGCTTGTGATCTCAATAAAGAAGCTGTGTTTTGTTACTCCTGCCTCGCTTCGATGTCTCTGATTCTAAAACAGAACATTGGCGATGAAAGTGGGATGGGCTGCAAGAAGGACAACAGGAGAAGCTAGGCTAACTTACCAGAGGAGGCCTGAAGCGTTGGGAAGTTCGGCGTCCAAAGGAAGTGATTGCCTGCCAGTACGAGAACGCTGGAGATGAGCTTGGCTTCGTGGAACCCCTTCTCATACCTTGCAGCAAGAGGCATCGAAGAGGCTTCACGCTGTAACGATGTCAAAGCTAGGCCGTCTATCGGAATTTGATACTTCTCACCCTGAGCACTGGAGCTCCTACGTGGCTTGAGTAGAGAATTACTTTCGAGTAAACAAGATCCAAGAAGATGGCCTTAAAGCTGCTACATTGCTGTGTGTCTGCGGGCAAGAGACTTTCGATATTACAGAGAATCTTGTAGCCCCAGCACCACTGGAATCAATTGTGTATGCTGACTTAAAGAGGATGCTGCAGGAGCACTTCGAACCCAGGCTCTCAGTAATTGCATGGAGGCACGCCTTCGAGCAGAGGGATCAGAGGCCTGGTGAGTCTGCTGCAGACTTTGTTGCTGCCTTAAGACAGGCAGCTAGGCCTTGTGCATTCAAGGATCTAGAAGAGAGGCTCCGGGATCATTTCGTTTGTGGATTTCAGAGTCGTGAGCTGCAACAGAAACGTTTTGCAAAAGAAGATGTGTCATTCCAAGATGCATTAAGAGAGATTCCAGCTGAAGAAGCAGTGGGCGGAGCGGTGAAGGCCTTGAGGCTTGCCAAGAACCCCCCAATGCCTAGTACTGTCCATCAAGAGATCGCTCAGGAGGATTCCGAAGGGGAGCCAGAGATGGAGGTAGACAGGCTTCAGCAGCAAGCAGGAAGAAGGTATCAGGAAGGTAGACAGCAGACAACCTCAGTCCCTCGTTGTTTTGGGTATGGAGGTCGCCACAAGCGCTCTGACTGCCGGTTCTGCTACACTATCTGCCAGGCACATGGCAGGTAAGGCCACATTGCCTCCGTCTGTTTGGGTCACCAGAAGGAACGGTCTCCAGAAGAATTGCCTTTGAAAGGTACCAAGGTCCCCAGCCAAAACAGGATGGGCTTCTGTGCGTCCCGTAGGGCCGTTTTCAAAACCTGGGTTCACAGGCCACTTAAAAAGAAGCTTCACATTGACGTGAAGTTGCAAAGGGTTCCCTTGTCGATGGAGTTGGATACAGGGTCCGCTCTATCGATCATTTCCTTAGACACCTTTAATAAGGTTTGCAGCAGAAGCGGCCTACAAGTTAAACTCAGGCCTTCAAATTTAATCCTTATTGACTTCCAGAATTCCAGAGTCAGCGTGAAGGGGGAGGCCATGCTCAAGGTGCAGCGTAGGAGTTTTGAAGGGCTGCTAGATGTGGTAGTTGGGGGTGATCATACGAGTCTTATTGGACTCGATTGGTTCGAGTCCCTTGGGATTCAAGTGACTGGACTTCACAATCTGCAAATGTCAGGCATTGCAGAAGTTTTCAAGGAGTTTGCTGATGTGTTCAATTCAAAGCTTGGCTTGTACAAGGGGCCTCCCATTGCTTTACGTTTAGACCCAGCCATCATACTCATCAGCAGCAAGCCCCAAAGGGTGCCCTTTGCCCTAAAGAACAAAATAGATGCAGAGCTGGACAAGCTGCTCCAGCAGGGCATCTTAGAACCTGTGGACTCTAGTCCATGGGAAACGCCTATAGTCATGCCACTGAAGGCCAATGGAGAAGTCCGAATTTGTGCGGACTATAAATGTACACTAAATAAGGCATTGCAGCAGCATGCCTACCCGGTGCCTGTGGTGAGCCACATTCTGGCCTCACTCAAGGGGGGGGCAAATCTTTGCAAAGCTTGATTTGGCTCAGGCCTATCAACAGCTACCTGTTGATGAGGCAACGGCTGAGGCCCAAACAATTGTGACGCACCGGGGAGTCTTTAATGTAAAAAGGCTGCAGTTTGGGGTTAATGTGGCCCCTGGAATATTCCAGAGTGTGGTGGAGCGAACTCTCCGTGGTATTCCTGGGGTCTGTCCTTACTTTGATGACATCCTCATTGCTGGGGAGTCATCTGTGAATTTAGCTGAAAGGCTGAGGCCTGTCTTGCTGTATTTCCGCCAAGCAAGGCTGAAGCTGAAGCAAGACAAATGTAAGATTGGAGTTACCTCCACTGAATTTCTGGGGTTCTGTATTGATGCTGAAGGCATCCATCCTGCTGAATCCAAGCTCAAAGCAATTCATCAGGCCCCAAGTCCCAAGTTCAAAAGCTAACTTCAGGCTTTTCTGGGACTGTTCAACTTTTACCATGCATTTCTACCTCACAAGGCCACAGTGGCTGAGCTGTTACACTGGCTCTTGGATAAACAGGCTCCTTGGCAATGGACACAAATGCATGAAAAGAGCTTTTCAGAGGTCAAGGCCTTGCTTTCCTCAAATGCTGTGTTAGCTCATTTCAATGAGCAATTGCCTGTATGCATAGCCTGTGATGCATCCCTTATGGGGTTGGGGCTGTGCTGAGCCACCTTAAGGCTGATGGGATGCAAGTCTCTGTGGCCTACTACTCCAGAACTCTCTCATCTGCAGAGCGTAATTATGCGCAGATTGACAGAGAAGCCTTGGCAATAGTGGCTGGCATAAAGAAATTCCATGATTTCTTATATGGCCGCCATTTCACAGTCTACATAGACCATAAACCTCTGCTGGGTTTGTTTACAACAAACAAACAAACCCTTCATATAATATCCCCTAGAATGCTGAGATGGTCAATTTTCCTGTCAGCATATGACTATACTCTGGTCCACAAACCAGGTAAAGAAATGGGCCATCAGCAGATTACCTCTACCGCAGGTAGAGGCAAATCCTGCTCCTGCTCTTCGCATTCTCTCTATTCAGGAATTGCCTGAATCTCCCCTCAATGCAAGGGACGTGGCTGCAGAGACTGCCACTGATCACACGCTTACACGTGTGCTGACATGGGTGTTGTCAGGGTGGCCTGACATGTGTCCAGGCTCAGATTTCCAGAGTTTCTGGCAGAGGAAACACGAGCTTTCCACTTTCAAGGGATGTGTCCTGTGGGGAAGCAGAGTAGTCATCCCAGCCTCATTGAGGACTAGAGTCTTGTAATCTTTACATGAAGGTCATCCCGGAATTGTCTGGATGAAGGCACTTGCACATAGTCATCTATGGTGGCCTAGGATCGATAAAGAGATCGAGACCCATGTTCATGGGTGCCAAGTGTGCCAACAGTCAAGGCCTGAAATGCCTCAGGCCCCTGTACATAGGTGGGAGGAAACACATACTCCATGGTTGAGGGTACACATTGACTACACTGGGCCCTTTCAGGGGCAATTCTTCCTTCTCCTCGTGGACAGCCATTCCAAGTGGCTAGAAGTTGTTCCTGTCTCCTCCACTACTACTGTTAGGACTATCCTGGTGCTGAGAGGAATCTTCGCCTCACATGGTCTTCCAGACCTCCTTGTCTCCAACAACATATCCCAATTCACGTCTTCTGAGTTTCAGGTTTTTCTTCAAGCCAACATGATCCGGTATGCCACATCTGCACCATTCCATCCAGCTTCCAATGGCCAGGCTGAGCTTTGGTGTGTACTACCAAAGATGCTTTAAAGAGAATCACTCACGACAACTGGCATCATAGGTTAGCTGACTTTCTTCTTTGCCAACACACCACACCTTGCACTGCCACTGGGAAGAGCCCAGCTGAATTCTGCTGGGGTCGCAGACTCATTACCAAACTGGACAGGTTGCACCCAGACTGGGTGGCTTCACAGGGGTCACAGCCACAGGCACCTAGGAGACTACAGGTGGGCGATCCGGTCTGGGCAAGGAACTATGGACCTGGACATCTCTGGGTGACCGCAGTGGTATGCAAGGTCTCTGGGCCACTGTCATACGAAGTGGCCTTGGACGATGGTTGTGAGTTAAGGTGGCACATCGATCAACTACGCTGGAGGCTTCCCAGCAACAATTCCGCTCCTGGCTCTGCTCTCGGGGGGGAGGAAGACCATGATTATGATCGTGGACCACAGTCTCTCCGTGAAAGTGGGGATACACTGGTTCCAGATGGGGGTTCTGCTTATAAGGCAGCTCCTGACTCGGGCACTGGGTCTATGGATTTGGCCAGTCAACCGGCACTACAGGCTTCTCCATCTGCTGGTCTTGGGCTCACGGGACAGTGCTCCCAAGAGGGGTCCATTGTGGACTTGGGGAATTCCACCACCCCAAGGAACCCTGGTCTCGGGTTACAGGCTCTGGCCAGTCAGTACGATGGAGGGTCGCCGGATTCAAGGGGGCATCTACGTCCTGGTCTGCCAAGCCTGGCAGGCAAGCTTGCAGGCCAGGCACCCACAACAGCTCTAAGAAGATCAGAGCGAGCAAGGGGTCCCCCCAAGCATTTACAAGACTATGTAAGGTTCTTGTCAATTCCAGGACAGGCCTAATGGTCTTGTGAAAAAATAGAATGTATGTAAGGGAGGCTTAATAGTTCTCTTTAACTAAGGGCACACTCAGAATTGGGGTGTTTTGTTTGATAGTATTAAACAATATGTGGTATTCTTGTAAATATGAGAAATGTCATGACTGGATCTGCCTGCATGCAGGCATCACTGTGTTAGAAATAACAACATGCTTAATTGAACACATGTATATGTATGCTGCTATAAAAACAGTAAGTAAGGAGGGGTGTTATGTCCTGGGCCTGCTGAATGACTCAGCAGGCTCAGGAGGCTGCAGAAGGCCCGGGCAGACCATGTGGTTGCCTGGGACCAGACAGGCTGTCTCCAGCCTTGTGAGCATGTGCAAGGTGGGAGACTGGCCTTGCATTGATAGGCTGATGCTGTCCCTGCAAAGGGAGTATAAAAGGGCCAGCACCATTTTGTTTGCTGTTCTGTTCTGTTTGTGATCTCAATTAAGAAGTTGTGTTTTGTTACTCCTGTCTCTGATTCTAAAACAGAACAGGAACTATAGGTAATTCATGATTTATGACCATAACTGAGCCTAGAATTACAGTTGTAAGTTGTGCTGGTTGTCAAACAGGTCACCCAATGGTCATTAAGTAAACACCAAGGTAATTAAGCAAACCCATTTTAGCCAATGTGTATATTTTTCTGGAAACCGGAAATAAATGCTGGTTTCTAACAAAAAAAACTTCATAAATTGTGATCAGGTGACAATGACATTGCAAGTAGACATAAATGTAGACCTGTTGTCAAGTACCCAAATTGTGATCACGTAACTGTAAGGGCGGGTGGCCTTCAGAACTTCAAAACCCGGTCTCTGGGGAGATCCATCATAACTTCAAACAGTCACTAAGCAACCTGTCAAGAACTACCTATAATGAAATTGAATTCACAAAAGAAGGAGACACATTCCTTTCAGACTTAGAACCTACAACACTACAGTGGAAGCAAATTCCAATGAACTCAAGAGAACAGATTGGTGATAACAGCAGCAGTCTTGGAATTTCGTACATTTATATTAACCCAATTAACGGTCAATGGTCTTCTTTTATGATGACTCTGTTCACAAAGGAATAATCTCATTGACATACTTCTACCACTATTGACAGCATCTACTAAAAACTGGAAAAAAAACTAGGTATTCTTCAAGCAATTCATCATGCTTTTTGATACAGGACCCCAACATGCCTTGAGTACCACTGTCACTAATACCCACTCATGATGGTAATTACTGAGTGTATGCATAAAAACATTTTTAAAACTAGCACAATATATATTTTCTTCATGTTATTAGTTCAGGTCATCACACACGTACGCACACATACACACACGTATGTATGTATATCCCATCCAAGGAAAAGTGTTCATATAGATAGAGAGAAATAGATAATTTATTTTGGTCCAAGATCAGAGAAGATCAAGAAAACATAACAAGCATAGCTACGAACAGAAATTGCATGAAATAAATTTAAAATGCCGAAGCTGAATTGGACTTGAATCTATGTATCAACCTTTCACCTGAGATGCCATTTGTTTCATAGTAAGATGGTTCCAGAAGCAAATTTTACCAAGCTTATAAGTAACATCTGTATTTGAATGAAATAAAAGGGAATGACATAAAATATGTCCGATCTACCCACAATGTTATTAGTAAAAGTGTAATTTGTAGATGAAAGGAATCCTTTTAAAAGGAACATAATAAAATCCATGCCATTGACTCAACAGACCCCAGAAGTCAGGAGTATAGCCATTCTGAATATCTTTCTTACACGAAGGTAGAACATTTAATTGGAGTAATAAAAATCTACTGCAATGCCCTCAGAGGAAGTTATTGCAAAAGTAAAAAGCCAGAACAGCAATTTCAATGAAGTACCCTAAGGTTCTGCATTGAACCATTCTATTAAAATTCTTTGGTTTACAAGTGTTTCAAATAAACTGCTTTATAGCTTCTTTGGCTTTTAGATAATCCTATGGACACAAGAATGATGACAAGCCAGTTTCTCTTAGTTTCTTTTCCAGAGCGCCATATCCACCTGGAATGGTGCTGATCATACAAGTCAAGGGAGCTAAGTCTTCTGGGCAAAATAACAGCTTTAGTCAATGAATGAGCCTACACTGTCAAAACAGACTTCAAAGGAAAAAAGATTGGTTTCAATGCGCAGAGCAGCATTTGGGAACCCAGCAAAGTGAGGGGTCCTTGGTGCTCTCTGAGCTTGCCTGTTTTCTTGCAGACGTTTCATTACCCATTACCCACCATTACCCTGCTGATGTTACCTAGTTTGGGTAATGAAACATCTGCAAGAAAATATCCATGCTCAGAGAGCACCAAGGACCCCTCATTTCAATCCTGAAGTACAAATATTCTCCTTTACTCGTACCCAACAAAGTGTTCCCAAACACACTGTCAGAAATATAGACTGTATTTTTTTTTTTAGTCTTTGTAAGCATAGCCTCAGCTTTCACAAAGGATTGTGGAAATATATTTTAAAAATGAAACATTTAAGCTGTGTTTGGATGAACTATAAATGCATCATTAATACATTCCTCCAAAATTTTCCTTTACCTGCTTTAATTCTTCCCTTATCATTACCAGCAAACTATAGTTTGCTATTGTAATTGTGCAGCATGTACTCTGCTTACATTGTACAATATAAAATTCTATTGTTTCACCCCAGATGCAAGGTATGTGGAAGCCAGTTAGCAGCAAACCAAAGTTCATAAACACAGAGCATGACTCTTGATTTTCCAATCTATTCATCCCTGAACATTTCCCCTATATATACATTTTTAGGAAGCAAAGGAACTGAGACTGCTGTAGTTGTCACGAACTGAATTCTGATTCCTTCTGCCTGCTGCTGCTGTTTCCATGATACTTTATCCTTTTCTCTCACTGGCTTAGATGTGTGTAATGCCAGCCAATCAAATTGTGACCAAGAAAGCATCCTAATGCCATACAACCAATGAGGGACAGTTTCACGTGGCCATCACTTTCACTTCCCTAAACCTTGGAATCATTTTGAAGGTGACCCAGAGCTTTTTCTTCTCTGAGAAGCTCAGAACAAAGAGTAAACAAATCATTACCTTGGCAGAAGCTGCTATACATGTAGCAGCAGTAAAAATAAAAATTAAAAAAAATCTCCCCCTTTCAATTCATGCCGTAGTGAAAAAGCAGTACTGTAGTCTGGCACTTTGGGGAAAAACCTGTAAAATGTCACTCCTACTCATTTTCTGGGCAACTGAGGGGTGGTGTAAAAATTCCTGTCAGTGGGAAAATGGAGACAAAGATCTGAAGCAAACAAGCAGAAACAACTTTCCTATAGTTTAATCTATATAGGAACTCAGCTGCAAATAAACTGGCCAAGCCTCCCAGAATGGGAATATCAATTTATTTGATAGGCAAGGAAACTGAGAAGGACAACAATGGTTGTTGGTTTTTTTTTATTAATCATTTAGATATCTCCAACCACTCAGAGATCCTGTAACAAATGGAGCAAAGCCACCTTATCCCATAACTAATCAAATCACGTTTGGTGATATCAAGTGGTCTATCCCAAAATGACAGAGGAGCCAGTATTATCAAAAATTACACATACATACATACATACATACATACATACATACATACATACATACATACATACATACATACATACATATATATATACACACACTACAAAAAACGGACCAAACATGAACACCAGGAAAAATTTAGAACTACAAAAAGTTTAATAAATTACCAAGCTTTCGTCGGAAAACTACCGACATCGTCAGGCCTTAATGCTAGTCAATGAGAGAGACTTATATAGGGTTGATCAGCATTTGCATCAATTAGGACCGGTGACGAGGTCCAGGAGCTGGATGCAAATGCTGATCAACCCTATATAAGTCTCTCTCATTGACTAGCATTAAGCCCTGACGATGTCGGTACTTTTCCGACGAAAGCTTGGTAATTTATTAAACTTTTTCTAGTTTAAAATTTTTCCTGGTGTTCATGTTTGGTCCGTTTTTTGTAGTATGAATATACCCAGGAATCACATTTTTAATGATATTATTGACACACACACACACACATATATATACACACACACATACACACACACACATATATATATACACACACACACACATACATACATACCTGACATTATTCACTAAACTCTGAGTCAGTGCTATACAAGACTTTATAAGAAATAAGAATGTTACGATTGCTAAATAAATAAACTTAGCCAGAGAAATCATTAGAATATCTGAACTCTCAGGAATTTCAGTAGGCTGCCAAGAAACAGAATGTACTCCTTGCATTAAAATTCTCCAAAACTCAATTCTGAAAGATTAAACATAGTTTGTTGCAATGTTCAAAAAGTATCATTAAAACCATTCTAAAACTAATCAAGCTTAAGAATGTGTCCCTTCCCTTACTGTTAATCAAAATATAAGCTGGATAAGAACTCTACAAAACATATAAATTACACTTACTAGCAACAAGCTAAATGTTATTTTAATATATGTTTTTAATTAAAAAATTATGGCCTTGAGTGAACTTTATTCTTCAGCGAGCCATAGCTTTAGACTTCTTCCTACATGCATTTCAGAAAATAAACTGATAGGGGAACAATAAAGATGCAAGTTTAAAATTCATTTTTGGAAACTGCATTTCCAATACTATCCTCCCTTAAACTTTAAACGTACACATTTTTTAAACAAAGAAAACTTGAAATTCTATTCTTAGGATTCAAGAATTAGAAAGGACACACCTCCTGGGACAATCTGCACAAACTATATATCAACAACACATGAAGTGTAACATGACTACATGTAAGCAACATTAGCTTGAACATTTTTCTTAGCTTTAAAATATACCCTAATTGGTTACCATGGAAATGCCCAGAAAACAGTCCAAGCAGAGCAGTTGGTATATTAACAAGTTCCCCCCTCCTCCTATAGTCATGTTTGTGTTTACTTTTAGATATAATCTATTTCCATTCTCTGCAATATGCACTGATAAGAGCTTCTTTCTTTGGTGATTCAGCATGAACATGGTTAAATTGATTATAGTGCTTTCCATTTATTTTCCCCTATATAAAAATAGGCTACCACTAATTTATATAAAATATAGCTCAAGCTGCCTCCTTTTTCTGAAACTTTCTTTCAGAAATATAACCTCTGGTAATAATGGAGCTGATGGGAGTTAAATCCAAAAAGCACTAAAACATTACATCCATTAAAATCATGTCAGCTTGTTTATCAGTACGTCTGTCACCAGTTAAAAGAAACAGAGAGATCAGGGGGAAAGCCTTTTCAGTATAGTACACTTTTGAGCGAAGCAAGGCAGATCTCTATACCTACAGCTTTCTGGAATAATTGAGCCCTGTTACTGATTATGTTACCCGTTTTCAGATTTTTCTCATAACTGCATTAAAATGTACCTTCAGGGTAGATATGCACAATTCTACCAACATGCTACTGTGTGTATGAACTTTTAACATAAAATAAAAATGAAAAATCCTCAAGGATTTTGCACCCTGTACAGGTGCTTTAGCAGAACCAGCATAACACCACGATGCATTTGCTCACTTTTAAAATTGCTTGCGAAGGGCAAGTGATAGTATGTTTTGATTTCTCACATCCATGCACTCCCCCCCACACACACACACTTATTCCCTACAATCTGAACAACCTTGTGGATTTCTAAAACCAGCAAGGACACCCTCCAATTTCTCCCCATTTTAAAATGGACCCCTGCATCTATCTTTAGTAGATACCATTATTAAACTAAACTGCAATAGGAAATAGGAATATAAAAAGCAGAGAGCCATACCTGATGGCTTAGAGACTGGAATGGCTCATCAATTCCAAGGTGCATGGCCCTTTTATTCCCAGAGAGCATCTCCTGCCTTATAACAACGAATCACTCGGCTGTCTATCTCCCAGGCATCCTTTGGCTAGCAAAGAGAATGCCAGTCCTCTCCATTCTGAGGCAAGGAGCAGCGTTCTCTAGTTTTTGAAATGCCAGATCTCTAATGTATTACTCCCCAGCCCCCATGCAGTCACCCTCATCTAGTAGCGACAGAGGCGACAGTAATGCCAGTAATGGTATCTCAGAGCTATAAGCTTAGTGCTTAAAGCAATCTTGCAGCATCCAAGCAGAGCAAGCTGCATCCTCCAGCCCCTCATTGGTGTTATTATTTCAGAGGAGGAAGACGCTGCTTTTAATCTCTCAACAATTAAAGGTGAACACAGTCATTATGGAAGGAAGGAAGGAAGGAAGGAAGGAAGGAAGGAAGGAAGGAAGGAAGGAAGGAAGGAAGGAAGGAAGGAAGGAAGGAAGGAAGGAAGGAAGGAAGGAATTTTGTTTGCATGACTACTTGATAATAAGTTGTACTCTTTTCAATAGAAGGCAGCATTATACAGTGCAGAAAAAAAATAAGGTTTAAAATCAGGCACTTATTTCAGATCTTCTGAATTAGAACTACACTTATTAATACCTCAAATCTATTACACCGAAAACACTTTAAATATGTATCTAATGCATGCATGTTTGTGTACAGTACATGCATCAGTTTGATTCTGCTTCCAAAATCCTTGTTGCATTTTTTCCACAGTTTCTCCAGCAGCAATCCAGAAATCAACTTGGCTTAAAATCATGCCAGTATTATGATAAGACAAATGTATTTCAGGATCAAACTGCACAATCAAATGTCTTTATTTGTGTTCTAGTAGCCATCTTATTCATCACATTTTTTATTGCTCCCTCGTGAAAAACTGTGAATAATTTATTAACAATTTCCAAGTATAATCTCATTATATCTCACAATATTTTTGCATAAATCATCCTGCATGAATTTGGTCTTAAATTAAGTACAAAACCAAAAAGAAAAAAGCATTTCCCATAGAGAGACGCTGATCCTGAAACCAGAAATACCACAGACTTTTCCAAGGGATTAATTCTGAGTCTGGGACATAAAGATGGCCACGCAAGTAATATTCTTTCAGGACTGAAAAAAACAGATTGAACAGATTGAAAAGCAATCAAATTTATTTTCAGCATTTGCTTGAAAATAACATTTTACTGCAGGGACATCCATATGGAATTGTCACAAGTACCATATGAGGACAAGTTTCTTAGCTTAGGGAGAGCCAGTAGTTAAGTTACCAGGCTACAAACCAGGAGACTGTGAGTTCTAGTCCAGCCAGTGGTGGGATTCAACCAGTTCGCACCACTTTGGCAGAACTAGTAGCTAATTTTTTGTTGACCAGGCCCAGAATGGAATTCTAGAAGCGGCATCCACACAGAGAACCGGTTGTTCACATATCTGAATCCCACCACTGCGTCCAGCCATAGCAATAGCACTTAGACTTATATACCATTTCATAGTGCTTTTCAACCCTCTCTAAGCAGTTTACAGAGTTAGTATATTCCCCCAACCATCTGGGTCCTCATTTCTTCCTCAGAAGGAAGGAAGGAAGGCTGAGTCAACCTTGAGGCTGTAAGAATCGAACTGCCAAACTGCAGGCAGCTGGCAGCAGAATTAGCCTGCAGTACTGCATTCTAACCACTGCGCCACCAGGGCTCATGGCATGAAAGCTGGCTGGATGACTTGGGACTAGTCATTCTCTCTCAGCCCTACACCCTTCACAAGTTTGTTGTGGGGGGGAATAGAAAGAAGGGCTTTATGTATGTTTGCTGCCTTGGTTACTTATAAAATAATAATGGCAGGATAAAAAAACCATAAATAAAGCAATGGCAGAGGAAGAGGAATGTCTCTGGCTGTGATGAGGCCTGAGTGTGTGGAGAAGAGGGCAGGTTCCCTCTGATCTGCTCTCCTAAGGAATCACACATCTTAGGGCCATAGCAAGGAGGAGCAACAGTTGTCACTGTAGGAGCACATCCAGTGGTGGGATTCAGCCAGTTCGCACCACTTCAGCCAAACTGGTAGGTAATTTTTTGTTGCCCAGGCCCAGAATGGACTTCCAGAAGTGGCATCCACAAGAGAACTGGTTGTTCACATATTTAAATCCCACCACTGAGCACATCCCCACCACTCCAGCCCTCGCAGTTTGGTGCAGTACTTCGATGGAGCAGGAAGTGCCCCCCCTCCCCGCCTTGGCTACCCCACCTAAGTATGCAATGAGGTGCAATGTTGGCTGCCCTACGAGCCCCTGCTGTTCCATTGGATGTGAGGCAGATCATCCCTCCAAAAGGCCCTAGAGGGCTGCCCAATCTTTTTGATATCTCTTTTTTTTTTCAATGGATGAGATAAACACTGTATTTTGGGAGATGAAGAGACAACCTTGCATGTGACACATTCTTGAGGAACACTCCTGTGTACCAATAGATGTAGATGAGGGTACAGCCTGGTAGCAGCTGAGGTCAGTTTAATCCAGCCTCAAGTAAGCCATGAAACAGAAATGGTGAACAAATGAAGCAATTTGGAATGAACAAATAACTGGAATCGTCTCTATCATGCTGAGCCACTGCTAATGTGTTTTGCTACGATTGATTAGGGAAGGACAACAGTAGATTTCAATAGCAAGGGGATTAAAAAGGGGATTGAGGAATGCTCTGACTGATTTGGGGGGGAAAGTACAGGTAGTCCTTAACTTCCAACCACAATTGAGCCCAAAATTTCTGTTTCTAAGCAAGACAGTTGTAAACTGAGTTATGCCCCCATTTTATGAGCTTTGTTTGCCACAATTGTTAAGCAAATCACTTCAATTGTTAAGTGAATCTGGCTTGTCCCATTAACTTTGCTTGTCCAAAGCCAGCTAGGAAGGTAACAAATGATGATTACATGTCCCTGGGACAGTGCGACTTTCATAAATACATGCTGGTTGCCAAGCGCCCCAATTTTGCTGGAAGGAGCAAAAAGGAGATAAGAAGGAAGGAAAAGAAGGAAAATAATAAAATTTTGGAACAGGAGGAGATCCTGGAGAACAAAGCAGATCAGTTATGGGTCCAAAAGAAAAGAGTTCATCTTTTCTTGAAGAACCCATGTCTTAATCCAGCCATATCTAAATATGTCTTATAGTTGGGACAACTATATTTCCAACCTTTCCTTTTCAGGAAAATATTGTGGTATCTCAGTTGTATCTCAAAACAAATAAATAAATAAATTTCACCTTCAGGGGATCATAAAAATGGATTGTCTGGATTATTTTCAGTATGTATTCAAACTTGATTATGAGATAACAATTGCACTGGGGCTTCCAGTAGATGATTTTGGTTCTTGTAGACCATTCAGCAGCCTCAGCAACCATGTTATCTTACCTTTAGAGTTGAAGCTACTATTTGCAGTGGTTCAGTTGCTACGTTAAAAGGTTCGGCATTTCTACGCAATTGGGGAAAAGGCAGTCTACCAGGTGTTTAGGATCTTATAAAAGGCCAATAAGGTCAGGGCTATCCTGGTCTCCAGAGCAAACTGTTCTATAAAGTAGTACTCTATCAAAAAAAAAAAAGACACATCTATTAGGCCCTTCCAACTGGCATTCTTTTGCCAGCGGTTTCTGAAGCATGCCCCTGCTGCCTGACTGGATCAAATGGGTAGAAACACTTCATATAACCTCATCCTTATGAGAATTTAGAGAGGGTCCAAAGGAAGCCTTCTCTGCAGTGGCACCCACACTTTGCAGTAACCTGGACATAACATTTTAATTGAATTCTACAAAGAAGCATGTTATTCTGTTTACAAGATGGTGTTTGAAATCATTTTGTCTTATGCTTTATTATAATGATTACTTCTGAAGTTCCATTACACTGCTAACATTGTACACATACATACATTTTCCAGTATTAAATCATTCAATGTAATATATATTCCATCTTGCCACTTCCAAAAAATGAAAAATATAACTGAGTTGTTGGGAAAACCCAATAACATGAAGTTTACCAGATAGAACTTTATTGACAGCACACTATTAATTCATACAACCCTACTGTTTTCATGTTTTGCTTGTGATTTCCCAGGATCAAATGGAAAGTTGGGACATTGTGGGAAGGGAAATCTTCCTTGGATCTTTCCTTCACCAAGTGTAGCTTTTTCTCTCTCTTTTTTTTAACCAATTCATGTATTGTTCTACAATCATTTTATGGTGGGAAAATAAACCTCGGTGTTTATTCTATTTGCATTCCCACATCTCCCTCCAGAGCACTTGGTATATATCAGATGATGATACATCTTGTCAACACAGCACCCTATCCTGACTAATAAAAAAATTAATCTTACAAAATTCAAGGAAAATTTCTCCATGTATACAGTATATGTGGGTGTTTTGTATGCATATGGAGAGAGAGAGAGAGAGAGAGAGAGAGAGAGAGAGAGAGAGAGAGAGAGAGAGAGAGAGAGAGAGAGAGAGAGAGAGAGAGAGAGAGAGAGAGAGAGAGAGAGAGAGAGACTCCCACATTCAAACTCAATACTCCTGTTATTCTACTTATTCTTATCCTATCCCAACCAACAAATGCATGCCTACATCTAAACCAAAGGGTGTGAGATACTGTATGGCAATATGTTAAAATACTGAAAACTCAGTATTCAGAAAATAAATCTGCATTTCTTTTTTGTGAAACTTCTCTTCCTGAGAAGGCTGACATATCACAAGTTTACTTTTCTTGCTATGTCCAGAAGCCGTGAGAATAGAATTTCTCTTGGATTTGCCATTAGAGATTTACTAAGAAGGCTCAGCATTTTATGGGCGGATATTAGAGAGTTATTGGTAAAACGAATTCCAATATGAATTTCCACCTTAGCCTTACTTGGAGAAAACAAGAGAAGTATTAGAAGAAAAGTCAGCATTTAAAAGAGCTATATAGTTTATTTATCCCGCTCAAGGGAGAATTTGCTTTTTCAAACCATAAAAGAGTTGTATTGGTATTGTAAGAAATTACACTCTCCATTAGCTGGTTGCTGACAGAGGTGGGGAAAAATATGGGAAGTGTTAGGAAACAACCTTTCCTTCCTGTCCTCCACAATTCAAAGGGTTGTTAGTGGTTTGCAAGATGCGGAAAAACAACTAAAACAACCATGGCATGTCTAATTAAAATATCTAAAATCAACTTTATATAAATTTTAATTGAAGGCTACTCTTACACTAAGCCTGCACTATAAGAACCTCAGTTTTCAGCACTTTTTACTTATAAGTGCAGTCAGAAGGGTCAGTCCAATTTCAACTGCAGGGCACCATTGATGGGTTGGTATTGCTACTGAAAAGCAATGACTACGCATCCTTCTCTTCCCAGACATGGGTTTCTCCCAAAATGATTGTGCAGGTCAGACAGATTCCATTTGAAGTAAGCAGTCTTGAGAACTGAACAATCAGATACAGAGACTGCTCATTAGAATAGAGTTCGTTTCAAAATAAAGTTGAAAGTAGAGTAGAACCTCTGAAGAAAACCAATATTTAAGAAGGGTGGGAGGCATCTGGATTATGTATTTATATATTTCCTTGTTTAGGATTTTATGCCACTTTAATCTCAGTATTGTAAACAGCTAAGATTACTGAAATAGGCCTACCAACACACTATGCTATTATAATGAAATAATTTCATAATATTCAGTGGTGGGATTCAAATATGTGAACAACCAGTTCTCTGAGTGGATGCCGCTTCCGGAAGTCCATTCTGGATCTGGGCAACAAAAAATTAGCTACCGGTTCTGCTGAAGTGGTGTGAACTGGCTGAATCCCACCACTGATAATATTCCATCAACCTCAGGAAGAGGTCATTCATGCACGCATTTCATTCTCCAGGGCCCTGTGGAACAGCTGGGCCTTGAGTGCCCTCAATAACAGCAATTGGGACAGAGTCAGCTTTGTCTCCAAGGCTAGGCTGTTATTACCCTGGAGTCAGACAGCTTCTGAATCGACCATCATTAAACCTCATCTAGACTAACAGTCTTTGGATACTGGGAACAATTTCAATGCTTCTCCTGATTGGCTCAGAGTAAGCCTCTTCTTCAGCATACAGATGATACCTCAGCCTGCATTAGCAAATGATCTTTCCTAGTGACTTCACATAGATATAAAAGAGTAATGGAGAGAATGCAGAGCCTTGTGTCACCCCATATTGGAATTCCAAGGGCTCAAACACTCCCTGCCAACACCATTTACTGATATTGCTCACGGCCTGTTCAGGAGAAAACAAACCACTGCAATGCACTGCAAAAGTTTATCGACTTCAAAATAATCAGACGTATCAGATTCACAATACAAATTGGAAGGGACAGTTAAAAGGACAGAATGAAGAGTCAAAGAGTTTTATAGGCGGAAACTCTATCAAGATGCAAAATAACCCACATAAACAAAGACATTCAACAGTAATAAAAGACTTGTGCCTAAAGTGCAATAGTTATCACACACTGCTGCTGCATCTAAAAGTACTATTGCAGAAAGCATTAACAACATGGATGACTAAAGTTAGTCACGATCTTACTTCCCAAGATCAATCAATCTATTAATACATCCTACTTACATAATTGAAAATAAGTTGTATCATCATGTTATACTGTAACTCAAAAGAGAATATGGATATAACTCTTTTCAGCATTAACCGTCTTTTGAGGTTGGCCTTAACATGATTTGCCATCACTTCATTTTAGAATTTATTTACATTATTCCTCCTTGCCTTGGATTTATTTACATTCCACCATTGTGTTCAGTGCATAAAAGGCAGCCAGCCATAAAGCTTTTGAACATCTGAGCCAGTTTTAATGAAACCAGCATCCAAAATGTGCATTTTGTGGTGCCAATTTTCTGTTTATGATGTCAGTGTTTGCAAGGGAGTTCTTTAATGTTTTCAAATTACATGATGACACAACACAGCATCCATTGATATCAGTCTGAAACTCATAAATGAAAACTATGCTAATTTATTTTGCTCAACAAAAGGAAATTTCTCCATTTGAACTGAACATACAATAAATAAACTCAAGGAAACATAAATACACAATAATAATGGAAACAGTATTTCAGAAAAACATTAATTTATGCTCCTGGGGTCTTGGATTTGAAAAACTTTTCGTATGTATTATTCTGCTTATCTGAAAAACTGATCTTGTTTAATTTCTGGTTTGTTCCAAAGGTGCTCTTTTCTAAAAGGCAACTGGAGTTTCTTGGGTTTTTTTTTCTTTGAAAATGTTTTGCTTCTCACCCAAGAAGCCTCTTGGAAAAATGTGCCTTTGGGACAACCATGGTTATCCCTGGATGACTGAGAATCTCTACAGACAGTCTGATTTGTTCAGTAAGCCACGATGATAAGAAATCACACATTCTTAGATGGCTCTGTAATGTCTAGTATCTTTCTGACCTTAATCATCTCCTTGTAATTTTTAGCAGAGGTCACATTTTTGCTTCCTTAGACCAGACAGCTCTTCTAATATCATGGGTATGCACATGTATATACATTTTTTTCTTCTTCCCTAATGCAATATATCCAATTCTCTCTAACTTGTATTGGAAGACTCATTACTTTCAATGTGAACAGAATTCAGAGCAGCAAATGATTGTAATAATTGACTCAATACAAATCAATGCATGGCAAGTTTAAAATGTTTGTGCATAGGAATATAAACTTAACATGTTGCAAAGAATATACTGAACATGCATTAAAATACTATTAGGTTCATCAGTCAAGTGATATAGTTAAATATTATTGCAGTGAATTGCTTGTTTGAGAGCCACTACTATTTGCAGACCTTTGTAGCCCACAAGGAGGGGGCTGCCCCCATCGCAGCTAATTGGAGGAAAATAACTATACCTGTTAAAATACGGCATTATGGGGGGGCTTTGGGGAAAACATGTCAGGGAAATAAGGAGGATAAGATCTATAGCCACACTCAAATATTGCCATCCATGAATTCCCCACCCTCAAAATTTATTCCTCAACCTACCAAGAATAATAACAAAAAGAAGGGCAAGTGGAATCAGGATTCTGGTGATTGGAAGTGGATTGTGGCCTCTTAAAGATGCCAGACACAATAACAGATTCATATATCACCATAAATCATGGTTTGTTTTAACTATGGGCTGGTGGATACATCAGAGAGGTTTGACGAATGCACAGATGATACCGAAGGCTGGGATCACACATCAGATTAAAGCACAAACTAGCAAATCTCATTCTAAATCAGCATGACACTGTGTACAGCTAATGTGTGTCCCATCATTCTGGGATTCTTAATCCCTGCCATATTCTTAATCCCTACCATATAACCATTATTAAAAACAGGCATTACTTCACTGTAACAGAAAACGTTGACACACAGGCTGGAAGCAACATTCTAGAATCTACAGTAACATCCTTCATGGGCTAACAATAACACCTTCTGGGGATATAAAATAATACCTTTTGGGGACAAGAAATGCTAGATTAGTACACTCTTATAAAAGATAATGTCAAATCATGTTGCTTCAAGTATAAAGAAAGGTGAAAATACAATGAAGCTAACACTGAAGTGGGTACTAGTGCATGGTCTATGAATTATATCCATTTAGCTGTATAAGATGTTCTTGCACTGGGTTTCCAAGAAGTTAGGTAGACCTCCTCTACTTGGAGCAGGAAGGCAGATTGAATCATTCAAGTTACGCTATAGATAGGACAAGTTTCATCATTATCAATGAGAATGATTGGAGGGGTATAATAATTCTGGAGAATCAAATATAAAAGAGGATCAAATTTTGTTGCCGATGTCATTATGATGCAATGAAAATACAAATGGGTAGATCTCTATGCAAGGATTTTCATCAGAAGGAATATCAGTAGGGAAGGGTAGACAAGAGGTTCACTCCATAAAGACCAGAAGATGTCACCTATAGCCAGGGGATTTATCCTGTCCTGCCTGGAAAAACATAGGCATTAATTGTTTCCCAAGATGGAGGCAGATCAATCTTGGGGTTGCCTCAGTAGGATTTGATAAGAGCTATAACTTTGGGAAGCAACCCTCTATTTGTGAGTGATTGACTGCTATCTCTAATTTCCCCCTCTCAATATATGAATTATAGATAAAGATTGAATGTCGGACCCACCAATTTCATACCTGTAATGTAAGATATAAAAGATATGAAAATGGAGTGGACTTCTCACTTGTTTAACAATTATACATACACATACACATACATACCCAACTCATGCACGGCTAACTCCTGGCAGCTTATAATAGCCCTATTATAGGAGATTCTGATCTGGGATGTGGCAAGAATCCTAGACCACATGAATGCCAATAGTAGCATGCAGAAACTAAGGAAACACCTTGGTGAAAAATCAGCCACTTGCAGGGGATGGAACTGGAAGTTTTGCACCATTTAACCCCAATAAATCAAAGGTGTTCAGTTTCAGCTATGTTTGAAGAGTAAAGGAACCTTGGATGTTTAAGACTCTCCAGAGGACAGATTCTCTGTTGGAACAACACTGGCAATAGCATGCCTTGGATCTGTGTGTCATTAAGGCTATGTTGATGCCTAACTCCTTCTTGGAATACAACCATTGTACTCACATACATGGTTGGAATTTTAATCCCCAAAGTGATTCAGACATTACTGCTGCTGATCCTTTGTAACCCACATAAAAGATTCGTGACCTTACAAGCAAGCATAATTACAGAGCTGCTGCACAGAAAGTACCGGTAACTCCATTTTAGTATAAAACTTAATTTCAGTATTAACAGTTGAGGATCAGGTGGTATCTTGGAATGAAGCATGACATCAATTTATAGCTTTTTCATCAAATAAAATTTCCAAACTAGTAAAAGGATCTCTCTCTGAGACTCTTCATTTTTTTCAAAAAGGCAAAATTGTCCTTTCAGATACTGTTCGAATTACTTCTGCACTGAGAGGAAGGCGTAATGCCAAGACATGTTAATAATACACATCATCATCTGCTCCAGGAAGTCCATTGACTCACCTGGCAGCTTGCTTTGAAACCCTCACCATAGCTGGTAGCTTACCAGAAGCAGAATTTCCTTCTCTCAATCCTCAATAAAACTCAGTATTTTGATGACTTTTTTTGTTAACCACAAGCTGGCATAATGGCTAACCAGAACATAATCAGCAAATGGTGGACAAGTGAGTCACACACAAAAACAGTCCCCCCCCCAAAATCATAGTAATTGCAGTTGCTTTCAAACACCACCAGGAATAATAAGAACCAAACATCTGGGAAGACAAGGCCTCTATACCAAACATTCAAACTTGCGACGTCACGTGACGTTGCACGACGTATCGGAGCTTTTTCGCCATTACCAGCAATGGGGTGGGTGTGGTTTCCCGATGATGCATCCGGATCGTGGGCTGGCAGTTTGACACCCCTACTCTATACTGTATCATAGTGCAATGAAGAAATGGACAAAGACTTATCAACACTATTTGATCTTTCAATATAGTTATGGTGCTTATGTATAAAGGTGTGCCTATAGCAGTGCTCTGAACCCAGCAGACATTAGCCTAAGCCAGAGGAGGATGTACATTTGACCTAAATCAGGAGCTGATCTACACCTCCTCCATCCAGTCCTGAAAGCCACCAATGTCTGTGGATGAACAATCGGGAACTTGAGAAGCATCAGTGTACTTGGCTATGCTGAGAAACTGCTTAATTCAAAAGGTCTGTTCAGGAATACAAGTAATTGATTTGCAACCATTCCCTTTTGACCAAAGTTACAACAGCACTGAAAAAGCAACTTATAACCATTCTTCACATTTACAACCATTGCAGTATGCTCGTGGTCGTGTAATCAAAAATCAGATGCTTGGCAACTGGCATGTATCTATGAATGTCGCAGTGTCCCAGGATCACATGATCACCATTTGCAACCTTCTGACAAGCAAAGTCAATGGGGAAACCAAATTCACTTAACAACTGTGCTACTTACTTAACCGCAGCGATTCACTTAACAACTGTGGTAAAAAGGGTCATAAAATGAGGAAAATTCACTTAACAACAGCTTAGCAATGGAGATTTTGAGCTCAGCTACGGTCATAAGTCAAGGACTACTTGTAACCTGCTATGCTCAGGCAGGACCAGAGATCTTTGGCATTTAGGGAGCAATCTGAGCATGGTAAAGGATATTGACTTTCTACTTTGCTGCTGCAGCCAGGGAAGCCAGTCTTGACTCTCAGTTTCACTGGGTCCTCACTAAAAACAAACCCTTAGCATTTGATTGCAGCTTGTCTCTTGGCTTCTCTAGTTATTTGTTCTTTCAGATGCTGTTCTCCTGAGTAGTTTGTTTTGCATTCTGAACTTGGATTGGATTTATGACCTTGAGGTCAGACCGACAAATTTATCCTAGGTAACACACTGCCATTTGTGAGGCTGGGTGCCATCAACCCACTTCTCTCCCAGTTTGACTTCACAGCCAAGGGCTCAGAGAATTAAGCCCCTTGCTCACCAAGAAGGGCAGAAGCAAGATAAGCAGCCGTTTGGCCAACTGATGGACAGAAACAATGTATAACCAGCCGTGCTGCATTTAGCTATGAAGTGGAAAGACCAAAAATAAGCTGATGTCCTCAGAGTTTTCTATGATCTGCAATGCTTTACTGCTGCTTGTTGTATTGTATGAGCAGCAGGTATTTATCATGTGGTAGGATGCAATGTTTCATCATCTAAAATTGCACTGACTGGAACTATTTGTCGGCTAGCATAGCAAAGCTTTACACACTTATGAAGTGGATCAGTATCAACTATTAGTTCTATATCCAACTATGGATAATTGGTTCTATAAATCTAAAAGCAAAGCAAAAGCCATGCTAGTAACATAAGTCCAATCCACTAATTCTAGAAGGACATATGTGTTAGCCTGCGGCAATGAAAAAACAAATAGCAATAGCACTTAGACTTATATACTACTTTAAAGTGCTTTACAGCCCTCTCTAAGTGGTTTTCAGAGCCACCATATTACCCCCAACAATCTGGGTCTTCATTTTACCGTCCTCGGAAGGATGGAAGGCTGAGTCAACCTTGAGCCGGTGAGACTTGAACCACCAAACTGCAGGCAGTCATCAGTCAGCAGAAGTAGCCTGCAGTACTACATTCTAACCACTGTGACACAACAGCTCATAAACAAATCTTACGATATCTTAAAAATTGACACTTTTTTTTACAGATATCTCATTCCTAGATATCTCATTAAATTAAAATCAAAGAACAAGTAAATGTTCTTAGAAAAAGACCTTATGGAAAGTAAAGTCAGAGGAAAGAGTTCATGCAGCCATTTTACTTTTACATAAGCATAAAAGCCCATAATAATTTAGCTCTATCTGAGAGATAATATACTCTATAAAATAATAATATACTCTATAAAATAATAATATACTCTATAAAATGGCTGAAATCTGGAATGCTGAAGACATGCTTTTATCAGATACTCTATAAAATGGCTGAAATCTGGAATGCTGAAGACATGCTTTTATCAGAGAAATATTTGAAAAATATGATTGGAATTGGAGTTTTCTTGAACTTCCAGTCTGCAAGCTGAGCAGGCAAAATGTGTTTATTGCTCTTTCCAGAGAATCACTGTAGACATCCAAATATATTCTGTCCGGGAAGAGGATTTTCATATATATATATATACACACACCAACCAATATAGTTACCTAGTCTGGTAATGAAACGTCTGCTAGAAGAAAAACAAGCTCAGACGATATCATCAACAAATCAATCCTGAGCTACTGATATTCTCCACTGTTGCAACCAGAAACAATTCAGACATCAAATAATCTTATTCCCAGGGTGATCCTTACCATGAAGTGATAAGCTGTTGAGTTTGGACAGCAGATTCCAGAGGGGGGACCATTCTCCTGCCTCCAGTCTTCATCTCTGTGCTCCTCTAATAACTGCATGGAAGAAGGGGTGATTGTAGCATGTTGCTTCGGGAACAAACATAGCAAAGACAAACATTACTGACTCCACAGGAAAAGGTACTGTCTGTTATGACAAAGGGTCAGATGGTATGAGTAGCCATTTGGGTATTTATGAAACAACACTCAAAACCCTCATAGTTCTTATTTTCCTGAAGGTTAGTGGACATATCATAAAAGAACAAAGAATGGTTGGATACACACATTGTGCTAAATTATAATTTAATTACAATTTCTGGAACAAGACACATTTGTTAGGGTCTTTACATCACAGATCATGGTTTACAATGCATTACAGCTCAGCATAATATCTTCACTCATCCTTGGATATGCCCTGTCTACTGAAGCACAGAAAAATACACAAAGGTCTCAGACCCACATAATAATACATTATCCTTTAGTACATCATAATAATAAGTCATTATTTAGTACAGGAATAGCCAACTTGTCTTTGGCCAAGGCCACTCTAATAACTGATAAATGATTGACAATCAAATTATAAAGACGTAATCAGAATACAAAGATATTTGCAGTCCCTGAAAATCTGTCAGCATTAAATAAGTTTCAAAGCTACATCCATTGACCTCTGAGCCACAGTGAGTGGTTCGTAGCCAAGAACCTTAAAAGTTTTCAGTGTCACTGAAAAATGTTTTAGAGAAAACATTTAGAGAAATAGAAGAAGACTGACAAAGAAATTCTAAGCACAATATCATATCATACAAATTCTCAAAATTCAGTTCAGCTCTCAAAAGGAAACTTGATGCTGTATTAGTGTGAATGCCTGTTCAGACTACCATATTGTTATAACAAATGTGCAAGCACTGAAAATACATGAAAATACATTTTAAAATTTATTTATACATCTAATTGCATGCCACCTATTCAAAGGCCACTTACACTCACTGTGAATCTTAAGATGCATTTTTTAACATCTACATTACAATGACCCAAACCCAGGCTATTAAACTAAAATTATTTTCTTCAAGGATAGATTCAAGTTCCACACACATTTATCCATAAATAAAATATACTGTATCCCCTGTGTTTTAAAGAGTGATTCCACAAAGTGCATGTTTTCTTTTCTTTTTTTTTTTAAAAACCCACTCTATGTTGTATTATTATTTATTTTTGTTTGGAACTGATAGCTAAGCATTTGCTGCTTAGCAACATGCTAAATCATTTCAGATTGCCAACAGCTTGTTTTTCTTCTGTTTTAACTAAAGGAGCCTTATCTTTTTAGGGAGTGGGCTTTCCAGACATGCTGGGGGGAATTGCTAGCTTTGGAAGATAGACTCAACATTCAGAAGGATCTTGACAGAACTGAGCACTGGGGCCTCTCCAACAAGGTGTAGTTCAGTGGAGAAAAGTAAGGTCCTGCACTTAGGCAGGAACAACCAAATGCACAAAAATAGGTGGTACCTGGCTCAATAGTAGTAACTGTGAGAGAGATCTAGGTCTCCTAGTGAACCACCACTTAAGTATAAGCCAGCAATTTGCTGCAGCTGCCAAAAAAAGCCAATACAGTCCTGGGTTTCACCAGTAAAAGGATAATATCAAGATCACAAGAAAAATGATAACTCTTGTGTCCTGGGCCTGATGAGGAAACTCAGTAGGCCCAGAATTGTTGCAAAAGGTCCCGGGCAATTCCAAAAGCTGCCTGGGACCAGACAGAGCGGCGCAAGGCTTGTGCGCGTGCGCAAGGCACGAAAACGCTATATTCCTATTGGTTGTCAATGCCCGGGGTTTGGGGCATATAAAAGGCCTGCGTGCCTTTTCCATTGCTTGTTGGTTGTGAGTAGTGCGAACACAGAGAGTAATAAAGATTGTTGGATACACCATGTGTCGTCATCTCTGCGAACGAACCCAAGAACACAATACTGGCGACGAAGGTGGGATTCTTCTGCAACAAAAAAGAAGGGGTCTGAGTAGTTGCTGAAAAAGTCTGCGGAGGGAAGACGGCGTCTAACGAGCATTCCAGCCTGCCAGTACAGAGTCGCTGGAGGGTGAGTTCGGCTACCAGACCCTTTCCCTTTTTCAAGAAGGTTTGCAGAGGAACAAGTGGGAAGTTCGTAGTTCAGAATGGCAAAGATTGGCAGGCTGTCTGACTTCGATACCGCACATCCTGAGAGGTGGAATTCTTATGTGGCCAGAGTAGAGAATTACTTTAGAGTGAACCAAATCAGAGAAGATGGATTGAAGGCTGCAACCTTGTTGTGTGTTTGTGGGCAGGAAGCTTTCGAAATTGCAGAAAACTTGGTGGCTCCTTATACTGACTTAAAAAAGGAACATTTTCAGCCCAAGCTGTCTGTAATTGTGTGGAGGCATGCTTTTGAACAGAGGGATCAGAACCAAGGAGAATCTGCCACTGATTACATTGCACCCTTAAGAACAGCAGCCAGGACGTGTGAGTTTAAAGACTTAGAAGAGAGGCTGCGAGATAGATTCGTGTGTGGGCTAAGTAAAAGAGACTTGCAGCAGAAGATTTTTGCTAGAGAAGAGATTTCATTCCAAGTTGCGCTGCGAGAGGAAGCAGCCGGCAGGCTGTGAAAGCCTTGCGACTCACTAAAAGCTCCACAGAAACTGCTACGGTCCACCAAGAGGACATTCGAGAAGGATCAGATACAGATCCTGAAGATGAGGTGAATAGACTTTCCCAGCCAGCTGAAAGAAGGCAGAAGGAACATCCAGACAAGGTTCCAGCATCTCTTCAATGCTTTGGGTGCGGAGGTCGTCACAAGCGAGCCGACTGCAGGTTTCATTCTGCCATCTGCAGGGCGTGTGGCAGGCAGGGCAACATAGTGTCTGTCTGTTTGGGTCAACAGAAGGTCCAACTGCATGAAGAATTGCATCTGAAAGGTACCAGGGTCCCCAGCCAACATAGGGTGGGCTTCTGTGCATCGCGCAGAAGCATATTAAGGACAGGAACACATAAACCCCTTGAAAAGAAACTGTCTCTTAACATAAGGTTGCAGGGTGTTCCATTAGCGATGGAGTTGGACACAGGGTCCGCTCTCTCAATTATTTCTAGTGACACTTTTAAAAAGATATGTAGTAGAAGTGGCCATCGAGTTAAACTCAGGCCATCCAATTTAATACTCACAGATTTTCAAAATTCTATGTTGTGTGTTAAGGGGGAGGCCACCCTTAGAGTATAGTATAAGGATTCTGAAGGTCCCCTAGATGTGGTGGTTGTTGGGGGTGAACGTATGAGTCTTATTGGACTCGATTGGTTTGAGGCCTTGGAAATCCAGGTGACTGGGCTGCACCATTTGCAAACGTTAAGTCTTGCAGAAGTTTGCAAAGAGTTTGCAGATGTGTTCAGTTCTAAGCTTGGATCCTATAAGGGGCCTCCCATTTCGCTGCGCTTAGATCCAAGCATTACATCCATCAGGGTTAAGCCTAGGAGGGTACCTTTTGACCTCAAAGGAAAGATTGATGCTGAGCTGGAAAAATTGCTCCAGCAAGGCATTCTGAAACCTATGGACTCAAATCCATGGGAAACCCCCATAGTAACACCTTTAAAGGCTAATGGGGACATACGTATATGTGCAGATTACAAGTGCATACTGAACAAGGCATTACAGCAGCAGTGGTAAGTCACATCCAGTACCAGTGGTAAGTCACATCCTGGCCTCCCTCAAGGGGGGGGTGTATTTTTGCAAAGCTTGACTTGGCACAAGCATATCAACAGTTGCCTGTTGATGAGGCTGCTGCAGAGACACAGACCATTGTAACCCATAGAGGGGCATTTAAGGTAAAGAGGCTGCAATTTGGGGTAAATGTAGCCCCTGGCATATTCCAAAGTGTCATGGAATGCACACTTCGAGGTATTCCTGGGGTCTGTCCGTACTTTGATGATGTCCTCATTGCTGGGGAATCATCCCAGAACTTAACTGAAAGATTAAGGGCTGTCTTGCTTCGTTTGAGGGAAGCAGGTCTCAAACTAAAGAGAGATAAATGTAAGATAGGGGTTACTTCTACTGATTTCTTAGGATTCAGGATTGATGCTCAAGGCATCTACCCTGCTGAAACTAAACTGAAGGCTATTCAACAGGCACCAAACCCTAAGTCTAAGAGTGAGTTGCAAGCCTTTTTAGGATTATTAAACTTTTACCATGCATTCCTCCCACACAAAGCTGCTGTGGCAGAACCATTACATAGGCTCCTCGACCAGCAAGCTCCTTGGCAGTGGGCGAAGGTCCATGAAAAGAGCTTCAATGAGGTGAAGGCCTTGCTTACTTCCAATGCTGTTTTAGCACATTTCAATGAGCAACTGCCTGTCTGCATCGCATGCGATGCATCTCCTTATGGGGTTGGAGCTGTACTCAGCCATTTGCAGGCTGATGGAACACAGGTTCCTGTGGCATATTATTCAAGGACTCTGTCTTCTGTTGAGCGTAATTATGCTCAAATTGACAGAGAAGCTCTGACCATAGTGGCTGGCATCAAGAAATTTCATGATTTCTTGTATGGCCGCCATTTCACGGTCTATACTGACCATAAGCCTCTGCTGGGGTTGTTTACCACCAACAAACAGACCCCGCATATCATTTATCCTCGTATGCTGTGATGGTCCATTTTCCTGTCAGTATATGACCTTACATTAGTTCACAAACCAGGAAAGGAAATGGACCATGCAGATGGACTGAGCAGACTACCATTGAACCAAGTAGACCCAGATCCTGCTCCTGCCATTAATATTCTGTCTATCCAAGAGTTGCCTGAGTCTCCCCTCAATGCTAGGGATGTGGCTGCAGAAACTGCCACTGATCACATGCTTACATGCATGCTGACATGGGTTTTGTCAGAATGGCCTGACAAGTGCCCAGATCCAGAGTTCCAAAGCTTCTGGTACAAGAAGCATGAGTTGTCCACTTTTAAGGGTTGCCTGTTATGGGGAAGCAGGGTAGTGATTCCAGCCTCAATGAGATCCAGAATCTTGATCTCTCTGCACGAGGGACATCCTGGTATAGTCCGGATGAAAGCACTTGTGCGTAGCCATCTGTGGTGGCCTGGGCTCGATAAACCCATCGAGGCCCAGGTACACGGGTGCCAAGTGTGCCAACAGTCACAGCCTGAAATGCCGCAGGCACCAGTACATAGGTGGGAGGAAACACAGTCACCATGGTCTAGGGTGCATATAGATTACGCTGGGCGCTTTCAGGGGCAATTCTTCCTGGTTGTTGTCGACAGCCATTCCAAGTGGCTAGAAGTTGTTCCTGTTTCCTCCACTACTACTGCCAGGACCATCCAGGTGTTGAGAGGTATTTTTGCATCACATGGTCTTCCAGATGTTCTGGTTTCAGATAATGGTCCTCAATTTACATCTTCTGAGTTCCAGGCTTTTCTTCAAGCCAACATGATCCGGCATGCACCATCGGCTCCCTTCCATCCATCCTCCAACAGACTGGCAGAGAGAATGGTGCACACCACCAAAGATGCCCTCAAGACTTATGGTAATTGGCATCACAGGTTAGCAGATTTCCTTCTTGCACACCGTACCACACCATGCACTGCCACAGGGGAAAGCCCTGCTGAGCTCTGCTGGGGTCACCACCTCATCATGAAGCTGGACAGGCTGCACCCTGACCAGGTGGCTTCACAGGTGTCACAACTGCAGGCACCTAGGAGACTCCAAGTGGGTGATCCGGTCTGGGCACTTAACTACGGGCCTGGTCATCTCTGGGTCTGCAAGGTCTCTGGGTCTGCAAGGTCTCTGGGCCGTTGTCCTACGAAGTGACTTTGGGAGACGGCTGCGTCATTCGCATGCACATAGATCAGCTGCGTGCAAGACTGGACTCTTCCCCTTCTGCCCCTGGCGCTGATCTGGGGGGGGAGGAGTATTACAATATACATTCAGAGGATCAGTGTCAATGGCCAGCACTAGCCGATGCTGAGGCCATCAGGGATTCCTCACAAGGTTCCGCAAGTGCTCCGAACAGGAATTCAGGGGATTGGGGGTTATCCCATACTTCCAGCATTACTCCAGACAGGGAGTCACACCGGGGTATCCACACTATTCACAAAGAACAGAGAGTGCTCCAGACAGGGAGACTGACCGGGGGTATCCTAATAATCCACAAACTGCAAGAGAAGGAGGATTCCAAAAGGGGAGCATGTCCGATTCTGCAAGTGCTCCCAGAAGGAGGTCTGTTGCAAGGGGGGTTGCCAGGGAAGTAACTTCTGACTCTGGCACCTTGGCCGCAGGGGACTGGGAGTATTGAGGCACATCTGGAACGCAGGGCACATCCAAGACTGGCCGTGGGTTTGAGGGACTAAGTTTCCTGGAGCCACCCAGGATAGTAGGGGAATCCTCAACCCCTTCAGAAGGTTGGGGAAATTCAGCTTCCCTTATGGAGACTGAGAGGAGTTCTGGCAATCCTGCCAGTACGCCCTACCAGGGGTCACCTGCAAAATGTGTGCATAAAAGTCCTGGTCTAGTGAGCCCAACAGATGGGACAGTAGGCCAGGCGCTCTTAAGGTCAAGTCCTGGTCTGTCCAGCCAGGCAGGTAAGCTGTCAGGCCAGGCACCCTCCCATACCTTGCATAGGTCACAATGGGCTAAGGCCCCTCCTAAACACCTAGGCAAGTATGTGAAGTTCTTGTCAGTATAAGAGCACTACAAGCCTACGATAAGGAGATGGACCTATGCGGGTAGAAGATGAACACGCGAATCCACATTAGAGAGTGGCCTGTATGTAGGCAGAATACTTATTTTATTAATGTAATTTTATATATATATATTATTTTATTCATTTGTGTTGATTGTAAAGAAACAAGAAGTGTGGGTGTTCTATCTAGGGGGGGGGAGTGTTGTGTCCTGGGCCTGATGAGGAAACACAGCAGGCCCAGAATTGTTGCAAAAGGTCCCGGGCAATTCCAAAAGCTGCCCGGGACCAGACAGAGCAGCGCCAGCCTTGTGCGCGTGCGCAAGGCGTGAAAACGCTATATTCCTATTGGTTGTCAATGCCCGGGGTTTTGGGCATATAAAAGGCCTGCGTGCCTTTTCCCTTGCTTGTTGGTTGTGAGTAGTGCGAACACAGAGAGTAATAAAGATTGTTGGATACACCATGTGTCGTCATCTCTGCGAACGAACCCAAGGACATAATAATAACATTGCTTTATGCTGCATTAGTGAGGCCGTATTTGGAATACTGTGTCTGGTTCTAGTCACCAGAATACAAAAAAGATGCTGAGGCCCTAGAAAGTGTGCAGAGAAGAGCAAATAAGATGATCAAGGTCTGGAGGTTAAATCATATGATGAAGAGCTAAGGAACTAGGTATGTTAGACTATCAAAGAGGATTGAAGGGGGGATACTTGTCTTCTAGAACTCGAGGGGCTATCATAGAGATGGAGGATTGACTTATTCTCCAAAGCACCAGAGGGCAGGGAAAGAAGTAATGGATGAAAACTTGTTAAAGAGAGATCCAGTCTAGAAGTAAGAAGAATTTTTCTCTTAAGTGCGAGCAATTAATCACTGGAATATCTTGCCTCTTGGAATTGTGGCTGCTCCGTTGCTGGAGGTTTTAAAAAATAGACTGGATAACCATTTGACTGGAATGATATAAGATCTCCTGTTTTGAGCAAGGATCTGGACTAGAAGATCTTCAAGAACTATGATTCTAGGTTCTTTGTTACATGTTCTATGACTTTTCATACATAACTGGGGCAGAAGCTTAGACCTGGCGGTTCGGTCAGCCACTGTTTTTCTGTAGAGGTGTCAATTATAACCTTGATCTTGTCAGCAGGTGCCAACTTACAGATTCTTCCTCCATCACTCTTTTTTTTCAATCAGTCACACTACATAAGATGTTATTTTGTACCAGCTCCAGGGGCAAAAATGCCGTTTATCTGCTCACTGTTGGTTCTCTTTCTCTTCTGCTAATTCACAGTATGTTATTCATTTTTTGCTTTCTCTGCCTGGGGCTTCTGTAAGAATTCAAGCCACCCTTGCCTTCAGGTTGGAGGAAGAGGGAACTTGCACTTATTTAGGGGGGGGCGGAAACTTCAATTTCAGCAAAGCTTGTTCACACAGCTTTCAGAAATATCCACAGGAAATGGCACAGAAGACAGCTGCAGTTTCAGAAGGCTTGTAAGGACCATTTATGTCCTCCCCACCCCCACCCCTCCACACTAGAAAGATGTCAGAATTTTGGGGTATAGTTTGCATAACAATGCAGCAGACTGCCAGGCAAATTATTTTAAAAACTCCAAGAGGACCATTGTTATTTTTAAAATGGCAATGTGCCAGGCATTAGCATTATTTTAAAAATGACAGGAGATCTGCTTAGCGTTCCAGAAAGTTCAGGCAGATTGTACTTCCCTTAATCCCTTCCTTCATTCTGTTATATGCAGACAAAGATCCTCTGGCTTAGAAAGCGCAGGAAGCAATTTTCCAAGTAGTTTTTAGGATAAGCTGGATTTTGTAACTGGAGAAACATCTTATGGCAGCCATTTTATAAACAGGACAGTTCTTTCCCATTTTGTGAGATTGCCTGAAACGTTTCTTCAAGATCAGACATCTCTAGACCTAAAACACTGCCTAACAGTCAACTGGTATGGTAGAAAGATCTTGTATCCATTGAACCAACATTTTCAACCTCAACTTCAGCTCTGTTGCTCCAAAGAGGAGTTGAACTAAGGAGCAGAAGGTTAAAAAGAGAGTTTGGATAAACATTAGGATAAATCTCCTAATTTTGCACTAAAACACATGCAACTGTGGAGCAGACTGATTTACAGAAGAAATCATAATATTTAAAATTGAAATCCAATCCTTTTATTTAAATCCAAATTTGAAACAGATATTTCATAAAAATGAACTTAACTTAAAAATACATATGTGAACAAGACTTCTTACTGTACTCTGTCCTACTTTCTACTGGTAATGTGGATGTGAAATGAGACAAACTCTAGCAAATTTCTCTCTAAAGCAAAAAAAAAATGAATGGAGAATTTTAGAACTGGGCAAGACTGTAAAGTTTGGGTACGAATGCAAGGGATATGGTTAAGGAACAAAATTAGAAAATCTTTTAAAGAAATGTTAAAGAAATTCACACCAGTGAACTGATAGAAATCAAATATTTGATTTCTGGAATTATTAAAGTAGTAATTCATTTTTAGCAGCAGCAGCTTCTTCCACTGATGTATGTAAAATGTATTTTTTCCTTTGGAGTAATTCATTAAAATTGAGAAATGGTTTGGGAACCAAAACAGCAGGAAGATTTGCCTTCCTTTCCAGATTCTGAATAAAAAAGTAGACACAAAGGAAGAATTCTGAATGCATGAGCACCACACAATTATCACATGACCAAACTGCCCACGTTTTGCTTTTAAAACACATTTTTAATTAATTAAGTTTTCTTAAATAATTATGTTTGTATTGCTTATTGGAAAAACAAAAAAACTAGAACTATACTAAAATGCAGGTTGTAGAATAGCACGGCTAAAAAATATCCTCTGATTCAAATCCTTCCTATAATTTCACAAGTATATTTGCTTGACACTGAGGTACTGTAATCGTTCTGTTTTTCAAATGGAAATTAAATTGAAGATATTCAGATTGTTTTTTAATATGGTCATACTAATTAGAAATAAAATTTATACTTCTCTATCAAAGGTTATGCCAAAGTATAAGAATTCATTTCACTGAAATTAATAATAGGATCTTCCAGAGTAATGTGGAAACTGTGCTTTAAAACAGCAGACCCAGGGGAGGGCCGTGGTTTCACACACTACTTATATCTCGCACATGCGTAGATGAAGCTTTGCTTGTTTATGCAGCCCGGTTCCTATCAGGCTGCAGACCGGTACCCATCTGCTGCCTGGGGATTGGGGACCCCTGCTTTAAATAACTGAAACTGAATCTTCCCAACTTGTAATTTAAATTAAATCTGTCCTGCATCTTTGGGAGAAGGGAGGGGGTCTTTTCATCCCAAATTTAACAAAGACTATCAGGGACGCTTAATTCAAATATTTCTGAACTGAGTGGGGATTGGATTTGATGATCTACAAGTTTCCTTCCAAACCTACGACTTTATAACAAATAGAACGCAGTATTTTAACAAACATAGTTAGAACAATTCAGAAATGTCTACTTTTCAGTTTTAAAACTGCAATTTGAAAAAAGCAGTATTATAATTCAATACCGGGAAATGGATATCAATGGGGAGATGGGGGTAGCACATGACAACACATCCGTCATGGTATCATCATGCAAATGATATAATTTGGCTAGTTACATCAAACAATGTGATGTAATCACATGATTTCTGTCATTTGCATGATTAATCTTGTAATCTTGATGTTATCATGGCTTGCTATGGAAATTTCAGAGCTTTTGAATAGTGAGGTTATTATGATTATATCACAAACCAGAAGCCTGGTCACAGTAATGTTTTCAAAATAGCAGATTAAGGATTGTATATAGGAACATTATGTTCCATTAAAGAGTATGCAGAGGAAGAAATGCTAGGTAACCCCAACAGCAAACTCAAAGACATGTTCGAGATAGAGTACACTAACTATAATCAACCAGCATTGTTCCATACAACATTCATCCGTTAACATTTTCTTTAAATTATACTATGTACCAAAGGTTTCCATAGCAATAAAAAGTCACTCTATTTCAGTTTTCAAGGGTGAAATACATATTTATGGGTGAAAATGTATCTACCAACATTTCAGAATCTATACAAATTTATTTTGCTTTTGCTTTTCATCATATACAGTATTCTGTTTTTAAAACTATGGTGGGGCAGTCTTCAATCAAACTAGATCCCCAGTTAATTAATTAAATATGTTTACTTCATTATGTTTACAGAGAACCCTGGACAGTCCTATTCTGGTAACTTTGGCAAATATTATACATTACCTTTATGACGGAGCCAAATTCATAGCAGATAGAGTAAAATTGCCCTCCCCATCCAAATTAGCATAGGCAGCACTCATACATTCTGCTGCCCATCAATTTCATAAATGAGTGGCTCTCAATCTTCATATATTTTAAGTCCCACCAATTTCACCTGGAAAATACATTTATAATTTGTGCTTCATACAATGCTTCAAAATTATAGCAGCACGTGCACAAACAAACAAAAATCCCAGTCATTACTCAAGGAAATAACAAATTTCTGCATAGAGAGTAGCCAGCAATAAACTACAGATGAGGAGCAATTGACTTAACACTCTCACATTGCCCCAGTTGAGTTTCCATTGTTCCTAATTGGTGACAGGAAGAAGATAAATCATCCACAGATAAAATGGCATTAAATGTGCTTGCCAAGGAGCCCTGAATGGGGAACGGAAAAGAGAGAAAGAAAAATAGTGTGTGGGCTCATCCACTTTCTTCTTGCTCCAGCATAATAAGGATGGATAATTTACCAACTACTATGGACAGGAAGAAACAATACTGTCTGTTTTTCTGTTCCTAGGCTGCTAGGAAGTTTTATTGCTCACATCAGAAATAGTGTTTTCCCTTCTCTGCTGTTGCAAAGTGGGGCACAGTGGTTTACCTGCTGTCCCTCATTCCACCTTAGACAAATGCCTCCATTCCAATTGGCTTGGCCTCGGTCCCAGCTTTCTGCCTTCAATGACCATTTTATACAAGGCAATCGATCTGCCTGCCATGAAAGCCTAGACCAGTGTTTCTCAACCGTGACAATTTTAAGGCCTGTGGACTTCAACTCCCAGAATTCCACAGCCAGCATTGCTGGCTGTGGAATTCTGGGAGTTGAAGTCCACAGGCCTTAAAATTGTCAAGGTTGAGAAACACTGGCCTAGACCTTTGGGTCTTTTTCCCCTGGATCCAGTAGCTGAACAATAAGTTCAAATAAAGGGCCATTTGTTTGGGTGAAATTAACAAAAGTACTCCCAAGTTTTATCTTCTGGTCCAAATGATAGGAAGAACTGTAAAACTTTTTCCCCTTTTCCCACCAGTCCTCAAAATACTTGCCCAGAGAAGGGAAAGCAGATGGTGCTTCTTCTCCAGGATGGATGGGAGGAGAGAGAAGCAGGAACCGTCCAACTAGTCTGGACCATCCTGACCATCCCTGTGGCCAAATGGGAGAAATGGAGCTGAAATCCAGAAAAAAAATCTTAATCCAACTTCATTTTCCAGCTAATTTGCATGTGGGAGACAAGGAATTCAAGACTGCAGCACAAAAATCTCCATCAGGAACAGCATGAAATTGATCAGAGTAATTTAACTGATTTCATCTGTTTTGAATCAAGGAGTTTTCTGAGACCAGAAAAATGCTGCAGCATCACTTTTAAAAATATAATAGGAAATTTATCAGCATTATAAAAATATACCATACCCGTATTATCTCTCAAACATCAAAACTGCTTCTCTAAGGTTTTAAAAGAACTGTGTGATGACACAACGAAGAGCAAACTGGCAAAATTCATCTTCCTCTCCCATATAAGCATTTCATGATTGAATAGTATTCCTGAATTTCAAGAATAAATTCAGAAAAACTTCCAGGTTACAAACTCTTTTATCCATGTGTTCTTGAGAAGTAAGGTGAAGGCAAGGAGAACAGACAACAAAAAGTCCAAACTATTTCCACTCTTCGTTTCCAGGCGAGATAACTTCCTTCACAAACTTTTTTTTCATGAAGTTAAAAAATTTCTTCACAAATTAAGAAAATGAGGGAAGGAAGTATTCCACACAGAAGAACAACATACACTTCAGAAGTCTTTCCAACATCTAGTTAGTCGAACGCTACCATATGTTACTTTTGTTCACATTGAAATGTACTGGGTGCAGAATTAATGAATGCATCGTTTGATTGGTGCAGACATCAAGCCTATTAATAAAGGCCTATATTAGAATTGGTTTGAAGAACAATTCCCAAATAATGGCTGAGAACTGACAGACGGCTGTGGGAGTTTTGTCAGAGAGTTGTTGGAATGCCAGCAGTGTGTCTGGGAAACAGTACTGAAAAAGAAACTCAGGAACAGAATCTTCCAGGTCATCATTAATAACTGATAATTCCTAAACAAAGATAATCATTCCATTTGTGCTGTGTTTGCCATGAGTGTCTGAGGAAGGAGTCTAGCAACAAGACTGAACAAAGGTATTGCTTCCAGGGGCATCAGGGGTCAGCTAAAAATGACTACATCTAAAGATGTCCTCATTACTGTGTAAAGAACATGAGTTGCCATTTCAGGAATGAAATGACATAAAGATATTTTGAGCTTCAGAAGTGTTCTCCTTTTCCTTTAAGTACCCGCATTCTAAGAAACTCTTGTTAAACAGATTCACAAGAACGTTGTAAGTGGATTACAAAATAGACAGAAATTAGAACATCTGTAGTTGTGGGAGAACATAATGCCATATTGCTAGCATCTGAGTCAATTCCTCTTTTATATAGAACTTCCAAATTCTTAATTTAATTACCAACATTTTTTAAAGAGATAAAGCTTAAAACTGAAATTACCATTTATTTTATATGCATACCAGCTATAATGCTCCAGAGTTCACAATATAAGAAGATAATGCAAAAGAAAATTCCCATTTTACAGCCTGATTCTCAGTGGCCTACGTTATGATTTACAGCAACATATATGCTCAGTTATTAGTAACTTACAAACAGATATATAAGTATTGAATGACCTGGTCATTCGTGATTGCCATGTACCTCCTCTCTATGTGTCCTCCAATCATTATTCTTCCAAATAAAGGCAAAATCCCAATAGCTGTGAGAGATCTCTAAAGGATCTATTTGTTATGCTGCTATCACCTACTCCTTTTATTTTTCTCCTCTATGTCTCTGAGATAACATGACTAGAACATAGGAAGGATGCAACAATTACATTATATTAAATAATTCAGCAGCTTCACATAATATTTTCCCTATCTAATATCCATCCACCCATCTAGCCTCAATCTCTCCGACAGATGGAGGTTTTCTTAAGCTAGGACTCTGAGATTCCTCCAGATCGGTCTTTCATCCACAGCTCCCCAATTCCTCTCTCATCAGTTCCTATCCCACCTCCAAAATATAACTAGAAGGAAGAGCCCTCAGTTATCTTGTTTTAATTGACAGTTCCACCACGCAATCATCACAATACTAAATAAAAATTAGTCATAGGTAAATAAATCACAATAATTGACAACAGTTGACTGATCTTGCAAAAGCTAGCCCAGGTTAGACCTTATTAGTACTTGGATGGAAACTACTAACAAACTATAATTGTGGCGAGGAGATTTTTGCTCATATTTGAAAAACATGGTAGATCCAGGAGAGCAATAATGATGAACTCACAAGTACATGAGATGGGTCAATTCTCCAGCAATAAGTAGTGGTGACTCAAGGATTGGAGGGAGCTGGATGGTCAACCTATAGACCTGAGCTCTGTGGCAGCTCAGGCTTTTGTTTTTTGTAACTTGGGACAGTACTAGTTCTTTGAAGTTGTTTTGCTCAACTTCTTTATATATAAAATGTTGCAGATTGTGAAGTATATCTAGAGTGACCCACTCTAAACTGTATTTGTTCAGGGATCAGGGAATGGAGATTTGGAGGGTAGTGTGTACATGTGACTTTGGAGTTGGCTTACCCACAGCAGCATAGTACTCCTCAGGCTGCTGAGAATCCACAGAAACAGTTAGGGAAGGTCCTGGGATCTGTCGTGAGGGTAAAAGTAGATGGATGGGTTCTATAGCCCAGATGGGTTTAGTGATGGTTGAGGTTGGAGCATAGTTGGAAGGAAAGGAGAGGGCACACAATATAGTTAAGATCACGATACTCAGAGGAAGATATGGAGGAAACCCTTAAGGTCACAGTGGGGCAGATTGTTGAAACAATCCCAACTTATCTCTTTACTTTTCTCCCCCGAAACCAGGTCACTGGATCTTAGATGGTGTACTTTGGTTCTGCTATTGGATACCAGGTTACTATTAATGACTATCCTCATTTAGGATTTGGAGACACATGAATGCTACAAGCTAATGGTTTGCACATCAATACAACTTAATAAAATATCTTGCTAGTCCATAACCTATTTATTACAAGTCTATTAGATTTTGTTATCTGAGTCGCAGTAAAATATTGCATCCAATGGTGATTTTGTATAATCAGAAAACACTTCTATACATCTAAGATGACCATCCAACTTTTTCTAATTTTCCCTATCCTGCTTATATGTCAGTTTCCACAAACCTTGAATGTTTTGTATTCAAGAGGCTGTAGTAGATTGGGAGCAGGGTGAAATCTATAAACATCAAAATTATACCTTGTACAAATGGATTTATTTACAGGTAACATAACATTCATAGATAGATAGATAGATAGATAGATAGATAGATAGATAGATAGATAGATAGATAGATAGATAGATAGATAGATAGATAGATAGATAGATAGATAGATAGATAGATAGATAGATATTTGCAGTTTATTAATTTATTTGCAGTTAAGTTAACATTGATTTATTTGCAGTTACCATATCATCATTCTTTGATACATTTCAATATATTATTGGGACTATCAGACTGTTACTTGTATGAAACACTTCTAGGTATTCCCCAATCTTTTTGGAACCAGTGGGTGTATTTGCAATTTGAGGATATGTTGTGGGCTTTCGTTCACAGTGGTTGCCATGGTAGGTTGAGACCTGGCACAAAACACCCTGGGAGCAGAAGGCAAAGAAAACAGAGGATTGCAACATCCATCTTTTCAATTTTAAGAATGCCTAGGAGTCTACATAGAAATACAGGTTGTGCTTGAAGAAGGTGCTCATAGCTTCCTATTCATTATTTTTTTTAAATTAGAAGAATAAAGCAGTCGGATAGAGCAGGGAGTTTATGGAAGCCAAGGGTCATATTGATGAGCATATTGTTACTCTTAGAACCCATCTTGGGGACCGTGGGTTAAACAATAAAACTGTAATGCAAGAGTTGCTTTTTATTTAGTATGATTAAAGGGTTAATTGGTCACTTCCTCATAAGAAAGGCAGCCATAAAGCTGAGAGAATTTAATGATTAAAAAAGGGGTAAGAGGATAGAAACAGGCTGATCTTCTCTGGGCTGTGTAGCTTAAGGGAAGCAGGCGGGAGAGCCCTCAAAGGGATAACAGGGATGTAAACTAGATTAGAAAAGATTTTTTTTTTTAATCCTGGATGAAAGGAATGGCAAACTACTTCTACACTGTTTCCAGGAAAACTGCATCAATAGTGTCCATAAATAAACCAGAAATCAAGCTATTGTTTAATTGCTCATGATCACCTGGTCCTCCAAGCAAACTAAAGACAATATTTATTTATAAAATTTATGCGGCTGCCCATCTCACATAACAAGATCCGGACAGAGTACAAACATAGCAATAATTAAAACAACATCATCTTAAAACATTAGACATGAATCAAAATAAATATACGTAATTACCCCTTCACATTTACACATCTAAGATATTACAGTACCACAAAAAGGACAAATAAAGAAGGTAGTGATAACAATTTAAGTTTAAACTTCTATATAATAATTCCGATATCTGGGGTCAATGGTAATGAGTTTTCAAAGGTTATTTATCATTCCCCCAAACATGGACCAAATTGTGCCATGTCTGTTTCATCACAAATGGTTGCAGTGTTGGAAACCGTAGAAGTCTCAAAAATCATGAAGAACTAATAAGAGCGGGAATCAGTGGAACTAAGAATGTCTTAAGCCAAAAGTGTTTTGTAAAAGGCCAGAGGCAATACAGGCAGTCCTCAACTTACAACAGGTCATTTAGTGACCATTCAAAGTTACAACGGCACTGAGAAAAGTCATTTATGACTGTTTTTCACAGTTATAACCTTTGCAGCATCCCCATGGTCACATAATCAAAATTCAGATGCCTGGCAAGCAATTCAATATTTATGACTGTTGCTGTGTCGCAAGGTCACCTTTTTTGCAACCTTCTGACAAGCAAAGTCAATAGGGAAGCCAGGTTCACTTAGCCAGATTACTAACTTATCAACTGCAGTGATTCACATAACAACTGTGGCAGGAAAGGTCGTAAAATGGGACAAAACCTATTTCACAACTGTCTCACTTAAGAACAGAAATTTGGGGCTCAATTGTGGTCATACATCGAGGACTATCTGCAGAGAAAAAAAAAGAAATATATTTACATGCAAAAGGAGAAGAACATCAGAAACTCTTGCCAGAAGCTGAACAATGAGCAATGCTGCCTTAATAAAAGAATGTGAAGAACAGAATCTCCAGCATGAAAGAGACAACATGGAAGAAACAAGAATGAGATCAACTAAAAAAGAGTTATTCAAAAAAAGATATAACACTTCAGTTCAAGCAGATACTAAACATTTAGAGAAATCTGAAAACCAAAAAAGCTATTGAAGTGCATAGACTTTTCATAGGCAAAAAAACCCCCACATGATAACATAACCACATGATGTTATAATTGTGATAAAAATGGGCACATTGAAGCTCTTATTTCAAGAGACGAGCAACTGACTCAAAATCAGAACCACAAAACAAGTCGCTACAAAAATTTTAAATATTGAAGAAGAATATCCAAATGATTGTTTGTTACTAATTAGGTCCAGAGGAGCACATACTGCAGAAAGAATGCAAGCACCATTATGAAAAAGTAAATGTTAACTCAGCCTGAGGAAGGAGTAGGCATGGAAAGATACTCAAAAACTCTGTTACTACCGTATACCCTATAACAGGGGTCCTCCACCCTCCGGTCCATGGACCGGTAACGGGCCACGACATGCCAGCAACTGGGCGGCAGAAACAAGCAAAGCCCCATCCGAGAGATGCAAGCAGCACACAAAACTACGCACCCTCCGGTCCGCGGAAAAACCTCTCTCCATGGAACCAGTCCCTGATGCCCAAAAGGACCTCTGCCCTATAACAATACAGAGTCTTTGCGTTGTCTGCTCCATAACCTGACTTCTCTCAAAGGGTGATCAAGTTAAGTTAAATGATCAATTAGGAGAGTCAATCATGATAGGTAACCAAAATATTATGGGAATAATAGACACAGGTATCCCTTTTTTCTGATGTATGTTCAGATTTGGTGAACATAAAGAGTGTTCCTAAGCAACATGAAGTGGCTGCAGCTCACTTCTTCATCAGATGTATCAAATACTGTAGGCATTTGTAACCAAGTCATTCTATATTTAAATACTTATTAGCCCACAGGTGTGAGGTTCTTAGCTGCCTTCTTGACAGGAGCATACAGACTATTTTCTGATTTATCAAACAATCCTATGTGTCACCTAGAGAAGTAAAACTTTTGTGTCAAAGGGCACATTCCTGGAAAGTGAAAAAGGATAGCTTACAGCCAACAAAATTTATACTAAATTACTTAAAGGATCACAAAAATAATCTGGCAATTATTTTGCAGAAAGGTTTTGATAATATTTGCACTGCAACTTTGTTCTGGCTCATTTTTGCAGTGACCAGGTTATTATCTATTATCATTTGCAAGTGAATGAGACTTGTTTTCTTTAAAAAAACATGTCATATTCAGTAAAACTTTTCCAAAGCTAACAGCATCAGCTGAGCCATTGCACTCTTATTAAAACTGAACTGAATGTTGAAGTAAACTTCAGGTTTCACAAAGCTGTACAAACTCACACAATGGGGGAACTGACTCCGAAGGGCGGCTTGAATATACAATGATTGCTATAGAAAACAGAACCTGCCATTTAGTATTCATGAATTCAGCTAATTATATATTGTTAGCTATTAAATGTGAATTTATATTCAGTATTTAGCACCTGATATATATCCATCATGAACCAGCAATTAAAATATCACATAGGCATCTTCCCCAATGTAGTTCTCAGTAAACATTCTATTAATTTACCACACAATCAAAGACCAAAAGTAATGTGACCTATAATCAAAATCATCCAGAGGACTCCAGGTTGAAAAAGGTTACTACTGAAAATCCTTCTCTAATTATGGAGGAAAAGTAGATCTGTGGGGTCCCTGGTACTCTCTGAGCTTGATTATTTTCTTGCAGACATTTCATTACCCAAAAAAAATGAACAGCACTGATGATGTTATCTTGTTTGGTAATGACATGTCTGCAAGAAAACAACCAAGCTCAGAGAGTACCAGGGACCCCACAATTCAACCCTGAACTATAAATATTCTCTTCTAAAAAGTAGATTGGCAGCTACTGACAGATCTCTGTGCAACATGTACTAGAGTACAAAGATTGCTTATTCTCAACCATCAAACAAAAGTGATACCTACAAATCTTCCTGCTCTATTTATCCATCCCGTCAAAATTAGTTCTTGAAAAAGAACAATTGAGGAAGCTATAAGTGGATTTTGTACAATACTTGAATTGCTGTGGAAGCAGCTTTGCATTCCCAGGCTAAGCAAGGAAAATCACACTGATTTTCTCTGTCCCATATATGTGGGGTCTTAACTCAGCACTGTATTATTTATAGATAAATTACTTTAGGACAATTAATAGTTACACATTATAACTATTGCAAAGCATAGAAGTAAATACACAACAACTACAAAATTCATATTCTTTAAAAACTAACAGTAATGAAATAAAAACAACAGCACATTAAAGCTTGGGCCAAATTCTATCCTTAATCAAGGTAGAAGCATATATGAACAACTTTGTCTTGTTGATACAGTGAGTTGACTAGGCACATTTCCTGTAGAAAGTAGTTCCCTCTAAAAGGCATGTCCCAACTCAAAGCTGGATGGATCATATTGCAAGACGATAAGACCCAGCCTCAAAACAACTTAATGACAAGGTGGACTCCCATTGATGTGAGCCACATATAGCTTTATTACCACATGCAATAATTTGCAGTAGGCCCGAAAGTGTTCTGCTTGGCTGCCTGGAGACCTGCTGCAGGGTCAATTCCACAATGTTCTAGACCACATCCACAACCCCCTCAAATACTCCTGAGAAATTTTTTAAGTTTGTTTGTTTGCTTACTTAAAGAACCTGGACCATCTTCAGAAGCAACTGAAGCAGAAATTCCAAGCTCATCATTTTTTTTTAGATTATTATTGATTGTGTCTATGCAACAAAGATGATTACGGAACTGGAGACTAAAACATATGAAGAATGGTTGCAGCAATTGGGTATATCTAGTTTAATGAAAAGAAGGACGAGGGGTGACGTGAGAGCAGTGTTCCAATATCTCAGAGGTTGTCACAAAAAGGAGTCAAGCTATTTTCCAAAGCCCCTGAAGGCAGGACAAGAAGCAGTGGATGGAAACTTAAGCAAGGAGAAATTTTCTGACAGAACGACAACTTGTCTCCAGACGTTTTGGTTGCTCCAACATTCAAAGTTTTAAGAAGAGATTTGACAACATTTATCTGAAATGGTATAGAGTCTCTTGCTTAAGCAGCGGGTTGGACTAGAAGACCTCCAAGGTCCCTTCCAATTATGTTACTCTGATTTGTTAACTCATGCAGATTCAAAAATTCTCCTTCCCCGGAACTTCTATCCTACCTAGTTTAAGCTTTAGATGAGCCCCCCTCCCCTGAACTGCTTCCATGGATTCCTTTGGATAAGCGGTTAATGGTCTGCCATTGACATGATGAAAAGATTTTAGCATTCACCTAGTCCAGTGGTTCTCAACCCTTTTCAGGTTGAGACCCCACTTGCGCCGCCCATGCGCGCCGCGACCCCGACCCGGATGCGCGTGTGCGTGCACGCGCGACGGGCCGATCTGCACATGCGCAGCGTGCGCACGACGGGCTGATCCATGCATACGCAGCGCGCGCGTGACGAAAAAAACAAACAAAAAAAATGGCAGACCGCGACGGGGTGATCCACGCATGCGCGGCGTGCGCACGACGGCCAGAACCGCACATGCGCGGCGCACGCGACAAAAAAACCAAAAAAAAACCCAAAAAAAACCAAAAACAAAATGGCAGACCGCAACGGGTCTATCCGCGCATGCGCAGCGCGCGCGACAGGCCAATCCGTGCATGCGCGGCGCGCGCGACGAAAAAAAAACAAAAATTTTTTAAAAAATTAAAAAAACAAAATGGCGGACCGCAACGGGCCGATCCGCGCATGCGTTACTAAAATGACCATAGTCCCTTACTTGATTTATGAGCTAATTCCTGATAAATATTTTCTTTGAATTGATAAATTATTTTTAAAAAATTATTTGACATAGTGGATCACTGAGATTTTCTTTGGCTAAATTGAAATTAACATTTGGGAAAGGTTTAATTTATCTGATTAATAACAATATTATTGTTTTATTTTAGCAGTCACCTAATTGTGGAATGAAAATGTAATTTACCCTTTATGGGCTTATGAGCTTCATCTCTTGAAACTAAATATTGTGATATTCACAAAGTTTTTACGCAATATGCTGTAGAACGCCATCCAAAATAATTGCAACATGTAGTAATTGTAGACAGTTTGGATGGTTTTAAAACAGATGGACAAGTTCAATTATATCTGTAGGAGGGTTGACAAAATGACCTGTCGAAAGCTTGGGTTAAACTTCTGCATCACAGCACATCAGAAAACATATCTGTCTGTTGTTCAGAGATGATTGCATAATTGTTGTATTTATACTTCTGTGAATGTTAACATCATTTAAATGTGCCTTGCCCTCCACCCGCCTCTCAACCGGAAGTTAAATAAACCAATCAGCATGCAGGGTGCCCATCTCCACACAGTAGTTGAGATTTGGGAGGTGTGTACATCAGCTCATCTGTAACCATCTGCAACCTTTGCTTACCCATCAACCCCTTTGCAGGATAGTTATGCGTCGACACCTACATGCAGTTGTAGGCAGGTCTAAATCAAGTTTAATGCATCACAATCCCAACCATTTTGTACATGCATCATTTAGACATGGAAAAGGAGAGGGATTTGAAGCATGACACTGCTTTCATTATCTGGACAAAATCAGCAGAAGATACGGTACAGGCATTCATGGACAGGTTCATGCAAGATCAACCTGTTAATATCTATTTCTATTGCTTGCTGTCCTACAGTAGATTGTAGGCAGCACTCTCAAATATTAGCAACTGAGAAAAGACTGGAAGGGCAAGGCTTCTAGGTTTCTCAAAAAAAAATCCAGTTGCTAACTAATGACATAGAACAGACATGTCAAACTCGTGACATCACGTGACATTGTGCAACATATCGGGACGGTTTTGCCATGGTTGGTAATGGGGTGGGCACGGCTTCCAGATGACGCGTCTGGCCCATGAGCCGGCAGTTTGACACCCCTGACATTGGGCCAGACAATTTATAGTCTGATTCAGCAGGACTCTTCTTATGACTCTTCTTACCATTTTTGCTAAATGTTCCCCTTACTGGGGGAGACAAGAGAGAGAGAAGCCTCTCTGGACATCCAATCACCTGCTATCAGTCTCTTCTTAATATAAACTATGAGTAAAGGTTCCTCCAAAGTTTGTCCATACTTCTCGCAATCCTTGTTTGAGATTAAAGCACAAACACAGCCAGCAATTATTAACACTGGTCATATAAATTAATAATATTTCACTTTGGACACCGGCTTCTGCCAAAAGAAAACAAGAGAACCTTCTTTGGAAAAAGAGTATAATACATGGTCTGTCCTGAATGGAGTCATTCAATGTTTTGGCCCTTCCCTTACAGACCATTTTATTATCCCTTTTCAGTGCCATGTACTTTTTCAGCTTTACATTCTATATTAAATATGTCCAGTGTTCTTTGGACTGGCTCCAGGAGATATTGTAGGTTTCAAGGTTAGTATTGTTCTATATTTATTATTCTATATGACTTACCCTTCTTTTTTTTCCTAAGTAGTCGTTTCTGGCTAAAATCTTGTTGATTGATTCTGCTATCAAAACTGATTTTGGTCTTTTCAGTCTTAAGACCTAATATACAGTATGGTGTGAGAGCAACAAGAGGGAATTAACAGCTGGGGAAACTGTTCTTATTATTCAAACTGTTCTTATTATTCATCAAGAAGCCTGATGAATGTTCCCCGTCGTCGCCGCGCCGCGCCCCGCGTCGTCGCCCCGCCCCCTGGCGACGCTGCTCGGCCGCCATTTCGCGGCGGCATGGCGGCGGCGGCGGCCTCCTCAGCGGGATGCAATTACTGATGCAAAAAAGGCATTATCCCTGGATCCTAATAATGCTGTAGCCTTTCTCAGACAAGGAATCGGAGAATATTATTTGAAAAATTACGCTTCTGCCCTGAAGTCTTTCGCTGAGGGACAAAAACAGGATGGTGCCGATTCAGCCTTTCCTGTCTGGATGAAAAGATGCGAAGAGGCCCTGAGTGCACCTGGATCACAGGCTGAAACGGCGTGGCCATCTAAGATCAAGTATGACTGGTACCAGACAGATTCTCATGTCATTGTAACCATTATGATCAAACAAGCGAAGCAAGAGGACGTAAACATAACCTTCTCGGAGAAAGAGCTAAAGGCATCGCTGAAGTTTTCCTCGGAGGAAAACTACAGGCTAAAACTTCATCTTCTCCACTCCATCGTTCCAGAGCAAAGTTCATTTAAAATTCTTTCAACCAAGATTGAGATAAAAATGAAGAAACCAGAAGTTATACGGTGGGAAAAACTAGAAGGACAAGAGAATTTTCCTGATCTGAAAAAAAGTGAACCAGCTTCAAATCCCACGCTTTACTACCCATCCTCTTCCCATCATACAAAGAATTGGGACAAATTAGTGGGGGAAATCAAAGAAGAAGAGAAGAATGAAAAATTGGAGGGCGACGCGGCGTTGAACAAGCTTTTCCAGCAAATTTATTCAGATGGCACAGATGAAGTGAAACGGGCCATGAACAAATCATTTATGGAATCGGGCGGGACAGTCTTGAGCACAAATTGGTCAGATGTAGGTAAAAGAAAAGTAGAGGTCAATCCTCCAGAAGACATGGAATGGAAGAAGTTCTAATCTCCTCGATCAACGGTTCATGTAACCCCGTCGTACGTGGACGCGGAAGTCTTGAGGATGAAGCCCCGAAGGCTGATTCAGAAGATGGTTCCTGTTGTCGTAATCTTTACATCCTACAGCCAGACCTCGTGAAGATTTTGAAGCGCTGTAATCAGGAGTGAGGTCTTTTCCTTCTGCTGCTCCCCGCGAAAGGTGGTTTTTAAGAAGGATTCGAACCCCAGTCACTGGCCTGCTTGGCGATGCATTTGGAGAATTTAAGAAGGCCCGTAATTGGACTATTTAGGATTATTGCCTTATCCCTCAAAATAATTTATTTGCTCTAGCGATACTGGGGCAAACACACGTCTTGGCTGTGGTGTTAAGATTGTTTTGGCTTAACTTTGCTTCCAAATAAAAATTGTAAATATGTCACTTTTAAAAAAAAAAAAAAAAAAAAAAAGAAGCCTGATGAATAATCCTAAAATAATCACTATCTAGGATACCTGAGAATTGAAGCTGTTGATCTGCGACATTAACCTTGAGAGACAGGAGGAAGAGCTGCGACCTAAGGAAAGGTTTGATAAGAGAAATTTGAGTCCAAAACCGGAATGGGGGCATAGAAAGTAATTCAAAATTGAGAAGCCCCTAGTTCTCTGGAATGTAAAAGAAATGGAAGGGAGAAGCACTTTCAGACTGATATACAATAAATACTGTAACCTTAGAATAAAAGTAGTAATGATATTCTTGGTTTTGGTTTCCTGCTCTGGACTATCTTGAAAGGCTACAAAAGCAAAATTCAATGTTAAAAAAAATTAAATACATATTTTCTTTCCTCTTTATTGTTATCTAACTTCATTCAACCAAACGAATAAAAAAAAGATCTTCTAAAATAATGTTTTTAAATATATTTCCCAAAGAACTTGAAGGTGTTTCGTATGTGCCATCAAAGAGATGTACAAACAATATATCTTTGTGAAAGTGAATTTTAGGTATTCACAAAATCAAGACTGAATGTGAAAATAAGGTGACTATTGTACCAATTGTACTTTATCAAATGATCCAGATATTTTGGTGAAATATGCCGTAATATGTAGACTCACATATACCATTCCATTCTATAATCAGTATATCAAATGCAAGATGAATAATTTTATTAAAACATACTCTATTTCAATACTGTATTCATTCCTACCCCCTCTTTTTTTAAAAAAGAAGAAGAAGAAGAAGCAGTAATAGGTGTTCCTCATAAAAATATTATTGCTTGGTGTTCCTTGTTCTAGAAAACTATATAAATGGAAAGGTGGGGAAGAAGATTCAAGTTATTGAAAAGAGAAACTAATTTATTCCAGATATCCCAGATAAGAAACACATGTATTACGTATACTCCAGGCAAAAGTATTCCAAGTAAAATGAAAAGGCATTCAAATTTGACACACAAGGTAAAATTTCACACAGAGCATTCATTTATTTTATTTCTCTTGGTTGGGTTTATGAGATTACAAATTATTTCTGCTGGCACACATCCTGAATACTATGAATTTAATCTGCCCTATCATCAACATATTGTATGAGGGTACAACTAGTAAGAAAAGAGTAGGTAGAGTGAACTTTTCTCCCACAAGTCAACACCTGGCTGGGGAGAATCTAGGCCAGGGGTAGGCAACCTTGGCTCTTTTATAACTTGTGGACTTCAGCTCCCAGAATTCCTGAGCCAGCATGGCTCAGCTTGGAAACCTCTCCCTTTCCCCTCAGCGTGGCTGGCTCAGGAATTCTGGGAGTTGAAGTCCATGAGTCATAAAAGAGCCAAGGTTGCCTATCCCTGATCTAGGCAAACAGCTGACAAGATTTAAAATGGCCAAAAATATTATATCTGCACCAGGCCATAATGGTTTGTTCAAGTGGCTCAAAAATTTGAATTTCATCTGCAAATTAGGCTGAATCTGAATCCATTTGGATGTGATTAATTCTGATAATTGGCTTGGGAGTAAATCCCAGGAATGCCAAGTCTTTTTCTTATTTGTTAGTTCTTAAATATTGAAGGGGCAGCTGAAGGCTGTCAGAAGTGTGACCAGCATAGTTGTTACAAATAGTAACCAGATTTTCTAGGATCCTACTTTAAAGTTTTATATGAACCTGATGTATTAACCAATGGGCCAAATCATTTATGTCCAAAACATGTCACACCATCTCGTCATCAGCAATTCAGGAAGTTTTCAGATGGACAGCTCCTACTGATCCAAAGTTGCATGAGGCAATTGCAGTTTTTCCTTCCGCGTGTGTGTATGTGTGTGTGTGAGAGAGAGGGGGGGGGAGAGAGAAAGGAAAAGATAGAGAGAGAGAAAGGGAAAGATATGAAAATGCAAAGGATTATTAGAAAAGGAAGAGACATCTGAGTTTCCTGAAGGAGTAGTTGCATAAAGCCTTCTTCAGAAGCAACCACTGACTAGCAAGAAAAGAAAGCCAACATCATTTGCAAGTTGGTTAGAGTAGAACTTTAATAGCATTACTTCTTGTCTCCCAAGGTAGATATTACTGCATTTTTTCCCAACATCCAAAATACAGAATTTTGTGGGGAAAATTCAACAACTCTACCTTCTTGCCCTACGATTGTGTTGTTGCTTCAGACATGACAGCAGATCGCCAGTATCAACATTACCGATGGTATTAATTCCTACAACGTTTAAAAAGTGATTTTCTAATAATATTTTTTTTAAATGCTTGCTGTTCAAGTACAAATTATTTAGAATTCTTCTCTGGAAATATATTTAGTACTCTAATAGGATGTGAATTCTTTAAAATTCCACACAGACACACATACGTGTGAACAGAAACAATCATCCAGATGTACAGGATGTGACATTTTGGATTTTTATCCCAGAACTTTGGAATTCTGCGAGTCAAAATATCCATGTAATGACCCTGTCTTCTGCTTTTCAGTACCTGATGAAATGGGACAAAAGAACTGGAACAAAATATATACCCCTTTGGCATTTCAAAAATGTAAGTGACATTTAATGTGTTGGATTTATTCCAGTAAAGTTCTGCTTCTTTTTTATGCTACACTTTATTAATGTCAGATTTCATATGTTTTGTAGATGTTCGTAGTATAAAAGGGAAGGTATGCTTATTTTAATAAATACAGTTTCTTCACATATTTTGAAGGAGAAAAATGATGCATCCAATGAATGAGTCAGAGTATGATGAAAACAATGAGTCCACAAAGTAAGTGTTCTCTCACAAACATTTGAAATAGAATTTAATTGCAGACACACATGAATGGAAGAGAGTGAACATTTATGTGCACATCCACTCATTAGTGATTCACTAGTTCATATTTTAAAGAAATAAAAGATCAGCTATTGATTGGTCCTTTTTCTTTATTTCAGCTATTTGAAACACTATTTGAAATCTACAGAAAACTTCAAGCTAATTTTTAAATCTTCATCCACTCTTCATTTTGCTTATCCAGCCTATTGATGAATTCTAGAAGAACTTAAAACTTTTTTTTTACTATTCTCTGATTATTTGATGCTAACAAATAATAGTTTGATTGTACACGTTGGATTTTATTTTTTAAATGAATGCATGGCTTCTTCAGGAACTCTTGCTGCCTTCCAAAATTTAATACAAGTGAAATTTTAAATTAATTAGAGCAAAGCCCTGTTCCTGCACTAATTATACTAGAAAAAATGTGAAGTGGAAGAGATGGGGCTATTCGTAACAAGCCACCCCCCCCATCTTTTCATTCCCCAAATTTTAACTTCTTGTGATAAGTGGCAATGCTTGTTTCTTTTAATGCAAGCGGCACTCTTTACACAGTGGGACCTTTACAGTACATGAGAGCAAAAAAACCCTTCAGCATCAGGAGGTTCAAAAGGCAAAGCTGTATCATGTGGGGATACTTGGGGCAGAGTCAGTATGCATGGTTTTATTATACAAGTATAAAAGCCAAATAAGACTCATTGGAATTCTAATAAAGGAGAAAATATGTAGCTCAGGGTTAAAATGAGGGGGTCCTTGATGCTCTCTGAGCTTGGTTGTTTTCTTCCAGACGTTTCATTAACACTCAAGGTAACATCATCAGTGCTAGATGTTACCTAGTTTGGGTAATGAAACATCTATAAAAAAAAACAACCAAGCTCAAGAGAGCACCAAGGACTCCTCATTGGAATTCACACTCTGGATAAGGATCTCCAAGATAATCATCTGCATCAAGCTGAGAGTACAACATATATACAGTGCTTGCTATATTTAAAAGAAAAATTCAGGAATGCCCTCTAAACAAGTCAAATTGCATACATTTTGAAAAGCTACTATGCAAATGTCATTATGTCATCTGAAATAATGTTCCCCAGAGTTATAAATGTTGAGTATTGACCATCCAGAAAGAGGCTGCAGTGGTCAACCTAGCGATATGTTCAGCATATATTTTGAAAGAATAAAAGGCAAAAATAGGTTTTGCCTTACATTTAAGGGCAGAATCACACAGGGGAAAGAAAATATTTCATAACATCTATTCTCCTCACGCAACTCCCTAGCAAGGGCCTCATAAACTACAAGACATTTCCAAGGAAAAGCAGCAACAGAGATGCAGTAAGAGAATATCCCCCATTCCTATGCACTTTATCAGCATCATCTTATGCTTAAGGCCCGAAAGACCTGATTTTCTTCAGCAGTACCATTCATTAAGATGTAGCAGAATGACTTTACAAGGCTCTTTGACTCAGACTTTGACTCACACTGACAAGTCCATGACATTTTGTTGCCAGAGATGGACAAAATGGCATCCTATTTCCATTACTCAGGCGAAAACTGACTAAATTAGTAGTTGCTAGGGTATCACTCATCACACACTAGAGGCAGATTTTAGGGTCAGGGGAGGCTCTATACCAGTGATGGCGAACCTATGACATGCGTGCCAGAGGGGGCACTCAGAGCCCTCTCTGTGGGCATGTGTGCCGTTGCCCCAGCCCTGCCTCCCCCTGTGGCCCCCTCACCAGCAGCCCCCCCCAGAAGAGAGTTGCCTCTGGGCATGGCCCGCACAGAGCAACACAGCCAAGGACATGGCAGCCGGGCAGTGGGGACAAGACTCCATCCTTGAGCCCCATTGCATGCAGATGATGCTGCAGGGCGTGGGCAGAGGGTGTGGCTGCCATGACACTGCAGGACCACCTGGGCAATCTGCTGCAGCGGGCCGTGGAGGCGGTGGGTGGCCCTGCGGGTGGGCAGGGTGGGGGCAGGGTAGGGACAGGATGGGAGTGGGGTTGGGCAGGGGTGGGCAGGGGTAGGTGGGGTGGGCAGGGGTGGGCGGGGTGGGGGCAGGTGGGCAGGGGTGTGGCGGTTTTTGGGCACTCAGTCTCTAAAAGGTTCGCCATCACTGCCCTATACTCTGCAATCAAGAGAAACTCAGGAAGAACAGTCTAGAATAGCTTTCCTTAGCCTGAATGTCTCCAAAGTGTAGATATCAGGTCTCCAAATTCCCAGCCAGGCTGGCCATTGCGGAAAATTCCATCAGTTGAAATCCACACACAGAGAAAAGGAATAGGTTGGAAAACAGGTTGCCCCGGAGGTTACTATTGTCCCCTGCATTTGCCACCTTAAATATTACGGTATTACAGTTTCCAACAACCGGGCTGTCTCTGGATAAGAAGATATCCTGGAAGCCAGAGAGGTTCTGTGGTCAAACTAGGATCTAAATTCTCCATTCTTAAGCCTATCTTACTAATACCAGTAACACTTCTCAGAAATCCAAACATGCATTTGCATAGCTGAGGAATGCTAATAACCTTCATATAAAGGAAAAGATTGTCTAAATAGGTTTCTAAGATATTTAAATCTTTTGATGGTAAGAAAACCTCCCCAACCTGGTACTCTTCTGATACATTGAAATGTAGTTCCCATAATTCTGATGTGCATGTGTACTTAGAGATTCTTTGGATAGGAATTAGGGAACCTGCAATGCAACACATTCACAGGGTACAAACTTATGCAAAACTTGTTTAAGAACTAGCTTAAAGTTCCTTCAAATTCACCTGAGCACCAAAAGGTTAACATAACAGAATGCAAACTATACAGTTTCAGGAACTGTTCTATCTTCATGCACTCCTACTTTCCTGTGATCCTTCAACCACAGTATTTTTCTCTCCTATACTTGGTACTTTGTCACTTCTAAAACTATAATTCATTTCTTTCAAATGAAGTCAGGCATTGCAAAGGCTGTGCATATTTGTTCAAATGTGTGACTTGTTCAACTCCTCCTTCCTTTTGCTAATCACCACCAGCCTTACAGTAAGGGAAAATAAGAAAGTTTAGAAACTGACTTGTTCATAGAGGGCACAGGTGCAAGAGTATAGAAAAGCCTTCTGAAATCTAAGCCTTCTACTGTATTTCCCACAATTTCCTGTCTGTGCTGGTGGCTGGCATGTTGGCTAACAATGCTGGAAGGCACCAGGTTTGGAAAGACTATTAACAGAGCATGTGTAATAGTGATATCACATAGTCTAGCATTTTTTTTAGTTCAACATAGACTCTTTAAATAAATTATTTTTTTTTGTTAAATTAAAAGATCCACCTAGCAAACCATCTTGCCATAAACGCAGTAGCTTTTTTACTTTACTGATTTACAAAGGAGCTTTAAACTAGGCATGTATACTGCAATTGATTTTCACCAATAAAGGTCAAGATCGTTGTAATTTTTTTTTATAAAAATAGAATTTCAAACTTTAAATAGAAAAGTGCACTTCAAAGCACATCTTGTATTAACTACCGGAAGCTGTTGTTCCACTATATTTATCAGATTTGTCTGAACATATGGAAAGTGTATACTCCTCAGTGCTGTATGCCAGGTTATGAGCATCTGAGGATGCAATCTGGAGATGCAATGAATACCATTTTCAGGTTATATAATGGACAAATACTAATAAGAAACTTCCCTAAGTATATAGATTAACCTATGCCCTTTACGCTAAGAGAAAGGTCTCTGTTCAAACATCTGCAACAATTCTGAAAATAAAGACTTTTGCCCAATAAATCAATCAGTAGATACAATGGACATTACTACCTATCAATTTCACTGTGTTTTAAAAATATTCCCCAAACTATTCACATGTACAGAAGAAAGACTTGAATACCCACATGCAATCACGGTAATGCAAAATATAGTTGGTGATGCTGCTAAGACCACTGAATATAGTCGGTGATGCTGCTAAGACCACCAAATTCAGCACAGCATTATAATGGTTCGTTGTGCAGTCATCCTGATAGTTAGACTGAATTTGGCATTTTATCCATCTATCAAGTCTTTCCCAAGAACTTAAGAGAAGTAGATGTTATTATTTTATCGTCATTATTATTATGTTTAAAAGGGCAGCAGAAATCCTGTTCTGCTTCTCCTAGAAGCCTGTAGATAAATGAAGATGCCTAGAACAGGTGAGGAAGGAAGGAAAGGTGGGGTCCCAAAGGGCATATTGTCTAGGATCTTCTCACTCTGGCAAGGTTACTGAATGTGGTTGATGTAATTTGCTCCTAAGAGGTCTCAAAAGACATACACGTGCTTCAGAAAAACCCACAGGTCAGCCCTCTGTGGAGGTATATGTATGCACATATGTTATATCAGGCAGAAAAAGGGAATTTATCCAATCAGGTAACCTATGAATAACAGAGGATGCCAATAAGTCTAGCTGACTCTGGGAGAGAACTCATACATCAGAAAGAGAGAAAGAGAAAGAGAGAGAGAGAGAGAACAGATGTGAAAAATCTGCTCTAAAATAACCACAAGTGAGGGTATGTTTGCAAAGCAGCCCCCTTCTCAGCCATTCTGCATCCATGTGCAAGAGCAGGTTGCTGCAAGAATACGTATCTGAGTATAGAAGACAGCTCTCCCCCATTGAATCTCTATCCGTCTGCGTGTGTGTGTTTGGACAAGAACAGACAGAACAATGTAACTTGCTCGTGCAGGTGCGCATGGAAGCAAAACTACTTATCTGGGACAAATCAGGCACATGGGCCATTCTTGCGTGCCTGGCAAGGTCCGGTGGGCCAGACAGATCGTCACACTCGTCCAATACTCGGTCTCCAGGAAGAGCCAATGCGCGAAAGGAGCCGCAGCATCTCCGAAGCAGATCTGGCGCAGGGTAACCAAGGAGCGCAAGCTGGCAACTCCGGCGTCTCCCACTTCCATCCGAGGCGCGACCCCCGCGCTTGTCGGCCACAGGCCTCGCGCCTCCCCCCCCCCCCTCCCCCCGCCCTCCCGGCCACAGGAAGAGGCCGGGAGAAACCCCGGGGTCGCGCGCGTCTTGAACCCGTGCACACTCCGGTGGCTCAGGCGCTGCTGATGGCGACCGGCAGCCGATCGTGTGGAAGGCTTCCCTCCACAAAATTCAGCCTCCCGGTGCCGGGACCCCGAAAACCAGCCACGCACGTCTCTCGCCCCCCTCCCACCAGTTGGCTTTGCGGCACAGGCTCGCCCGTGGCTCTCCCCGCCTCTCCTTGTTGCGGCTCTGCTTACCGTGGGCAGCAGTGGCTCCATCTGAGCGCCTTGATCTTTCATCTCCATCTTCGGCGCCTTTTTGGAAACGGGCAGCCCAAGCGCTCGATCCGGCTTGCAACGCGCGTCCCTCAACTCCGGCAGCCCCGACCGCAGCAGCGTCGTTGCCCTCGCTGCCTCTGCTTAGTATTCGGATCAGGTACCTCTGAAGCAGGAGGCAGCCGCACGCCCCGACTCACCGGCGAGTCACATGGCTCCTGTTCGCACTGGAGAGGCGGTGGCGGCGGCGGCGGCAGCCTCCGGTCCTCACTCTGCACAGCGCCTCTGCTGGGAACCAGGACCGCAGGGCGGAGTAAGGTAAGAGTGGGTTGACCTGGCGGAGGAGGAGCCTCGACACCGCCAAACTCCCGCTATCCAAACAAGCACAGCGCACCGAACGACGCTTCAAGCCGAGATGCTGCCCATCCAGACTGGCTTTGCAATCGTACAGGCCAGAGCTGTCCACGGCTTGCAAAGCGACACATCCCCTCCCCAAATATACCGACGATGCTGCACGCATCCCAAAAGCGCTGGAGCCCATTTCTAACTGCGGCTGCAGGAGCGGCTCCATTTGTTACCCACAAGTTTCCAAGATCATTCTTGGACGCCAACTGTGACCTTGAAAAAATTCTATCAAAACTGATTTCTTCTCATCACGCTCCAGGGTTATCTGACATGCTGCAGCTCCAGTTCCATGGGTGGACATTAGCTTCTTCCTCCTTCCATGTCACAATATCTAGTAGGCACCGAGGCAAATGTACAGCCCACGGACATGTAACATAATTGCACAAAGAGCATCCCAGCAATTGGATTCTGCCAACTTCAGATTCAAACCTACGAAGGGAACCATTATCAGAAGAAAAATATAACCACCACTCTTTCAAAATATCCAGGACTACAATATATGGGCTGCAAAATTCAAGACAATTGCCAATAGATGGCAGCAAAGAGATTCAGAAAAATCTGACTCTTCTGCCACCTAGTGTCTGTCTGGAGTTTTGCAACCCAGAGATGGCATAAAGTAACAAATCTCTTTAGGCAGCAGCTAAATCAAATATTTTGATGCATTAGGATCTGCTTTACTAACTTCAGAGCCCTGTGACGTATTCCTGTAACAAAGTGGGAGAATTTTTTCTGTGAATTTTATGCTGAGGAGATCGATATAAACTCTTCTTCAAAACTTTTGGACTTCTTTCATACTAACCACAGATCTCAGTGTCCGAAATCAATAGATCACCTGAAATCTGGAAAGGTGTTAGGAGTAGCTCTCCAGAACATATTAAAATAATCTCGGTTGGTTTAAATTTATTTCATTTTTAATTGCTACTTTATTACTTTAATCTATCTATATGCTCCTCCATTTCCAAGGATAAAGTATCAGTACACTGGGATTAAAGCAAGCAAACAAAAACCAGTTAATACAATTATAACTCAACTTATTTCATTCACTACAGTTCAAGGGTAGCATTATTTTGCTACATCCCCCAAATGCCTTTCCAAAGAGCCATGTGTTTATGGCTCTCCCAAAAAGTTACAAAAAACAAGTTTATTGTTTGGATATCTGAGGGCAGAGGGGACAATATTAAGTAAAAGTCAAAGGAGAGGGCATTCCCTTGATGGTGGAACTCTCTCCCCATTAACTGGACAGATAGATTTAATTAGAAAAGTATGAGTAGAAATAGTGTATACCTTTTTTTAATGAAAATTATCAGCACTTTTGATCAGTGATGTCATCAAAGTAAACAAACCCACGTGCTGATTACGTCAACAGGTTATGGCCCTAAACCAGCGGTTCTCAACCTTTTTCAGGCTGAGACCCCACTTGCGCCGCCCATGTGCGGCGCGACCCCGACCTGCGCTGTGCATGCGTGGCGTGACGCCCCGAACCATGCATGCACGGCGCACTGACAATGGCCCGAACCGCGCATGTACGGTGCGACGGGCCGAATTGCGCAGGCGTGGCACGCGCGCGATGGGCCGAACCACGCATGCGCGGCACGACGGAGCGAACTGCGTGTGCGTGGCGCGCACGATGGCCCGAACTGCGCATGGGCGGCACGACGGGCCGAATTGGGGTCAAACCGCGCATGCATGGCGTGACGGGCCGAACCGCACATGTGCGGCACGCGTGTGACAGGTCGAACCGTGCATGTGTGGCACGATGGGCCAAACCGCGTATGTGCGGCGCGCGCGATGGCCCGAACCGCGCATGTGCGGCGCGATGGGCCAAATTGCGCATGGGCGGCACGCGTGCGATGGCCCGAACTGCGCATGTGCAGCGCGGCGGGCCAAATCGCGCATGCATGGCGTGCGCGTGATGGACCGAACTGCACATGGGCGGCGCGATGGGCCAAATTGCACATGCACGGCAGATGCGTGATGGGTCAAACCGTGCATGCGCAGCGCAATGGGCCAAACCGCGCATGTGCGGCATGCACAATAGCCCGAACCGCGCATGTGTGGTGCAATGGGCCGAATCGCACATGCGCAGCGTGCGCACGATGGCCCGAACTGCGCATGCGCGGCGCGACGGGCCAAACCGTGCATGCACGGTGCACACGATAGGCCGAACCACGCATGCGCGGCACACGTGACAGGCCGAACCGCGCATGCATGGCGTGCGCAACGGCCAAGGGGAAATGGGGGGGAAAATGGTGGACTGCGGTGGTTGGCGACCCCCGTGAAACGGTCGTTCGACCCCGAATGGGGTCGCGACCCACAGGTTGAGAACTGCTGCCCTAAACAGAAGTGACGTGCTCAGCCCCCACCCTCCGGATGTGACGTGTTGGCCTAATCCCATCAAGATTGGTAGTCAATCCTCTGGGTACATGATTAGGTTAACCCTAGACTAATTCTATGGACATTCAAAACCAAAAAAGCTAAGTAAAGTGAATAATTAGCAGAGGCCTGTGTTTTTGGGAAACAAGCCCTACTTTGGGGAGCTGTGAAATAAAAAATAAAAAGGCTTTTTATTTTTAATCATTCTAGCCTAACGATGCTTTTAATTTTTGTGGAGTTTTAAAAATCAGTGCCTCAAAAGCTGGGGGGAAAAAAGCCCCTGAAAGGTGGCCAGAGCCTGCATTTAACCCCTTTTTTTCTAAAAGGTATTTTTTTCTAAAAGGTATTTATTTCTAGGTGGCTTTAAAACTTGTTCAGCACCCTGAATAAAATTTATTCTGCCCCCCTTATAGCAAAAGACAAGGAATATTAGCAGGAATTAAAATGCTCACAGGAGGCAAGCAGCCAGGCGGCAAGTAGGGGTTTAAAACTTGTTCAGGCATGCCAGGACCGCGATTCCGGGCATGCGTGTTTCTGTCTGCTAGTAAAAAGGGGGGTTAGGCCTTGTTTGGGACACATACTCCCTGTGATCTGGGCATGCGCAATGCTCAAGGGCGTGGCATTGCAAGGGGCAGGGGAGTTTGTGCGGGCAGGCCTGAACAGCTAGCGATTTAATTCCAGCAGTCTTTTGAAGATGGCAACCACTTCCGTTTATGGCCATAACCTGTTGACGTAATCAGCACGTGGGTTTGTTTACTTTGATGACATCACTGATCAAAAGTGCTGATAATTTTTATTAAAAAAGGTATACACTACTTCTACTACCGGTAGTATGCATGTAAGGCTTAGCCTATATAGCCAGGTGGGGCTTTAAAGATGGCAACCAGTATCCTGAATTGCTTCACTGACTGAAGGTTCTATATCAGGGGTCTTCAAACTTGGCCCTTTTATGACTTGTGGACTTCAACTCCCAGAATTGCTGGCTGAGGAATTTTGAGAGTTGAAGTCCACAAGTCATAAAAGGGCCAAGTTTGAAGACCCCTGTTCTACATGGTCTTTGAGGGCAGCTCTATGCAGAGTGCTGTGCAGTCATCCAGCCATGAAGTGACAGAGCATGGTTGACTATGGAAAAATTCTCCTCACCCAAGAAAGGCATAAGATACCTATAAAATATAATTATGCAAAAATCCCTTTAGCCCAGCCTCTACCTGTTTTTCAAGGATGTACTGTTTTTGAATTCAGAAGCTTCTGAATCCCCAGCTACTTCATCCGGATTCAGTCTAGATTTGTTTGACATCATGAAACTTTCCAGACTCTCTGCACCAGGACCACCACTAATTGCCTGCCTGAAGCCTTCAATCCACCTTATTAATACAGTCTTCTTTAATCTGGTGCCTTGAGGATATGTTCAGACTGCAGTTTCCACAATTCCAAACCAGTATAATGCTGTAGTTCAGATGCTAGACTGGAAAAAGCTGACTTAACTTCATGTTCATTATTATTGACATTCCTCCTGTCAAAACTACCATTTATGTTCAACAGGTAAATTCTGGTAGGCTTGAGGGAGTTCCTCAAGTACAACATACTTTCAGCAACGGTTTGCAAGATCATTCACTCCAATAACCAGTTTTTTTCCTATCAGTAATTTTATTAAGGTCTCCTACTTTAGTGAGCTTTTATTTCAGTTTTGTGTAGCAGAACTACTGGTACAACTGATGGAGAAAGAGAGAAGCTGATAAGTTTATGCAATGATTAATATTAGGGAGACAGAATATGTTCTCCCTTTCTATTCCAAACTGATCTCACATAGAGGGAATTCTTCACCAAGAGATTCAATAATGTCCAACATGTAAGACAATTTTTAAAAAATAAGCCTACCAAACGTCATAACAAAGTAGCTTTTTCAGCATTCAGAAATGGCAGACCAGAGAGTCAGGCACTGATGGGCAAGGACAGGATGGCGATGCCTTTTATCTTCTGGCTGGGCAATTTCAGGCATATACCGGTAGTTAAAAAAAGAATACTAGATGAGATGAATTAGAGACACCTCCAACGAGATAGTTGTTTTCCTATTTACCATTTAACAAGTGAACCTAATTTCAGTTGATCACCCAATGGAACAGAATGGCCAAGTTACTTAGTTAGTGTATTTAGGAAATGCATACATAGCATTTCCATCGTGATAGGGTCATTGAATGGATAAGACTTTTTTTTAAATTTAATCTGTTAACCTTAATTACAAATATCATAAAAAAAAGATGCCAAGTCTCACCCAAATTATACTATATTAGTTTCAAATAATCATGAATACTTTATGAATTATGCAGGGATGCAAAATAAAGAGATTCTTCTTAATTTTTAGTTAGCGTGCTCTATTGTTCATCTTTATCTATTTATTAATAGTCAGGGTTTCCTGTAACAAGTAAATGTGTACTCCAAAGAAACTCTGATATTTTAACAATATATCCAAATCATGACTGGAAACTTATTCATATCTGTTTTAAGGAACCTGTGCAACTAATGTGTCTACAAACAGCAGGACAAAATAAATTCAAAATGCTATTAGCATAAAATATATTTTTACAAGATAAAATGGTAATGAAATCAAATGGCCACCTAATATTAAATGTTTTATTAAGGATGCAATCCTAAACATTAAATATTTCAATAATTTAAACTATGTTAAATATGTTAAATATCCTAAATATGCTACAGTACATCGATGGATATAAATGTTACATTCTTTATACTTGCAAATGAAAAGACTTGACCACTAACAGTTGATGATACACATCTGAATAAAAATTGTGTTTGCTGATAATCAGGGGATGAATATGCATATGAGAGAGAGAGAGAGAGAACAATAAAATGGCAGTACTCTAATTTCTTCATAATTTCTAGTTTGTCAGCTTTAGCTAATGTATTCATATTTTAATTCCCTTTAGGGAAAGTAAGGAGATTTCTCAAATCAAAAACAATGTTTAATCTATTGATGTGAGAAGAATGCCAAAGTGAGGGAGGGGGAGATAAGGTTGGAAAACAGAAAAAAATAGATTTGGATTGACCAAAATTACGGAAAATGAGATAGAACTGTTTGAATTCACTTATATAGAAATAATTTGTTACAATCAGTGTGAATCAATCACCCTAACTGGCTAGTAAACATAGCCCCAGCCATGTTGTGTGGCTCCCTAAGAAGAAGCAAATCCTGAATTCTGGAATTGGAGATTCTTGGATTCCTGCCAAGAATAATCCTGCTGAAATCTATTGAAAAATACTAACTTGAAGATGGACATCTTTCGTATCCCAGCTTTCTCTTACTGCCTCTTTTCCTCATTCATCAGAAACTCCCAAATTTCTCCCATTTCCAAAACAAAGACTCCAGTTCTGTCCCAAAGGTGCTTTTTCAAAAGGTAATTGGACGTTGTTTTTCACTGGAAACGTTTCGCTTCTCATCCAAGAAGCTTCTTCAGGATCCTTCTCTCTTCCACCATTCAGTCAGAACTGAAGAAGCTTCTTCAATCAGAAGCGAAACATCTTCAAGGAAAAACAAAGATTTTTGTTGCCTTTTGAAAAAGCTCCTTTGGAACAACTATGACCTGGATGACTGAGAATCTCCATAGACATCTGATAGCTCACTGATAGCTTGCTGGCATTTTCAGAGCCAAAGATGACAACAATCTGATTGACTGTTGTTGGCAGGAGAATGGTGTGTTATTGTTTAATGGTTTGTATATTAGATTTTAATTTCTGTAAGCTTCCCAGAGTCACTGAGGATGGGTGGGCAGCCATATAAACTTTAATTCATTCATTCATAAATAAATAAATAAAATTATATCTGTTCTTTGTATGTTCTGTTATGCTTTGGGGATTTCAATGTAAAGTGTGCACTCTAATATTTCTCAAACAAAATTCTGTGAAAGGCTAAATGTAAATATTTGTGGAATACAGACAATCATCACATACACAAACATTGGAACACTAAAAAGTTATTCCAGGATTAGTTTTGGACTATAGTTCCCATAAACCCATCATTGAATTGTTACTGGAGCTGTAGACCACTATATTGCTGAAGACAGCAGATGCCTATTTCTCACCTAGTATGCAATTATTGATTTTATATATGCATTTTAATTGCAAATATGCTGAATTAAGGCTGGAAAGCTACCAAGAAGAAATCCGATTTATGTTTTGATAATAAATTTATAAATGAAATTGGAAAAAAAATATGTAGAACTAATGAGACAAAAACTTTTAAGCACCACCAACACAACCAACGCATGCAAAGTTGCATATGTGTAAACAACCTTTCCTTAACAGCTTACAAGTAATTATGTACAATATATCCACATTATTTGAACTCCTCTTAATTTGAAGTGTTTTAACACTGCCAAGCTGCACATTCTTTAGATAATTGAATGAAAGCACTGAGGAGGTAACTAAGCCTCCATTTAACCATTTTGTGATGCGCAGGACCCAGGACTGCCTCTATGTTTATTGTTATCCTGAGGAATATGTCCGGATCCCATAGTTGTCTTGTGTTATGTTGTGCATAGCTTATTTAGTGGAGGTTAAGTCAATTTTTTCCTTGCTAAGGGAGATTGAAAACACCAGTAGGTAATCCTTCCACAATTTAATTACAGCAAGCTGCCCTTCATTCCTGCCAGACATAGTTTAGGGGGGTGGGGGGGGGATGAAAACCAATGAAAGCAGGAATGTTTCTGGAGCAAGTCAGGCAAATTATAGTTACATTTTAACAGAACTGCTTACAGGAGAGTGTGCTTGAATGGGAGGCCTTCAGCCAAAAATGTAGGGTCATTTCTAATCCGTGTGTCACCTTTAACCTTTCTTATCCCCACTCCCCCACCCATACTCCTGATCTTTCATCAATCTTCTGCCTCAATTTCCTTTCCCATTTCTTATTTCTCTTTCCAACCTTCTGGTCTTCCCTTTCCTGTTTTATATCGCACTGACCTTGTTCCTGTGTTACACGGCTAACCAATAATATTTGGTTTGAGTTTAGTAAAGTATGTGAACTCAGTCTTGGTAGATGGATCACCACATCATTACACAAGGGAACCAGCTGTGGCCCCCTTAGATTTCCCCAGATTCCCTTGTCTATCAGGGAATACAAACCTTTCATATGCTTCATACATACACATATACATCCACACAGATGCTCACTGGGGAGGGACGGTCATTACTCCCTCCACCGAAAAGAGAAAGAGAGAGACTGGCCCAAAGTCACCCAGGAAGCTTCCATGGCTAAGAGTGAGTTTGAACCTGGGTTTCCTGGATCCTAGTTCAACACTTTAACCACTATACCATATTATTAAAAGTAGTGCCATTATTAAATAATCTGTATTGTGCTTTGTAATTAAACAATTAATTAAAACAATGTGATGCTGATTTTTGTAGTTTTGGGGGTAGGGGAGGGGCTCTCCCCATCTGCCTTAGAGCCCCCAACATATTGTTTTATTGGCTCTTGGACCTATTAAAGTTGCATATCTCTGGCTTCACAGATACTATGAACCCAGTCAATTGCTGTTTAGTCAATAACTATGGTTAATCAAGTCCTCTTATTTGTAGTGATGAGTGAACACAATCTCTAGATTGTAGCCCTTATCTCTTTTTCCATGACTTGGCCTGTACCATATTTGCACATAATACCCATTGCTTATTGCTGTCATTGGGCATAAAAAGCAGCCTCCACCCCCAAATGTTTTGAAGGAACACAGCCCTCAACAGAAAAGAGATGGCCCACCCTCATTTTCTAACATGAAATTCAAAGCTGCATCTGAATGAACACCCAGATACAAATCTACTTGGGGGGGTGTCATTTCCCACGTGAAACTTCTAAAGGCTCCCATTAAGTTTCCCTTTGCTTGCTCTCCCACTCTAAAGAGCAGCTTACTGAATTTTCTCCTCTTTGATCCCCTTTAAAGCTTTGTTTAATTTTTCAAATCAATATTCTCATTAAAACAGTCTTGTCAAATAAACAGTCTGGAGAATAAAAGCAGCTAAAAATAAGTGAATAAAACAGCCACCAATTAAAATCAGACAAGCAGCAGCCAAATCTCGCTTCGCCTCATGGCATGCCACTCATAATTCCATTACCATCTTAAGAAACAACTTTAAAGCAATTATTAACAATAATTACCCAAACTTCGTCCTGGCAAATTTCTGTAAAGAGATCTATATTGTATTTACTTTGAGCCCTGCGCCATATTGAACCAAGCGATATGGACACTTTACTCAGCAAATAACAAAAAGCTGTATCATTGTTTGATACCTCCTGACATTGTAGATCTATTCACAGCTATACCATTAGCAGCTTCCTGATATAGAGCCACAGGTGAGTGTAAACTAACAAAAGAGATCCTGATGAGTTATTTATAGAAGGAAAAGTAACTATCAGATGACTGACACAATGTTACCTAGGTGTATCTACTGTGAATTAACAGAGGAAGTTGTTATGAATCACATTATAGCAGCTTAGATTCTCATGGAAATAAATAAGAATTGTGTTCCAGAATGGTGTTAAAACTGGAGTAAATGCCTTATGCTAGGATTAGAGAAGATATCCGGAAGGAATCTCCAACTTGATCTTCACATGTGAGGTCTACTATTTACAGAATTTCCACTGAATTTCCACTGTCCAAGGATCCCCAAAATTATCATTTCCAGCATTTGGAAGGATACAAGTTTAAGGGAATGCTATGCTATGGCTATAACATAACCATTTAATTTAATTTAATTTAATTTTTCGGACTTATATGCCTCTCCTCTCCGAAGACTCAGAGCGGCTTACAACATAAATAAAACAATATTTCAAAAACTAAGTCTAAAACTAAAAACATTAAAAAATAACACCCCAGACACATTCATCATTCATTCAACAATCCACAGTCAACCCCAGGCCTGCCGGCAAAGATAGGTTTTAAGATTCCTTCGGAAGGCCTGGAGAGTGGGGGAAGCGCGGACTTCAGGAGGCAGTTGGTTCCAGAGGGTGGGCACCACAACAGAGAAGGCCCTCCCCCTAGGACCTGCCAGATGGCATTGTTTCGCTGACGGGACCCGGAGGAGGCCAACCCTGTGCACTCTCACCGGTCGAAGGGAAGTATGTGGCAGAAGACGGTCCCGTAAGTATCCTGGTCCAATGCCATGAAGGGCTTTATAGGTAATAACCAACACTTTGAATTGTGCTTGGAGACCGATAGGCAACCAATGCAGCGTGCGGAGAGTTGGCGAAATGTGGGCACAACGTGGAAGGCCCACAATTGCTCACGCAGCTGCATTTTGCACTAATTGTAGTCTCCGAACACTCTTCAAGGGTAACCCCATGTAGAGAGCATTGCAGTAGTCAATCCTCAAGGTGACAAGGGCATGTGTGACTGTGAGTAGAGACTCCCGATCCAAATAAGGGCACAACTGGTGTACCAGGCGAACCTGGGCAAATGCCCCCCTCGCCACAGCCGACAAATGATGTTCCAATGTCAGCTGTGGATCGAGGAGGACTCCCAAGTTGCGCACCTTCTCCGAGGGGTTTATAACTTTACCCCCCACTCCCAATCCCTCCAGCCGGCACAGAAGGATACCGTGGTTGATGGTATCAAACGCCGCTGAGAGGTCAAGAAGCACCAGGACAGAGGACTGGCCTCTATCCCGGGCCCGCCAGAGATCATCCATCAGAGCGACCAAAACAGTTTCGGTGCTTTGGGCCTGAACCCAGACTGCAGAGGCCCCAGATAATCGACTTCCTCCAGAGACCGCTGGAGCTGAAGTGCCTTATCTTATCCATTTCACTAATTTTATCAGGTTATATTAGATTTTTTTTTCTGATACCAAAAATCTTTGATGAAAGGTTCCATTATTCTTTAAGGAAGGAATTCCAGGACAGAAAGGCCTGGAGGAACGTTCTCCATGAGGTCGTGATGGGTCGAACACCACTTCGCAACTAACAACAACAAAAATACTTCCATAGCAATAACACTTAGACTTATATGCAGTATATACTGCCTCATAGTGCTGCATCACAGCCCTGGCTAAGCGGTTTACAGAGCCACCATATTGCTACCAACAATCTGGGTCCTCTTTTTACTAACCTCGGAAGGATCGAACTCCTGGCATTGGGCAGAGTGAGCCTTCAATACTGCATTCTAATCATTGCACCACCAGCTGTTAGGAAGTTTCTCCTTAATTCCAGGTTGCTTCTCTCCTTGATCAGTTTCCATCCATTGTTTCTTGTCCTGCCCTCTGGTGCTTTGGAAAATAAGTTGGCCCCCATCCTCTTTGTGGCAGCCATTCATGAGTGAACAACATGGCTTCTGCTTCCCTTCTCCTTGATCCCCATGAAAAGGAAAGACACGGTGAAGGCAAAGCAGATTAGCAGGAAATGGGCCTCTGAGGGAAGTCTTTCCTAAGGACTGTAGTCCAGACGCTCCCCATTTTTGATATCCATTATTTAACCCAAGTTTCATGTTATTGGCCAAGTGGGATATTATTTTAACATCATTTTTGAGAGAAAACTGAATTATGTTAATCTGTATTTGTACAGTTAAAAACTGTCTCTTAGGAGTACACCAAGCAATTAGTTTCTTTCTTCTATTTTGCATATACCCCATCCATATGCTCCTGCCTCTGGCTAGTGTAACAATGGGATGTTTTATTTTGTTTTTGAAGAAGTTAGAAATCCCAAAAGCTTAAATAATTTGAATGCCTTACTTCAGGTGTGCCTGCCTGGCTGCTCCCTGACCATTACAGGCTAGCAACTGCTTCTAGAGGGCACAAATGCCTAATATCACCTTTCTCATGGCAAATTTGACTTTCAGGTGCATTTTCCAGCTGTGGTTTTAAACTATTCTCTCCCCCCCCCTTTTATATTGCTTCCACTGCTTCAGTCTGTTTTGGCTGGTGCACTATACTCCATTACAGGCTAAACCCAGCAGTTCAGTAGCTACTTCTCAGAGGAACGCTGCCTCAGCTGAGTCAGTGACCACCATGATCTTTAATATCTTTGACAGCTACTTCTAACATCTGCCTTATGAATAAAAGATTGCTATTTCAAAATCTGGTAGAAACTTTTTTTATTTCAAATTGTGATTTTTCTTTCCCCAAGCTACCTACTTTTCCTTAGAAAAGGAAAAAGGAAATTTTTTGTAAAAAAATAATAATAAACCCAGCCATGCAGTTTTGTTTTTTTCCCCACGATAACCAGAAAAAGGATATTATATTTTTTAAACCCAGAAGAAAGGAAAGAAATAGAGTTTAAGGAAACAAATGTAGTATTTTCTTCTGGGTTTTAAACCAGCATCCTTCTACTATTTACAAAGCAAGTGTTGTAACTACTGTTAGCCTTCCAGAATCATGGACTAAAGAAAGGCAGCTATAGAAATTGAAAGAATAAATAAAAAAAAGTAAATAACTATGTACTGTATTTCTGTAGAATTACTGGTAAAAGTAGCTCTATGAACATCAGAGCCTTCCTGTATTCTACTGTGTAATCCTCATGCATAAGTGTGAGTCAGCTGGTCTGCTTACTGTAATATGATAATTTGATCATAAAGATTTTCTAAGTCAGATTTTCTAATGTGACTTTTAAAGCAGCCAATCCCATGTTTGTGTGGAAATCTGAAAAAGGTCAGGCTGTTTTAGTGAATAGCTAAATAGTGGTTCTCTGCTCATGCAAGGTCTGAAATAATTTTCTGAATCATTTTCAAAAGGTGCACAGAACCCCAATATATATTTTGATACACATCCACTACTGTGACTCCTTTGAACAAGAACCTGGGAAGAATATGGGAGGAGACACAATTTTAAAATTCCAGGAGAGAGACCGACTCCTGTATTAATCTTCTGAAGAATAAATCAGTTCCACAGAATGATGTTAGTTTCCCTAACCCCAGACCCCCTTATATGGGTTGGATGACAACTCCAACTTCTATAGTAATGGTCATGACAACTAGATTTAAGAGGAGATATAGCTATATGCATATATAGAACCCTGATTTACCACGTCTACTTTATCCTAAGTATTTAAGAGTGTTCCTCTTTTTTCTTTTTCTTTTTTTGCTTTTTACATATACATCTAGCTGACATCATCCTTATTTTGGGGCTGGGATAGAGAAAAATCTCTTTTTTCTTTTACAGAACATTCCTGAAATGCCTGAAGAGCAGGGCTTTTTTTCTCATAGAACGCCCAGAACGGAATTCCGGCACCTTTTTTGGATGGAACCTTGTAGGGTAGGCAAGGCGGATTGTATGACGTGTGTGAGTTCTGGCACCTTTTTTTTTTTTTTTTTTTTAGAAAAAAAGCACTGTTGAAGAGTAACATTCATAATTCTAAGTATTAGTTCCTACTTCCAAGTATCATCTCTACAATATCAAAGGATATTTTAGACAAGCCTGAACTTTTTTTATCCACTTCAACAGACTCACAATTATAAGCATCAAAAGCATAAGAACGGAAGCCAAGCATCTTATTTCTAGAAGTAGTAATTCAGAAATCTTACAATTCAGGGAGCTTACAATTTGAGCATAAGAATAATGTTGTTGGGTTTTTTTGCTCGTTTGTCCTCAGATGCTTCAATCATGACTGATCACTACCAGCAGACCCATTCTTCATAAGTGAGTCTTGTCTTGATCTATATCAGTGTTTCTCAACCTTGACAATTTTAAGGCATGTGGACTTCAACTCCCAGAATTCCACAGCCAGCATTGCTGGCTGTGGAATTCTGGGAGTTGAAGTCCACATGTCTTAAAATTGTCAAGGTTGAGAAACACTGATCTATATCATATTCAGATATCCTGAACAGCAACAGCCTTAGGTAAGCATCTGTCAACTTAGATAAGAATAATAGTATTGAGTGCCTGTTGCTAAGATAATTAAATTCTATGTATATAATGCACAATATTTAAAACAATATGCAAGGGTGGATAATCTGATGCTCTTCAGATATTTTGAGCTTCAGTAACCACAATCTCTACTACTGGACTAGGTGGGACTGGTGGAAATTGAAGGTCAATTGAAGTAAAGCACCAGAAAGTAGATGACAATATAAATGACAAGAAAACAACAAGGATATATCCATGTACCCACCAGGTATTAAAGTTGACTTGAGAAAGACTCTTATTTCCTAAACAAAAAGGGTATTAGGAAACATACTTATTACCCTGTATTGCAATCAGCCTTAGCTTTGATCAGTTTTTGTTTTTCAAGCTAACCCTTCATCCCAACCAAAGAGAAGCCTTCAAAAAAGTTATTCTCTTTTTATAGTAAGAGCTCAATGTAAATGTATATTTATATCTGTTGTAAATGAAATTCAGAAATCATTTCTTTGTATTTCTTTTTCTTTCTACACTTTTGTTTTTATCCCTTCTTTCCTTCTTTCCTTTTTTATTTATTTTTTACTTAATTATTCATTTTTGTTAGTTTTTATTTCTCTACTTTAAAAAAGATCTAATAAAGTTATCTTTTAAAAAAACAGGAGCCGATGGAAAATGTGATCAGATCAACTAATTATAGTGTGATTATTTGTTTTAATAGTCTGATGTTTTATTCAATGCCTGCTAACATATGTGAATCATCAAGAATCTCTATAATAGTGCCAGAGTAAAAAAAAATTAATAAATAAACAGTAAATCTATTAAAGCTTTATGCTAAGACAAAACTTTAGCTCAACGGAAAAATTAATTGTAAATACACACAAACATATATTTATCTCCCAACTTCATTTCTATAGTGTTCCCATATTAAATAGCAATTTACAACTGTTCCTATAAACAATGTAAATTCAAAAATATGGAGCATACTTCAATGGAAAATATATGCACTGCATGCAGACCCAGAAAGAATTTTTGCATCTCAAATTTAAAAGATTATATATTAAAGAAACAAGGAAATTAAACAATTGGTATCAGTCACAAAACTACTTGGAGGAATCAACAAACTGAGACAATAGGCTCAGATGTACATAATTTCCGTATCTTGAATATATTATCCAGGTTTGAAAAAAGTAATTCTCAATGCAGACGATTTTCTGGTTTCAGTTGCCAAGGCTGCAGTGCCACATAGTGGTCATCGCACAAACTGCAAAGCACAAATTTAGCAACAGTTACCCAAGTAAATATTTAATCATTTAGGAGTTGCTATTTACTTCCCTTTCCCAGGCCCTATAATGGATGGATTGCTATTTAAAATTATCTGTAAGTCAGCAGATGTCCAGAATCATGGACACTCATAAATGCAAAGGAAGGTGAACAAAGTCACAGGCCTCCTGAAGTTTAATTTGTTGGTTTGTTTTTGTTTTTGCCTGAGGTAGCATACATAGTTTTTTCTCCTCCTATATATTTGCGAAACCACCTTGTTAGGGGTTGATTAAGCTGACCATCACCCAGTGATCGCCTTTGGTTAAGAATGGGCACTAAAACATGGGGAGTCCTGGTACCAGTTTAACTGCTTAACCGTTTCAGCACTTACTGGACATGAATTATGTAATTTGCATCAAAACATAATTTTCCTCATTGGCCTGAAGACATCATGACACATATTATATCCATGTGGCTTCAAATATCTGTGCCAATAATAGTGAAGGGGTTCTATAGTACTGGTGCAGCCACTGAGAAGGACCTGTATCTCACTCTTGCTGGAACACCAATCCCTTTCTCATCAAAGGCAGAATGATGTTGGATGGAGGTGAGCCAAAGCCTTTTAAATCTTCAAACTTAATCATCCACACTGAATAATTACAATAAATAAACCCAAAATTGGTACAGTAATTACAGGGTAGAATTGATTTTTAAGCCAATGCCCTCTGACATACTTATTGTTGTGTTTACAGTCAAAGACATGTCAATACATTGTTCAAATATAGAATTCATGGCATCAATCTCATTTTGATTGAAGTATGCTTCTGTTACTGCTCATGAGGCTGACCTCTTCAACACTGTAGGTTATTCCAAGCCAGGGACAGCCAGGAAAGATTCTTGAGCGCTCAGGCCATATAGTCAAAGATTTAACTATGCATCCACAATTAGTTTCTTTCTCAAGAAAAATAAAGCACCATAACAATCTGACTGAATCCCTATTCCACAATTTGTCCTTTTCCCGAATTATCTGTTAGATTCAGGAACAGGATCTGTTTGCTGAAAACAGCATCTTGTGAGAAATGTTTATGATGGAGAAAAGCCACAGAGAGAGGGGGGGATGTGAGAATATATAAAAGCAGGAATGAAAAGCAAAAAAGGCACAAGCAGGAGGCTAAATAATAAAAGAGAACCACCAGTCAGATATCACTCCACAATAATACTTTGTAAAGTCAAAGTACAGACCTATATCAATTCATAAATTAGGGTTGTGATGTATATCAAAGTAGGACAACAAAACATGGTTTGGAATTAGTTTTCTGGCTATAGATTGTACCTATTCTAGGTTCACATCCAATCTATTGAACCAATCCTAGTGTCCCACTACAAAGTTTATACCAAGTCAGAACTATAAAAACCATATTATATTTTACTATTCTCTCTGAACAATCCCACAGTTAACAGGATTTTGGTCATCTATTGGAATTGACAAACCGCTACCCCACTTCCAAAAACACTTGTTCCATGGAGAAAGGAGGGGGAAACGGAATGCTGAACAAATGGAAAACTAAAGTAAAAACAAGGATCTCCAAAATATGGTATGCACAGTGTATACATGGAATGATCGTGTAACTTTGTCAGAGAGTGTATATAGATGAGTTTCACTCAAGTGAAATGATTCCTTCCAAACATTCCTGGGCTTTGGGAAAAGCAAAAGGAGGGAATATAATGCTTAATAACTGCAGCAAACTCCATCATCCTTTTGGAATGTATTTTTTTCACCTATAAGTTAATGAGTGTCGCCCAGTCATATGGCAGTAAATTGCATAGGTTCATCCAGGAAGAAGTGCTTCCTTTTTTGCTATTTCAATTCTGGCATTATGAAAAAAAAAGAAGAAAACCCACCAGTGTCTTTACAAAATGCATGAATTTTGTAAATTGCAAAATGCATTTTGCAATTTTCCATCATGGTCTTCGTTAAGTGTGTTTTTTTCCCACTCCACTATGAAATCTCTCAAATATTTCCTCAATGCCATTTGATCCATGTCCATCTTATTTGAGGAAGCAAGCCTATCTCCATTTATAGCACCTCTTGCTCCCCCTCTTCCTGCACCCTGAATGTGGACCCTTGACTTAAAGTATTCTGCCCCAAGGTGTGCAACCTTTTCAGCTCATTTTGCTTTTGACTGCTAAATTATGATCGTATTCCTCAAAGTGGCTGAAGTCGGGAGAAAAACTAAATTGACTTAAAATTAATTTACTTTTCAATGAAATGAAATCCAGTTAATAAGTTTATGGTCTATGTATTACAGTTATCCTTAGTTAACTACAGCCCTGTTTAGCAACCGTTCTAATTTATGGCAGAGTGGGGAAAAATAGTTTTATGATTGATCCCTGAACTTACACCATCAGGTTCCCACATGATCATACATCCCATTCCACAGATGTTTTTGGAAAAATTCATTCCAAATATTATGTTTCCTTACATGTACTTCCCATTTATTATTTTGGAAAAGTAACCTATCATTTGATAATTCCATATTTTCCCTTTCTCTTTTCTTTTTTTATTTCCTTTTTTTTACATTCCTTTTTTTTCTGAAGTCCCAATCTTAATATTACAATATCAACAATATCTTCTCATTAACCTTGTATTTTTCATTAATTGTAACAGTATAACAGAGTTGGAATGTATTTTGGAGGTCTTCTAGTTCAACCCCCTGCTCAAGCAGGAGACCCTATACTAGGGGTCTTCAAACTTGGCCCTTTTATGACTTGTGGACTTCAACTCCCAGTATTCTCAATACTCAACTCCCAGTCCACAAGTCATAAAAGGGCCAAGTTTGAAGACCCCTGCCCTATACCATTCTGGACAAATGGCTGTTCCATCCCTTCTTTAAAATCTTCACTGATGGAGCACCCACACCTTCTGGACGCAAGCTACCCCACTGATTAATTATTGTCACTGTCAGGAAATTTCTCCTTAGTTCTAGATTGGATCTCTCTTTGTTAAGTTTCCAACTGTTACTTCTTATCCGGCCCTCAGATGCTTTGGAAAATAGATTGATCCCCTCCTTTCTGTGGCAGCCCTTTAAATATTGGAAGACTACTATCAAATCATCCCTAGTCCTTTTCTTTGTTAGGTAAGACATACCCAATTCCTGCAACTGTTCACTGTATGTTTTATCCTACTATTATCAATCATCTTTGTTGCTCTTGTTTGTTCTCTTTCTAGAGTCTCAATATCTTTTTGTATCTTGGTAAGCAAAAGTGGTCGCAGTGTTCCAAGTGATTTCAGTCCATCATAAACTATCAAACAAAACATCCTCTTAGATTCATATGCCTTTATAGTATACAGTGTATGTATGAATAATGCTTAAACTACATAATCCAAAGCAAAATTTTCCAGCCAGACATTTATCATTATTCATTCATATTCATTGTTTGGTTTCCAAATGACCAATCTCTTTTTCTGTATTGTCTCATTTTGTTCATGTCCTTTAGAAGAATTTTTTTTTCTCGTGGGTAATAATCATTCAAAATACTGCATAGTTTTTCCAAAAACACATCTCTGGTTCTTCCATTATCACTATTCACTGGAGTGTAACAAGCAATTAACCCCAAAATATGGATTCATACTTTCATATGCCTGTAACAACCTAGATGATACCAATTCATATTTTCTGCCACACATTTTAGCCCTTTCATTCATAATTAAACTTACATCTTCATTTCACTGCATATAGTCATCAACTCTACATGATCAAATGACGTTCTTTCAGATCCTCCCCTTGTCTCTTAGTTTCGCAAACACGTGTTTTATTTTTAATTTCATTTATTAATTCATGCTTTTTTATTATCAAGGCCTTCTGAATTCCAAATGGCAAGTGTTGATCATCACAACTCCGTTGATATTGATCTTTGCTACCCATCATGGCTTTATCAATCAAGTTTTTCACATAATGCTTTTTAGCAATATATAGAAAGTATAGAGCAGGCTAACAATGACAACTGTGCCACACGCAGCATTCACTAGTAGTGATGAGGACAGCATCTGTCACTTTTGAGTCATGGAATCGGTGTCCCTCTTCCAAAGGGCAGGGGGTTTCTTTCCCCTCTCAAAATTTGGCACCCTATTTAACTTGGTGCCCTGGGCAACCATGCAGTTTCTTTACATCAGTGGTTCTCAACCTTTTACAGGTTGAGACCCCACTTGCCCCGCCCATGCGCGGTGCGACCCCAGCGCGCGCACGCGCGTCGAGCTGATCCGCGCATGCACGGTGCGCGCGTGATGGGAAAAAATGGCGGACTACGACGGGCCGATCCGCGCATGCGTGGCGCGCGTGCGACGGCCCAAATTATGCATGCGCGGCGCGCGTGCAACGAAAAAAAAAACAAAAAACAAAAAACAAAATGGCGAACCGTGACGGGCCGATCCGCGCATGCGCGGCGCGCACGATGGAAAAAACAAAATGGTGGACCACGATGGGCTGATCCGCGCATGCGCGGCGCGCGCGTGATGTAAAAAAACCAAAAAAAACAAAAAAACAAAATGGCGGACCGCAGTGTCCGGCAACCCCCGCGAAACGGTCGATCGACCCCAAATGGGGTTGCGACCCATAGGTTGAGAACCGCTGCTTTACATGGACAAGCCATCTTTGACCACCCACTTTTATCTCAGGCATGTTCATGCTCTTCAACACAAACTGGGATCTCTAATCTACAGAGTACCATACAGATACTGACAAACACACAGGATGGCAAATTTTTAACAAAGTTGGGGCTGTAGTCAAAGCTTTGGGGGGACCCTGTGTGTCTTCAGAACTTTTATGCTACATCTCTGCTTTACCCTGGCACTGGCAGGACTGAGCACAAATTCCTCTTATATCATTGCTGGTAAAAATGTACCAGGCAACAGTAGCTGCATGGCCATTGTTTTCCTAGGATATAAAATTACAGTGTCATGAAATGCTAATATCCAGCTTAACAGCAGATTTGTCTTTTCCTATATTCATAAAAGAAATGTGAATTCCGAATGTAGGGAAACCAAGATATCAAACGAGAAAACCTTTGGACATAACAAGGATTAGCCATTCCACCAGCCAATTAAAATGGCACGCTTAAGTAAGACAAGCTTTAACTTGTGTTTCTTTTGAGTACATTTGTGTAATCACCTCCTAATTAATACGTTAATTAGTTATATTTTAGGGTAGTGTGCAACTGCAGCCAAAGGGAATAAACAGGTTCACCAGCTGCTATTTTCTATATAGGAAGTAATATCCCTGCATATTCTAATTCAGACTTTGCATTTCTTTTTTTAAACTGCCCTACACTGAATAGCACAAATGTCCCATTTATTTCAGGGAGACTTTGCAAAATTAAAATGCTATGTAGTAAAAACAATATGTGTGAACCACCTGCTTTCTATTGGATGAAGTTGATTGTCATGGAATGACAGCTGCCGCAAAGCCAACACCATTTCAGATTTTATCTTACCTTGCCAACTGGACTTACATTTGCGCATGGGGTTCTTTGCTAGCACTGAATGAATTTCACTGCTATTAATATGCACTGGCAACTGCTTCTGCTCACTGGGTCACCCAGGGTCAACATTAGTTCAAACAAAGAACAATCCAGCCCCAGTTGGAAAAAGACTGATGGGAAGGTTTTGAGTAGAGGGACCACTCTAGCCAGGGAGCAAACATGGAGTCAAGTTCTTCCCATGTGCTTCCTTTTGAGGGTCTCTTCAGATTTGGGAGGAGATGGGCTAAAAGCCACTTTGGGACTTTTTAAGACTCTCCAAAGGGATAAAAAAATAGCAACAACACAGCAAACAATTGGATCACCTAATTATACATGCTCACAATTTTGACATACATATACACTTAGAATTTTATTCTGTAGTGTTGCCTTCTCTAGTCTGAACTATGGGATGTAAAGAACGCTCACTAGTCACTCCCAGCATCAAATTTTCACACAGAAAGAATTTTTAAAAACTATTTTTGTGTATCATTTACGCCATGGCTTGCATTAGTGGTTTGATTCTCACAATACACCAAGCCGATCATGGTTTTCTAATCACACCAAATGTACAGGTATAGTATAGGGGGTACCTTGCTCAATAGTAGTAACTGTGAGAGGGACCTCGGAGTCCTAGTGGACAATCACCTAAATATGAGCCAGCAGTGTGCTGCAGCTGCCAAAAAGGCCAACACGGTGCTAGGCTGCATTAACAGAAGGGATAGAATCAAGATCACGTGAAGTGTTAATACCACTTTAAAATGCCTTGCTAAGGCCACATTTGGAATACTGCATCCAGTTTTGGTCACCACGATGTAAAAAAGATGTTGAGACTCTAGAAAGAGTACAGAGAAGAGCAACAAAGATGATCAGGGGACTGGAGGCTAAAGCATATAAGGAACAGTTGCTGGAATTGGGTATGTCTAGTTTATGGAAGAGAAGAACGAGGGGGGACATGATAGCAGTCTTCCAATATCTCAGGGGCTGCCACAAAAAAGAGGGAGTCAAGCTATTTTCCAAAGCATCTGAAGGCAGGACAAGACGCAATGGATGGAAACTAACCAAAGAGAAGAAGCAACCTAGAATTAAGGAGAAACTTCCTGACAGTTAGAACAATTAACTAGTGGAACAACCTGCCTCCAGAAGTGGTAAATGCTCCAACACTGGAAGTTTTTAAGAAGAGAATGGACAGCCACTTGTCCGAAATGGTATAGGGTTTCCTGCCTGAGCAGGGGGTTGGACTAGATGACCTCCAAGGTCTCTTCCAACTTTATTATTATTGTTATTATTATTATTATTATTACTCATCTTGCATAGTTCATGGCTTAGCACAATGTCTACACATCCCACTCCATGTGATATTTCCATGTGATATGAACCAGTGGCTGGCTCTGCCAAAAATGCAGGAGGCAATCAATTCTATCTGGCACCATGCTGATGAGAATTAGAGTAAGTTGAAGAAGAAAGGTAAAGCTGAAGACCCGAGCCTCACATTGCACTAACCATAATGTAGTTTCTTTGACTTTCACTTAAGCTACTGTAGCTTATTCAAGAAATCATATACAAAGCAAACAATAGTATAAGCCCAGCCAGCATTGTTTCATATCTGGAGACAGTCGCTGCTGCCTCTGCCTTCCATTGTTCAATGGACATACTGAACCTCTAACAGCCACCTGAAGGATGAAAGGGAAAGGAACTGTGTAGAATTCTCCTATAGAAAATGAGTAGTTTCTTGAAGTCCATCTAAAGTCAAATATTCTACCATTGGGCCAGACGAAAGTACCTGACATCTAATGACTGGCAGGAGTTGCAAAACAAAATAAAGAAAACTTCATGGCTTTTGGTGGAAAAAAATGACAGGGGTCCTTGCAGCATTCTGTGTGTAACAGACCATGTTGGAGAAATTCACTAAACCCATTCATTTTTAAATATAGCCTTCTGTTGGCCATTCTCAACTGCAAAATAAATATCTAAATCTTGATAATGTAATCCACCAGAGGGCAGGCTGCTGTGCTTAAAAAGATGCTCTGAGAGATAATTTCAGAGAATCTATACAGCCCAGCTTTCCCCCAACCTGGTACCTTCCAGGTATGTTCAGTTATGACATCCATCACTACTAGTCAATATAGACTTTCTAAGCAGGATAATAGAAATTATAGTGAAATAATGCCCTGATTGGAGAAGATTGCTATAGCTCAGTATTAGAGAAAATTACCGCTGTGTTTTTCCTCATCCCACTTCAAATGTGTATTCAATCTGACCAATTTTACTATAAAGCAATCAGCTTGTTTTACGATGCAACAAATAACAACTGAGAATATGAGAGAGCTTTAATAGAGAGAGTGGCTGTTCATATTCATGCAGCGTTGTTTCTTCATTTTTTACAACGTATTTGTGAGAAGACTTAAGAAATCAGTTTAAAAAAGAAAGAGAGATTAACAGTGATACAGTATATAAATATCAACGTTGAAGTGCAATCATTTTCCAATCTCATTATTTTACTGAATTTATATTAGCCCCGTGTTATATTAGCAGAAAATACCAGGCTCAAATTATCCTACTTCACAGGGATATGTGAAGAATATCATGTAAGAATGTTAGAGCCTTTGGAGAAGGTTCTAATGCCAAGGAAGATAGAAAGAAAGAGAACAGAACAACCAATTGCAAGATGGATGGGCATTGCAGTGGGTGCACTGTTGGAAGACCCGAAAGACCAGATTAGAGACAGATTGTCATGGAGGAAATCTATGTGGTGACTGGAAGTTAACACAGACTTAATGGCATATAATCAATCAGTCCATCGATATTAGCCCCATGAAACACACTTGAAGAAAGGTAAGATATAAATGGAATAAACAAGCTTGCTCTCTTCTTTGTGCTAATCATTCTGTACAATAATGCCCAAACTAGTCTTCAACCTAGAAAAAACTCACCTTTAATTTTACTTTCACATTAAAATCCTATCTGGAAAAAATACTGCATAAAGAAAACAGATTCATAAAATAACAACTTAGACCTAAACAAAAGCTTTCCAAGAATCCATAACTGCAAAAGATTTTCCAATAGGAGTACATTGTACATAATTTGAAGCACACACACACATACAATTTGGGGTGGGAGGGAGAGAGGGAGAGAGGGAGAGGGAGAGGGAGAGAGCTTATTGCATTGGAAAATGTTATAAAGAAGATAATACAGGTTCAAGCTAATTTCTACTTAGAAGGTTTGTTCTGAAGATATTTGTTCCACGCAAAACAAATCCCATTGCTGTATGGAAGGCTCTAGCATGGCCTTCAAATCTAATGTTCAAGTCCTTATAATTATTTCATAATTTCTGATGTTCTGCCATACTTGTCTTGACAGAAGCTCTGTCAATGGATTAACCGAACTATAGAACAGCAGTTTGACTCTAGTTATTGATTTTGTTCTGATAGTGTGTCTCTCTACATAACAGTGCAGATGGAATTCTTAGGAGCAGTACTGCAGTTTCCCCACTTCTAGAAGAATTCCTCTCTCACAACAAAGGAGTCAAAGCTAAATTCCTTATTAATGAGAATAAAAATGTGAAACCATCAAGAAATAACTTTCAAGTCCACAGAAATTATACGCTATGTACTCCCATTCTCCCATTCAGGCTGTGAAGCTGATCAGAGAAATGGAACCAAAACAGATTGGAACCACCAAGTTATCCTTTTCCAGTCTACTAAGAAAGTCTCCAAATTTCTTCCTTTTTTTCTAAGCCATTCTGAAATTCCAAGGCAGCTCCTACAAACCCCAAAGGGAAAATGCAAAAACATTCATTATGGCTTAATATGACTCCACAAGAATGGTTTTCTATAAATAAAAAAACCCACTAAAATGAAAAGATGCTTCACATTAACATGTTTAATCAAATTGATAAGGAAAAAAAGGAAAGAGGCATCCAATATAACATATGCCACAATCAGTTATTGATGTAACAATAATTCCTTCATATTCTGACAGGTAGGAAAATTCGGTTTAGATTCTGACACGGTGTCAAATTACATAAGCATGTGTAGGATGAAAAGGAGAATCATTTCATGTCATTTTTCAATTACTCGTCACATACAAACAAAATTCTACAGCAGCAAGAATAATGGTCTCATTAATATTCTGAATGAAGTACCAGGGAGGAAATCATGGCTCACTTTTTTTTCCAGGAAATTAATTTGTTCTCATTTATTTTAAGAATATCTTCCCCAGAAGGTCACATTACTTTACCATCTGCCCCTGACTACTAGCTTCCCACTCTACCATGTCATCCTTACACCTAATGCTCTCTGTAACCCTGAGTGCCTCCTACACTACTAAGCCAAGTTTTATTCTTGGAAAACTGTGCACTTGCAGTTCTGCCCAGCCCCTTCTGCTCTGGGTAGCCTCTCTTTACCAAGATGAGGCCTTTTATGGACCTTAACCAACTCTGTTCTTCTCCTTAACTATGGGTCATTTGCTCTCCCTCTTTTCTGAATGGGCAGGGGTAGGCAACCTTGGCCCTTTTATGACTCGTGCACTTCAACTCCCAGAATTCCTGAGCCAGCATGGCTCAGCTTGGAAACTCTCCCTTTCCCCTCAGCTTGGCTGGCTCAGAAATTCTGGGAGTTGAAGTCCACGAGTCATAAAAGAGCCAAGGTTGCCTACCCCTGCTTTAGGGTTTTCATATTTTATTTATTTGTTTTAAGTGTTTGTTTATATCCCACCTTTATTATTCTTATAAATAACTCAAGACATCAAACACACACAATACTTCTTCCTCCCTCCTTCACAACAACCCTGTGAGGTGGGTTGGGCTGAGTGAAGGTGACTGGTCCAAAGTCACCCAGCTGGCTTTCATGCCTAAGGTAATACTAGAACTCACAGTCCCCTAGTTGCTAGCCCGACACCTTAACCACTACATCAAACTGGTTTTCCTTACAATTTGATTTCCTTACATCCTTAGACATCTCTTCCCCTAATAGAGGACAGCCTACCTTCCATCAAAGATGGCTACCACTCATTAAATCATAAACATTTTTAAAGAAGTCATTATACAGAATATAAAACCAGAAAACGTAAGCTCTATACTCTGCAGAACTCCTTCAAGGGAGGATATGATTCAAATGCTATTTTAACAAAAAGTTTTAAAAATATCTTCTCAGAATAATATAATCACAAGAGTACAAGAATTTCATGCAGTTGAGCAGATCATAATGAAATTGGGTGTGATCTTGAACATTAACCTATTCTAACCTGGTTTCAGAGAAATTAAAAAAAACAATTAGTATATGTTTTTAAAATGATTGCAACAGTATAAAAATGCAACTATCCTCCAAATTCTGTACCTTCAAAAATTTTACTAGCAAAGAAGAATTTTCTAATCTGCTTCCTGAAGAAAAGGATGTTGGGTGATAGGTTGGCTTTCCAAGGGAAGGAAGTCATTGAGCTTTTTTAGAAAGACATAAAGGAAAGACATCTACTAAATACAGCCTTTTTCTTCTGGCCACCAACCTGCTTTCTGAAGGAAGTCAGATACAAGAATGCGAGAAGAGCTGTGCCTGCTCAGGCAAAAAAAAGACCATCCAGTTTTGGTCACCATGATATAAAAAAGATGTTGAGACTCTAGAAAGAGTGCAGAGAAGAGCAACAAAGTTAATTAGTGGGCTGGAGGCTACAAAAGATGAAGAACGGTTGCAGGAATTGGGTATGTCTAGTTTAATGAAAAGAAGGACCAGGGATAATATGATAGCAATGTTCCAATGTCTCAGAGGCTGCCACAAAAAGAGGGAATCAAGCTATTCTCCAAAGCACCTGAAGGCAGGACAAGAAGCAATGGATGGAAATTAATCGAAGAGAGAACAAAACTAGAACTAAGGAGAAATTTCCTGACAGTTAGAACAATTAATCAATGGAACTGTAATGTACTGAGCTTAACTATGGAACAGGTGCAGGGAGCTGCACTGGAACCGTTAGCAGACCACGTGACCTGCTAGCCAGACTTGCTGTCTACAAGGCTGATTAGTATGTACTTGAGCGGGAGAATACAGTGCATTCATTGGCTGACACTGCCCCAAACTGAATGTATAAATAAAGGTGGAGCCATCTTTGTTCAAGTTCTGCTTTGTCTTCAATAAAGAAGTACCTGTTTAATACTCCTTCCTCTTCAATGCTGAACCACCAGAAAACAGAACATTGGTGACGAAGGTGGGATCGTGCTGCCGCAAATCGAAGGGCTTGAGAAAAAGACCGAGCAAGTGCTTAGAGGAATGGCGCTCCAACCTTCTACTCAATCTGCCTGCCAGTACAAAAATGCTGGAGGAGAGTGCTGAAAGGAACCGCCCTAGAATCCCTCCAGAAGCCTGTGCAGCACAAGGCCTTGAAAAGGCCACCAAAGGCTCACCATGGCGAAGAAATTTAACCCCGAATCCCATTCTAAGTTCCATTTTTACATTTGGGTCAAAAAAAAATTCACCTCCTGAGCACAAAAATTCCTGACCCCGGCATCAGGAATCTCCTCACCCAGACACCAAAGCGGCTCAATTTTTAAAAACTAGAAAAAGTACTCGATTTTAAAAACTAGAAAAAGCACCATTTTTAAGCATGAAATTTAAGGCCGAATCCCATTCAGAGATGCATTTTTACATTTCGCTCAAAAAAAATTTTCACCTCCTGAGCACAAAAAACCCTAACCCCAGAATTAGGAATTGACTTCCCCGGGCACGAAAACAGCTCAGTTTTAAAAACTAGAAAAAGAACCAATTTTAAGCATGAAATTTAACCCCGAATCCCATTCTGAAGTACATTTTTACATTTGGGTCAAAAAAAATTTCACCTCCTAAGCACAAAAATCCCAGGAATTTCCGTACCCGGACACCAAAGCGGCTCAATTTTTAAAAACTAGAAAAATTCCTGCTCTCTCAGGGACTTTTGTGCTCCAGATGTGAATTTTTTTTTTCATCCCAATGTAAAAACGGACGTCAGAATGGTATTTGGGGTTAAATTTCATGATTAAAAATGGTGCTTTTTGTAGTTTTTAAAACTGTCCGTGGAAGGAAATTTCTTATACGGGGGTCAGGGATTTTTGTGCACTGGAGGTGAAATTTTTGTTTGACCCAAATGTAAAAACGGATGTCAGAATGGGATTCGGAGTTAAATTTCATCCTTAAAAATGGTGCTTTTTGTAGTTTTTAAAAGTTGAGCTATTTTGGGGTCCGGGGAAGGAAATTCCTAATGCTGGGGTCAGAAATTTTTTTGCTCCAGAGGTGAAATTTATTTTCATTCCAATGTAAAAACGGACGTCAGAATGGTATTTGGGGTTAAATTTCATGTTTAAAAATGGTGCTTTTTGTAGTTTTTATAAATTGAGCTGTTTTGAGGTCCGGGGAAGGAAATTCCTGATGCCGTGGTGAGGGATTTTTGTGCACTGGAGGTAAAAAATTTTTTTGACCCAAATGCAAAAACGGATGTCAGAATGGGATTCAGGGTTAAATTTCACCCTTAAAAATGGTGCTTTTTGTTGTTTTTAAAAGTGTCCGGGGAAGGAAATTTCTTATACGGGGGTCAGGGATTTTTGTGCACTGGAGGTGAAAAATTTTTTTGACCCAAATGTAAAAACGGAAGTGAGAATGGGATTCGGGTATAAATTTCATGCTTAAAAATGGTGCTTTTTGTAGTTTTTAAAAATTGAGTCGTTTTGGTGTCCGGGGAAGGAAATTCCTGATGCCGGTGTCAGATCCTAAGAGGCCCCAGCTTTCTGGATGGGTAGAAGCGGTTGCTACATACCCATTTCACAGTCTGCTCTGCTGCTCATCGTGCCTTGCTGCTGCAGGTTCCAGGCAAACGCCGACATCCTCTCTGTCTTCTGGTTCAGAGGGCCTGGTAATGCCAGCAGACGGCGCCTAAGCTCTGGCAGCTGACCATCGAGTCCCAAATGCCCAGGGGAACAGCAATCAAGCCTTTTCAGGTCTGACAACATGCCAGTGGTGGAGCCGTTGAATGATTCCCAGACTGGCTTTGTGTTCCCAGGAATGTATGGCATGCAGGAAGGCATAGAAGAGCAGGGATCACAGACTTTGTTAAATCATGACTGGGGCTTGATGGGTGGGGCTGGGGCGGTTGTGGGTGGGGTTTGGTGATGGAGGGGTGTGTCTAGAGTATAAGAGCAACTGGAAGCAGACTATTCTCAGTGCTAACTTTTTCTCCATTTGGCAATAAAGCAGATGGTTGTTTGTCATTCCTGGTTTATGGTTTGTTCCCGGAGCTCAAGGAGGACGGCATAACAGTAAGTTAGCACTCACCCTATATTCGTTACCTCCAGCGTTTGGCACTGGTAGTGGAACAGAATGGCAGAGGGGACGCAAGGAGCTACTCCAGCGGAAGAGTCCCTGGAAGCAACAGGGCAAGCAGAGGTCCCAGTAGCAGTGGAGGGAGGAGAGGCCCAGCAGGTGGAGCGGCCAAAGGAGAAGGAACAGAAGCCTGTGGGTCCAGGTATTGGGGCCCAACAACCGGTATCCACAGCTTTGTCGGGGGAGTGGTGGCTAAGCCCTGCCTTGCACCACCCTGAAGCAGGTATACAAAAGTATGCAGTGGGGGAATTGCCTCGATTTAGTGCCTGGAGAGAAAGAAAAGTGACAGGGGACGAGGATGAAGAATGGAGCTATTCCACCACTCCAGGACAATATATATTGGATGCTTTACGAGACCAGTTTGGTGAAACTGGCTACCTTGCACCGCCACCCCCCCCCCAGTTCTGTGTTATGTCGGGGTTGGGGCAGCCGTCTGAGGTCTCCAGGTTTCATCTGGCAAGCCCAAAGCTCAGACTGACGCCAAGCAGCCATCCTTCCATGGCAGGCACTTCTGCAGGATGAAGCCAGGTGGAGCAGCCCCGGCACCGACAGGAGGGTAGGCAGAGCAGAGCTTCGGCTGAAACCCCTTCCAGACAGCTGGGTGATCCAGGGCCAGGGGCAATATGGCCAGATGGTCGAAGTATGGTGGCTCTGATTGGGTCTCAGTATGGAGTGCAGGCATCAGAACCTTGGCTTCAGGCAGTTGTGTGGAATCCACCACCCATTACAGTGACCTTTGACGGTGATCCAGACCATTTGGCTATATTTATGAGCCATATCTGAGCCATTTGGACCGCTTTACCACACTATATCCCTCTAATTGGGCAATGATGGTGGCGGTGACAGTAAGTCTGCAGGGGGAGGTGGCGGCTTGGGCTTCTGACCTCTATAGCGACCATGCTAAAGAGCTGACCAACATTGGATTGTTTCTGGATGCCCTGAGAACAAGGTTTGAAGATCCCTCCCAGGTGCAAAGGGTGGAGGCAGAATTGATGGGAGTATGGCAATGGGGTAGGCCAGCTAGGGAACATGTAAGGGAGTTCCAACGGGCAGCTGGAAGGCTTCGTTCGTGGCCAGAGCGTCTTCTTATCCATCAATTCCGGACTGGTCTGGACAAAGAACTGTGTCGAGCATGTGTGGTGAGGGGAATTCCAGGAAGACTTACTGAATGGTTCTGGGCAGTGATAGAACTGGATGCCGGTTTGCGGGAATTTCAGTGAACACCAGACGAACCATCAAATCCCTGGTGGAGTGGGGAGCGGCCAAGGGATGTCAGTGGACCAACCCCTATACCTGGTCCACAGCCCTGGCTGAATCTTCGCTGTTTTAGGTGTAACCGGCCAGGCCACCGGGTAGCCGAATGTCCGCTACTGGTAAGCCAGGGTCAATGCTGAAGACGAGGACAGAGAGGTCTAGGGCTGTCCACCAAACAGACGGTGGCCCTTCCTGAACGTTCCCAGGTGACCAGGCACCAATTCTGCAGAAGTATAATGATGATCCAACCGAGGATCCCATGGTAAGTCAACCCATAGTGCCTTTTGCCATACCAATTACGTTGACAAGCCCACTTACAGGACAGTCTCATGAATACGAGGCCCTGATCGATATGGGTTGTGCCCGTTGCTTAGTCAGTAGGGAGGTAGTGGAGAAGGTGGGCATTAGAGTATCCCGGTTGGTGTCTCCAATCCGGTTTGAACAGGTAGATGAGTCCCTATTGGGTGGGGCTCCTGCAACTTTAGTCATGGAACCGGTGAGGATGGATATAGGCAACCACTGGGAAACCCTACGGCTTATAGTAGTCCCATCTATGACCGAGGCTGTTGTTTTAGGTTTAGCTTGGCTGGATAAGTGGACTCCAACTATGTTGTGGGCTGAGAGATGTTGTCATATGCGACTTGGAGTAGGTCCACAACCGCCCCAACCAAGGGAGCAGGAGGTGGAGAAGGACAAAGAGGGAGTCAAGGCAGCACAGGAGGGTGATGACCTTGGTTTTCCAGCAGTATATAATGATCTGGCTGCTGTTTTCAATGAACGGGAGTGTGACAGCCTGCCGCCTCATCGACCAACTGATTGTGTGATTGAGATACTCCCAGGGGATATGTTGCTGAAGCCAAGGATGTACCCCATGATGCCGTTAGAGTTACAAGAGTTGAGGCAGTATATTGACAAGAACCTAGTGCGGGGTTTCATACAACCAGCTTGTTCCCGGATAGCAGCACCAGTATTGTTCCAGGGGAAGAAGGATCGGGGCCTACGGCTTTGAGTTGACTTCCGCGGAATTAACGCGGTGTGTGTAGAGCACATGTACCCCCTACCACTTATGAAGGACCTCCTAGTCCATTTGGGTAAAGGGAAGATCTTTACAAAATTGGACCTCCGTGAGGCTTATTCAGGGTTAGAATTAGGCGAGGGGATGAGAGGAAGACAGCTTTTAATTGTCCATTGGGCAGTTATCAATTCAGAATGATGCCATTTGGTTTACAGGGAGTCCCCGTGGTTTTTATGCAGCTCATTAATGGAGTTTTACATGAACATTTGTACCACAGGGTGTTCGTATATCTGGTGATATTCTTATTTACTCCCAGAATATGGAGGAACATATCCATTTGGTACGGGATGTATTAACTAGGTTGCTGCAGGCCCAACTATTTGTTAAGCTCTCCAAATGCAAATTCCACCAAACCCGCATTGATTACCTGGGGTACTGAATTTCAGCAGCAGGGGTTGAGATGGACCCAAACAAAGTGAAAAGCGTGTTGGAATGGCAGGCACCAAAAACTAGACGTCAATTGCAAAGTTTCTTGGGCTTTGCTAATTTTTATAGACATTTCATTCCTTCTTTTGCATCTGTGGCTTTACCCTTAACACACCTGTTACGGACCCGGGCCTCCACAACAAAGCCCAGGCCTGGACAGTCCCTAGCTTGGACAGTTGAGTGCCAGCAAGCATTTGAATCGTTGAAGGCCTTGTTTGCTCAGGAGCCTGTGCTATTGCATCCTGATCCAGAATGTCCGTTCAACGCCAGTGATGTCGCTGTGGGGGCGGTGTTACTTCAACCTAACAAGCAAGGGAAATTACAACCGTGTGCCTATACATCTAAAAAATTAACAGACACTGAGAGAGGTTCGGCTATATGGGAAAAAGAAGCCTTCGAGGTAAGGTGGGCCTTGTCTACCTGGCGACATCTATTGGAGGGGGCAAACCATCCATTTGAAGTGTGGACAGACCATAAGAACTTGAAGGTGCTCCAATCAGACGTCTGTCCCCTAAACATGTGCGCTGGGCACAGTACTTCCAGTGATTCCGATTCCGACTGAAGTATATACCCGGGGGTAGGAATTTTCTGGCAGATTGTCTTTCACGGTTACCACAATACGATAGTAAAAGGGAAGAGGTAGTGCAGGTGATCATGCCCCCCTACAGCAAAGAGGAAGTACAACCAGACTCATGTTCAAGCACTAGACCATTTGAAGATGATTTAAGAGCAGCTCTTTTGCAGGATCCATGGTTTCGAGACAATTCCGGATTATTAACACAACGGGATGGGTTAGCCTGGTACAGTAGCAAGCTATATGTTCCCCAAAGGATGAGGAGTCGAGTATGTAACCGGTGCCATGATACCAAACAAGCCGATCATTTTGGATTCCTTAAGACATTGCACCAGGCCAGAAGGCAATCCTGGTGGCCTCGCATGAGGTCTGATATTGAAGCACATGTGAGGGCTTGTCATGTTTCTGCACAGGCAAAACCTTATCCTGGAAAACTGATGGGATTACTCCAGCCCGTAGCCGATCCAGAACAGCCATGGCAAAACATCGCTATGGACTTTATTGTGGAGCTACCAGATGTACGAGGTTACACAGTGATATGAACAATAGTGGACCTGTTCTCTAAGCAGGCCCATTTTATACTCTGCAAGGGGTTGCCTTCAGAACAGAGAAATGATTCAACGGTGAGGGATTTTTTTGCTCCTGAGGTGAAAATGTTTTTTTCACCCAAACGTAAAAACGGATATCAGAATGGGATTCGGGGTTAAATTTCATGCTTAAAAATGGTACTTTTTGTAGTTTTCAAAAATTGAGCCGTTTCGGTGTACGGGGAAGGAAATTCCTGATACCAAGGTCAGGGATTTTTGTGCTCCGGAGGTGAATATTTTTTGACCCAAATGTAAAAACAAACGTCAGAATGGGATTCGAGGTTAAATTTCATGCTTAAAATGGTGCTTTTTGAAGTTTTCAAAAATTGAGTCTTTTTGGTGTACTGGGAAGGAAATTCCTGATGCCGGGGTCAGGGATTTTTGTTCTCCGGAGGTGAAAAAAAAAATTTTCACCCTAATGTTAAAATGGACATCAGAATAGGATTCGGGGTTAAATTTCATGATTAAAAATGGTGCTGTTTATAGTTGTTAAAAATTGAGCCATTTTGGTGTCCGGGGAAGGAAATTCCTGATGCCGGGGTCAGGGATTTTTGTGCTCCGCAGTTGAAATTTTTTTTTTTACCCAAATGTAAAAACAAAAATCAGAATGGGATTCGGGGTTAAATTTCATGCTTTAAAATGGTGCTGTTTGTAGTTTTTAAATATTGAGCCGTTTTGGTGTCCGGGGAAGGAAATTCCTGATGCCGGGGTAAGGGATTTTTGTGCTCCGGAGTTGAAATTTCTTTTTGACCTAAATGTAAAAACAAACGTCAGAATGGGATTCGGGGTTAAATTTGATGTTTAAAAATGATGCTTTTACTAGTTTTTTAAAATTGAGCCATTTTGGTGTCCGGTGAAGGAAATTCCTGATGCCGGGGGTCAAGGATTTTTGTGCTCCAGAGTTGAAATTTTTTTTTTTTACCCAAATGTAAAAACGGACGTCAGAATGGGATTCGGGGTTAAATTTCATGCTTAAAAATGATGCTTTTACTAGTTTTTTAAAATTGAGCCGTTTTGGTGTCCGGTGAAGGAAATTCCTGGTGCCGGGGTCAGCGATTTTTGTGCTCCGGAGGTGAAAAAATTGTTTTTGACCCAAATGTAAAAACAAACGTCAGAATGGGATTCGGGCTAACTTTCATGCTTAAAAATGGTGCTTTTTGTAGTTGTATAAAGTTGAGCCATTTAGGTGTCCGGGGTAGGAAACTTCTGATCCCAGGGTCAGGGATTTTTGTGCTCTGGAGGTGAATTTTTTTTTTGACCCAAATGTAAAAACAAACGTCAGAATGGGATTCGTGGTTAAATTTCATGCTTACAAATGGTGCTTTTTGTAGTTTTTAAAAATTGAGCCATTTTGGTGTACTGGGAAGGAAATTCCTGATGCCGGAGTCAGGGATTTTTGTGCTCTGGAGGTGAAAAAATTTTTTTGACCCAAACATAAAAACAAACGTCAGAATTGGATTCGGTGTTAAATTTCATGCTTAAAAATGGTGCTTTTACTAGTTTTTAAAAATTGAGCCGTTTTGGTGTCTGGGGAAGGAAATTCCTGATCCCGCTTTCAGGGGGTTTTTTTGCTCAGGAGGTGAAAAAATTTCTTTCACCCAAATGTAAAAACGGAGCTCAGAATGGGATTCTGGGTTAAATTTCATGCTTAAAATGGTGCTTTTTGTAGTTTTTAAAAATTCAGCTGGTTTGGTGTCCGTGGAAGGAAATTCCTAATGCCGGGGTAAGGAATTTTTGTGCTCTGGCAGTGAAATTTTTTTTTTTTACCCAAATGTAAAAACAAACATCAGAATAGGGTTCGGAGTAAAATTTCATGCTTAAAAATGATGCTTTTACTAGTTTTTTAAAATTTAGCCATTTTGGTGTCCTGGGAAGGAAATTCTTGATGCCGGGGGGTCAAGGATTTTTGTGCTCCAGAGTTGAATTTTTTTTTTTGACCCAAATGTAAAAACAGACATCAGAATGGGATTCGGGGTTAAATTTCATGCTTAAAAATGATGCTTTTACTAGTTTTTTAAAATTGAGCCGTTTTGGTGTCCGGTGAAGGAAATTCCTGGTGCCGGGGTCAGCGATTTTTGTGCTCCAGAGGTGAAAAATTGTTTTTGACCCAAATGTAAAAACAAACGTCAGAATGGGATTCGGGGCTAACTTTCATGCTTAAAAATGGTGCTTTTTGTAGTTGTATAAAGTTGAGCCATTTAGCCAATTTAAAAACAAACATGAGAATGGGATTCAGGGTTAAATTTCATGCTTAAAAATGGTGCTTTTTGTAGTTTTTAAAAATTGAGCCTTTTTGTGTACTGGGAAGGAAATTCCTGATGTCGGGGGTCAAGGATTTTTGTGCTCCAGAGTTGAATTTTTTTTTTTTTACCCAAACGTAAAAACGGACGTCAGAATGGGATTCGGGGTTAAATTTCATGCTTAAAAATGGTGCTTTTACTAGTTTTTAAAAATTGAGCCGTTTTGGTGTCCGGGTAAGAAAATTCCCTATGCCGGGATCAGGGATTTTTGTGCTACGAAGATGAAATTTTTTTTGGACCCAAATGTAAAAACGGATCTCAGAATGGGATTCGGGGTTAAATTTCATGCTTAAAAAATGTGCTTTTTGTAGTTTTTAAAAATTGAGCCGTTGTTGTGTACAGGGAAGGAAATTCTTATGCTGGGGTCAGGGATTTTTGTTCTCCGGAGGTGAAAAATTTTTTGGAACCCAAATGTAAAAACGGACGTCAGAATGGGATTCGGCGTTAAATTTCATGCTAAAAATGATGCTTTTACTAGTTTTTAAAAATTGAGACGTTTTGGTGTCTGGGGAAGGAGATTCCTGATCCCGCTTTCAGGGGGTTTTTTGCTCAGGAGGTGAAAAAATTTCTTTCACCCAAATGTAAAAACGGAGCTCAGAATGGGATTCTGTGTTAAATTTCATGCTTTAAAATGGTGCTTTTTGTAGTTTTTAAAAATTCAGCTGGTTTGGTGTCCGGGGAAGGAAATTCCTGATGCCGGGGTAAGGAATTTTTGCGCTACCGAGGTGAATTTTTCTTTCACCCAAATGTAAAAACGGAGCTCAGAATGGGGGTTTGGGGTTAAATTTCATACTTAAAAATGGTACTTTTTGTAGTTTTTAACATTTGAGCCATTTTGATGTCCGGGGAAGGAAATTCCTGATTTTGGGGTCAGCGATTTTTGTGCTACCAAGGTGATTTTTTTTTTTACCCAAATGTAAAAATGGACATCGGAATACGAATTTCCTTCCTAGCAAAATGGCTCAATTTTTAAAAACTAGAAAAGGCACCATTTTTAAGCATAAAATTTAGCCCTTAATCTGGGGTCTGTTTTTACATTTGGGTCAAAAAGAATTTTCACCTCCTGCACACAAAAGTCCCTTGCCCCGGCATCAAGAATTTCCTTCCCTGGACACCAAAATGGCTCAATTTTTAAAAACTATAAAAAGCACCATTTTTAAGCATGAAATTTAACCCCGAATCCCATTCTGAGGTCCATATTTATAGTTGGGTCAAAAAAAAATTGAAGTGAATTTAAATGTCCTTGTTTTAATTGGGCAATGGATTTGAATGTTGTTACCCAAAGAAAAGCCACTTTTACCCAATTTGGGGTCATTTGTCCAGGTTTGGGAAGGACTGCATTTACAGCATGAGAGAATGGATGGTTGAACTTCAGAGGATCCAAAGTGAAATCTTTGTGACTTCATTCCAGTGTGCCTACAGAACAACCTAGAGATTGGAGGGACAAGATGGAAAAGGAAGTGTTGCTGTACAATGGGCTAAGAATGGGAAAGCATAGAGAGCAGGTTTCATCCTGTTGGACAGAAACCGGAGCATATAGGATGTGGTGGAATGTAGTCCAGATTCCCAGGAGGATGGTAGTACATCCCAAGGAATAAAAGTCAGCTGGGAGGAAGAGATTCAGGAGAGGCTGAGAGGAAGAGGTTCAGGCAAGCTCCTCCCTAGAACTTCTCAGAGTATATCTTTGATGAAGCAAGTAGCTTGCTTTAGTTTGGTAAGATTCTACCTATAGGTAAGGAACAATAAAATAAACTGCTTAAAAATACTCTGCACATCTTTCTTGGATTTTGGCCTGCTGCCGACTGCTAACTCAAAATATTAATATTCACACCATTGTCTTTTCTTCCATAATTCATTGGTTGATGATGTGCTGGCATTAAACCTTTCTTGGTCAGTTTTGAAACAGGTTTAGCTCAGTATGGTAACTTTTTAAAAACCTTATGGTCTTCTTCATTCTTCCAAGTAGAAAGTTTTTTGATTCTGGGTCTCTGAAAAAAAAAGGCCTGGATTTTATAGTTTCTGCATTAACCCATCAGTTCCCAAACTGTTAACAGAACCCTCAGAATAGCCTCAAAAAATCACAGATCACACACGGGTTTCCTATTTTTGTTTTCATATTTTCTCAGCTTTTAATGATCTTCAAATTAGAATTTATTAATAATCAATGCATATGCTCAACAAAAAAGAGGTCCATTTTCATTGCAAAAGAAAATCAATTTTTGATGTATTTATCTGTTCCATATATTCACAGAAAGGCTCTACATTTTTTGATTAAATGTGGTGTATAAAGAATTAGAAGACATTTTAAACTTAGAACAGAACAAACATCTTGAAAATATTTCATTGGAATGTCAAGAATTCCACATCCCCAAAGAGGAAAACTCAACAAAATGGAAGTTCACAATAAGCCTTTGCACTTTCATTTTTTGTTCTAGTGAGGTAAAAGTGGTGATTTACACTGATGATAGCTAGATAATTAGAGAAACAAGTTCAAACAGGTTACAATAAAAGCTTGTTGTCAACACTTCTAACATCGGATGTTTTTGCATTGACAACAGATGGAAATGTAGCCATCTTTTTCTTTTTGCTTTAGAGTTAAATGATGCTGGGAGGGGGGATGTGAACAAAAGTCTAGTTAGACATAACACACCAAACCTAGCATGAGAAACAAGGTTATTGTAACCAGAGCTGATAAGGATTTGGTGGGCCGGAGAACTGGAGAGGAAGCCCGCGCTTCAAGCTAATTGGGGAATGTGATTTATGACTGTTAATTAGAGGAGGAAATTGTGCTTTGATACTATGTGCTCAGGGGAGGGGAATCCAGTTTTTGGCTTTGATTATGCACTGCCAATGTTATGCTACTCAAAATAAAGATTCTTTAGAGTAAACAATGCCTTGAAGTTTTTTTGAAGAGTTTCATCTGTCGGAACCATGACACTTGTTAACACTCAATTTTGTAATAAACTAAACTCAAGGATGCTAACAGTACTAATAAAGGAGAATATTTGTAGCTCAAGATTGAAATGAGGGGTCCTAACACTGATCACCCATCATTAACACTGATGATGTTTCCTGGTTTGGGGACTGAAACATCTGCAAGAAAACAACCAAGCTCAGAGAGCATTGAAGATCCCTCGCTAACAGCACTCTTGTTATTAGGAGACTGTAGCTCTGTTGCATCAGTTGATTCAGCAAACTCCCCCAGATGGTAGGAAAAATTGTGAAAGTAACCTAGAAGAATCTATTCTACCAAAACACCTGCAAATCACTTAACATGAATGATATCTATGAGACAATGATCAGCTTTTTCTGGAGTAAAGCTGGGGAGACAATCTCAAAAGGCATTCATTTTCTTTCAATAACAGCAATACAGGAGGTGATGTTACTGTATAGGATTAATAATATAGCAAAATTTACAAATAAGAAATTAAGTAGAGGATGCTTTGAATACAAAAAGAAGCACATTAGGTGCACACATAAAATTAATCTTTTAGAAAATATAGATAAACAATTAATGATACTATAAAAAGATAAATCTAACAATTATTGTTAGTGAGGTGATGAATCTAACAATTTTTAATTTAGCAACTAGGTGTAACAGAGTAAAAGAGGACTATATATCCTCCTGCTATAAAAAAGAGAGAACTGTTAAAATATATAATTTAGGCGGCATTATGTTGTTAGATATATAGTTTTTATGCAAAATATTAAAAGAAAATAAAAGATGATAGGGATAGATAGATAGATAGATAGATAGATAGATAGATAGATAGATAGATAGATAGATAGATAGATAGATAGATAGATAGATAGATAGATAGATAGATAGATAGATAGATAGATAGATAGATAGAAGGATGGACGGACGGACGGACGGACGGACAGACAGACAGACAGACAGACAGACAGCAATCACTCATTAATAGTTAAAGAGAATCGAGCTAATAGACATTGAAATGTATCCAACATCCATACAACTCCTACATCCCATTTTGATGAGAATAATAGCATGCAAGAAAATATTTATAACAACCAGCTCTGATTTTAAGAAAAAGATCTAATTTAGCAGGCATAATGCAGACTTGTGCTGTTTAATATGAATGGTATAATGTTCATTGCTAGTTTGATTTCTAGCAGGCAGACGGTGTAATCCCAGTCTTCATTTTCTGAAAACAAAATCCCATGGTGTTCAAATAGATTTATTCTGATCAAATATCCCTACAAGTATTGCTTCAACATATCATTCACAAGACATATTAACCTTGATCAGGATGAATTTGGGCTACAATGTAAGATGACAATGAAACTGAATAGCACCGAGATCAATAATGTTGAGGAAATCTTGTTTGGAGAGTTTCAAAGCTTACTGTTGTTCTAAACATGCAGGTGTCATTAAAATTCTGATGACATATTATTTGAATCCCATGCATTGTAATTTTTACCATTAATCATTATGTTTCTTGATTCACAGTGAAGAGATTTTCAGTGCACTGCTGAAGCATAACTAATTTTTTATTAATAGAGTTTTATTCTGCTTTTACTTTGGATCAGTTCACAGCAGCATGCATATCTAGTGTTACTGCCTCCTATCTTCCCTGTAGAAAACTTGTCAAGTAGGTTGCACTGGCTCAGAACTACTACCCAGTATATGTAATTCTAGCTCTCAGGGTAGAGGGGAAGAGAGCTGTGATAGATGAGCAAAATGCTTTTTTCTATGGTTAATACCCAGTTGTGGATGTCAACTGTATCCAGGAGAACACACATGGCTGGTGATTTGATTCCTTCTCTTCTTGTTGTCATAACTGCAACCCACAAATCTGCTCTGAAAGGTTGGAAGACAATCTGAAATAAATGATTGGAGGCACACGGGGACAAGAAAAGAGGACAGAAGGGAAAGCTCACATTGAGCAAGCAGATGCCTGTCCATGTGACACCAGACATAGCCCTGGATAAGCAGCTGATCAAAAATATTATATTGTTTCAGTTAATAATCTAGTTATCTAAGTGCCTGACGTGTCTCCAACTCTGATTATCCTGATCCTTTGAGCAGATCACTGCACAGTTTTAAGATCACCATCAATGTAATGAGTTTCATGGAATGAAACTTCCAAAAGATCTAACTCAGTGATCTAGCTGAGTAGCTTTTTTTTTCAAATGAAAAAAAAAATCTGTGCAAATCTTTCTACTGTTCTACTGTTAAATGCCAACCAGCCATACATTCCAATCTATATTATTTCTTTTGTCAATAGTTGGAAACTAAAACGTTGCCAAAACAAAAATGTTATCATTTAATTTACACTAGACTAGGTATTCTGCCTAGACCAGCGGTTCTCAACCTTGGGGTCGTGACCCCATTTGGGGTCACGAGACCATTTCGCAGGGGTCGCCGGACACCGCGGGCCGCCATTTTGTTTTTAATTTTTTTTAATTTTTTTAATTTTTTTTTTGGCCGGTGCATGCGCAGTTCGGCCTGTCGCGTGCACGCGACGGGCCGAACTGCGTATGTGCGGCGCGCACGACGACCCGATCCGCACACGCATGCGCAAAACTCCGGCAGGCACACGGAGGAGCGGTCCGGAGCAGGTGGGCGCAAAGCTGCCTCCTTCCCGCTCCGCTCCGCCACGTCCCAGGCCCGGCCTCCAACTCACCCTCCGGCAGCCGGCCAAGCGGTCGGGGCAGCCGGACCTCGAGGCGGGCCTGCACTTCAACGAGACCGGCTCGGCTGTGGCGAGAGGCGCCCGGCGGCCGCCTCCGGCCCCCAAGTCCGCACTACGGACTGGCGTCCAGGTCCCAGCGCTCCGTCTGCCAGGCTCGTCCGGGACTCCCGCGCCTTCCGCAGGGCCGGCAGCGGCCGCAGGTAGGTAAGTGGGCTGCAGGACTGGGGAGCCCGCCCGGGCCAGCTCCCTCCCTCGGTTGGTGGCGGCGGCCGAAGCAGGCGGTAAGGCACCCAGCCGGGTGTGGGGGGAGGCCGAGCCGGGGAAGGAGCCGGGCGTGTTGCGGTCCGCCATTTTTTTCGGGGGCGCACACAGGTCGGGGTCGCAGTGCACATGGGCGGCGCAAGTGGGGTCTCAACCTAAAAAAGGTTGAGAACCACTGGCCTAGACAGAACAACTTCCTTCTATGTTCAATCTAAGACAGATAGACAACTCAATAGAAATAATTATAAAACAGATAAATGTTTATTCAGAGTAGATACTTGCTTTTACGATATTACTTCTGTATATTACATCTCTCTGTTCATTTCCATAGGTAAATTGATAATGGATTTTCCCCTCTGCTTCTGCATAAGCATCACATGTTGGCATAAGCATAAGATCTCCAAGCCGTGTGACTAGGGGCCATGAGGCTGGATGAACAAAGGCATTTCCATGTGGCTTGTGTCCAGGAAGTCTCCCAATGCCCTTTAGAAACTCCTCCCACTGATCCATCAACAAAACCACCATTTAACCCAATAACTGCCAGATATTCTAACATACTGATACATGCTCTCTAGTTAGGGTTACATAGAGCTATACGAGGTTACATAGAGCTATATAATTCAGAACACTAGGAGATTCTTTAAATGTAAATTTACATATCCCTACTCTCATGTAGCATTATGAGATGACTAAATTTTGTTGGTAGGCATTATGAATAACAAGGTTTTGTCTTGAAGCAAGACTTAATTTAGTGTTAGTAAATTCTATTCCATGGATAGAAAAACGTAATGAAGTTTAAAGAATGCTGTGCAAGAATGCTGTGCCATTTTGGTTACTATGAATATAGAAAAAAGTCGTGAAATAAGAGAGGTACAATAATGAGAATTAGAGCACAACTCAAGGGGCTGATTTGTTGTTATAGAAATGGCTAGTACTTATTAAGTATGTAAAAATAAGAAGTTGAGGCTATAATATTACTATTTTATTCTACTATAGTAAAAAGAGTTGGAAGTCAATGCTTTTGTTCCCCCCCCCCTTTTTTTCCCTTCACCCTACTCTTCTTTCTCTTCTTTTCCCCTCCCCCATTTTCCCACTTTTCATTTTCTTTTGTATTTTATATGTTGATAAGCTTAATAAAATTATTAATAACCAGGAAGGGGCTAATGTCATTCCATCGTGCCCCATAGATGAGATGTAGATTCAGATCCCCATCCTGAACTAATACAGCAGTCCTCAACTTACAACAGTTCATTTAGTGATCATTCAAAGTTACAACGACACTGAAAAAAAGTGACTTATGACTGTTTTTCACAATTAGAACTGTTGCAGGATCCCCCATGGTCATGTAATCAAATTTTGGATGTTGGCAACTATGAAGGTTGCAGTGTCATGTAATCCCTTTTGTGTCTTATAAGCAAAGTCAATGGGGATGTTAACAAGTTAATTAACAACCATGTTATTAACTTAGTAACTGCAGTGATTCACTTAACTGTAAATTGTTAAAAAAAACAACTGCAAATTGTTGTTTGTGCCCATAAAGTAGGGCAAAATAGGGCAAAGTTCACTTAACAAATGTTTCATTTAGCAACAGAGGTTTTGGGCTCAATTATGGTCGTAAGTCAAGGACTATCTGTAAAGTACTGTACCACTGCATTTGAATATTAAAATGTGACACTTCAAGAAGGAATTCCAAATAAATCACAGAAGTGGATTATAAATAAAATAATGTTAACTGTGATTAGTATTCACCCTCTTTTTCACAGATTCAAAACCTTTTTATTATTATTTACTGCTTGATTTTAAGAAAAATCCCTTAAGTATCTCTGTTCCTGGCAATCTTAATCCAACCAAGCAAAATAGATTCAGATACTGAAAATGACACTCATTTATGTGAGACACCTTTCTCAGGAGTTTTAGCCAGATGATATCAGGCTGGGAAATGGGACGCAGGCTTAATCCACTGGCTCAATTGAAAAAAGTAATATGATTATACCTTACTATCAGAAGCCCTGGTGGTACAGCGGTTGCATGCAGTACTGCAGGCAAATGCTGTCCACAGCCTAGAGTTTGATCCTGACAGGGCTCAAGGTTGAATCAGTCTTCCATCCTTCTCAAGTCAGTAAAATGAGGATCCAGATTATTGGGGGAAATTTGCTGACATTGTAAACTGCCCAGAGAGTGCTGTAAAGCACTATATAAGCTACATAAGGTAGCGTATAAGTCTAAATGCTATTGCTATCTAACTGGATCCCTTACATCAGGCTATAGAAGAAGGAGAGATTAAAGGCAGAGCTTTCCATCGGGTTTTTTTTAAACATCTCTTCCATTTGACTTCTGCTGTCCCCGAGTTGAAATGTTCCAAGGCAAATGCATATAACTTTAACCAAATGGTGCCTGGCTTTGTTATTTCCCTCTTCATCCTTTTACAATGTGTATGTAGAATGTAAGATTGAAGGTATAATATATGTCTTAGAATGTAAGATTGAAGGTATAAATCACTTTATTTTGACAAAAGAATCTTTGGGGATCTTTTTAGCTGAAAAATGGGAAGTTTTTCTTTTTATACAATAACGGCCATAGTGGCTATGCACTCTGAGACAACAAATTGATACATACTGGCAGTGCTTTTTTTCTATTAAAAAAAAAAGATGCCAGAGTTCACACACATCATACAACCTGCCTTGCCTACCCTTGCCTACCCTTGCCTACCCCATCCAAAAAAGGTGCCGGAACTCCGTTCTGGGCTTTCTTTGAGAAAAAAAGCCCTGCATACTGGAGAGGTTTCTGCCTACCATGGTGCTCTCCAAATCAAATAATTTTATTGCAGTCATTAACCAGCAGGAAGAAAGAACAGCAGAAAGTAGTCTTCAAATAACTGAGGAGGAGCAATACATAGGAAAATATGCTTAAAACTTTCATTTGTTTTTTTAACTAAAATCTAGAAATATAGAGCCCCTGACAAATCTGAGGAAGATGTGGTGCTCTCCACACCTCAACTTATTTTGGTCTTTTTTGGGAGAGCAGGGGGTGCACATATCCAAACAGGGCACTGGGCTGCTGCTCCCAATCATTTTAATGTTATGAGCATCGTGGTTCCTATAGATGAGACCAATTAAAAGAACTTCAAGGCAAGGAATTCTTCCTCAAAGAACATTTTTATTTGGCTACAAAATAACAGCACATACAAAGGTGAACCCAAGACTAAATTCCCCTCACCTTGGTTGCAAAGTTGCAAGTAGCAATTCCCACCCCAATTAGATGCCATAAATCACATTCACCAATTGTTAGAAAACACAGGCACTCCTCCCAGCTCTCCAGCCCGCCAAAATATTATCAGCAATGACCTTGATTACCATACATTTGAATTGTTTTGGCTGAGAACTACACTCCCACCCTCCTTCTTCTAAACTAAATATGTGGCAATGAAGACAAAATGAAAATGGCTTCAGTTCAGTTTGTCACAGCGTTGACAATGAAAACGTCTCCATGCAAAGATAGTAGCACTCTTGGAAGTATAATGATAATGCATGTTGGCTTTTCTTTTGTTTGTTTAATGGAAAAACACTGCAAAAATATTAGGTGAGGTATGGATCACATTGGGTATCAAAGGAGGTGTCACTGGACACACTGAAGCCTTTGAAGTTGGGACCCAAATAAAAGCTCCCTTTTTGGCACACCTAGGCACTCAGTCAATGTGACAGGAACAAATATAGAAGGATTGATTCAGTTGAGGAAGGAATTTAACATAATCATGTCAGTAGGGTGATCTCCATCACCCCACATTTCCAAAATAGAAAGCAGTCCTCCACGAGGGACTTCATAATACTTTATGAAGATAGACTCGCTGAATATAGAGCTACAGAAGTTAAAGCCCACACTGGAAATATGTTTTGTAATCTCTGACTTCATTTGCAAATCAGCCAGATGGCAATTAGTGTGGAGGTGTATTTTATTCAGCTTGGAGGACAGGTTAGCTTTCACTGAAGGATATTGGCTCTGGCTAGGAAAGGGTGAATAAGGTCTTCAAGAGAAAAAAAATACATCAGGATCTTATATTGTAATAATTACGAAAATGCCTATGATCAACTCCAGAGAGGCCAGCAGAGTGAAAATGAAGGTGGTGGGAAAAGGAGAGAGGCAGCTCTAGGGTCAAAATGCTGTTAAACTACATCATGTAGGCAACCCACTTGAGCTTTGCTATAACACATCCAATAATGAGCTGTCCCCATTTAGACCTTGGGCAGCAAATCCAACCTCTTGAAAAAGATGTGACAGAGTTATAGATTGCATTTGTTGCTCTGTTTGTAGCCAATAGTCTAGCTTGGTGTCTAGGAGAACTTGACAGAATCCCTCTGAACTGTGAGACATGGGAAACACTCAGAAGCATCTGCCTGTTTTTCATTCCTTAACTATTCTCAACACAGGAAATCCATTCATCTTGAATGAAGCTTAGGCTTAGTGATCTACTGGATAAATAAATTAATCTTCTCCCCTCTACCAATACTGAACTCACATTTCCAGATATTTCCCTGCACACACGCACATAAACACCTACCAGTCAATACATAAGATAGGATACATATTGTTGAGGATAAGTTGTTAAAGTGAATTTGAAATGTGCTTCCCAAAATATCATTTACACATTTACCAGATGGTAAAATAAACATGTAAATTGTTATCAAGTATACACCAACTTTATCCTGCAAATTTTAGGCACCAGAGGGATGGTGTAAAAATTGTTGCATATTGTGTTACTTGTTCATTTAATAGTTTATTAGCATTTTAAAGTAAATATGTATAATCTTCCCTTTTTAAAAAAGGCATTGGTATTTTAAAAATAATTCTTAACAACTTAACACTTCTTCAGTTATGCAGCAGTTCCAAGTCCCACAGTGTAAAAATCAGGGACACACTTAAATTTGTAGTTTGCACAGTGAGATGATAAAGGAAGGGTAATTATACTAACCAGAAATTAATTTTGTAGAGCAAGGAGCATTAAAAAAAATGGCTGACAGCATTATCTTTGGAGCAAGTAGAGAAGAGGAACAGGGTGTGGTGGGATCAGAGGATCAAATCAACTTACTAATGAATACTGTTGATTTAAGTAAAAATCCACTGCTGGTTTTGGAAATCCACTGAAACATTTCTCTTTTATCTTTAGAAAGATTAAAATCTTATAAACGTCATCTGAAAAAATTCCCTAGAATGTACTAGGGTAATAATTCCTTACTCACTTTCTTATTTGCCTAGATTTATTTATTCTACTAAAGCTATAATGTGGCTTATTTAATTTTGACTCAGCATGTTATGTAAACTGAGCTATTGTGGTTTGATTTAGAGATGTATGTTTATAGGTTAACATTGTGCTTGAACCTGGCCACTATGTTAAAAACAATGAATGAATCTGCCATAACATCTCCTGGGTCAACTTAAACACTGGCGCAACCATGACTTGATGTAATCATGGAGATCTGAACCCCCAAAGCAAGCAGTTTTTATCTTTCAACTATGGAAAGATCATAGAATCCTAGAGTTGGGTGGGGTTATTTAAGCCACCAAGTCTAATCCCTCACTCTGTGGAGGTTTTCAGATTACAACGTCCCAGAGAGTATGTTTTATGAGTACCATTATGCATGAGATATAGTAATAGCTTCCACACGTGCAGTATGAGGCTTCTCAAGCATGCAACTCCTTATGAGGCAAAAGATATGAAATAACCTAAGTTCAATTATGGTGTCCAAGGCCTTTTTTCTCATAGAACGCCCAGAACGGAGTTCCAGCACCTTTTTTGGATGGAACCTTGTAGGGTAGGCAAGGCAGGTTGTATGACATGTGTGAGTTCCGGCACCTTTTTTTTTTTAAGAAAAAAAGCACTGATGGTGTCAGTAAAGATGAAAGATGCAATGATAGGACAGGCTAAAGCAAGAATAAGCCAAAACCAAGATATCTGGCAGCTTGGAATAGCAAAGGGGCAGCATTCCTATATTCAGTGAAATAGAAACCGCTACACCTCTTGCTCTTTTTTTTCTGTAAATAAAAATTCACAGTATATTACTCACATTTTGTGACATTCTTTATTTCCTGCCTGAGCTGTCCCTTTCACTATCTCATGATAAGTATAGGCCTGACAAAGATTCCTAAGGTAGATGCATGCAGGAAAATAGCTTTCTGGGGTGAACTTTCCAATGTATGGTGCACTTAGCAATCTTGCACCATTGGTAGCTTAGAAAATCCTGTCTGGACTGGGACTCTTGAGAACAACTTTCACAGTGTTCAAACCACCAGCTATAAGGTCCTCCCACTGGACAATTCCCTTGCTGCTGTTTCCTCCCACCTATCTCTTCCAGGAAAGCAACTCTTAATCACTTTCTTTCCTGGAGAGAGTGAGAGTGAGAGTGAGAGAGAGTGTGAGAGTGAGAGAGAGAGAGAGAGAGAGAGAGAGAGAGAGAGGGAGGGAGAGAGAGATAAACATATACATACATAGGATGCACCTTGTCTTTCTCTACCTCACACACTGCACAAAAGGTAATTTTATATATACAAAGCATCTAAATGTACATAGAAGTAGTCCTTGTTTACAACCACAATTCAGCTCCAAATTTTTGTTGCCAAGGGAGATGTTTGTTAAGTGAATTTTGCCCCATTTTACAACCTTTCTTGTGAGGTAAATCCCTACAGCTGTTATGTTACTAACATATGGCTCCCCCATTGACTTTGCTTGTCAGAAGGTCACAAAAGGTGATCACATGACTCCAAGACACTGCAACCATTATAAATATGAACCAGTTGCCAAGCATCCAAATTTTGATCATGTGACCATGGGGATGCTGGAACAGTCAACGTGTGAAAAATGGTAATAAGAATTCTGAATTTCAAAGCTGGTCGCTGTGCTGCAACAAACCTGTACATGCAGCATAACAACCAGCTTTAAAATCCAGATTCCTTTCCTGCTGCCTTTTAGAGCTACAGTAATGTCTTTAGTAAAGCAGTGAAGCTCCATAGATGCTAGAAAGAGAGATGCCGTATGTAGTACTTCTATTCTGGATGGGCCTGGGAGGTCTTCCCTTAACTTGGAGTGTTTGCTACTTCAATTCAGTGGGGACTGCCTTATTCTCCCTTCGGCCTGTTCTACCTTTCCTCTTTACTGAGACTGTTGAACTGTCCTGATCTTATAGCCTCCCTCAAATCAGGGCATACGAAGAGAAAATTGCTGGATTAAATCCCAGCAGAAACTTTAAAAAAAAATTACTCCTTTACTTTCCCTGAGGTATCTACTTCTCTCTAACTTTGGAGGGGTTTGGAAGATCATTGGTGAGAATGGGCTGAGATAAGGATTGGCACTGGAGCAGTTTGCCTCTTGAAGGTGTTCACTTCCGCTTCCACTCATTTTAGAGGTGGGGAAAAAATAAAGATTATGCTTCCAAAGTGTCAGATTTGTATTCACATTGATCTGACAGAGCTCCAATGGAGAGATAATTAATTCTCACATACAGTCATCTTTATGTACGCTTTTGTTTTAACATTGGAACTGCCTGTTTTTTTGCAACCAGACTGTATGCTGATGAATCTATCCATGTTTTCCATACACCTGTGACCTAGGAATGACTGAAGCAGATATCAGACAAATAACACAAGTTGTATTTGACCTTCATCAGATCTCACATACAGAAGCTATCAGTGTGCAGACCAGATGTCTGTTTAGAAATACTTCTGCTATTGTTACCTTTCAGCCATTTGGTCTGTTCACATTTCTTTCTTCTTCTTCTTTTTTTGCAATATCTTTTTCCATAGTCATTTTGCCCTTCAGGATTAGACTTCTATGCTTAGGATTTTATTGCTGTCTTGCATATTTAGCAGACTCATCGCTTCAGGCAAAAGAACAACAAAAGCCATACTATATTAAACATAAGCTAGGTGCTGCATCTTCTCTCTCCCTGGGTTTTTCCTTACTCAAAGTAAATGCCCTGGGGAGAGACTCCTCTGGGAAGAAAGAGGCTTTATGGGGTTTTTTTAAGTCCTTGGGGTCCAAATTTTGGTTTAAAACTGATACAGCAATTTCTGATGCCCCAGAATCATTTTATTTTACATGTAAATCTCACATCCAGAAATGTATATTTATGTTACAGGGGTGTAATTTACTTTCTCTTTAAAATAATCCAAAAATGATCTGTTTTTTCTCCCCAGAAATTAGTGAGACTAAATCCCAACATACTTTTTTTTCCCCAGGCCAATAGGATATCTTTTTAATACATTATTTAATGCATTACAGGATTTAATGTAAATGATTGCAAGACACCACTATATATTTATACAGTGACTATATAAAGTGGCTAAATAAATAGTAAAAAAAATCTAATTGCACATATTCTTTACCTGTCCATTCTGCCCTTTCTCAAAGGAATGGCAAGTGACATGCTTGAATCTGTTGTATGTGCATGCATTAAAATTTACCTGTCTCTTCTGTTTCAGGAATCTGAGATGGTGACAACTTATTCCCCAAAAATATGTCACGGTTTATTTCTAAGTCATTTTGGAATATTTGTGGCTTTTACTGTTATAAATTAAGGGTACTTCTATGCTGTAACTGCTTCTATTCCCCTTGTTCCCTAAGAACAGTCTGAGTATGATCCATGACTGTCTTCTGCTAATTCTGACAGCACAAAGGGAAAATTGTTCCTCATCTCTATTCTAGACAAAGGATAATAAAAAATACATTACTCCTCCCTCTAAATCTATATTTCACGTTGTAATTGCATGCAAAAAAAAAGAAACAGAAATCTTAGTGATTCCCCTGGGGACCGCTTGCTGAAAAGGAATTAAGCCATAGCCACCTTTCTCCTGAAAGCACTGGAGCTACAGGGTGCAGGGAGGCAAAAATGGCTCACCAGTTGCACAGAACTACCCTAAAAATATACACCACAAGTGACTGAAAAGTCTGGGGAAAAAATCAGTTTAGCTCTCAAACCCAGCTGTATTTGCACGATCATAAAGAGCTCAAAGCTGCTTTCAAATTGGGGCTGAATCCTCATGTGGTCGTGCTCTAAGATTAAAAGAACAGGATTGGGTAATTCCCACAGCTATGCCAAAGTCTCCCCACTTCCGGCAGGAGGTGGATCCACCATCCCCAACCACTTCCTTGGATCTGCATAGCTCTCCCTTGATGGCTAGATGACCACAGCCTCACCACTTAGCCTCCATTCAGCAGCTGGATGGCTGCTCAAGGAAGTTCTCAGGGCAACGAATTGTGAAGTGGTTGTGGGGAGGCTACCAAGTGATCACAAAGGGGGAAGCCATTCCAGAAAGCCACCTGCCTGTGGTGATTTACTCCAGTTGCAAATCAGGAAGATAATAAGGAAGCCCCTAATTTGTTACTTGTCCCCAGTTTAAAGCTTCGCTTCATCAAACAGTCAGACCACTTACATGCAGTCTTCGACTTACAACTGGTCATTTAACAACTGTTTAATGTTATGCCAGTTATGCCAAAAGGAACTTACTAGTTCAAAATTTCAAAGTTCCAACATCTCCCACATGACCATATATTGGGCACTTGGCAACCAGCCCACATTTTTTGCCATTTGCAGTGCCCTGCTTACATGTGAGTACGATTTACATTTTTGCCAGAAACCAGCATTTACGTCCAGTTCCCTAGAAAAGCATTTACGTCCAGTTCCCTGGGGAAAAAAAGCACCTCACAGTGAACAATGGGTTTGCTTAACTACCATGGCATTCACCTAATATAGACATGTCAAACTCGCGACATCATGTGACGTCGCAAGATGTATCGGGACAGTTTTGTCATTGCCGGCAATGGGGTGGGCGTGGCTTCTGGATGACGCTTCCAGCCCGTGGGCCGGCAATTTGACACCTCTGACCAAATAGCTTCAGGGCTCGCTTTATGACTGCCATATTTACTTAACAACCGCTGCAAAAAAGGACATAAAAATGAGTCTGGTCATATGGTGACCTGCTTTATGAGTGTCACAACTTACAATTGTAATCGCCAGGCTCAGCTACAGTTATAAGTTTTTTAAGAAGAGACTAGTCTGAAATGGTATAGGTTCTCTTGCTCGAGCAAGGGGCTGGACTAGAAGACCTTCAAGGTCCATTCCAGCTTCTATTCGATTCTAAATTCTAAGTCGAGGACTACCTGTAAAACAATACTTTATCATCTGGCTTAAAATGGACTCTTTTGCCTCTCAGAATACCTGAAATGAATCTCCAGTTCTAATATATTAATATAATTATGATTCGCCTTATTACCACTTTCTGCCAAATAAGGAACCTTTTATCCAAGCTAAAAAAACGGGCTAAAAAGAGAGCAACATTTTATATTTTTAGAAAAAGGGTTCATTCACTGTTTCTTTGCCTCCCAGGACTGTTGCTGTGGGGAAAATAGGCAGAGGAAGGAGTATTATGTATACTTGCCACTTTGAGTTATTTATAAAAAACAATAAAGACAAGATAAAACATTTAAAAAAAAAAAGATCAGCCCCTAGTCAGTGCAGGAATCACAATGAAAGCATTCCAGGTATATGGCTGTTAGGAAGATTCTTCTAATAATCAAGCAAAATCTGCCTTCCTGCAATTTAAATCCATTATTCTTGTTGTGCACTACAGATTGATGAAAAACAGAGACATCAGCAACCCTTTCTAGCGAGTAATGCACCAAAGAGATTCTAAGCTGCAGTCCTCATGGCCATGTAACACCAGACCAAATTTTAGGATTCTCCCGCCATTTTTTTGTCTGTATCTCCTAATGAACTTGAAACATTGCACACTGTTTTGGTTGGTCTTCAGGTATTTTGTTATTTAATAATAATCAATATGAACAATATACTCATATAATCTGTCACTTCAAATCCCATTTCTGGTTCTGACCCCAGAACGCTTGATTGCAGGGCTCTCTGCTTTACCATCGTAATGAAGAAAGCCTATGGTACCTGCAGCCTAAGCCTTAAAAGGAAACCTCATAAAGACATCTCTCATCAAAAGGTCATGGTTTTTGGTTTTTGGTTTTGTTTTGTTCAAAGCAAATGAGGTTGCCTGTTCTCTGTGTATTGTGGCCCTAACCACTTTGGCCCTTTAGCACACACACACACACACACACAGCTCCAAATGACACCCCAGCCTGGCCTACATAATAATTGAGTAAAGCAGTTCTAGTACGCTAATATGGAAATCACTACTGAAAGCACAATTCCATATTTACTCTAATCACTATTTATCCCCATATGTGAATTTATTTATTTAATTAATTTCTAGAGCCACCCAGGAAAGGGGCAAGATTAAGAGATAATTAGCACTACAAGGGGATCAAACTAAATTGTTTATTATTATAACAATTAGATAATACATAGTTATTATATATTATATAACTATCATGGTTAAATAAATGAAATAGTATAATTTATTTTCATGTTGCAGAATAAGAAGAAAACACTGAGGGATAAGTGAAACCCGAAGGTACTACGTATATATGGTGATAGTCTCCTACAGCCTGAACTAGTTATAAGATACTAAATAATTACATTCTATGGGCCTGATCCTGCATTTTTAGAATATTTCTAAGCATTTCTATAGTTATGTCCCTGTATTTCTAAGATGAATTTGCAGTGTTCCTTATTCTATAAACTCCCTTTTTATGACCCTGTAGCCCAGGGGTCTTCAAGCTTGGCCCTTTTATGATTTGTGGACTTCAACTCCCAGAATTCCTCAGCCAGGCACACTGGCTGAGGAATTCTGGGAGTTGAAGTCCACAAATCATAAAAGGGCCAAGCCTGAAGACCCCTGTTGTAGCCCATTTATACTATAAACTCTCTTTTTACGACCCTATGTTTCATAAGGAGAGCCATTAAAATAAACTATATACATTTGGTATTAATTAGGTCCTTCATAATGGAATTTGGAATTTGCTGCTTCTCTTCACATTTCCAAAATATAGAGGCACAAACTATTAATCAGATTAAGGGGATTTTAAGACACAGGACAGGTAAAAAAAAAAAAAGTGACACGTCTCACAAAGAAGCTATTTTTCCCTTTTATTAATGAACCAAAAAGTTAAATGTATTTAAATGTGATTAACACTGAACAGACAACCAACACTAGTTTTTATTCTTGATATACAGGTTCTCCTTTCCTCTTTGTTAAAAATCATCACTGGGTCCAAAGTACCACAAGCAGCAACAACTATTTAAGGCAGGAATGCAGCTCACAGTTATTCATACAGAAATCCAAGTAAAATCAAGATTACACACATACACATGAATCAAAATTATCCTCAAGAAACTAAATGAAGATATTAACATGAAGAACACAACACCTCTAGGAGTGTTAATGAGAATATACCAGAGGGAGAAAAACTGAGCCCAAAGTTGATGAAATGTATTTATTAAGGTGGAATGTATCAGCTACCTGCAAGATCATGTAGCGCAACCAGTACCGGCCCGTCCATTTCACATCAAGCAGGGGTAAAATGTTATTAATCTCCCTTTTGGATGAAATTCAGGGGACTGAAACAAGAATGGCTTCTTTTCCCTTGGCAGTGTTGACCCTGTGAATAGCCTCCTGGTAAAGATCAGGCCAGCCTCTTTCTTGTTGACCTTTCGGAAGCTATGATTGCTTAGCAATAGGATCTTATGCTTAATGTTGATCACATTAATATTGAACCAGATAAGAGAAACACCAAACAAATAAAGTGTAACAGGAGTATAGTTGAGGCTAGACGCGAGGAGGGGAAAAAGGCCTACTAATTCAGACGTTTTCAAAGACTAATACTTAGTGTTGTATATCAGGTGCCATGATGATTGCTGCATAATATGTTTTTATGTTCAATGTTGATTGTTTTAATAAAAGAATTTTTATAGTGGGAAAAAAAAAGACAGAGCTGTCTCAGAGAGCATGCTTCTGGTTTTGTGATGTCCTCTTTAATTCCTCTTTTTATTGTTTGTACTCTTTTTTTTTTCTTTGTTTGTTTTGGTGTTGTTTCTATTGCTTTTATAGAAATGTGTTCCAAGAACGTTTTAACTGGTTTTTCTGTACTCTGTAAGCTGACATGAATCTTATGATTGCCATGGGTTAGAAATGTGTAAAAATAAATAAATATTTCAAATATCACTTCAATCATGAACCCATTCAGTGGATTAGGCAAGTCAGCTTCATCCTACCCATCTGTAAAATGGCTTTAATAATTATCTTATACACTTAATGATACTGAAAAATGTTTCTATTTTGTCTTGAGCACTTGAGGAGGTGTTACATGATTTATAAGAGTTAGCATTTCTTGCATACACAACCATTAAAGTTCGAAACCCCCAAGTTTTCTAATGGATATAGAAATACCTTCTGGTAGATATTTGAAAGAGCACATTGAAAGAAACTTGCATTCATCATTTCTGTATTTTCTTTCCAGAGTATGTAGTATATTGTACAACATATTATAGCTTTTGCCAGAACACAAAACTTGCAGCCCAATTCACACATGTCTGAAACGTCAGTAGTTTACTTAATGCTAGGTCAATGGCTGAGAAAGAAATTTTCATAAGTATTTTTCTCTCCTAACTGTCTTTGGAATAAGATACATGCTATATGTGGTCACTAATCCATACCCCTCCAAGAGGAATGGGGTTTGCACATATAAAATGTTCTTGGCACAAAAGTGTGATGGTGCTTTGTCATACGATCAATCTGTGCACTGAAATCTCATAAGGCTTGATATATTTTTGGCTGGGTTGATACAATTGATTTATTTATCAAATTTATATAGTCACCCATCTCTCCTAAAAGGGACTTTATATAAGTCAGACAAAGCTCAATGTGTTGTGTAAACCACGGGCATGGATTGTTTTACTATACAAATATATCGACTGATTATAAGCCTAAGCACACACCATGGAAAAATGACTTGCATCTTCATGGCATTTTCTCATGCATAAATCCAGATGAACAGAGGTTGCAGCAAAGATTCATAATTTTCTGAATCTCTTTACAGCCATCTGGATTGCACTGCTCAGATCTAGTAGCCCAAGTTTTTTTTTTTAAACAGCTCTAGCCCAAATAGTAAACTTCACTTAACTAGAATTTAAGGCTACAGCTCTAACCATGCCTTCAATCTATTGAGTTTAACAAGGATTATTTTTGAGTATACATGTATATAGACCATTACCTCAGCTAATTTGGAAGTAAAGTGTAACATCATGGACTATTTTCAATAAAATGTCCTGGCCTGTAAATGTTATCAGATGTGAGCCCCTTCAGGATTACTCTTAAGTAAATTGTTTAAAATGGCAAACAGAGGCAGTGACTATTAAAAAGTATTGCGCTTTGATTTCAAGCATACCTCACTCTGCATCAAAAAGTGAAGTTTAGTTCTCCCCACCCCATTAAAAACATCCAGGAATAGAAAGCCTATATATTGAACTGAACACTTCATATGTTTTCTATTACTTGCAACAAGTACAGTATTCCTTAAGAAGAGAGGGGACCCTTTTATAAACAAGAGCTCAGAAAATAAGTCCAGAAGGAGATAACCTGCATAATGGTACCAGGAAACTGATGATGGAAATGAATCATAAACTAACAAATCTGAGCAGAGCGGCCTGCGTCCTATTTACTTCATCCCAAAGGTGCTGAATCAAAAAGAACTTAAGATAAGGGAGGAATGGGAATATTATATACCTACGTTTCCCAAACGGATGACTCCCAGATATTTCAGGATTACCAATCCCAGATTCCCCAGCCAATTTCTTGAAGGGTTGGAGATGTGTAGTCCAAAGGCCTTTGGAAGAGACCAGCATGAAAACTGGTTTACATTGCATATGCTTGAGAATAAATTCAACTGGGTTAGATTTACTTAGATATGAACAGCAACTAGCAAACTAGAAAATCAAAATCTGGCATGAAGCTTGAAAGGCATGTATTTTTTCTGAGTCTGGAAATAAGATCAGAGTTATTCCAAATAAGTTGAAGATGATATAGTATGGCTTTTAGCTACATTCATCCTTTTACTGGAAGCTCTAATTTATCAGTTTTTAAAACATAGATACCTTCTTAAAATTACCTTCCCACTTAATCATACAATCTTTAACTAATTCAGTTCCAGAATCAATTTCAATTAAAGCGTCATATATTCTTTTGATATGCATAGCTCTTTGGTCTCTAGCTTGTATAATTAATTTTTCATCCTTTAAAGAAAAACCCATCTTAACATCTTTTTGCCATCTAGCTTGAAGTTGTGCATGATGATACCAATTGTGAGCTATACCTTCCTCCTTTAATCTATCTAATGATTTCAGTTCTAGGCTATTCCCTTCTTTAATTAAAAGTTTATCATATGGACTTCCGGTGGCTCCGCCGGCGCCGCTTGGGTCTCCTCGGTGAGACTCCGTCATCTGGAACTGTAAAGCCGCGAAAAACAGCGTTCATCAGCTGTTTTCTCGCGGTGAAAAATCCCCTCTCCGGGCAAAGGAGAGGTGAAGAGCATCGGGAGCAAGGTTGAGCCTTCTTAAATCCCTGGAAAATAAGTTTTCAGGGATTAAGAGTGAGCTCCCTATAGCTCCGGAGGACGCTCCTATCCAGAGACGCTTCTGTCTTCGGGCAGAGAAAGACGCCGCGACCACTTCTGCTTTTTTAAAATTCAACACTGGAGAGACTGTTAGCAGGCTGAATGAATGCAGGAGCTTTAAATGGACTGCAAGTATTTTTATTGTTTCTTTTTAGTTATACATTTCTAACTTCTACAATCAACATGATGTTTCAAAATGGCGTTTAGCTTTCACTGTTTTTACTGGAAAGTGAAAGTGGATTTGTTACTTTTTACTCTCTTCCTGTTTTCTTAAGCGCAGCCAGAGAGACGGCTGTGATTACTTGATTTTAAAATGGAGGGGAATTTACAGCCAAATGCTAAACCTATGCTGGATTCTACTGATGAATTTTATGAGAAATGGTTTGATACAATGAGGATTTTTAAGCAAGAGTTTAAAGAAATGAAAGCTATATTGAAAGAGGCTTTTATAGATATTGAAGAACTAGCAACTAAATTAGCTAAATTCTTTTTTCCAAATGAAGTTGATTCACAATTGACTGTTGAACAATTTACTTCACAATCTGAACATGGAGAAGAATCAGATCAATTAACTGGAATCTTTTCTTCAAATGAAACTGATTTAACACAAGAGAAATTAGAAGATCAACAGGGAGAAGATGATAGTTTCGAGAATAAAGATTATAATTGGATTTTGCTAGATGAACAGTTCTTCTATGGAGAGGTTTTGTTTCAAAAAAGGGAATTCTACCCAGCCAGGCAGCAAGAAGAGGATTTAATTGATAAAAAGGGGACATTGTTTTACTTTATGATGCAATTAGACTATAAAGCGAAAAGGATTCTGTTTGATGAACAGTTTGTTTATGGAAAGCAGGATCTGATCCAAGAAAGGAAGACTCAACTTAAGAAGCAATTTATTTATGGGGTTGAAGAAATAAAGAGGAGAGACTTATTATTTGGAAGGGTGGCCTTGGTATGGTGGTTTATTTGGTTAAAAAAAAAACCTAGAATTCGTTTGAAGTAATGAATGGGTAATTTAAGGATTGAATCAAGGGCTAAGATTATGAGTAAGATGATTAATGGTTGATGTAATTAAATTAAATTGATGAAGAATGTATTTGTTTCGTTGATCTAGGTTTGACATTAGATTGGAATGTAAGTTAGATATGGTACAAATAGTTTGTTTTTATTATGGAGGTTTCTTTGTTAAGTGGGAGAGCCCAGAACTTGATTGATTAAATGAAATTTATAGTTAAATGAGAGAATTAAAGTTAATCTAAGATTATGAGTGGAATTAAAGATTAAGATTATAAGTAAGTTGTAAGATAGGTTGTTTAAATGATATATTAAGATATTGTTCTGTCTGGTTTCTCTCTCAGCTCATTAAAAGCGACGTAAATGTCTTTAAGAGATTTATTAAACACATTTCAAAAGGAGTCATTTCAAAGCCAACTGTAGACATTTTGCTGGCAAACACATCTAAGACTACGTATTTACATTTAGATTACAACAAACTCTTGCCAAACCTCCCAATTACTCACTCCGTCTTTATCACAGTGTCCGAGACTTCATTATCCTTCGCTAGGTTTTCAAAACATCAGACTTTCAAAGCATTGCAAAAGTTTCCAAACCTCTCATTGATAAACGTTGCCCGTAGCAAGGGCGTAGTCTACTTCCCCCTTCTAATATAGTGTCCGATACGTCACTTCCCCCCATTACTTCCTTTTTCCAATTAACTGACACCTTCGCTTATCAAACCTTCTGAACCTCGGATCAATCCATTGCTCGTCTTGCTCTAAATCTGAGTCATCATTTGGAGAGTCTGAATCAGAATGCATACAAAACGCCTCATTGTCTGATTCGGCTGCCGGGGGGGGGGAAATACCCAGAGGGGCCGGCTTGTGCTTCCTCATTCTCTGATATATCATCATCCAGTCGTGAGACACCCACAACACTATCCCCCCCCGCAGGCCCCTCCCCCGGGGGCCGTCGGAAGGGATGTGGTTTGGAGGGAAATGCAGTATGAAAATCCCACTTTAACTCAGGAGCCTCAAAATCCTGAGCATCTACCCAAGAGCCAGCGGAGGGCCCACCCCTGGTCCAATCAACCAAATATTGGAAGCGGTCGTCGAGCCATCGGGAATCTCGGATGCCGGACACCTCCAACCGGGAAACAGGAACTTGAGCACGGCGAGCTGTCGGGCCCGGATCAGGAGGTCGAAGCGGAGAATCAGGGTTGACAGGAACAAGCAAGGAGCGATGAAACACGGGATGTACACGAAAAGACCTGGGCAAAGTCAAACGATAGGTCACCGGATTGATGACCGTCTCCACAGGGAAAGGACCCAGGAAACGTTGATCAAGCTTGCGGTGAATTCTCCCTGGAAACAAGTACTTGGTGGAAAGCCAAACCCGATCTCCAACAGCTAACGGCGGCGTGTCGCGACGCGAGCGGTCTGCAACCCGCTTGTAGTCTTCCTTGGCTTTAGTCAAGTGCTGCTTAACCATCTCATGGACTGACTGCAGTTCGGTTAAATAGTCCTCTGCAACTGGAACTGGAGAATCGAGGAGCGTGAGCGGGAAAAATCTGGGATGATAGCCGTAGTTGGCAAAAAACGGAGTGGTCTGAGTGGAAGTGTGCTGAGAGTTGTTGAAAGCGAATTCGGCCACAGAGAGATATTTGGACCAATCGTTCTGTTGGTCGTTGATGAAACAACGCAAATACTGCTCCAGGATGCCAATCACTTTCTCTGTACCCCCATCAGTCTCTGGGTGATGCGTGGAGGCTAGATTAACTTGGACTTGAAGCGCAGACATGAGTTCTCTCCAGAACTCCGAGGTGAACTGGGTTCCTCGGTCGGACACTATTTTGTCAGGTAAACCGTGTAGCCGGAAGATATGTTGAATGAACAGCTGAGCAGTGACCTTGGCTGTCGGTATTCTTCGGCAAGGAATGAAATGTGCCATTTTGGTCAGCATGTCCACTACTACAAAGACAACGGTGTAGCCGGCAGAAACAGGTAGACAAGTCAAGAAGTCCATGGAAATAGCTCCCCAGGGTCTCTCCGGCGTGGGTAAAGGCTGTAATAATCCCGGAGGGGCTCCTGTGGCATGTTTTGCCTGACGGCACCGTACACAGGAATTCACATAGGATTGCACATCATGGCGAAGTCTGGGCCACCAAAAAGTCCGAGACACTAAGTGCAGAGTCTTAAAGAAACCAAAATGACCTGCCGCAGGGTTGTCATGGCATTGAGTCAGGATGAGACCCCGGAGTGGGCCTGCTGGAACATATAACAGGTTACGGAAGCGTAATAGTCCCTCGGACAAGGTCCAAGGTGAGTCGGGACCCACCTCTTGTCTCTTCCGTATTGCAAAGTCATCTAGTTGTTGCGCTTCCCGAATCTGTCGTCGTAGATCTACCGGATCATGCACGGCTGCGATCAATTCGATAGGCAGAATGGTTCGAAGCGGTAAGGGATCCTTGACCTGTAGATACTCAGGTTTACGGGACAGGGCATCTGCTCTTTTGTTGTACCCTTTCGGAATGTAGGTGACTTTGAAGTTGAATCGAGCGAAGAACAAAGACCAACGGATTTGACGTTGATTCAATTTCCTGGCAGATTGCAAAAATTCCAAGTTTTTATGGTCAGTTCGAACTTCAACTTGGTAGCGGGCTCCTTCCAGGTGGTGTCTCCAGGTCTCAAAAGCAGTCTTGATGGCCAATAGTTCCTTTTCCCAAATGGTATAATGGCGTTCGGAGGGACTCAGTTTCCTGGAGTAATAAGCACACGGGAACAGGGGGCCGCCATCTTGGCGTGTTTGAAGTAGCACGGCCCCTACTGCAACATCTGAGGCGTCAGCCTCCACTACAAAGGGTCGACAAGGATCTGGATACTTGAGAATGGGTTCCTGAACAAAAGCCTTTTTGAGGGTCTGAAACGCCTGTTGCTCGGCATCGCCCCACTGGAACTTAACGCCTTTCCGTAACAGTCGAGTAAGGGGCGCAGTCAAGGCAGAAAATCTCGGAATAAATATCCTGTAATAGTTCGCAAATCCCAAAAATCTTTGGACATCTTTTGCTTTACATGGTGGTTGCCAGGTTTGCAAGGCTTCAACCTTGCCAGGGTCCATGGCGATGCCTTGTGGAGAAATCACATGTCCCAGAAACTCAATGGTGGTTTGATAGAATTGACATTTCTCTAACTTGGCGTAAAGGTGATGCTCCCTCAAGCGTTGCAAAACTCGCCGGAGATGCTGAAGATGAGTGGCTCGTGACGGGGAGTAAATCAGGATGTCATCGAGGTAAACCACCACAAATTGATCTAATAAATCCCGGAAGATGTCATTCATGAAATGTTGAAAGACGGCCGGAGCATTGGTGAGTCCAAAGGGCATAACGGTATACTCAAAATGACCATACCTGGTTCCAAACGCGGTCTTCCACTCGTCCCCCTCTCGAATGCGAACCAGGTTGTAAGCACCCCTTAAATCTATCTTGGTGAAGATGGTCGCTGATCGGAGACGGTCCATGAGATCAGGAATCAAAGGCAGAGGGTACCGGTTGCGCACCGTGATGGCATTGAGCTTGCGATAGTCACAGCATAGGCGTAAATCTCCGGTTTTCTTCTTCACGAATAATACAGGAGCTGACAAAGGCGAGGAAGAGGGACGAATGAAACCCCTGGCCAGGTTTTTGTCCACAAAGTCTTTCAATGCGGCCAACTCGGGTTCTGACATGGAGTAAAGGCGTCCCCTTGGGAGCTTGGCATTTGGTAGCAAATCAATGGCACAGTCATATGGTCTATGCGGAGGCAATTGGTCTGCCTCTTTCTCATTGAATATATCTGCAAAGTCCGCTAGGTCGGCCGGCAAGGTGATGTCAGGGTGGGATGGTAGCTGGGCTGCACACACTTGGCGTACGTGGTCTATGCATTGCAAACTGGGAAATGAAACAAAGTTCTGGGACCACACCACACAAGGATCATGGGTTCTCAACCAGGCTAGGCCGAGAACTAAGGGGAAATGAAGTCCCTTGGTAACATAGAATTGGATGGCTTCTTCATGTTGTCCTATGACCAGGCGTATGGGCTGGGTCATAAACTGGATCGGTCCAGACAACAATTCACGCCCATCGATTGTCTCAACCAACATAGGCGGCTTCACGGAGCACAAAGGTATGGCATGCTGACGAGCGAAAGCTTCATCCATGAAATTGGTGGTGGCTCCAGAATCCAACAAGGCGTGGGCCGGAATGCCCTGGGCATGATTTCCCAGAAGTATATTGGTTGCTAGGATCAGATGTCTCGGAGGACCGGGGTCGTCGTCTGCAGAACTGGAACTGGGTTTGGCGCCTGCCCGACCCAATGTTTCCATTAGGCCGGGCTCTGGCCGTTTCCCGGCAAGGTGGCTTGAAACTGCTGAGTGGGAGGCCGAGCTGGAACAGGAGTAGGACCTGCCGTACCACGTCTTTTCTGGGGGCAGGCCATGACGAAGTGACCCATCTCTCCGCAGTACAGGCACAAGCCCTCAGCTCTCCGTCTTGCCTTCTCAGCCTCGGTCAAACGAGATCTGGCTGCACCAAGATCCATGGGCTCATCTCTGGTCATGGGTGCAGGGCGCCTCTCAGTGTAAGCCGGTCCTGTTTGGAAAATACGTCTGGGTGCCGGGATGGGTGGAGCGATAGATAGGGTCTGGAATCCTCTGCGTGGTGCAGGAACTGGCTTGGCACTTCCGGTGACTGGAACCATCTGTTTGTCTAGGCGGGCATCCATGGCTTGCGTTCGCGCTTCAATAGTCAAACAATGTTGGTATAATGCATCCAGGGTTGTGGGTATTTCAGTAACTTTCAATCCATTCAAGATCTGGGAAGACAGACCATCTAGAAAGATTTCCATGAGAGCCTCATCATTCCAATTAATTTCTTGAGCTAGGCGGCGAAAATCTGATATATATTCCGCTACGCAGCGCGATCCCTGACGTAGCTCGCGTATCCGCCGGGTGGCATTTTGTCTACGAAGGGGGTCAACAAATTCTCTTTCCATCAGCTGGCAGAATCCTGCATAATTGCGCAGAACAGGATCTGGTCCGTCTATCAGAGGAGACGACCAATCAGCAGCTGGCCCAGATAGTAAACTTAAGATGAACGCTACTTCCGTTTCATCGAGCTGGAAATCTGCTGGGGCTGAGGCAATGAATGTTTTGCATTGGTTTAAAAAAGCTGGAAATTTATTACGCTCTCCAGTAAACTTATCAGGCAAGGCTAAGTAACATCTGTTTCTTCTGAGAGGGGGGGCTGGAGCAGGTGCTGCTGCTGCGTCTTGAATTTGCTGTTGCAAATGTCCAATTTGTTGCTGGAGATTTTGAACTAATAGATGCAGAGCCGGGTTAGCAGCCAGGAGTTCCTCCATGACGTCACTGAAAGCTCGGATTAATTTTCGTCTTTTCTGTTTTAAGGGCTACGGGCAATCTGTTCTGTCTGGTTTCTCTCTCAGCTCATTAAAAGCGACGTAAATGTCTTTAAGAGATTTATTAAACACATTTCAAAAGGAGTCATTTCAAAGCCAACTGTAGACATTTTGCTGGCAAACACATCTAAGACTACGTATTTACATTTAGATTACAACAAACTCTTGCCAAACCTCCCAATTACTCACTCCGTCTTTATCACAGTGTCCGAGACTTCATTATCCTTCGCTAGGTTTTCAAAACATCAGACTTTCAAAGCATTGCAAAAGTTTCCAAACCTCTCATTGATAAACGTTGCCCGTAGCAAGGGCGTAGTCTACTTCCCCCTTCTAATATAGTGTCCGATACGTCACTTCCCCCCATTACTTCCTTTTTCCAATTAACTGACACCTTCGCTTATCAAACCTTCTGAACCTCGGATCAATCCATTGCTCGTCTTGCTCTAAATCTGAGTCATCATTTGGAGAGTCTGAATCAGAATGCATACAAAACGCCTCATTGTCTGATTCGGCTGCCGGGGGGGGGGGAAAATACCCAGAGGGGCCGGCTTGTGCTTCCTCATTCTCTGATATATCATCATCCAGTCGTGAGACACCCACAACAGATATATTAAGATATATTATCACAAATTAAATGTATTAGATTTGACTTAGATTGGTGGTTTAGATGTAAATGATAAATATTATTCTTAACAAGATGAGTTGATTGTTTAAAGGAATTAAGGTTAATTTAAGATTATGGATTGAATTAAAGATAAATATTATAAGTAAGGTTTAGGAGAGGATGTTTAAATGAAGATATATATTAAGATATATTATGGTAAATTGAATTGAATAAGAATATAATTATTATTATTCTTTCTTTTTTTATATATATAGTTTAAAATTCTTGTTAAGATTATATAATTATTTTGTTTGATGTAGTGGGGTTTTCTTTTGTTGTACCCTGTATTCACTCTGGGAAGTCGGGGGGGGGGTTTAGGGAGGGTTGATAATCTTATACATGATGTTTTCTCAACTGCAATTGGGGTTGGAGGAAGAATAAATAATTACTGTTACTGGTATTAAGGGCTTGCTCGGGTGTCCTCTGGGCTCCACATCTGATGGGAAAAAGGAAGGAGGAGTGAAGGAGGGGGAAGGATAGGGTTGGTGGGATGTGGTGGTGGGGGTGCCGAGCAGTGATGTTAATTGTTTGGGATGATTATTCTCAGTTGAGTTATTAGTATTGGATGTATTGAAATGTATTTATATTTTGTGTATGGATGATTGTTTACTTTTATATTATGATTTGATATGACTAGTTTCTTTTTTCTGTTAAAATTATAAAAAAACCAATAAAAAATAATTTTAAAAAAAAAGTTTATCATATGGCACCACATCCTGAATTTGTTGTATACCTACACTCTGTATTGCATGCCTGGGAACTGTCCATAAAGGGATTTTACCACATAATTTATAATAATACTTTTTCCAGACACGCAACATAGAGTTTCTTAATATATGCTCTTTAAAGCTCCTATCCAATTTTTTGTCGTAAACTAAATATGCGTGGAACCCATACACTAACCCATATCCTTCTATATTCAATATTCTTTCATTTGTTAAGTTGATCCAATCACTTATTGCCACTAGAACTGCAGCATAATAATATAATTTAAAATTAGGCATTTTCAAACCACCTCTCTCTCTTGTGTCTTGAATAATTTTGAATTTAACCCTTGGTTTCTTGCCATCCCAAATAAATTTGTTTATACCTTTCTGCCATTCCTCAAGATTCCCATCCTTTTTAAGTATTGGCAACATTTGAAACAAAAATAAAAATTTCGGCAATACATTCATTTTAATTGCGGCTATCCTACCTAACATAGATAATTGTAATTTTTTCCAATTCTCCAATTCTTTTTGTACCTTATTCCATAAAAATTCATAGTTATTCTTATATAATTTCCCATTTGAAGCTTCTATATAAATTCCTAAGTATTTGACTTTTTTAACTATCTCACATCCCGTTATTCTTTCCAGATCTTGTTTTAATTTATTATCTAAGTTTTTAACCAACATCTTTGTCTTGACTAAATTTAATTTAAAACCTGATACTCTTCCATAATTTCGAATAATCTCCATCAAACTCTGGGCCGATTGTATTGGCTGAGTCAATGTCACTAATAGATCATCTGCAAAGGCACATAATCTATAATCATGTTTTCTAATTTGTACTCCCTTTAGTTCCTCTGATGCTCTAATCTTATTCAGTAAAACCTCTAATGTTAAAACAAACAATAAAGGGGATAAGGGACAACCCTGCCTGGTACCCTTCTCTATATTAAATGAATCTGTTAATTGTCCATTCACTATAATCTGCCCTGTTTGTTTCTGGTATATAGCTGATATAGAATTAATAAACTGATCCCCCATTCCCATCATTACCACAAGCCTTTGCAAAAATGTCCAATTCAATCTATCAAAGGCTTTTTCTGCATCTAAGAACATTAAAACTGCTGGCACTTGAGTATGTTTATCCAAATATTCCAATACATTAACAAGTTGTCTAACATTAGTTTTCATCTGTCTCCCTTGTAAAAAACCAGTTTGATCCGGGTGAATCCTTTGTGTCAAAACTGTCATTAGTCTATTAGCCAAAATTTTTGCAAAAATCTTGTAGTCGGTATTTAACAAAGAAATAGGTCTAAAATTTTCTACTTGAACATTATCTTTACCCTCTTTAGGAATCAAGCAAACATTAGCCATTTTCCAAGAGGGTGGAACCCGACCACCCTCTTGTATATTTACAAATAACTCCCTCAAAGGTTCCACCATTTCCTCCTGCAAACACTTATAATAAATCGTGGTGAAACCATCAGTTCCTGGAGATTTCCCCAATTTCAATTGCTTAATTGCATCAATAATTTCTTCTGATTTAATCAAGGCATTTAATCTATCTCTTTGATCCAAAGTAATTTCCATAACATTTTGATTTTGTAAAAAGGCATCTATCTCTTTCTCATGAACTTTTTCTTCAGCATACAATTTGGTGTAAAACTCTAGAAAAGCCTTCTTAATAGTTTCTTGATGAAATACTTCTTGCCCCTTATATTCTACCTTCTCAATTAATCGGGATTTTTGTTTTTTCCTTAATGTATAAGCCAACCATCTACCAGGTTTATTAGCATTAAAAAAAGTGTTATGTTTAGCATATTGTATATTTCTGGCAACCTGGTCGGTCATCAACACGTCAAATTGTTTCCGTAAAACCTTTATCCCTTCTTTAATATTACTATCATCTGGCTTATCTATTAATAATAACTCTTTCTTTCTTATTTCCGCTTCTAAAACTCTCCTCTTTTCCTCTTGTTTACGTCTATGCCTTACATTCATTTCAATTAATATTCCACGCATGTGGGCTTTACTAGAGTCCCACACCGTTTCTATTGATGTACCTCTATTCTTATTTAACATAAAAAATTCCTTGATAGCCTTTTTACATTCTTCCACATACATATCATATTTAAACACCCAATTATGATAGAAACTTGGAAAAGAATATGGGTGAAAAATGTTAAATTTACACAAGCTCAGCATTTAAGAGAAAATTTTTATAAAATGTTTTATAGATGGCATTTAGATCCAAAAAAATTATCGCTTATGTACCCAAATATGCAACCCAAATGTTGGAGATGTGATTCTATGGACGCTACTTATTTTCACATTTGGTGGACTTGTAAAAAAATTAAGGCTTTTTGGATAAAAATATGGTGGATTCTTCAAAATATTTTGAAAAAGCGTATTGAGTTTTTACCTCAGTTATTCTTGTTGGGTATTACAAAGGACTGTACCACCATAGAGACTAAGCTGATCTTGAACTTGATTACGGCCGCAAGATTGTTGGTGGGACAATATTGGAAGACATCTGAAATACCATCTATTGAAGAATGGACACTAAAAGTTACCCATCTTGTGGAGATGGCTAAGATATCAGCATACCTGAAAAACCACTCAAATGAAGCATTTTTGATGGACTGGAAAAAATGGATTGACTATATGCAAAAGAAATATCAGTTGAAAGAACTAGATTTGATTTGTAGATTTGATATACAGATAAATAGTTATAAAATAGTTATAAAATAGTAGTTTAGTGGGGTTTCTTGCGTTCTTACTCTGTATTCACTCTGGGAAGCCTGGGGGGGAGGGAGATAATAAGTAATAGATTATGTTTCTCAACTGTAGTTGGGGGTATAAAGGGAATAGATTTTTTCTTTTTTAGGGCGTTCGGGAAAACTCTAGACACCGCATTGGATGGTGAGGAAGGTGGAGTGAAGGTTAGGTATGTGTAGAGGGTTAGAGGGTGGAGATAGGGAATAGAGGTGAGTGGAGGGAAGATGTACAGAAAGGTGAAAGTATGTAGTTAGAAGGATAGAAAAGGGTAGGTTGTTGGAGGATGTGGTGGGGGGGGGTTCCGAGCAGCTATTTGTAGTGATTGTTAAATATGTTATTTGCTTGTTTTCAGTTGAGTTATTATGTTATGTTATAATTTTGTTAATAGTTTTTAAAATTTAATAAAAAAAATATTAAAAAAAAACATAGATACCTTCTTTAAAACAAAAACTGTTCCATCTTTTTTGACCAGAAGGACTAGAAGGAAACAAAAAAAATTAACACACACCAGTGCTTCCCCTAGATGTTAGATTACAAATCCCATCATCCACACCCAGGACAGGAATCAGGGATAATGCCATCCCACATCTACAGGCTGGGAGAGGATCTGCTCATTGCAGACAAGTCTGTAGATACAGACACTAATTTGCACTAAAACTGTTCTGATATAAAAGTATAGGAAGACAGGAGAGAGAGGGAGGGAGAGAGAGAGAGAGAGAGAGAGAGAGAGAGAGAGAGAGAGAGAGAGAGAGAGAGAGAGAGAGAGAGAGAGAGAGAGAGAGAGAGAGATTTGGTGGTTCTGTCCTACAGTCTGAATTTACACAATACACTAAGGCAGGTTTTCAATATGATGTGTGTAGTATGTCATAATTACCAAATTCATACAACATGCTGAGATTTGGGCTCTTGTTCCTTTTTTGCCCACCAGTAAGTTCACACACCAATCGATTATTTTTCCAGTCTCGTACTTTCATTCCTACAAAATGGGTGAGGGTTATTGATCCATGGTTGGTAGTTCCTCTCATGAATGTTTGTAACCAAGCCACATTAAGGATCTCCCACTTATTTCAACAGTCTCTTTTTGGATACATTTTATCGCTAGTGGTGGGCAAAAAGGGGACAAGAGCTGAGCTTCAAAAGCATGCCCTTGGCTGGTAAGCTGAATTCTCACGTTGCCCCTAAGATGTACTGTGGTTTTGCTTAGCTTTGGCTTACTGTCTTGTGTGAATCCAATCAGAGTCAGCATCTGCTCGGTAGAGAATTCTGGGAGACATTTAATAAAATAATGATGGGCCGAAGAACAGATCCAATGGCATTTGGTAGAAAAGTAAGACACACAATTTTGCCACGCTGCTAGGGAGAGCACAAAATACCCACCAAAATACTTGACCCCTGAAAACTCTCTCCCCACACAGACATACCTGCCTCCTCCTTTAGGCATAACAGACACCGCCTCCTTCCCTGGTCACACCAGAGGCCTGTCAAAACCAGCCTTCTGTCCTCCTTTTCTCCCCGAAATCGCCCATGAGAAAGAGCGTAACTTCAGAAAGGTTTCCAAAAATATGCAGGCCCTCCTCCAGCACAGCACAAGGGCTGCGTTGCATGGGCCTCTGACATGTGCGAGAACGAACGCAGGCGCGACTGACCCCAAGGCTGCCGCTGAGCAGCTGTGGTTTTCCGCAAAGGCTGCTTCAACTTATTTTGGTTCTGTCACCTCGAAAAATGAAACGGACCTCGGAACATTTTTTTTTCTCCTCCAGAAAAAGGGCCCTGGACTCACTGTTCTTAGGTTTAATCTTTTACCATAAATTTAACAAGGTTTATACTTCTGAGTAGATTTGGATTGCATGGCATTGGAATGGAGCAAGGGTATTGCAAATAAAAGTGTGGATACTGTTGTGTACTTCGCGTGCGAATGATGAAGACACATGGCGATGCTGAACAAATGCTTTATTCACCTTCTACAACAACCAAGCAAAAGCAAAAGGCACGCAGGCCTTTTTATATGGCCAGAAACCCGGACAATGTCAACAAATAGGAACAGAGCATTTTCGCACCTTGCACATGCGCACAAGGCTGGCACCGCTCTGTCTGGTCCCGGGCAGCTTTTGGAATGCCCGGGACCGATGCAATGTCCAAGCCTCCTTTTGCAGGCTCAGGACACAACAGATACATTTTTTTTCCTGAAGCTTTCCTTAAAGAGACAAGGCAAGCTTTTAAAGCTTACTGGGGCACAATTTTCAGAGAATGGGAGGAATACAGGGACAAATATTTTTAAGTTGTTTGGGCAAACACACCACAAAAGTCTTGTGACATCTTGCAAGACTAATAAATCTTCTAAATGATAGTTTTGCCATATCAAATAAAATAAAGCTTTTTTTAATTTTACATTTCTTTGTCTTTAAGGTGCCACATGTTTTTCCTTACAAATATTTTTGAGGTGGTAAGGGACTTTACTTTTGGAGGAGAGGAAGCCCTATTTGAATTACTGGGATTTAGTTTTAAGCAAACTTCTCCAAGTTAAATGCTAAATTTATAGCTCAGAAGGTTGGGAACTGGGCAGTAAATCAAATAATTACCTAATTCATTATTTGTTCATATAGCTAACTATGGCTTTTTGAATAAACCATATTTGATAGAATTCACATTGCACACTAAAACAAACCATGTCTGTGCAGGCTCAGGACACAACACCCCTTCCCCCTAGATGGAATATACTGTGCGTACATTCGTGTACATCATGCATTGGGAAGAGTGGGATACAGTTGCATTATTCAAATGCTAGGAGTGTGGAATACTTGAGTCTGTCCTGAGACAGACCCTCTACAACAGTAGTTCTCAACCTTTTTCAGGTTGACACCCCACTTGCGCCGCCCATGCACGGTGCAACCCCAACCCGCCCGCGCGCACGACGGCCCGTTCCGTGCATGCGCGGTGCGTGTGCGCGACAAAAAAAAACAAAACAAAATGGCGGACCGTGACGGGCCGATCCGCACATGCGCAGCGCGCGCGCGATGGCCTGAACCGCACATGCGCGGCACGTGTGCGACAAAAAATAACAAAATGGCGGACCGCGGTGTCTGGCGACCCCCGCGACCCATAGGTTGAGAACCGCTGCTCTACAATATTGATTAATACAATAAATGTATCCAAAATTTAAAAAAAATACAAAATTATCGATCCACGAGTTGTTTCCGTTATTCAGAGGCCTCATGAGCTGGTCCCTCATGACTAGACAGCAACTTCACAAAGTCTCTCAGATGTTTGGGTGGGCACTTGGCCCGCTGCGACGTTCTAAGGCCTGGAGAGATTTCTGGCCCCCTGCTTGCCTACCAGGCTAGGCAGGCCAGGGCGTTGCTGCCCTAAATCCAAAGGGGGCCCTGGTGAGGGTGCCTGGCCTACCTGCTCGCCTACCAGGCTAGGCAGGCCAGGACTTTGCTGCCCCAAATACCCGGTTGACCCGCCCAGCTGCTGGCTGGCTGGACCCTCTAAGTCCAAGCCAGCATACCTTGGAGGGGTGGAAGTCCCCGAGTCCACAATGGACCCCTCTTGGGAACACTGTCCCTCGAGCCCAAGGCTAGCAGATGGAGAGGGCTGGGTAGTGGAAGTGCCCCAGTACTCTGTGGCCCCCAAGCACATGCCCGAGGTGCCAGAGTCAGGAGTCGCCTCCATAGCAACCCCCTTTGCTGGAGACCTCCTTTTGGGAGCAATTGCGGAATTAGGCAAGCACCCTGATGGAATTTTTTTTCTCTTGCTGCTTGTGATTTGTGTGGATACCCCCGGTCAGTCTCCCTGTCTGGAGCACTACCTGACATATGTGAATACTGTGGATACCCCCGGTGTGACTCTCTGTCTGGAGTAATTATGGACGTGTGGGATGATCCCCTATCCAGTGAATTCCTGTTAGGAACACTTGCGGAACCTTGGGATGAATCCCAAACAGCCTCAGTAGCAGCTAGTGAGGGCCTGTTAGTCCTGGAAAACTGTGACCCAGAATGCATATTATGGTCCTCCTCCCCCTCCCCTCCAGAGCAGAGCCAGGAGCAGAAGGGTGCGAGTCCAGTCTCCAACGCAGTTGGTCTATGTGTCTGCGAAGAATGCGGCTGTCACCCAAGGCAACTTCATATGACAATGGCCCCAAGACTTTGCAGACCACAGCTGTGACCCAGAGATGTCCAGGCCCATAGTTTCTTGCCCAAAACGGATCGCCCACCTGGAGTCTCCTAGGTGCCCATGGTTGTGACACCTGTGAAACCACCCAGTCAGATTGCAGCCTGTCCAGTTTAGTGATGAGGTGGCAACCCCAGCAGAGTTCAGCAGGGCTCTTCCCTGTGGCTGTGCATGGTGTGGCGTGGTGTGCAAGAAGGAAATCTGCTAACCTGTGATGCCAATTACCATAAGTCTTGAGGGCATCTTTGGTGGTGTGCACCATTCTCTCTGCCAGTCCGTTGGAGGATGGATGGAAGGGAGCCGATGTGCATGCCGGATCAGGTTGGCCTGAAGAAAAGCCTTGAACTCAGAAGACGTAAATTGAGGGCCATTATCTGAAACCAGAGCATTTGGAAGACCGTGTGATGCAAAAATTCCTCTCAACACCTGGATGGTCCTGGCAGTAGTAGTGGAAGAAATAGGAACAACCTCTAGCCACTTGGAATGGCTATCAACAACAACCAGGAAGACTTGCCCCTGAAAGGGCCCAGCATAATCTGTATGCACCCTAGACCATGGGGTTTGAGTTTCCTCCCACCTATGTACTGGGGCCTGAGGCATTTCAGGCTGAGACTGTTGGCACACTTGGCACCCGTGCACCTGGGCCTCGATGGCTTTATTGAGCCCAGGCTACCAAAGATGGCTGCGCGCAAGCGCTTTCATCCTGACTATATCAGGATATCCCTCATGCAGAGAGATCAAGATTCTAGACCTCAATGAGGCTGGAATCACTACCCTGCTACCCCATAACAGGCAACCCTTGAAAGTGGAAAACTCAAGCTTCTTGTGCCAGAAGCTTTGGAACTCAGTATCTGGGCACTTGTCAGGCCCTCCTGACAACACCCATGTCAGCATGCATGTAAGCGTGTGATCAGTGGCCAGTTTCTGCAGCCACATCCCTAGCATTGAGGGGAGACTCAGGCAACTCCTGAATGGACAGAATATTAATGGCTGGAGCAGGATCTGGCTCTAATTGGTTCAGGGGTAATCTGCTCAGGCCATCTGCATGACCCATTTCTTTTCCTGGTTTGTGAACTAATGTATAGTCATATGCTGACAGGAAAATGGACCACCTCAGCATACGAGGAGAAATGATATATGGGGTCTGTTTGTTAGTGGTAAACAAACCCAGCAGAGGCTTATGGTCGGTATAGACTGTGAAATGGTGGCCATATAAGAAATCATGAAATTTCTTAATGCCAGCCACTATGGCCAAGGCTTCTCTGTCAATTTGAGCATAATTCCACTCTGCAGAGGACAGAGTCCTTGAATAATAGGCCACAGGGACCTGTGTCCCATCAGCCTTCAGATGGCTCAGTACAGCTCCCACCCCATAAGGAGGTGCATCGCATGCGATGCAAACAGGCAGTTGCTCATTGAAATGCACTAAAACAGCATTAGAAGTGAGCAAGGCCTTAACCTCACTGAAACTCTTGTCATGGACTTTAGTCCATTGCCAAGGAGCCTGCTTGTCTAAGAGCCTGTGTAATGGCTCTGCCACTGCAGCTTTATGTGGGAGAAATGCATGGTAAAAATTTAATATCCCCAAGAAGGCTTGCAGCTCACTCTTTGACTTAGGGCTTGGGGCCTGCTGGATAGCTTGCAATTTAGTTTCAGTAGGGTGAATGCTTTGAGCATCAATCCTGAATCCTAAGAAGTAGTAGAAGTGACTCCTATCTTACATTTATCCTTCTTTAGTTTAAGGCCTGCTTTTCAAAAATGAAGCAAGACAGAACTTAATCTTTCTGCTAAATTTTGAGATGACTCCCCAGCAATGAGGACGTCATTGAAGTAGGGACAGACCCCAGGAATGCCTCGAAGTGTGCTCTCCATGACACTTTGGAATATGCCAGGGGCTACATTTACCCCAAATTGCAGTCTCTTGACCTTGAAGGTCCCCCTGTGAGTTACAATAGTCTGGGCCTCTGGAGCTGCCTCATCAACAGGTAGCTGTTGATAGGCCCTTGCCAGGTAAAGCTTTGCAAATATGTGCCCCCCCTTGAGGGAGGCCAGAATGTGACTTACCACAGGCACTGGATAAGCGTGCTGTTGCAGCGCCTTATTCAGTGTGCATTTATAGTCTGCACATATACATATGTCCCCATTAGCCTTTAGAGGCGTTACTATGGGGGTTTCCCATGGACTTGAATCCACAGGTTCTAGAATGCCCTCCTGGAGCAATTTGTCCAGCTCAGCATCAATCTTACTTTTGAGGGCAAAAGGTACCCTCCTAGGCTTAACCCTGATGGGCATGATGGTTGGGTCTAACCATAGCGAAATGGGAGGCCCCTTGTAGGATCCTAGCTCTGAACTAAACACATCTGCAAACTCCTTGCAAACCTCTGCAAGGCCCAGCGTTTGCAAGCTGTGCAGCCCAGTTATCTGGATTCCCAGAGCCTCGAACCAATCGAGTCCAATAAGACTCGTACGTTCACCCCCAACAACCACCACATCTAGGTAACCTTCAAAATCCTTATACTGTACCCTAAGGGTGGCCTCCCCCTTAACACACACCATAGAATTTTGAAAATCAGTGAGTATTAGATTCGATGGCCTGAGTTTAACTCGAAGGCCACTACTGCTGCAAATCCTTTTAAAGGTATTAATTGAAATAATGGAAAGAGCGGATCCAGTGTACAAGTCCCTCAGTAAGGGAACCCCTTGCAACCTTACGTTAATGGAAAGTTTTTTTTCTTAAGGGGCTTGTGTGTCCCTGTTCTTAGAATGCTCCTGCACAATGCACAGAAACCCACCCTGTTTTGGCTGGGGACCCTGGTACCTTTCTGAAACAATTCTTCCCGAGGTTGAACCTTCTGGCAATCCAAACAGACGGATGCAATGTGGCCCTGCCTGCCACACGCCCTGCAAATGGCGGAATGAAACCTGCAGTCAGCTCGCTTGTGGCATCCTCCGCACCTGAAGCATTGAAGCGATGCTGGGACCTTGACCAGACGTCCCTTCTGCCTCCTCTCAGCTGGTTGGTGAAGTCTGTCGACCTCCTCTTCAGGATCCACTTCTGATCCTTCTCGAGCATCCTCTTGATGGACAGTAGCTGTGTCTGGAGGATTCCTGGCGAGGCGCAAGGCCTTCACAGCCCCTCCTGCTGCTTCCTCAGCTGCCACCTCTCGCAACGCATCTTGGAAGGAGACATCTTCTTTTGCAAAAATCTTGAGCCACAGACAAAACGATCTTGCAGCCTCTATTCCAGATCCTTGAACTCACAAGGTCTGGCTGCTTGCCTTAAGGCCTCAATAAAGTCCGCAGCAGATTCACCCAGCCTCTGGTCTCTCTGCTCAAACGCGTGCCTCCAAGCAATGACAGATAACTTTGGCTGGAAATGTTCCTTCAACATTTTCTTCAAGTCAGCATATGTTGCTGACTCCAGAGGTGCAGGGGCCACCAGATGTTCTGCGATGTCAAAAGCTTCTTGTCCACAGGCACACAAAAGAGTTGCTGCCTTCAGGCCATCTTCTCTAATCTGATTTACTCAGAAGTAATTCTCCACCCGTGCTACGTAGGAATTCCATCTCTCTGGGTGGGAGACATCAAAATCAGTTAATCGGCCAATCTTCGACATCATAAGCTTTACGACCTTCACCACTTGCTTCCTCTACAAGCTGCTGTTGGGGAAAGGGTCCTTTAGCCGAGCTCAACCTCCAGCGATGCTGTACTGGCAGGCTGGGATGCTGATTCAGACACCGTCTTCCCCTCTTCAGGACTTCCTGGGTAAGTCCTCAACTCTTTTGTTCCAGCTTGCAAAGGATCCCACCTTCGTCGCCAGTGTTGTGTACTTCGTTCGCGTGCGAATGATGAAGACACATGGCGATGCTGAACAAACGCTTTATTCACCTTCTACAACAACCAAGCAAAAGCAAAAGGCACGCAGGCCTTTTTATATGGCCAGAAACCCAGACAATGTCAACAAATAGGAACAGAGCATTTTCACGCCTTGCACATGCGCACAAGGCTGGCACCGCTCTGTCTGGTCCCGGGCAGCTTTTGGAATGCCCGGGACCGATGCAATGTCCAAGCCTCCTTTTGCAGGCTCAGGACACAACAGATACATTTTTTTTTTTCCTGAAGCTTTCCTTAAAGACAAGGCAAGCTTTTAAAGCTTACTGGGGCACAATTTTCAGAGAATGGGAGGAATACAGGGACAAATATTTTTAAGTTGTTTGGGCAAACACACCACAAAAGTCTTGTGACATCTTGCAAGACTAATAAATCTTCTAAATGATAGTTTTGCCATATCAAATAAAATAAAGCTTTTTTATTTTACATTTCTTTGTCTTTAAGGTGCCACATGTTTTTCCTTACAAATATTTTTGAGGTGGTAAGGGACTTTACTTTTGGAGGAGAGGAAGCCCTATTTGAATTACTGGGATTTAGTTTTAAGCAAACTTCTCCAAGTTAAATGCTAAATTTATAGCTCAGAAGGTTGGGAACTGGGCAGTAAATCAAATAATTACCTAATTCATCATTTGTTCATATAGCTAACTATGGCTTTTTGAATAAACCATATTTGATAGAATTCACATTGCACACTAAAACAAACCATGTCTGTGCTATGTTTACACCATATATCAAATGACAAAAAAACTCATTATGGTTTAAGTGTATTATGCAAACTTAAAAATTGATAGGATTGTTTGTTAGGCTGCAATCCTATCTGGAAATAAATCAAAATGACTGAAGAAGAGCTTCCAAGTAAATATGTATCTGGTTGCACTATTTGTCAACTTCAGTTAAAATCAGACAGCTACTTTATAAACCCAGTGGACCAATATGGTTTGATTATTATCCCGGACTATGACTAGAAGGCTGTGGTCCAAGCTTACACAAATTCATGGAAACATATGGGGAGACTTTGCCCCAGTCATTGACACAGCTCTATGCCAAAATGTGGTTGGCCTGTTTGAGGTCTTGCATGTTGTATCAACTCAGCCATTGTTCCTAAACCACAGTTCATATTTCAGTATATTGTATGAACCCATCAAGTTTCAGTGCCATGGGGAACCCAACCATAATTCAACCCAGTATATTTGTGTGTGTGTGTGTGTGTGTGTGTGTGTGTGTGTGTGTGTGTGTGGATGTGTGTGTAATGTATAGTCTGCATCACCCTGCATGGCTCTAAATAGTATATTATGTTCACCTTCTTAATCTATTGAAGGAGAGTGGAACAATCATCCATTGAATCAGTGCACATTGATTATGTAAAAAATAGGAGAAAAACCAGCAATTGTTCACTATTGTCAGTATGCGGGTATCTCAGCAGTTAAGGACAGGATAAAACTTTGAAATAGCAAAGAGAGATGTATAAATTTTCCTAGGTGAGCAGCTGTGACTCAATAGACTTTATTTTTTTCCCCTATGTTTTTTTCCTACATTGCTGATGCCCTTTTCCATCAAGATGCTATTACATAAAATGTTAAGTATAAGAAGGCTATCTCCAATGGACCATTGACCAGAACAAATTATTTTGTTTGAAGAATTCCAAATTATTGTCTGAGGTTATAAACCTGCTTTCTCCTTTGCTGCCCTCTAAATGTGCTGTTAGGACAATGACTCCCATTATCTCCAAGTGAATATGAATTATACAGACTGGCAAGAATGGGAGTTGTAAATCCAACATATCTGGAGGGTACAAATGAGAGAATCCTGAATGTACTAGAGAACCATAACATGGAGCTTGAGGAAAAAGACATCCTAACTCATCATTTTGTTTGCTTAATTCTTGCAACAAAGACAGGACTCCCACAAAATGTCTGAATTCAATTTTCCAAATGCAAAAACTTAAATTCATTCCCTGAATAAAATTTGGATATTGCAAAGCATACAATGATCTCTCTCAACCATTTCAGAATAGCTACTGCTGTTCCAACTTTTGGAGAAAGGTCATTCTAACATATTGCCTTGAGATTTCTTGAAGTATTACTCTTTGTCCAAAGCATTAAAAAGGGAGTAAATAAATAGTGTGTATTTCACATTGGGATTTGAACAAAGGAAAAGGAAAGAAGCCACAAGACAACCAATTGTCCTGACTTATGACAATACTCACTGACTAGTCATTAAAACACGTATTTTACTCATTTAGAAAGATTAACATTCAGTATAACACCTAATTACTCATACATAAAGATCCACGTTTAGTCTGAGCAAAATAATAATACAAAAATAAATTCAGAGAAATCAAGCACTCCTGAGGGGATCTCAAACATGTACTGTGTCTGATCTGCCTTCTTTTGACTATGCTACTTTTTGTTGTTGGGTCCATATAGTCCCTTAAAACATTTGCTACAATAATAAGTCAACATCTTGGAAGAAAGCACATGTGGCTCAAGTGGGAATATCTGTCCTACTAATTGTTGCAGTTGTTAATTTCTCTTTATTAATATAAAAACTTGAAAAGTTTTTCTCTTCAACTTCTGGATGATATCCATAGCCTAGGTTCATCCATGATGCTAAGCTTCTCCATATGGTTTAGCATGCTATTGAACCCAATCCGTAAGCCAGGGGTTCTCAACCTTGGCAACTTTAAGACTTGTGGACTTCAATTCCCAGAATTCCTCAGCCAGCAAAGCTGGCTGAGGAATTCTGGGAGTTGAAGTCCACAAGTCTTAAAGTTGCCAAGGTTGAGAACCCCTGCCGTAAGCCATTTCCAAATCAAAGTTCCAGCATTTTACAGCATAAATTAGTTATTCTTGTAGAGACATATTTGTATGAAGGCAAGCTTTTTATCGTTAGAGTGATGTGGATGACACAATAAGATGTTATATGTCCACTAAGGCTAGTGTCAGTAATCAAATGTTGTTTACAATTGGTTTCTACTGTTTCTGGTTTCTGATCTGCACAGCTGAAGAAAACCAGCATGTCGCTCTGAATCTGGAGGCTACTGTCTGTCTCCAGATGGAATAGCAGAGGAATTCACTAAAAAGGAACTTTCTTTTCCAGAATATACCCCATTTAAAAGCTTCACTAGATGTGATGGATGTTATGCAATTTGGCAATACATTCCCATTAAATCTGATAATTTTAACAGCAAGTTTGTATATGAGAATTGGGAATCATAATCTCTAGTACCTCATGAGATGGCTGAACAAGATAAAATCATTTTCAAAATCAGGCAGAAATAATAGAGGTATAGGAAATAAAACTAAAAATTATTACTATAATGATTGATTAATATTATACCTAAAAGTTCTTGAGTATTCTCTGTTAACCCCCCTGTTTTCTAGCAGACTGTCCTTTAAAGGTACGTAAAAGACTTTTCTGAAATAATTTTTTTTAAAAAATAATTGGTCATTGACAAATATTATCACACATTTAAAAAGGGGGAGAAAAACTTTAGTTTCACAGTTTAAAGATAAATTTCCCGTCGTGGTAGAAGGCAAAGAAGGTGGAATAATATAATGCAATTCATGACAAGAAGAATAACAATCCATCAAGAGACCTCTAGTGGCAGGTTGCAGAATCACTCAATAGTATGGGTGAGTGTGCCCGCGCGCGCGCGCGCACACACACACACACACACACAAACACACACAAACGAAGAGATCCCAGCCTCAAATTTAATTCCTCAATGTTTTAGTTTTTTAGAAGTCAGATACTACAGGCAATCTCAGATGTCCTAGTCCTGGGAAATTGGAGAATTCTGCAACAGTTCACATGCAGTAAGATAGAAAGGGAAATAATTATTTTATAGGATCTACTATTAACTATTTCTGTTTTTATAGAATCCTTAACCGGCATATTCTATTTTACCTCAGTTTAGTGATTCTGAACTGCAAATGTTTACATTTTCCCCACTGCCAAAATTCTTTAGATGCATTACAATCATAAATTTGCCCCAAAGTAACTTACATCCAGGTGCCAATGAATCTCGCACCCTTTTTTTAGTTCATTGCATAGCGGGATAGGCGTAAAGGTGAAAAAAACAAAGACATTATTTTTGTGTTGAGGATCAAGTAGCTGACATTAGAGGAAATAAATCGTTCCTACTCCGTTTGTAAAAATTCCCATGTACTCCCAGCCCTGAGTAAACTATTCTTAATTTACTCAGATGTTCTAAAAGCTACACATAAAGACTGTCTAAACATTTTTTCCAAGTTTTATTATGCTTTTTGTACACAGACAATATAAATGGGTGAAAAAACAAAACATTTTCCCGGTTACTTGTAATTTGAAGAAACAATTATTTATCTACACAAACATAACAAATGTGTAGGGAGGTTTCTTTTTTTAAAAGGGGGGGGGAGAAAAAATCATGTCCATCAATTACAGAAGGACATACAAAATACATACAGGATGAAAGTCCTGGATTTCTATTTGGGAAGGTTTGTTTGCCGATTGCAAGTTAGTCTTAATCATTTTGCCTGATGTCTATTTCACAGTTCATTTCTCGCCCCCACCCACCCACCATATTTAAACATGGGTTGATCAATTATATGTTTCCTACACAAAATTTTGAAGACTCACTACTCTACATCAACAAGGGGAAAGACTAAATTGAGTGTAAAACTCTTGATTGAACGAGAAAATGAAAAGAAAAAGAAAAGGTCAGAGAGGGGAGGGAAATTAAACCTCTTCAAACTGGTGCTGTCTAGTCTATTCCCCAAAGAAGGCTCTTTCAGAGATACTTCCTTATGCATTGAACAAAAACGAAACGAAACAAAAATTCAAACTAAATGCAATTTTTTTTCTTTTTTAAAAAATATACAACTCACAAAGTCATTTTTCACTGGACTTCACTACGGGCACCAACAGGTCAAGCTTAGCATTGGTTGTACAGTAGTTTGTTCATTACAAAGATTTACAGTCGGTCTTTTAACTGAAGTGGGGAGGGGAGAGAAAAATATTGGAACAAGAGAAGAGCACCTGCACGCCAACCAGAGACGGGCTAAGGATTCAGTGAAGGGACAGAAAAGGACATAAGGAGAAAAGATCATTAGATTGGTAATGTGAAATGCTTGTTGGAACTGAAGTGGGCTTTCAAGGAGCTACCGTATTCCCCTCTCTCTGGCCACCTGTCTCTAATAGAGTGTTAAACTGCGCTGCTTACTTGACGAAAGAGTCAATGGCCCTGTGGGCAAATCCCCTTCCCATACACCCACTTGCACACCTGATTGAGCACAAGCTACAATCTAATTGAAATAGCGCCTCCGTGACCCAGCGTTAAGATTCACCTGAGTTAACTCTGCAAGGTCCCCTCCCATCTGGAATGACCATACTGGAGTTTGAGTCACAACTCTCCAGTCCTGTAAACTAAATTACTGTTTTAGTTTAAGTCAAATAACAGTGCAAACACAGGTAGGTTTACTTGGAAGGAAGTGCCTTTTTGATCAGAGTTGGAATAATTCTTTAGTATGATGGCAATCTAACATAGCCTGCTAGGGCTATGAGGGTAGGTTCATACAACATGCCAAGCCAGCACGGTACAGACTTACTTGTAGCTCAGTGTGTTGAATGAACACAACCCTTTGCAATACTTCATAAGTAAATTGTAATTGAAACCAAGTTTAATGCAGAGTGTTATGCGAACCAATAGAGTTTTTAGCCCAGGTTTTCACCATAACAACAGACATAACATTTGCTTTTGAACTTTTAAAAGTGCTTCATTTAGAATCCATATTTCCCCATCTCTTTGTTGTGTCCCCACCCATTTCAGTAAAGTTTAGTCGCAGGCCCAAGTACCTGGGGAGATCACCTGCTTCTTCCTAGTATTCCTACGATTACACTTATTAGTAAATTAAGGGAAAAGTCCACTAGAGTCCTGCTGAACCCAGCGGGGGGGCCTCCTCTATTTATAGACGCTGAGCTATTAAACGGGTTTACTTTCATTGGGAATAAGTTCTGATCAGGCAGGAAATGTTGCATCCAGAAAAGGGAACTGAAGCATTATACTCCTTGCGGGAAGCGAAATCCTACTGAGAGAAGTAGGAGTAATTTCCGCCATTACACAGCGCTTTGCGAGGGGCAGCGACGCTACGATCGCACAAACTCGGATGAGACTTCCTTCCAAGGAAACGCGAGTGGAACCAGCTTCGAAGAAGCAGCTCACGCCTTTTCCTGACTGGCGATTTCTAATGCCATCGCTGTTGTCATTTATCAGAAGGAAAGGAAGGCTGGCTTCGCAGCGCCACAGCAATGGTGAGGTGACACTGTCAAACAACGGTCAGGAAACGGCGTAAGATCTCCTTTCCATAAGTTAATCTGAGATAAATTTAATGGAATTTGCTGCTGAATAAGTGCCTATAGAATTATATGGAGTTTAAAGCCCGTAGTAGAAATTCGGCACACTCCTATGGATGCCTCTTGATCCTAATCCGAGTAAACGTGTTTAAGGCTGAGTTTTGAACTTGACTGAGTCACATCCCAATCGAAGCACCCGCTCTACATGTGAAATAATGCCAGTTTGTTTTAATCATGGTTTGCCAAATAAACCACAATTGGCTGGGTGTCTAGGAGACGCACACGCCAAGCAAATGCTATTGTAGCTTTAGTGCAATGTGTGAACAAAACTACTGCATTTCTTCCTCAAAGTACTTTAGATAAGGTCAAGTTTCACACATATGCCCAGTCAAGACACCGAAGCAAAAAGGCGCTTTTTACTTGAAAGGAAACTTCACTAAAAATGCAAGGCAACTAACACGAAGTATTTTAAATTCCTATTCCAATACCAGAAACCCGAATATTGCCTTCTAAAATCAACATAAATACTATCCTATGGGATCCAAGCTTGAAATTTCGTGTTGATTAAATCAGAAATGATTTCGGTGAGAAGCACTGTAAGGTCTGGCATGCATTTAACTAGAATTAAGTCCTACAGATGTGTAATTATTTTGATGTTAACTGTTAAACAAAATTGTCCGAATGGATCCAAATATATATCAGGCCTAGCTTTGTTGAAATTGTTATAAGTTTAATTTTTGTTTAATTGAGTTTAAGTCTCTTTGGACAATGATATAAAAATACTAATTGACACACTTCCTAACCACACACCCGACTTTATCCTAATATTAATATGCAAGTGTGTAGATGAAGATTAATATGAAAGAAGGGAAAGGAGTTTTAGATATTTTAGGGTTTGCTTAGGGCAACCAACCCTCCTATAGGACCCCTGTTCGTTATTTGCGAATTGTACATATATATTTCCATTATAGTCAGCCCGGAACACGGAAGGGGAAAAGGAAAGGAGGAATTTCCCTTCGAGTTTCAAGCATATAATGCAAGGGCGGTTAGTTTGACTATTGAACCTTAAATCAAGTTTACTCGGAATTACGACCCATTAAATCGAAACATGGAAACAAATGGACAGGGAATTGGAGATGTGGAGAAGAGGGATCTAGGAGAATCCCAAATTTATCGAGAAGCCCTTTAAAGGCACGCAAATACCCCTTCATCTTGCCCACCTTTTTAATATGGCAGAATAAAAAGCATCTGCTATCCACCTTCCTGATCGGAGAATGTGCAGGAGAGCTGCGAGCTTTTGGCTATTATCTGGCGGTAAAAGCGATTAAACATCGCGGGCCTAATTTCAAACAAATGCGTGCCTATGACTGAGCTGCAACTCGCTGGGTGGAATTTACTCCCTTGTGTCATCGGGTTAAGTTTAGGATATCTTTAAAAAGATTTGAATGCGCGTGTCGCCCGCCAGCCAAAGTTTAAGAGGGGACCCCTTTACCACACCGAACATGGTGGTGGGCACAGGGATAATTTAAAGGCTTTCTTAGGATTTTGGAAAAATCTACCCATTCGAAACACCCGAGTGGCGAGAGCTCACTTTAAAAGAAAAAAAGACGCCCCAGCTGCTTGGCCAAAGGGAAAAACCACGGCATGAGTTATCTTGTGCGGGGAGGGGGTCGCTAAGGAAAGAGACATACAAGGTGGAGAATGAAGGGTCGTGATTTTCAGCATTTCGTTGTCGTTTCACCTCCTACTGAAGAGACGTTGGAACGGCCCCACGGTTTGCGGGCTTTCAACGTGTGCGAGGAAAAGGAGAGAGGGAAGAGAGGGAGGGAGAGACTGCGCGTGCGCGGTTGTAGGTGCGTGGCCAGCTAGAGCCGCTTTCAACAGACCGGGAGAAGCAGCGCTCGCCCCGATGCGCAGCGCAAAGCGAGGGCTGCTTCGGACGGGACGGGCGAGAAGGGCGGGAGGGGGCGTGGCCAAAGGCATCTGTCTAGCTATGCGTGTAGAAGCCGTAGTAGCCGATGTCCTTGGCGCAGGTCTTGTCGCAGTCCCTGGGGGCCAAGGCGGGCTCGCTCTTGAGGGGCGAAGAGCTCTCTGAGGCAGGGGTGCCCACCGGAGAAAGCCGCCGGCGCTTGGCCTGCTCGTAAATCCCAGAGTCGGTGGAATCGATGGACTTGATGGACGAGGGAGTCTCGATCCAGCTGGAGTCGGACAAGTCCTTAGGGGGCTTCGAGTCCTCGGCAGGCGGCCCGGCAGCGGGCGGCGGCGGCGGCGGCGCCACCAAAGGGGAGCGCTCAGGGGGCGCCAGGCTGTCGGGCTCCTCCCCGCCGCCAGCCCCGGCGGGCAAATAGGGGTTTCCTCCAGCGCGGGCACCGCTGCTGTTAGGCCAGCACGACAAGGATTTGGTGCAATACTGGGGCGGGCTGCGTGCCCCCCAGCCCGAGGGGTCCGGGTAGTAGCCGAGCGGGCGAGCGGTGCAGCCAGCAGCCTGCAGCGGGAGAGCCTTAACGCCGGCGGCCGCGTAAGATAATAGCGTGGCGGCGTTTCCCGCCAAATCTCCGGCGGGATCGTAGGCTGAGGCGGCCGCGAAGTCCAGCCTATTATTGGCGGGCGTGACGAACCAGCGCTGGGGCGAAGGCGCGGCGGGCTCCTCGGCTTGCTGTGGAGAGAGCAGCCCGTTAGGGTGAGGCACGCCTCGCTCCGGCATGGGCCCTCCGGGTCCCACGCCGCCTCCGGCGCCCGCTCCCGGGTGATGGTGGTGATGGAAGCCGCGGGATTTGGCGTAGTTGCTGACGAACTGGTCCTGCAGGAAGGAGCCCGCCGCGGCGGCCGCCATCGCATAACGGGCCCCCGGCACGATCTGTGAGCGGGGAGAGTCATTGGGCGACGGGGTCAAGCGGTCCATGTCGCAGCCCGTGTAGATCCTGGGAAGAGAGAGGGCAGGGAAACAAAGCAGAAAGGAAGGGATGTGGCTGGCAGATTGGCCGAGATGTAATGCCTGCCCTTTTCCCGATCTCCCTCCAGCCCCAAACAGGGCGCGCGTTGAAACCGGAAGGGCCTGCATTCGAACTACCGAGAAACACGGAGGATGGTGGGTCTTACGCCTGCCTGAGCTGGTAATTTACCCTCCGAAGGAAAGTTGGATCACATTTCTCACCGCTGCCCAAAACTGGCAGAGGCGGCGCTACACTGGGGAAAGCTTCCCTATGCCTTCTTTCGCTAAGCTGCTTAATTATCCTGAGAGTGTCTCTGAGCCGGTGCAAAGTAGCAGAACCTCCACTGCCAGAGTACCATCTCGCCCTTAAACTAAATAGCAAGCTAGCCCACTGCATCTTGCACTGACGAGAAACAGCGCGTCTCTATCGCCATATATTGCCTCGGTGACTGTTGCATGGAGCTGCTAGTTCAACTCCCAGAATTCCTCAGCCAGCTTTGCTGGCTGAGGAATTCTGGGAGTTGAAGTCCACAAGTCTTAAAGTTGCCAAGGTTGAGAACCCCTGTAGTGTCTAGACTGGAAGTACACTGAGATCGGAGTGCTGGTGACAGAAGAGGTCTTTTGGGCAAGTTAAATTTAAAAGTTAATTTTAACTTTTACATTTCCTGCCTTCTTGGACTAGGTTTGCTACTTTGTCTTTCTCACCGCAGGCGTAGCAACTCAAATAACCACTCCACCCCCCTGTCGCGCCAGAAGTAAGTGAGAGCTGAGAGTTGGTGCTCAAGTCTCTCCAAACTGCGCCAAAATCAGGGTGGGGTTTTGATGGACAGAGGTTTTCTGCAACCCCTGCTCCAACTTCCACAGGTGTACCCTGGAGGAAGAGAATACGATAGACTGCGCCTAACAGGCAGACCCGGAATAAAAAGCCTGCTAAAGATCAATGAGGACGGCCAATAAGGGACAGTGGCTTAGCTAAGGGCATGCTTAGAATCCTGAAAGCTCGAGGTTCTGGGTTGCCCTAGAAAACAACACGCATGCTCGTGGAAATTAAGACTAGAGATAGCCAAGCCAAGGATAGTCCATAGAAGTACAAAGGACTAAAATTCTCCTAAAATTAGGAGAACGAATGGAGGGTGGGGAGGAAGGTTAGACGCTCTACACACTTGTTTTCTGCTCTGAGACATATAAACCATCTAGCCATTTCCCTACATTTGCTTTTCAGATAGGTTGGGCCCAGATTAATGGGAGTTGTAACCCAATGCAACAGGGGGAGGTTGCGCCAGAGATTCCAAAACTAATGGGAAATTAATGAGGCTGGAGTCCTTAAAATGAGCTTAGAAAATAGAAGCCCAATGAAACTAACTTGCTTTGGGGAGGGGAAAAATACTGTTTCAAATTGTGGAGAGCCACTCTGGGAGAGAAGAAAGAACAGTGGAAGTGGTGGATCTCGGGAATTAAAAATGAGAAGCGATTGATTAAATTATGTGGCCACCTGACTATATCTGGAAACCCTCCTGGGTGCAGATCTTTACAAAATTCTCTTGTTCCAAAGGGTTATAAGCTTGACATTGTGAACTTACAGTAATGCAAAGCTTCAAAATTGTAGAACTTGTTTCAGCATTAAAATAGCCTTTCCCTTTATAACTACTTGGCAGCCAAATCTGGATATGGGAGTTTTACTTTACAAGGAGTAAGCTGTATTTCTGTCCTGGTTCTATTAAACAGGATGACCTTGCAAAACTAGGGATTCCCAGAACTTCCCACAGAAGGCTAAGTTTTCCTGACCCATTAAATGAAAAAGAGCTCACACATAACATAACAAGCCCTGTGTTCTCCACATCTGGAGATCCAGAAAAGAAGAAACTCACTACGTAACTTCTTTGAGCCCAGGATCCAACAGAGACCTGATCTGCTTGATAAAGTAATCCAGATATGAAACAATGGATTGCATTGGGTTCCCTAATGCACAGGTAGGAGTATGTTAGTGCTTTTAAAAGCCCCTTTAAAGGGAGGGGGAAATTCTCCCTGGTTGGCTGGGTACTGCTCTAGTCAATCCCAATTACTGCAAAACTGCTGTTGGATTTCAAACAGAGCTCCCTCCCTGTTCTCCCAGAATTTGTCCTTCCTTTAGCAGGACAAGTGGCCACAGGCCCAGATACCCCTGTTCCAGAGCCATTTGGTAGGAACCACAGGCAGGATAGTCTGGGCACATTTATTCCAAGGGATTTGTTTTTATTTATTTTGGTTATTTCCCTCCTTCCGTTATTTTGATAACAAATGACTCAAGGTAGCAAATATAGCTAATGCTCCTTCCTCCTATTTTCCCCCACAACAGCAGTCCTGTGAGGAGAGTGACTGGCCCAAAGTCACCAGCTGGCTTTCATGCTTAACGTGGGACTAGAATTCACAGTCTCCTGGTTTCCAACCACTACACCTTAATCTTAACCACTACACCAAACTGGCTGGTGTCATAACCACTACACCAAACTGGCTCTCTAGCTCTCCCTGGCAGCTTCCAGAGTGCCAGGAGCAGGACAAGAGGGCTAGGCACACTTGCTCAAAATCCATGCCATCATCAATAGTCTATCCAGGGGCAGGGGGGGGAGAGGGGGCTAGGGGAGGGACAAATGGTTGCACCCTTCTGGATTAATCAATCCGGATAAGCTACCTCACCCTCTGCTTGCTCCTCAGGATTGTAGCTTGTCTGGTTTTGTTGTCATTGCCATGAATAGGGTTGGGGCATTAAGTTGTGTATTTTTAATGTTGTAGACAACCCAGAGTCACTGTGTGAGTTGGATGGCTATATAAATGTGTTTAATTAATAAACACATAAATGGCTGAAGAAAAGGCACTCAAGTCGTGGCACTAGCAGGAGAAAGTTTATATAACTTGCTTGGAGCAAGCTGATTCATGAATCCTGCTGTAGTTCAGCCTGGCTTAGTTTCACTAGATGTGTTTCAATTTCCGGGTTTGGTGCCCCCTCCCACCTGGTTCTGGCCACCCCAGCTTTATGCGTTGGTGAGATAGCTGGTTGGTGAGATCACACACTGGACTGGAGAACTTTGGAACAGGAAAGCTAGGTAGTTGTAGAATGTGACAGCCTTTGGGAGCATTCTCAACCTGCATTGTAACTTAGTACATCTTGGGACAGTTGACTTTTTTCTCCCCTGGTCTTCCCCCCAATCAATCATACTTTCATCTAAATGTATGTAACTATCACTCCTGGGAATTTTGGGAGGTATAGTCCAACTCACCTCCCAGATGCCAGATTCTCAACCTTTTAGCTGCCCCAGTTTTGTTTCCTTCAAGGCAAAACTTCAAAAGATCTGCCTTGCCCCCTCTTCCCAAAGGCCTGCTTTCCTGAGGACAGCTGGCTTACACTCTTCCTACCTTTTTCTCCTGGCAAAGCCAAGGTGTTTGCCAGCTCCCATTGCTCACTCAGCTGGGACTGCTAACCTCTACTTCAGTTATTTCTGAATAATCTGAGAGAGAGGATTGTGACAAGCTTCAGAGTCATGCTGGACATCAGCACCAGGTCGCCTAGAAAAAGGTCTTCCCTTTCCTTCCTTGCAGTTCAGTCTGGAGCTTTACCCTTCTGCCAACCCCAAGGTCGTTTGCCTATTTACAGTAAGTAGAGGGGAAAGGTTAGGCAGTCTCTTGGGGTTGGTGAACGAGAAAGCTTCCTTGAGTGCCTTTTTCAGTGGAAAGGAGGACTACAAAACAATACCTGATTTTATCCTCATGCTAAGGTTGGGGGGGGGAGGAGTTGAGAGGAATAAATGACTAGTTTCTTCTAAAGCTTAGTTTAAAATTGAATACAGGCTTCAGGACCTCAGCAACATCTTCGCAGTGTTTGTAATTGAAGATAATCCTGGAGAAGTCCAGCCTAACAGCGGGGTACTGATTAGACCCCAGGTGTTTTATAGGATGAACAGAGACTTGTTGGGGTTAATGGAGTTCTTCGGGGCTGGGGGAAAGCTCTGGGCACCTCAAAACCACGCCTGAATCAATCATAATTGCTTTTTTCCAAGGGCCTGGTTTACTGAGGGAGCTTATAGAGTTTGTAGTCGGGACTGATATTATCCCACTAGATAACGAGCTGCTTCTGGCGAGCCAGTGGGAAGTTCCTGCTGCTTACTTTCAAAATATTCACTTCACTTTAAACTGGGGGACCACTGTGTCCCGCTTCGTATTCCAGGGCTCCCCCTAGAACCAAAAGAGCTTAAGCCGGACAGCGGCAGCAGCAGGTGCTGGAGGGATGCAAGTCTAATGCTACTGAAAATGGCTGGGGTCTTCATCGCTGGAGAAGGCAAGCGAGCAACTCTCTTCATGCCCTGCTGCAAAAAAAAAAGCTCACCCTTCGGGATTTACCGCCTTAGGTTGTGCGTTAAACAAATACAAGTTCTGCCCGGTGGAGGGAGAAAGACAAAATGCAAAGCTGAGAGCCAGGGATCTCTCCTGTTCCAGAGCCTTCAAAGATCACTTAAGAGTTTCCTTCAGGCCCACTATTGTAGCCACTGCTCCTCTAGTTCACATGCTTAGTGTTCCCTCAGTGGATTTATCCTAGGGATATATACCCAATAGCACATATAACCTGCTCTCGAAAATCGCAGGGTCTTCTTTGGATAAGTCAAAAAGCCCACCCACCATCCATTTAACAGGGCTGGACGTACCAGAGCCAACAAAAGGCTCAGACAAGGAACTTACGTGTCGTAGTTGTCTCTGAAGCCTTTTGCGAAGGGGTTGTGATCGATCTTCAGCTGTGTGATCTACAGAGGAGAGGGGAGGGGGGAAGAGTCAAACAGTGGTCTCTCCTCTGCTCATTCTCTGCCTAAGATAAAGCGGTTACCTAGCTTGTTTCAGAGTGGGTTAATTCTTTTTAAGAAAACAACACCTGGTCATTTCCTCATGAGAATTTCTCTCCTAAAGAGAAAAGAGCTGGAAATAAATGAAAGCTAATTGTAGCCTCCTCCCAGGCACGTGCACCACACCATCTTCCCTGCAAAGTTAATCGTTCTGAAGGACCAAAGGCGATTTGTGACCCAGAGCAGAGGAACTTCACCTTTTTTGTTCTGCCTCAAACAGTTCCGACAACCTCCTTAGAAGGACTACAAAGTCAAGGTCCGGTTTAGGTACCCGGTCTCTTATTTAGAATTAAATCCCTCCTAATTAGATAAGATGAATAAGACTCACTTCGGAACAATTCCTCCGAAGATAGCTATGTGAGGGGATTAGCAACTAGTCACATGCTCAGAAGTGTCACTTGCAAGACTTTTACCGGCCAGTCGGATAAAATGTTTAGCCCAGAGACCACTGCAGAAACTAAATCTGGACCAAGAGCTCTGGATCATTTGCAGTGAAAAGGAAGGTGCTCTGAATCTCAGTTATTTGACAATGGCAGCAATATAGCAACATATACTTGCCACTGTTAATTTAATCTAATGCTCTTTTTCCTATTTTCAAAACAGGCTAAACTACAAGGAGATTGGTTCTCCCCCCCCCCCATAATACCAGGTTGAAATATGGTTGGCTAGTTTACAATTGGTCGGATAAACACAGTCAAAGATTTCTTCCATCCCTTGTCTAAATTATATGGTTCAAATCAAAGTCTTGGTGAACCACAATTAATCTTTCCTACGTCTAATAAAAACACACAATAGACTCCCCAAACCTGTAGTTGGCTCGTTGATGATTTAAAGTCTAACACAATCAAAGTCAGATTTATAGATAGAATTTGTTGGTGTGGGCTGCTGTACCTGTTTCCTGGAAATTAATTTAACTGAGTCCCAGCCCCTGATTTATTTTACTTTTTTTTTTTTTTTGCGGATGCGAAAGGCATTCTGGGGGTCTACAATAGAGAAGCGAAAGGTGCCCTTCACAAATCAATGTCCTAGATCCAGCCAAGTTATTTTGGCACCCCTCTCGCCTTCTGGGATAGTCGAACGCTGTAGCCACGCATTAAACAACGGCCAATCTGCTGCCCTCGAAAAGGTGCGCCAAATCTGCTCTTAAGACCGCGGCCTCACTCTAGGGCTGGCTCTACCTTAGGTCACAAAAGTAAACAAGTTCCAAACAAATCTGGCCGGGAAAAGGCGAGGTAACTTTGCTCGTGGGGACTAAGGGCCAGTCTATAGAGAGGTTCACGCTTCCAAAGCTGGCTAAAATGCCCAGATCAAAGCGATCTGAAATATTTACTGCTCTTGGAGGACCTGAGGCGTTCCTTCCCCTCTTTTTTTTTAAATTGCAATTGGGGTTGGGCAGAATCGGGACCCGAAAGCAGGTTTGAATAATTTCGCAAAACAGTTTAGGCAATTAATCCGCCGTTATCACTTCGTTGTCTGAAATCTCGATTTCTCATTCGAGTTCGGGCACTTTCGCCTCCACCCTCCCAGCCTCCGTAGCTGCACTTGTGCCCCCCTCTCCCCAAATCCCGAAAAGGCCAGAACAGAGCGAGCGAGCGAGAAAAGCACTTTACATCGGTGTTCTGGTAGGCAGTGACGGCGATGAACTGCGTCTCCGGGAAAGTGAAGGTCTGAACCCGACCCGGCTGGCTGGTGTCCTCGGTGCCGTCTTCGTTCACTTCCACCACGTGCAGGCGAGGCTGATATTTGTGGAGGGACTGCAGGACCACCATCTGAAGGCGGAGAAAAGGGTGAGGGGGAGCGAGGAGAAAGGGATGAAATTTATATTCCAGACCCGCTCCCCAGATCTCCCGGGAAGCCGAACCGCCACACCAATCTTGCCTTCTCCAGACGGGCTCTTCTCACTCCCTCCCCAATTTCGCGGTTCTAAGGAGAGTCGCCGCCGGGATTTCGCCACCTGTTCCAAAAGCGCGGATCCCCCCCCCTCGCTTCACCCCACCCCCAAGTTGCTAGAAAGCTGAAAGGAAGGCACTCGGACACGCCGGGCTATTCCTCCGATCTAGGGTCCCTTCTTCCCCCTCTTTTTTCTTCTTCTTTAATTGAAAAGCAATGCCTGGGGGAGGGAAAAAAAAAAAAACTCCGCCGAGGCCGCTTTACGAGCTTCCCACCGCTTCTATCCGAAGCCCTCGCCCGGGATCGCCTGGAAGAAAACGACCTCCTGCTCACACGCTGGTGCAAGCGCATCTTCCCCGCTTAACCTGACTATTGAATTGCCCTCTTTCCCACCCCCAGGTTTGTACAATGGGGGCTGGGTTTGCAAACAGACTCGGACACAAATGCAGTGAACAGAGCGCAGGATAGGGATGCCCGTGCAATCTCTCGGTCCTGCAGGGTGCAGCGCCGCCTCTCTCGAGCCCAACTGACCTGCCCGTTGTTGTTGGACGCCCCTTTATTGTTGGTCAGTTTCAGTTTCCCGAAGGAGATTTCTTGGCGCATCCAATGGGCTCCCGTGTTGGGCGAGTCCGGGTGCATGTAGACGCGGTTTCCTGAAAACGAAAACCCCGGGTTTTGTCAAACCGCAAACAAATGTTGGAGAGAAAGACATTCACCCAGCACCTCTTCCCTTCTCCTTCTCTCCACCCCACCCGAACCCTTCTTGGAAGAGTCCTACAATTCCCCAGACCCCCCAGCTTTGAGAAAACAGAATTTGCTCCTTCATTTTGTTTACCGCGTGTGGTATGTTTTTAGGTATTTCAACTCGGGAAGCCGAAGGAAAGAAAGCAGGAATGGGGGGAAAGCAGGGGAAGACCTTCAGCTTTAGCTTCCCCCTAAGTTTTGTGTAACCTTACTGGTCCAAGGGCGGTCCACAAATGAAGCTTTCTCACCTAAGCCAGCCGAGCCCGGATGCAAGTCTTTGCGCCCGCCCGGGTACGTGCGGTTAATCGGGAGGGAAAAGAGGAACCGAGGAAGGACTTGCCTTGCACGTTGGTATCCGCTTTGCCGCAAGGCACCCATTTGCCGCCTTGGAACCGCCAGTGGTTTGGGTCGGCCAGGATGACATCCACAAAAATATTGTAGTGAGCCGTGGGATCCAGACCCGAGATATTAAAACTTAAGAAAGGGAACATTCGCCTGTTTGAAGAAAGAAGGCGGGGGGGGGGAAAGGAGGGTGAGGAAAAGTGACGGGATGGAAAAGGAGGGAGATCATAATTTTATAAATACATAACTGTCTCCTGAAAATCTTCAAAAAACCTTTTCTTGAGCGAATGCTGCAGAGGAAAGTACCCGAAGGGCACACCGATTTCAGCATCCTGCTCCGCGCCTTTTTGTTAGGCGGATCGAGCCTAGGAGAAAACGGTCCCCTGCTTACTCATCTCCAAGTGAATCCGGCTGAAATCGAGGGTTATTTCCGAGGAAACCGGGCCGGCGGGGTTGGCACATCGGCTTGTAACCCAAAAAGATCCTCGCGGGGTTTCTACTGCAATTTACCCGGAAGTAAGTCCCAGCGATTTCAATGCCTTTTGCCTTCAGGTGACGGGCTGCCAAATTTCAACGCTCAAAAACCAATCGCGAAGTGGTGGATCCCCATCATTCGGGGGTCAGCAAAGGAAGCCAGGCGAAGCTCTTGATCGCCAGGACGTGCGGCAGAAATGCCCCAAGGTGCACCGAAGACCCCGGCGCCCGTTCCCAAAAGAGATTGCCATCGCGACCATTCTTCGTCTTGTTTATGACTCTTACATAAGTCAGAGCCAGGAAGGAAAATATCGTAAATAAATTGGGGGGGAGGGGGGAAGTTTATAGGCCCGAAGATGTATTTTAAGTATATATATAAAACTAAGAACTGGATTATTCCAGCCCCCAAAACAGGAATGCCAGTGTTTTTAATCTTAAAAACCCGAAGCAAAAGGAAAGCAAATAGGAAAAGGAAAGAAAGAAGGAAAAAGGAAAAAAAAAAGAACACGAGAGGTCCATAGCCAAAGGAGGAGAAAGAATAATAATAACAATAAGAAGAAGAATTGTTGCTGATGATGATGAAGAAGAAGAAGATGAAGGTGATAATACAAGGGATGCGGAAAAAGAAGAGAGGAAAAAACGGCAAAAGAAAAATACTTTGAGCAGAGCCCCGGAGTCTCGGCAAGAGATCCGGCTTTTCCCGCTCGGGTTTGGAGGGTGCTTTTGATCGCCCTTTCCCGGTCCCTCAGCCCCCCTCGTCCTCCTCCGCTTTCTTCTCGGCGGCGTTGCGCCTGGCTTGCATCCTTCGACCGCAGCCGCCGCTTACCTGCCTTGCTTGGTAATGATCATCTCGGTCTGATGCCGGTGGAACTTCAGCCAGAGCGGCCTGTTGCATAGGTAGACCTGTGCCTTGCCGGGGACGAGGCCGGCCTGGGCTGAGGGGAACTGATAGAAAGGCGAGCCTTGGTAGGAGTGACCGTACTGCTGCGGGTAAGGGTAGCCGGCAGCCGGGTAGCCTTGAGGCGCCGCGGAGTTGGAGAGCAGGCTGTTGTATGCTCCGTTGGCGATGACCGGGTGGTGCGCCATGTAGCGGCTGGGGCTGGCGAGCGAGAAGGCGGCCGCGTGGTTGTGCTGACCCGGGTAGGGGAACATGGTAGCGGCGGCGGCCGGGGGAGCCGAGACAGCGGCCGGGGGTTGGCCGGAGGAGGCTGGCGTGGAGAGCAAGTATCGATCCGCCGCGGCTGCGGCCGCCGCTGCTGCTGCTGCTGCTGCCGCTGCCGCAGCCGCCGCCGCTCCATCGAAGGTTGGACGGAGCTGCTCCTGGCCGCCGCCGCCGTCCAAGACGACAGGCGAGAGTTTGGCGCGCTGCTGCTGCTGCTGCTGCTGCTGCTGCTGAGGCGGCGGCGGGTGCTGCTGCTGGGCGTCCCCTGGCGGGTCTTTGGAGTCAGGGAAATTGTCTGCCTCGGCCTGATTCGTCATCCCCCCCCTGGCGAGTTTTTTCAGAGGTGAACTTCTCTCCAGGTTGTCAGCACTCGCCGAAAGGAGGGCGGCGGCGGCGGCGGCGGCGGCAGCCGGATGGTGATGGGGGTGCGGGTGGTGGTGCTCGTGCAAGACAAGCTCGGATCCGCCCGCGGCAGGCGGGTAAGCGCTGCCGCCGCCGCTGCCGCCAGCGCTCACATGGAGAAATTTCTTGGAGAGCATCATCGACGGAGGCGACAGACAATGCTCCAGCTGCATGGCTCCAGACTCGGCCCGCTTTTTGGCCAAGGCCTGCCCGGGGTAGCGTAGCGGTAGCACGGGGTCGTTTGGGGGCGGGGGACGGGAATCTCCTAAGGCCCCCAGCTCATCATCCCGGGACCCTCGGCGGCGAGGGACCGAAAGCAGCTTCTCCCACCACCCAAGGCTGGTCCCGAACTGAAGCCACGATTCCCTACCGCCGCCGCCCCCCCCACCCCAAAAGCACCGCTCCCTGGGAGAAGAGATTGGCCAATTGACACCGTGCAGCAATCAGCCAAGGCGCACTTTTGATCTCCCTGGTTGCCGAACGCATGAAACGGCTCCTGCCATTGGTTAACCGCTGACAGTAATTTAATTAGATAGACGTTAATTAGGATAATCACCTGGCTCCCGGTCGCACGACGATCGAGGCAAATGAATGTATATGTGTGTGTGTGTGCGCGCGCGCGCGTGTGTGTATATATATATATATATATAATTTAAAAATACTTTTTACTGTTATTTATTTTTTGTGCGGGGAGAAATAAAGAGAGACCCTATACCCTCTGTGGTTACAGTGCAGGAAGTCTGAGACAGAGAATTTGGGCACTGGCGTCCCGCCCCTCTCCTTTCGCGCAGGCCTCTTTTCTGACGACGCGACTCGGGGCTTTCAGCAGCCCCGAAGTCGAGCCACCCTCTCTGGGCTTCCTAGCCGAGCGAGTGGGCAGCCTGGCGTCGCGTTTCCTTCGCCTCGGAGGCAGCTCCAAAGCCCCCGCGGCGTTCGGAGGCGATTCATCAGAGGTAGCGAAGAGGCCCCACCTCTTCCTTAAGATGAAGCGCTCGGACGGGCCGCTTTGTCCTCGAGTTTCCCCTGAGGTAACACCCGGAAGATTGGGCGGCCCGGTTCCCGCGCATTCTGGCCAGGAGCTGCCCGTTCTTCGTCCCAGCGGGAGCGCGGGGGTCTTCCCCAGGCCCGCTTGCGACGCGCCCTGCCCGAAGGAATCGCCGACCAGCCGCAGATACAAGTAACTGCGCCACTGCGTCTCTTCCCCCGCCGCCATCCGCAAACACCCAAACTCTTGATTCTCTCTCGCTTGTGAAAGAAGCGTCAGCTGAAGTGCCTGAATGACTGACTGCTTTGAGTTTGACGCTTGGCTTCCTCGGTAAATAAATATTTTATTTGCGCGCAGGCATGCGGGGTAAAGGGATGGGTGGGGGTGGGGGCAAGAGACGCTCCGAGAAAACCACGGTATCAGACCACCATCCAGTCAGAGCTCGGTTTTTTTCCCCCCTTCTCTTTCCCCCGTGGCCCTCTCCCCACTCAGGCTTGTGTTCCTTCGGTGTTTTTTTCAATACTTTTCCTCTCACGCCCAGCTCTCTTCTGTGATAATAAGCTTGTCACAAGTAATTACCTGGATTTTTGTAGGAATAAATTAACATCTTGCTAGAATGAGAGAAAAGATGCTCCGGGATTGGTTTTTGGGGGGGAGGAGGGGGGAGTTTGGGGAGGGGGGGGTTCACACGCACGTTTAAAACAATAATAAAGGGTTAGATAAAAACGTAGGTAAAACACGGCGGTGGCCCATTGGGCTTGGTTAAAAAAAAAAACAACGCTCGGTCTGGAAGTCCAGAGGCGGCCAAGGCTGCGAGTTCCCTCAGCCGTTGTTCTTCAGGAACCATTTACCCGGGAGGTTTCCCTTGAGAGGAATTTTTCACTTTAAAAATCGCTCGAAACTTGTTCGGATTGTCTCCGGGGGTTTTAACAACATAAAAGGTATAATAGCAAACGTAACAGTAGCAGCAGTAGCGATAATAATAACAGCAACATCTCTACCAAAGGAAAAAATGAGAGCGGCCAAGGGGAGCGAACCGTACTCTCCGAGTACAGTAGGAGCCCTTGGCCGTTGCGCTTATTCCTCCTCCTCCCCTTCTACTTTTCGCTGTGGAGACCAGGATGGTTCCCTGATTGGCTGTCCGTTCCACTAATCACAGGTTAGCAATTTGGGGCAAGATAGGGACCGTATTATAAATGGTCAGTTTTTCTTTACCATTAAAAAACAAACAAACCTGTTTTAGATTACAGATAAAGTTGAGAACACCAGGCTTTTCCCCAGAATTAATTCCACCCATCTTTTACCATATGATAGTGACTGTTTTTTCCTACAAAGAGCTGGAGGAAGATTGGAAACCTAGCATTTGGCACTGTACATTTTAGTTAATCATGGGTTATTTATTGTACTGCCTACTTGAATTTCAAAATTTGCTTAAGGTTTGACAATTACCCCCCCCCCCTTTTTTGCCATTCTGACACACAGTGTTTGATACATATTAAACGCTGGGAGAAGAGTCATTAAAATAAATGGGTTAATTTATTATATAAACCCTAGAATTCAAGTTCTGCTTCTAAAAAGCCAACATTCATATTTCTTAGCTGAATTTATTCTAGGTGAGAGTTAATTCCACATTTTTAGAATTAATCTCTTCCAATGTCACAATACTGATAGGAATAACATTTTAAAAAGAGGAATGAGTTCTCAGGAAGATGAGAAAATATGCTTCTCTAATGGGTTATTGAAAAATGTTCCACTCAGTTCAACAAAAACAAAAAAATCCATTCAATGAAACAAAGTTTAGTCTCTTATCTTGCTCCCATAATGAATGTTGTGAGTTTTTCTTTTTTCTTTTTAACCATACTGTTACAGGCATAAACTTCAGAGTCTACCACATGCAATCAGTGGACAGAAATCTGGCAGTGTGTATGCCTTACTCCCATATAAATCAGTACAGAATTCTAGCCCCAAAGTGGTAACACACTTCAGTCTCCTATTTCCCAAGACATTCTGTTGTAGCCCATAAAGTTGCCATATTGCAACAACAACAAGAAGTTTCAAAGGGAAACTCTAAAACAAAGCTGCTAAGTTGGAGTTAATTAATACATTCCCCGAGGAACAGTTCTTGTTGGTCTGTTTCAGCAAAAGCTTATGCCACCATCTAGTCATCAGTGTTTTAAGGTGGTGCAAGTTGTGAGCAATGCAATCTTATGGTACTAATGTCAAGCATAAGAACTGTCTTCTTGCAGGAAGTACTTTGGTCACACTTCCACTGTTTTGCGTGAGCAACAATTTACTTGGGCTATAACAAAACTGTTGTTGCTTGAATATAGCAGTAGATTAAACAAATATGTTGGGAGGAATAATGGCAAACCAGGCCCTCCAAAATTCCAGTGAAGTAGCTTACTTGTGACCCTTGTGGAAACCTGACGATTGGGGTAGTTTAAACTTCTAATTACCTTTCATTTGATGTCCTACTAGTGGTCACAACTGGTTTAAGGCAGATTTTATGAGAGGATGGAAAATGAGCTGCAATAAGGAGACTGAGATCTGTAGATTGAATAAATGCTAAAAATAACATCCCCATCAATTAAAAATGGTGAGAACTTGTGATTTTTAGCATAGGAAGCCATTGTTTTGCATGCTATAAATACTTCAATTCTACAGTTGAATGCTCAACACCAAATTCACGTTTTGTTTTCTAATGCCACTTGTTTATTCCAGGTTTATTCAGTTGGACTGTTTAAATTCCACATTCTTAGTTATTAACATATAGTTCCATCTTTTTCTGGGAAACATATATGTATGCATAAATGTGCTTTTGTGCCATACATCTGGAAAGAGCTAATAAAATCCGTATTTTTAATGCTTAAAAATTTCATGCTTAAATTTCAGATCAGTTTTCATCACCAATAGACAATACTCACATGTGTTAATTCTGTAGCAATTAACACTACCGGAGAAAAGATTGCCATATGCAGACTATTATTCTTAAACTGGTTAACAAGGCCCAACATAATGCAGATTTTGACATAATTTATTATTTATTTATTTATTTGTTTGGGCTTGTATGCTGCTCCTCTCCGGAGACTCGGAGCGGCTAACAACATATATATAAACAACAAATTACAATAAAAATTCCAAACAAGAAATATCTAAAAATACAATAAAACACCCACTCAAATTCAACAGTCAACCACAATCATCCCCAGGCCTGCCAGCAAAGATAAGTTTTAAGATTTTTTCGGAAGGCCGGGAGAGTCGGAGAAACGCGGACTTCAGGAGGCAGTTGGTTCCAGAGGGCGGGCGCCACAACAGAGAAAGCCCTCCCGCTAGGGCCCGCCAGACGACAGTTTCACTGATGGGAGGAGGCCGACCCTGTGTGCTCTCACCGGTCGTAGGGAAGTATGTGGCAGAAGGCGGTCCCGTAAGTATCCTGGTCCCATGCCATGAAGGGCTTTATAGGTAATAACCAACACTTTGAATTGCGCTTGGAGACCAATAGGCAACCAATGCAGCATGCGGAGAGTTGGTGAAATGTGGGCACAACGCGGGAGGCCCACAACTGCTTGCGCAGCTGCATTTTGCACTAATTGTAGTCTCCGAACACTCTTCAAGGGTAGCCCCATGTAGAGAGTGTTGCAGTAGTCGATCCTCGAGGTGACAAGGGCATGTGTGACTGTGAGGAGAGACTTCCGATCCAAATAAGGACGCAACTGGTGCACCAGGCGAACCTGGGCAAATGCCCCCCCTCGCCACAGCCGACAAATGATCCAATGTCAGCTGTGGATCGAGGAGGACTCCCAAGTTGCGGACCTTCTCCGAGGGGTTTATAGATTCACCCCCCAGGGTAATGGAAGGACAGATTGAAGTGTCCTTGGGAGGCATCACCCACAGCCACTCTGTCTTATCGGGGTTGAGCCTTAATCTGTTAACGCCCATCCAGACCCTCACAGCCTCCAGACACCGCCACATCACCTCAACCGCTTCACTGATATGGCGAGGAGTGGAGATGTACAGCTGAGGCTTCATGTAAATGTTAAAAAGTAGGGGGGAGAGAACCGACCCGAGGCACCCCACATGGGAATAACCTAGAGGTGGACCTCTGACCCCCCACAAACACCGACTGCGACCGACCAGTGATAGGAGGAGAACCACCGTAACAAAAGTAATAGAGTGCTGTATCTCTTAGAGTTGACGTTAATTGGTGCAAGAACTACTACATTGCCTTGCAATTTTTAGTTGTTTTTTTTTTAAACTGTATCAGATTCCAAACTTCACTATTACATTTCCACTCACTGAGTGAGTAGGTTTCAGTTGATAATTAAGGAGTTCCGGTCAACCTAAAAGCTGGATAATTTCAGTGGTGAGAAATTAGAATGGAGTCTTTGGTGGTCTCTCAGCTTGATAGTGAAAGCTTTCAGATGTGACATTTTCTTCTATGTTAAGAGTTATGCTATTAAACTTGCTATATTGCCAACTATAGTAATTTCTTGGTCATTTAAAATTGTCAGAAAAAAATACTTGTGGTGTCTCTGAACTTGTTTGCTTGCTGACCCTCATTTACCCTATTAGAATGCATCACCAGTGTTAGTGTGGGGTTTAGTTCCTATTCTTATACAGTAACTTGCCCTGCCAGTGTTGATGGGGGTGTGGTTTTCTTTTGATAGTTACTAAGAGTTGCTGACAATGGAAAAATGCAAAGCAGAGCGTATCTCCTCTTATTTGCAAAGAACACAAAAGTATTTCCAAGCATTTCTAAGAATGAATAAGATGATCTCACTTTATTTAAGTAGCTTTATATGTAATCAGTTTAACTTTAAAGCAGGTATGTGTACAATCACTCTCTCAGACCTTCCTAGATGTCTTGAGCTAGATCGCTAATCAGGTCTATCCAGCACATCTGGAGTGCACTATGCTGTCACCATGCATTAGAAACAATAACAAAGGTTAAAATAAATGTATTTAATATGTAAAATGTTTGTGTGCATGTACACATTATTTATAACTCACCTTTCTGCACAGTGAATTAATGAAGTTTAAATTAACATGCAAACTGTTTTAATACTAAAGGCAACTTAAAAAATTGTGAACAGGATGTATTTTGAAGGGAAACATTACTTCTGACCTCTGATGAAGTACATTCTTGGACTGGAATCGCATAGGAATAGCTCTCCATCACAGATCAGAAGCTAAGGGAATATCACGTTTATTCTGCAGATATTAGGCGCAAGACAAGTTATTCCATTCAATTGTCAGATTCTGTTCTGTTTGTTTGATCAGTCTGTGTCTTATAGCTAGTTGATTACTGGTACAGTATAAGTGCTGATTTTTAATGCAAATGATTGCATTTTCTCTCAGTTAGTTACGGCAGAGGCCCCCAACCTTTTGGGCACCAGGGACTGGTTCCATGGAGAGAGGTTTTTATGCAGACTGGAGGGGGCCTGGTTTCGTGTGCTGCCTGCATTCTGCGGATAGAGCTTTGCTTATTTGCGCGGTCTGGTTTCTGGCATGTTACAGACCGGTAGCAATCCATGGACTGGGGGGTTGGGGACCCCTGAGCTATGGCATTTGCACCAATTGAAGTTTCAAGGTATTATCAAAGACAGACACACAGAACATTTAGTAATAGTCAAGGCGGCATATAACTACTCCATGGAAAATTGCTGCTGATTGGGGAAAGATTGTAGCTGACAGTTGGCCATAATTTTGCAAATTCACTGTGTCAACTATGAGTCCAATGACAGGTAGAAGATCTTCCCCAGCCTTTTCATGTCAATGGGAGATCTCTGTGGGACACTGTAAGTCAGCATCCTAGACAGAGGAAGGAGCAGAAATATAAAATAGTATACTAAATGCCTAATCCTGCCACACAGTTCAGAATAGCATAATGGATGGTATTAAGAAAAAGTCTGTGCTCAAAATATTTAGCAGGCTGAACTCTCCCTGACCATTTCAGTATGGGTGATCACTTAGGTGACCAAAGCATTTTCAATACCATATACCAGTCAAAAGCCTAATTAAAAATGGTCCAGATTCTCAGCATAATCTAGGTGCATCTGGAGCTGTGAGGCCATCATATTTACCACTTCCAGTAATGAAATATCTTGAGACTAACCTATAATTGCACAGAACTGCTGGATCAAGGGAAGATTTCTAAAAAAGAAAATAATAAAAACATAAGTCTAATAACTGCCTCCTTCAGGCAGGGGGTAACATTCCCTATCCTCAAGGAAGTGTTAATTAGCTAGAAAGCATTGCAGGGTATTGATGTTTCACTCCATGATTATTGGAAATTCTGCTCAGTGCTTACCTAAATTGATATTTCTTTTATAAAATAAATTATTTCAAATTTAAAGTACGCCAAAGAGAAAAACCTGATCTTGGAAATAATGTTGAGCTCTAGTATAAGATTTCTGCTGACTTATACCTGCATGTACAGGGAGCAGAGTAACTAAAGCAATTATATATTAGGGTATTTTAATGTTATTATTTTTTAAAATAATAAAGGCGGGATAAAATTAAGCAAATAATGTGATTTCTGTTGATTTATACAGGGAGCATAGCGAATAAAGCAATTACATATTAGGGTGTATTCATAAAAATAAAGGCAGAATAAAAACAAATAAAAAAAGTACTGTGATGATTACATTTATCAATTATACAAATAAAAAATAATTAGACCCAGACTATTTCTTAGCAATTGGCATTTCTTTATTACTTTATAAACTTGTTTTTCATTTACAAATTAAAAATTGGTTTCCATAACAGTTTCTCATAAAGAGGTCAATATTTTTTTTCTTATACTTTAGTTGTGTACATAATGTTGGAAAGCTCTGCAGCTTTCTTTCAGAAATGTCTATTTTCAATTAAAAAAACAAAACCCCAAAATAAATTGTAATTTTATCTCTCAGCATGTACTTCAATGGTATTTACAGAGTAGGTCGACAAATAATATCCATATTTTGATGACATTGTCTGTAACAGATTTGTTGTAACTTTTCAGATGTTGGTTCTAGGCTTTTATTATCTTCTGTGCTTTGTTTATACATTGTAGAGACATTTACAGCTATATGGAAGGAGGAACGTTGGGGACAGGGACAGGAAACTGTACTTTTTGGGAATTCTACTGAGTTCTCTGTTTTACAAAGCAGATGTGGAAGTTACAGAAATATCATTAGACAAAAGGTTCAACAAAATTGATGACCAGGTTTTCATTAACAAAAAAATCATGTCCATGGCAAATGAAAGGCATTTCTCTCCTTGTTGAATTTTGTACAGTATTGTCAATAATTGATTCTTTCTCAATTACAATGTCAGCAAAACACTAAGTAGTTTAACAGACATTTTAAAAAGCCACATATCAATAATTAAGGTATATATGTGCTGCCAATTATCTTCAAAACGAAAATGAAAATACGCTTTTTAACCTTGTTCTTGAATTGTTTTAGAATCTGCAGAGATCTTGCATTAAAAAAATACCCAAAGTAATTGCACAACAGAGATGAAAAGGTGTTAGAGTGATGCTCTTAGACTGCAAATGATGCCAGATGTCTCTGACATCCAAATATATCTTAGCCTCAGTGCTTTAAACAATAGATGGTTATAGTCAGCAAATAACATTTATGATAAGTCATTATTTAAATACAACAGTATCCAACATTGCTGCTAAACACTGGACAATGTTGCAAGTCATCAGCACATCCACGTGTTCTTCTAAATGACGTTTAGGATCCTAAAATATAATTTCAAAAGATTGTTTATAATTTATTGAAATATCACATTTACAAATGGTTGTTTCCATTTAATGCAGTACTGATACAGTTAAGCAATTAAAGTTCAGAGTTCTATTATGCAAGCAATATAAGGCAGTATCTAACAAAAATACTGCTGAAATTATGAGCTGTTAGATTGCCCGGGGCTGCATATTTTTTATATCTGTCTGAATACTATCCCAGTATTGATGTAAAATTGGAATTTTGAACAGTTGGATTTACATTTCTATGTATTAGTTATTAATTTTTTTATACTGCCAACTATAGTATTTTCTTGATCATTTAAAATTATCAGATAGAAATACTGTGGAGTCCTTGATGCTCTCTAAATTTGGTTGTTTACTTCAGATGCTTCATTACTAAACTAGGTAACATCATCAGTGCTAGCGAAATCATCAGTGCTATACATAAATAGGCAGGTTTGTTCCCTGTTTATATATAATAGCTTGACCTCCCAGTGTTTGGGGGATGTGGTTTTCCCCTTGGTAGTTTCTTGATTAGGATATAATTTTCTTCTTGATGTCTGCCTTGTGTTAATTCCCATTTATCTGGGTACTGGCTGCTGGAAAGAATGTGTTCTGTTTTTTTTCCTTAGCTTTTTTATTGTCTCTTTTGAATGATGTGTAAATTTGATTTATTTCTATTTATACTGATGGCTGGTTTATCTGAATGCTAAGCTTCTAGAAATTCCCTAACATTTTCCAGGAATTATCTATCCCAGGCAAAACTAAATTCACACATGCTGGACCACCAGTGATCAATAGACATATTTATGGCCCTAATTTTGAGTCAAGAAACAGTGCTATGCATGAAGTTATAAAAGGTATTAGCAAACTAATTATTTTATATTGTGCAAGTACTTTAATACTGCCCAGCTTAAAAAACTCTTGCTGATTTACAATCCAGAATTTGGTTTCATAATGAAAGATTTTTATCACATCTTAATTACTAGTGTGCTGACAGTTGATTGGAGCTGTGAGCTTATCTAAAATAGACTTTCAAAACACTCAGGTCATTTTACAAACCAAACGATTTTTCTTGAAAACCAAGCTATGTTGTAAACATGGGGCCAAATATGATGTACAGTACATTAACTACTTTTACATGGCAATTCAAATAACAATGATCTAAATATCTCGCATACTGTATACTATATTTAAGTACTTATATATGTATCACATTTGTAAATTACTAGTCAATTTAAATAACTCCATCATAACATTCTTTATTTATCAAGTTCATTAATGAAATCAATGGGAGCTTTGCCATTTGCTTCCAATGGAACTGGGATTTCATCCCATGTTATTTTAAGATATACTCACTCAAAACAAAAGCACTTTCCAATTAAATAAATGAAAACAAACCATAAAATACATTTAAGGGGGGAAAGCCCTATGTTTGAAGTGGAAACCTGAAGTATTGCTGAAGTGTTATTTTTAGAAGTGTTCAATATTTAATTTAAGCATAGCTTGCCACTGGAGTAAAAAAAAAGTATATCCATGTCTGGATTGGTTAATGTGGTTTCATTAAGGAGTAAGTTAGCTTGGAATAAGGATTTCTCACTGGATCCAAATCTCTGGTCATGCTTTCCTGAATCACTTCCATCAGGCAGGTCACTTAGCTATTATTATCTAAGACTAAGCTTTTAGGAAAAGCCCAATTCGTTTCAAAGGGAATAGAAAAGATAAAAACTATTAATCACTTAACTTGACATTGTTGTTTCATCATCTAGATAACTACAGTTAATAGTGATGATTTTTGATTTTAATATCTGCAACAATTCAGACTTTATTAATTGTATTGCTAAATTTAAGAACTACTTTAAAAAGCTCTGCATGTTCTGTGACCTTTAGAGTTTTCTCTTCCTACAATATTGTTCTCCTGCAGGAATACAGAGACTGCTGAGCTATATTAGTTAGCTATGAGGGTTAGATTGCTGGAAGTTTATTGTTATTTAAATATGTACCCCATCTTTCCATCTGATAATATTCAGACAGTTAACAGGCAAAAAAAGATACTGAACAATAAAGACACAATTAAAACAATAGCTAAATAATCATACATTCAAAAGCTAAAGTCTTGACAACCTTTTCCAGAACAGAGATTAAGTATCTCTTGAGATAATTTTCCTTATAGTGTGGAGATGAAGCTGCAACACTAAAGTGCAATATTAGGGACAGCACAATGGTGAATAGAATGTGAAGGATGTGTGTATATAATGTATGTTTTTATTTATGGTTTTTACTTGTATGTAGTGTGCACTGTGGACAGCACTTAAGTTCATTATGAGCTACACAATCACAATAACGATATTCTATTCTATTCTAAATTGATCAAAATACGTTCTAGAATATTTAGATCACCTTTTAGACAAGTGACTTTCTGAACCCAGGCATGCTGGAGTGCACATACATCATTTCCAAGTAAATGTGCTTGAAGAAGTTATGGGAGTCAATATACCATATGAACATTAGTTTAATATCATTTCTAAAACTAAGGAAAAGGGCAGAGACACAACTACAAATCTTAAGACCACTTAATCAAGTAATATTTAAACTACAGATTTCTGATATATAATCCAGCCTCTCACTATCCACTGTAGCACTCGCTTTTATTTCAAAGCAGAATTATAAATCTGCAATTTAGAGATTTTCTTTTTAGCACACTTTAACAGGCAACCATGCAAAAAGACATGTAAGAGAAATTGTGAGTTTCTCATAATGAGTCACTTCTTGTGAGATGGATGTTCTAGAAATTTAATAAACAAACATACTCATTATACATTATACTACATTATACTCAGGCATCCTGAATACTAGGAGAAACACATTATATGTAAGGCTAGGGATAAAAGATGATTTATTAAGGAAGAAAAACTACTTTACAGGTACTTGTTTAGTAACTGCCTCATTCAGCAGTTTGCAGTTACAACAGTGATGAAAAAATAACTTTACTATCCACATATTTATGACCTTCACAGAAAACTAAATTAAGATCATAAGCACAGTCTTGGTATTACTTAGTGTCTGATTCACTTAACAACCAGATTTCTGGTCCCAATTGTGGTTGCTAAATAAGGACTGCCTGGCTATATCAGATGTCAAATGTCAATTTTATGTCCATTGTTGATACACTTTTAAGTTATGGACTTTAAGTAATTATAGTGGAAATAAGTGGCTGTTATAGAAATTAAGAACAAAAAAAAATCATCCATACAAGTAATTTTTTTCATACCAGTGTAGTTCCTTACCTGCTTGCCAACATTTTTTATTGCCAGCTGTTCAGGTGTCATTTTATCTTCTTCTTCCACAGCCTGTAAAACAAATGTAGAAAAGGTTGGTATTTAGTATCTTATTATTATCAAAAGCTTCTCAAAATATAAACTTTGTCTTTTTCCAATGAAGCTGAAGCTTTAAAGTTATTTTAAGGGACACCCCCCCCCAATCCCCTTCACTGTGGTGGTTCAACAAAGGCACTAAATAGTACATCAGGACAGAAGCCAATGCCTTCCTCAAAATTATTCAAATGATTTTTATAAGTGCTTAGTGGTGTGTGGTTAATATCAATTTGGTCAGAGCAACATATCTTCTCAATACAATGAAAACAGAACAAAATCAGAAATAACATGGATTATACAAATGTCACTGACTCTAACACAAATTCCTCTGACAACACAAGCAAGAAGCCTTTTCATTACTTTTGACCTGCACATCTTTTCACAAAACTCAGTATTTCTTTGCTCTGACTGCAGTAATGACTTGGGTTTTTAAAAAATTAAAAGGCAAGGTCTGTCCATTTCCAAGATGTTAATATAAGTTGTGCTAATTTCTTGAAATTATTAATGTTATTTTATTTTTTCAAGGTTGGGCATTTCCTTTTTCTCCACGTTACATTGGAATCAATTTTTGAATCGATGCTTCCAGAAGCTAACCTGAGAAGTCAAGTAATTGTCTGGCAGAGACCCAATATGGTACCTTGTTATAGTTCTTTGCTAGTTCCAGCATTTCTTTTACCACTGTTTCATTGAGCTTACAGTGTTCACTGTAGTCCTGAAGAGTTAAACCTTCCATCCAACTTTTCTTATGTAAATTCAGTAACATCTACCCAAAAGAAAGAAGAACAATAGAGAGCAAATAGTAAAATAACAGTATTTGTGGCTTATACATTTACACATTTTGAACATGACAGTGGTATTAGGAGGACAGATGAGAAATCACAAATAACTACTAGGTTAGACCTAATTTCTTTGTTAATTTATTTATTTTAAAAATTATATGTTGCCTGTTTTGCTGCCTAGAGAAACTCTAGTTAATGATTTGATATTTCTTAATTTTTAATTACTTTGGATTACCTTATTATGCTATAAGCCACCCAGTGTCATTGTTACAGTGAGACAGGTGGCATATAAATTTAATAAATAAATAAATAAATATAAATAAACAAGTAATGATAGAAGCATTTCTTAAGATGAGTTCTAATCTAAAACAGGAAGATGAGTACTGATCCAGAACAGGAAAAAAATATCAGATGACTAGGAGGGAATATTTAACAATGTTCTTTTCCTTTCTAACTCCCAGCAAGACTGCTGACTCTTTTTTTTTAGAGATTCCTCCCTCAATTCTTTAAAGTAAGGGGCGGGAGAAAAAATGGTACAACAGGAAATCTACAAAGACTGCTGAATCCTTCATTTCAATAGGCAACATTCCAATGCCATACCAGAAGCAGAATATGGAGCTAAAAGTAGCTCAGTTATGCTTTATCATAATAAATACAAAGAGATACAAAAGTTTCTAGCATGCGAGAGTTTAAATTTAGAAAACTGGTGTCAACCCTGAATTACCTAGGCTACCTCAGACAACTTTTTCTGTCTCATAGATTAGCTCATCATAGACTTAACTATCCATTCCCTCTGAGTCCATCTGATAAGATAAAAATTGTTTGCTCTGTAAGGTCATTGTGAAATTTGAACCCACACTCATAGGGGGATTTATGAAGACATGATTGAGTGCTAAAACATGTTTGGGTTCATGTGGTTTTAGGCCTTTTGCCAGACTATCAGCTTCCAATAAATAATTGGTGTTAAAACGGCAGAAGTCCTATTCTCAGCCATGAGTATGAAATCATGAATACAGACAAGGAAGATATAGGAAACATGGATGCCAGGACACTGGGCAAAGGCTGCATACATTGATGAAAATAATCTTCATTTCTTAAACCCTTTTTAAATCACACCTGACAATTACTGTTATCACCTTGATAAAAGTGCATGCAGTGAAATGAACCAAAGTAATGTTTCCATAGCTTAATTTTAAAGCCCAACCTCCACAATGCAGAGTGGAAAAAAAGATGCACTGTATAAACCAAGATGCAAAAGAACCAGCTCAAATATCACTTTTTCCATGTTTTGAAAGTGCAGGTATATCACACAGAGCATCTAAGCTCACACAACCGTTCCCTACTTCAACAAAATTGTCCCCCTGTGTTTCCTATAGCAGTAAGAATTTGAAGCAGCAAAGACCTTAGCACTTGGTTCTTGCAAGCCCAACTGAGCTCCTGATGAGAAGACTGGTTTTCTGTTTGAATCTATCACCTTCAAGAACACTACTGAACACTTATGATTGAAGAATGACCTTAGTTAATGTCTACATTCTCCTATAAAGATAATTAGTGTGGAAAGGTATCTGAACAGTTAATATTGCCTCTAAAATCAACTTTAATCATGAACAGATGGAATCTATTGTGGGCATAAAAACTAAAATGTCTGCATTTGGGAAGAATTAGCAAACTTGGAAAAAAGTATACAGAGTTATGTTTTTAGTTAGACTACTGGAACTATAGATACAAAAATATGCCTATAGTTATAATTTGTGGAAAAAATGATACCTGTGGCTGATCTAACAACCTTCACAGAACTTACCTCAGAAAATGAAAGAAAAATTGTGTATATATATATAAGAATAACAGTGGTAGCCCTGGTGTTACATAAGGGGCTCCTTGAACAAAACTGCCAGTGCTCAATCATGCAAATGTTTGAGAAGGCTGGTAAACTGTGTCTAATATGCTTTACAAAATAAAATTTCAAATCAATTGCTGCTGTTTATATGTTTTGTTGATTGTAAATATTCAAGAATAGCTGAATTATTTTTGGATGGATTTTATGGATAAGCTGGCTTGTGTAAGCAGGTTTGAGCTATGTAAGAAAAGAGTGTATGTGCTTTTAAAAATAAATAAATAAAGGCAAGAAAATTAACAGATTCATTGTAATAGCACTACAAAAACAGAAAATAGCTTTCAGAAACGTGTAGCTTTAAAAATAGAATAGCCATATTTTTATCATAATTTAAACAAAGATGTTCATAAATTGTCTAAGTCAGACTGATTTTTGCCAACCACATATTTACTAGCACATTTGACTACTTATGCATGCTGATGCCTTCTGGAAGAAATGTTGCTTTCTACCACAGTTCACATTGAGACTTTATTTGCGTTGACAATGGATCAGCTATATGACATTAGGCAGATGTGGAGCCCCCGAATTATTAGGGTTAATACATTTCAACAGCATTTTCCTACTAGCTGGAAAGGAATACTCAAAAATGGTAGTGTTAATCCTTAAAATAGGCTCAATATAATTTAAAAGCCCTCATAAAAGACAAAAGAAAATACCTTGAGGCAATTAACCCCCCCAACCATCGCCCAATAGACTGCCCCATCCTCTGTAGCTCTTGGTCAGAAAAATTCCCCTGCTGTGATAAAGAATCAAAGTGACAAAGATATTTTTTGTTACTAGTAACTGAAAATATTCTAGGAAAACAGAGCTTGCCTTCTGTTCTAATTCATTCTTCCTGTAGTTGATAGTAATGGAATAGTAATGTCTGTTCAACCCATGGATTAAAGCCTGGAAAGAGAATGTTTAACAAGCATTACTAAAATGCACCTGATCATTTCTGCCAAACAAAACAGAATATTTATCTTAAAATATTGCATTCAGGGTATGAGTTTATGAACTTTTTTCCTGAAAATATGCAGCTACTTAACGATATCTAGATGTTCTGGTACTGCACACTCAAATGAAACATATTTTTAATGGTAAGGCAATAAATATACAATAGGCAGAGATACTTTTAAAATAATAGCTTGGCACACAGTATAATTAATCATTGTCCTAATTAATGGGTTTAACTTAAACAAATTTCAGTTGTTTTGTAGTGTGAATCTACAGTAGAGGTGGCATATAAATGGTGTGGAATGCATAAATAAATATACCATATATTATAATTGTGGAGCATTTATAATGCAGCAGTTTTTTAAATGATTATGGGCAAACCATCAAGAATCTGTATTTCTGTTAAAATTCCATTTTTATTTGATTCTCTAGTTCAAACAAAAGTTAAATAAATGCCCAGAACTATTTCTGATTAGGATCCAAAAAAACCACAGATGTACAAAGCAGAATTAAATCCTCAACTGAATACTGCTGCTAAGCTTTTATTCTGTTGCCAGTGTTTTCACTGAAGAGCAGTCTACCTCTTCAGTAGTGCAAGTATTACATTGTATATGAGGAGATATTACCAAATAATATGCAGATCCCTTTTTGGTAGTTCTTTTCCTAACAAATGGGGTGTGTTAAGTTGAATAATTTTAGAGGAAATGTTTAAATAAACTGTACCACAAGTCAGGGTTATAGCTGGAATAAGCAAAAATCAATCTTATAGGCTGACTATACTTGTATAATAGCTGAACTGAAAGTAAGATACTTAACTTTCCGAAAGCAAATAATAAAAAATAAAAAAATGAGGAAGTAGTACAATACCGTGGGGTTTGCATAAAAGGTCATTACATACAGCCTTGAAAGGCCCAGTAATATATTCTCTAGAAACATACAAGCACAGGCTTGCCTGTACCCAATCAAAAACATTAGAGGGTTCTTCCATACTCATTAGGCTTTGTAGTTTGTACCAATTCTAATCAGGAGTAATTTTATTCATTCTTGTTAAATAAAAATTCTTTGGTATTGAAAAAGTTGTTCTATTTTATTAGGGAAATCTGTAAATAATCATTCATGAAGCCCATATAGTTTTTGAAATATGAGTATAAACTATTGACAGATACAAGATTGTCAAGATAGGAACAAAAATTGCAGCTCAACAGTAGTATTTGCTGTTTTCAACTACAAGTACTGTGTTTGCAGCATGTGTTGCTATTAGAAGTCCTGTAATTAATCTTCAGAGAAATAATTAGACTTCTGATGGCAACTGACTGGGATTTTTAAAATTCATTTTAAAAGAAAAATAATATTTTTGGCAATATTATCTTTAGTGCAGAAAAATGATAATGACAAAGCAATAATCATTCAGGGGAATGTCTGTTTAAGAAACAAAATACTTTCTGCATGGATCTCTGTTTACATCCATCTCTTACTATGAATAAGTAGATCTTACATTCATTGTTATTTATAAGGTTAATTTAGTATCTTGGTCTGAAGCTTACAAAACAAACAGCAAGCTGCACAATTATATCCTCTTTCCTTTTAGCAAGTTCCCAGAACAAATTCCATTAGTCTCAGCTCAACCAGAAGATGTAAATGCATCCATATCAAACTTCACTGCAGCTAAGACAAAGCTGTGTTCTCTAACATTATCTATGTCATCTTAAAACCTGGACCAATGGGGACTATGAGAGACATTGCTTGCAATTAAGAGAAGTACTATTGTAATTCTTAACAGTAAACAAAAATTTTATAATCCATCTGCAGACAATGATAGAATGGGAACATGCTTGATGGCTGCTTCATATTTTTAAAATAAAATTGAGAATTTTAAGATCAACATCTTTATAAAGGAACGATGGACTCAATTAATACTATGAAGTTTTATTCCCGGAGGGATTTCATCTTCTTTGACCTGCAGTCTTGAGGTTCCAACTTATTTATTTAGGAAATAGTAAATAATTACTTATTTATTACAATATCATTATTATAATTGGTTGTGCAGTTCAGATGTTTAGATCACCTATCAAGTCCTTTATATGGCATTTTATCCACCTATGAAATCCTTCCAAAGGACTTGCAGTTATTATTATTCTTATTAGTAAATAATAACAGTAAATTGCAATCCTATGCATATTTTATGAAAATAATCCCATTAAAAATGAACTATACTTAAGGATTTCATTCTGAAATTATTTTCTGGATTCTGCCTAATACTATGAATGGGCTTTTCAATTTGTTACCATACATACAAAGTTACTGATGAATATCATCCATGGTCTATAGGCTCATGAAGGAAAGCAAACAAGTCCCCTGCCTATTCTCAAGGATATTATAAACAAAACCTCTCGGAGAAAAAAGAGAGACATCTTCTGAAATGAAAACTTATTTGTGGCATATATGTACTGTAGTCAGTGTCTATTTTCCAAGAAATCTAAACTGCCCTGGTGACTTCTATATCCATAGGAAAATTAAGGCGAAGAGTAATAGAACACATAAACATCAATAAGGCACTACCCTCCCCATCATTTAATAGTCACAAACATGCATATAAAATGATTTGAACTGGTTAGTAAGAAAATCTGCAGACAATTTCTAAAACAATAGTACGTTTTATCAGGACAGAGCAACTGTAAAAGAGTAGTATGCATTACTAATATCTTCAAGCTATCTGAAATTATTTAAAAAATCAAAAAGTAATCACTAAATCTAAGTCTTTATCAAATTATATTTTTTGTGCGTCTGTATATTCATAGACACACACACACAGTTTAAGCTACATTCAGTACATTAATATTAAATACCTGGATAGATGGCTTGTTTAAGTGACCCAGATTTGAAGTTGTTTGTCTTGGTTCATGTCCTAAGACCATCATATTAGCATTGATTAATCTGAAGGCATCGATAACAACCTGTAAAAACAAGACAGAAAAGTCAATTCTCTGAAGAAAATGCAAGTGATTGCACCAAGGAACAGCAGAGACTTCACAATCAAGTCGCATCTGTTTTTGGTCTTTTTCCAGAAAATTATTTAATTATAATATTAATAAAAAAGAACCGCCTGCTGGCTCTGCCATCAGCACAGCAACTCAGTTTAGTATTGCAAGAGGACACCAATTACTACATTTTTCAAGGTGATGAGAGAAAATAAATTAAGTTTCATGCTCTCTTATCCGCTTTTGATGGTTATGTTTACATACATACATACATACATATATATATACATACAATGTAACTTTAAAAACATCTTCTCTACTCAAATTGAACGATAGGGAGACTAACTCTGAAACTGAACACAAGCTAAGGGACTGTGTGTAAAGCCCAGTCGTGTCACATCAATTATACCAATGGAACACTTGAAATGACAAGAAAATTATAGCCAGCAAGGAACTTGCTCCATGTATTCCCTCCTAGTCAGATGCTTTTTATTTCCTGCAAGTAGGAAAGAGGCTACACACTGTCGGATGGATTAAGATAACCTTGTCAGTGTCATGGCCGAGAGTAAAAGAGAGCAAAAAACAAGGCAAACAAAAATAAGGTCACAATGATAGTAATACAGATGGTGACTTTCAAAACTTTATGATTTATTTTTAATTCTGTAAAATTCTATAAATGATTTCCTGATTCTAAGAAAAATAGAATGTGGAGCAACACAGATTAAAGACTAGAACAGAGATTTTCAAACTGTTCTGTGGTACTCTAAATTTTAATGGGTTTTGTGAGAGACTAAGGACCAGAAAAAAAAAAAGCTCACTCAAATGAGTCAATTTTATGTCACTAAAACTTTGCCTTTTGATTGGAGGTTCCAAGATTTTTTTAAGCTAACAGCTCTGCAGCCTGAAAAGGTTTGAAAACCTCTGGACTACAATATTACTCATACAGAGTCGAGCCATTTCTCAAGTAACCCGAGCTCAACATGCTAAGAACACATACATGTCTATATTGTTTAAGATGAGCTGTACACTTAACAGTCTGCAGTCTGCTTCTCATAGGTGCCTTTTGGAAAGGCGTTCTCTCAGCTGTATACCAGTCCTATAGAATGATATACCAGTATAAGGAAGTGAATGAAGGTGGCTATAAACTTCAAGTGGAGAAACGTAACAGTGGTTTTCAATAAATATGCATATGATGAATTGTCAAAGAACAGCAATCATTTCCTCCATGTATGATGTTTTTGTATCAGCATTTGAATTCAAATGCTGTTTTATATAAAACAGTGACATGATGAAAGGGGACGATCTATCGTTACACAAAGGGAAGCATAAGGAAGATGTTGGAGGCTCAATAGCATCCAATAAGATCTCTATGACTAAAATAAATGAAGGTTTAAAAAACCCAAACAAGTTTGTGACCAACAAAAAATAATTATGAAACTACAAAACTGTTTGCCTCTTGTTTCAGTTTATTCTCATGGGCAGCAGATAGGATCTTAAGCTGTTTTCTGTATCTCTTTTGCAGCAGAACAGGTAAATGCATAAATGTTACTGAAAAATGATGTGAGATAATTTATAGTCATTATGCTTTTTCACAAGGGCAAGACAGCTACAACCAATATATTAATGTTCCAAAGATATGAAATATGCATCATCTACACATTTTACTGCTCAACAAACAAGAGAGTTGAATGAGAATCCTGCACTCGAGTTGCTTTAAGCACTGAATAAATGAAATAAATTGAAGTCTCAGTTTGTTGACATAATGATCTTACTTTTAAAGTTCATCTGGTGTTCATATTTTAATTCACACAATGTTCAATCTGTACATTTTAATATGGTACCAATGATGAAAACAATGGATAACAACTGAGTTGCATGTTGCACTAAGCCATGCTGTAGCTAATATGTTTTAGGTTAGCATGTTATGTGAATCTGATGATTGTTTGCTAGCTACAGACATATTATTTATTCAACAAGCAATGATTAAAACAAAGTCTGGCGTAGCATTTTATGAGTAGTGATATGAACTGATGAGGGAAGGAGGAAAACTCAATGGCAAAGCATTTACTGGACATCCTGTGACCCGCTGAATCATTGTTTCAAAGATATTTCCTTTCCTAAACAGAGAAAAAAAAGATCAAAAGCAAAAAAAATAAAATAAAAGTAGGAATGGGAGTGACTTCTGATTTCCTGCCAGCTTTACCACAACTGACCACCCTCCAGCAGCTGATGGCGGGTCTGGTCTATCCAGACTCCGGCAACCTCAGGTGAATCCAATTCCTCTGATCAGGCAAAAAGTGAACTGGTCTACCCGGCTTCTGGAAAGCTAGGGTGGGACCAGTCTACTGAACCTCTGGGTGGCAGCACAGCAATACTGAAGCAACCACAAATTCGCCAAAATTTCACCTCGCTAGAGTCATGGGTTTCAGATTTTGAACGGATTCTGTAAATTAGCCCATTTGAGGCACCTTGGTTCAAAAACTGTTCCCCTATGATTACTGTTTGCTCAGTTAAAGGTTATAGATACTAAGTTTTAGTGGTGTAAAGATGCTAAAACTCCAAGATGAAGCTCTGGCATTTCCATTATAGGACTAAGAATGCACTTACATAAAATTGAAGACCCTCATTTGATCAATATGGCTCCCACTAAAATACGAATTTCAGCAACAGACTCCCAGTGGAACTAATTAATAATTAAAAAATTCCTATTTTTCCCTAACTTATTCTAGAATTAAGAAAAGCTCAGCAATAGATTTTATAATATACTCATCCTACTCTTCCTGCTCACAAATCCTACAGTACTACCCCCTTATTCCTTACTCCTAGGTCTATATTAAACAGAGTGATTCTGTTTTCAAGCAACTTTGGTCTTCAATAATATTATACAGTAGCATTAACTTGTGCAGAGAGAACGGGGGAGGGGAGAGTGAGCGTAATTTATGTGTTTTTTTACAGATCACATATTCATAATCGTTATCACAAACGAAGTTATTGACCAAATAAGGAGAGGATTAGATTCATAGTACAAAAATACTACGTTTTCCTTCTGATTTCCTATCAGCTTCCTCGTTGGCTTTGTTTATGGGAAGCTGGCAGGGAGTGTCAGAAGTCATGATCACACGATTGCAGCAGTGCTGTAATGACCACAAGTTTGCAAATACAACTGGTCTGATGAGTCTCAAATTTCAATTCCATGACAGTAATGGGTCTCAGATATTATATGCGTTTTCTTTTAGCTAGTACAGGGGTCCTCAGCCTTGACAACTTTAAGACTTGTGGACTTCAACTCCCAGAATTCCTCAGCTAGCAAAGCTGGCTGAGGAATTCTGGGAGTTGAAGTCCACAAGTCTTAAAGTTGTCAAGGTTGAGGACCCCTGAGCTAGTACATTTGAGGCACCTTGATTTAAAACTTTTTGAGTTATGATGCACTGTTTGGGCTAACCGAAGATTACAAACAGATAGGAGAGTTTTAGCAATATATGGATTGAGTCTTATGAATCTCCCGAACTCCTGAAGCAGCATTTCAGCCATATGTTCTAATTTTTGAACACCTGCAAATGCCCAACCACAAAGGAGTATAAATTAAAAGTAAGCAAAAACAGAACTAAATATCCTACACTGTAGTCCTCTAGAGATTTACTCGATAAGAAATGACACAAATAAAGAATTTACTCAGAGGGGAAGATACAATTACTTGGCACTATATCAAAATCACAAGGTGTGCTTTGTATTTTAGAGTACTACTAACACTTACACTCCTAGAATGGATTAGAACTGACTGCTCCACTAGAAAACATGGAACCTATCCAAGACAGCAGTATTTTATAAGAGAATTGTTTCTACTCAGATCTGAGCTCCATATGCACTTTTCACGATGAGCTGTTTGAATGGATGCTAAATAAATGACCATGCATCAGTTTTGCAAGTGTGCTATGATAATAGTGGCCCATTTTTACAAGGCCATTTTTAATAATCTTTCTGAGAAAAATGCCTTTAGCCATCTAGTGTTCTGCAGTGGAATTTGAAGGAGAAAACCGTTTTGGAACAGTGGGCACATTCAAGTTTTAAAAAGGTTTATTGGGCAGAATATGGGCTAACAATTCTATGCCTTAAATACCAATGTTACTGCCTGTTTATTTCATTGTATTTTTGATCAGTAGTTGTACATGTTTGGTGGAAGATGTGATTATGGGCCTGCACTACAAAATGTTACTATGCTCAATTCCTCACTGTATTCTTATTAATTTTTTATAAACTACTGGACAAAAGTATATGACTTGAGTGACATTTTGCTTCTACTTAACAGCATCAATTCAACCCATAAGAAGGAACATTTTAACTACACCAAGATTAAAGGAATTCACTGCAATCACTATAGCAACTGTCTTAGGGAAAACTAACATGCTGAACAACCTGCAGCCTAAAATTAGATCTGGGACGCAATAAAAAGCATAAAGGCAGCAACACACCCTACATTTTGATTTCTAAGCTATCTTATAATTGCTTTTTTTGCACAGTAAGAACAAATAAGTTCCTTCTTTAGAGAATTGTATGAGAATAAATAGGCTCATTAATGTCCAGTACGCTAATGAACAATGGATGAAGGAGGTGTTAATTATGTTACAGTAAGATTCAAGGATAAAGCCCTGGTGAGCTCTTGAATATATGTTGTAGCTTAAGCCTTCACTAGGTTTATATACTTTGAAGTTCTCTGCAAAGCATGATAGCAATGCAGTAACCTTACAGTCTGCAAAAGGAATTTTACAGGCAGTTGGATCACAGGGTCAATTGAGGGAAAATAAATTAGTACTGCTTTAATTTTGTTAGCATTTGGCTGTCTTCAAATCTTAGCTTCCTTTGACCACAATGATTTGTAAGTGCATTAAAATGTAGCCCAAAGGCTTAATGCAAAATTACTTCTTCCAAAGATAAGAAAATAAAGATCTTCCTCTAATGCCATGGTGGGGAACAGGGTATAGATTAAGGTAGCTTTTTATTATTACATGCTATCCTCTCCTGCAATTCTTCTCACCAACTGGACGATTTAATTCTGCCTGGTGCAAGTGCCTTGAGACTTTGCAGAGGTCACTTCAACAGTAGACAGCTTATAACAAAACCATTAGCGGTTTGGCTAGCTTAAGGAAACCTCTTACTTTTCTTTTTTTGTTTATTATCACTGCATGAATCTGCAGCATATGATAGTTTATAATTTCTCAGGCTTGTTAAATTCATGTTAAAGGTCTGTTTTCTTGTTGAATAAATTTTGTTCATATAATGCTGCCTATTTCATACAGTGAGTCTTTAATAGCACCTTTGGTCTATGCGCAACTCACAGATCAAAACAGAGGACTAAAATAGGGGTTGATGATGCTATTTACATGTGTGATTCCTGCTGTCTTCTTGTTAGTAGCTTTAATATAATAGAAGACCTTGTCTGTTTTGTAATTAACACATCTTTACTGGAGAGATATTTGGAAGTGATTGCTGTGAATATACTGGTTAGTAAAATAAACACAATCACACACCATTTTCTGTTATCAGACAAATTTGTGAATTGTACACATTATACTCCAGATCAACAAACTGTGATATAACAGCCAAAGAGAAGACACATTTATATAACCCTATATTTTTTCTGAAAACATGCATTCATTCTGACCTTGTAAATATAATTAGTTTGTAGGATGCATGGAATTAAATAACATAGATTCTTTAGTAATTGCAATGGTTGCAAATAGGATACCAAATATTTGGAAACTACATAAAAAAAATCAAAATGACATTTTTATTGACATCTATTTTTTATAAATCATTACTATCTGGAAAATACTTTCCTTCTTACTTTCAGTTGTTATTCAAATCAATAATCTACACCATCACTTGCCTTTGTCAAAAGATGGCTTTCAAACAGCTCTTCTAGTAGCTTTTTCACCAAATCATCCTACCACTATATACAAGTTAATATAGAAATCCCTTTCTCCACACTGCTTCTAGAATAATATGCTGAATATTTTTATTACTTAAAAATCTTTCAGCAATGCATTTGTTATAACTAAGCTTTTTCCAGAGGTATTATAATTGACCATATGCCTCCAGATATCTACTTCTTAAATATCTCAACATATCACTACAGTACTTTGGGGGGGGAAGGGAGGGAGAACACACTCCTAATATGGGTGTAATATCTTAAGTGATGAACTGCAATCAGTTAACTTAGCACTGTTAGTTAGAACTGAAGTCTTTTCTGACATTGCTGTATTTGCAGAAAAATGTCCCTGAAGCCCTATGGCAAATAGAAGCTGTCTTTAAAAAATGCATTAAGGCGCTTTGCAATTCAAGCATTCAGCCATTGTTCATGCACATTTATAAGAAAATGGCATTGTATAAGAGTTCCTGTGTAAAGGCTATAATGTAACTATTGCCAGGTGTGGAAGGAGAAGTAATGTCCCATCTAAAATCTCCTTTATCACCTGCAACTGAACAGTTATCAACTGCTTAGTTGGTTTCTAGATTCTTTGAAAAATTAAATGGAACTATGACCCTTGAAGTGCAGCTGAAGTTTATGACCACTTTGATATTTATGCTGGTGTGCACACTTAAACAACCGTGACCAAAGAACATCTTTGGTCCCCTGTAAGCCCATGGCATAAAAAATTCAGAGAAGTCTTACTTTTATGCCATTTCCAATGAAAAGCACTAAGAACAGAAATTGACTCATGCCAAATGCATACCACTGAATTGCTGTGATTGTGAGTTTTGAGGTCTTACACATGGTAATTATTTATAAAAATGTCAATTTTAGTTCTGAAAAAAAGATTCCTAGGAGTGCATACATTTTCTTTCTTTATCCTTGGAGAATTTGCTTGCTTTGGTCAGGTTTACTGTGCAACCTGAATATCAAGAATGGAGAGACAGCTACAGAATAATACATTTAGTCTGACAAGCAAAGGCATGCATTTGTAACCCCAAAAGCAGAAAAAACACAAGTTTCCAAGCTTTATGTCTTACCAAAGAGAGATGGATTATTCTACATGGTAAAAGGCATTTAAAAATTAATACTATTAAATGAAAAGTGTACTCAAAACTTTTTCATTTAGAAAAGGGAAATAAACTAAAATAACTCTTGCAGTTTAACAAGCAAAAATAACTGCCTGTTCTGAAGAGTACCAAATTGAGTGTTATTGCATTAAAAAACACCTTCAGCAGAAAGTTTCTCTATCTTTAATGAAGCGTTCTCTTTGGAGCTTTCATTCAACTATCCAATATAACTGTATGCAGTTGAGAAGGCAATAAAAAAAACCAAGGATGCAATTATTATTTGTATGCCATATGTAGGTATATTTTATCTATGAAATAATTATTAGATATGTTTCAGAATATCCACTGATTCAGTCGAACATGGCAAACCACAGCTTAAGCTGAACAGAAACCTCACGGTCACGTGATCAAAATTCATATGCTTGGTAACCGACTCATATTTATGACAGTTGCAGTGTCCTGAGTTGATGTGATGACTTTTTGCAACCTCCCGTCAAGCAAAGTTAATGGGGAAGCCAGATTCACTTAACAACTGTTTTACTAGCTTAAAAACTGCATTGATTCACTTAACAACTATGGCAAAGAAGGCAAAATTGAGGCCAAATTCACTTAACAAATGTTTCACTTAGCAATGGAATTTTTGGGCTCAACTGTAATCGTAATTTGAGGACTACTTGTATAAGTTACCTGCACTCCTTGCTCAAAATTCTGAATTTGTCCAGTGTGTTAATATATAGGTCAGTGATGGCGAACCTTTTAGACACCGAGTGCCCAAACTGCAACCCAAAACCCACTTATGCATTGTCGGGTGGCAGGTGGGTGTGGCCCATTGGCTGGGTGTGGCCAGGCCTTTTTTCCTCATAGAACGCCCAGAACGGAGTTCCAGCACCTTTTTTGGATGGAACCTTGTAGGGTAGGCAAGGCAGGTTGTATGACGTGTGAGTTCCGGCACCTCTTTTTTTTTTTTTTTTTTAAGAAAAAAAGCACTGGGTGTGGCCCATTGGGTGGGCGTGGCTGCGGTGGTAACAGCAGACTGGGTGGGACTAAAAGGTTCAATCAATCAATTCCAACTTTGCAAGATCTTTTTCCCCACGATAAGTTGAAATTGACTGATTGATTGAATCTTTTTTTTTTGGTACACGGTGGTGGAGGCCTAAAGCGAAAAGGTTTTATAAAACCCAGCTGGAGGCCTAGGACTGGGGCGATGGCGTGTGTGCCCACAGAGAGGGCTGAGTGCTGCCTCTGGCACCTCTGCCATAGGTTCGCCACCACTGATATAGGTAGTCCTCGACTTGCAACAGTTCTTTTGGTGACTGTTGAAAGTTACGACGACACTGAAAAGTGGCTTCTGACTGTTTTTCACACTTATGATTGTTGCAGCATCCCCATGATCGTGTGATTTACATTCGGATGCTTGGCAACTGACTTGTATTTATGATGATTGCACTGTTCCAGGGACATGTGATTCCCTTTTGCAACCTTCTGACAAGCAAAGTCAATGGGGAAGCTACATTCACTTACAACTGCATTGATTCACTTAACAAGTGTGGGAAGAAAAGTCAAAATGGGGCAAAACTCACTTAACAAATTTCTCACTTACCAATATAAATTCTGGGCTCAATTGTGGTCACAAATTGAGAACTACGTGTATAATGAGGAGGTGAACTAAAATCAGATTCTCCATCAGTTTTTAAAAATGGGCAACCCACTGATTTTGATAAGAGGAGAGAATATTTGTAGGATTGCAATGAGGGGTCCTTGATGTTTGCTGTGCTTGGTTGTTTTCTGGTAGACAGTTCATTACCCAAACTAGGTAACATAAACTAAGGAGTGGGGTTTGCTCTCACTTTATGTTCTAGTGGCTTGCCTGTCAGTGTTGGTGAGAGAGATCTTGGTGGTTCTTTAGTTGGGCTATTTACTGTTCAACAGTTGCTTGATTGGGATATTGTTTGCGTCTTGATTGTTGATCTAAAGTTAATCTCTGGTCATCTGGGTGTTAATTGCTGGTGAGAGGAGTATTCTGGTCTTTATTCCCTTTCTGGTTTGTTGATTGCTTCCTCTGAATGATATGTTTATGTCTACATGACACTGATGGCCGGGTTCCAGGAAATCTCTTGCCTTTTTGGACCTGGTTTAGTCTAGGATGGCCATAGTTTCCCAATTAAAAATATGGTTGAGTCTGTCCATGTGTTGTGAAATTAAGAACGTTTTCATCGTATCTTCTGACTGCTAGTTGATGTTCATGGATGCATTCTGCTAGTCTTCTGTCTGTTTGTCCTATGAAGTGGCTATTGCTTGCACTGTATGTTGTAGAAGACTCCAGTTTTTTTTCTGGGGCTGTTGGGTCTTTTTCTTAGGAAGTTTTGGACAAGTTTAGTTGGTTTGTATGCTATGCTGATGCCATATGCACATAGTCTGTTGATGAATTCTGAAATGTTTTTGATGTACGGCAATGTTATCCTTTTCATAGTTGTATTGGTTATGCTATATTGTGTTGAGTGGTCAGGAACATTTTGATGAAGGTGTGTGAATATCCATTTTGTTGGAAGATGTTGCATGGATGATCTACTGTATTTCCTTTTTCTGATGTTCAGAGTTGTTGCAATGTGTTTGTGCTAGTCTAAAAAGTGTTCTTACGCAGCTTCTCTTGTGGGATTGGGTTGTTATTTTGATAGTGGAGCACTTGGTAGGTGTGGGTGGTTTTCAATGAACTTGTGTTGCCATTGCTATCTCTGCTGATAAGGATATTCAGGAAGGATAGCATGTCATTATCTTCTTCCCTTGTGAATTTTATACCTTTGAAGATGACGTTAATGGTTTCAGTGTGTTCTCCAGATGGTCCTTTTTATTATTGTAACAAAGGTATCATCTACATATTGGATCCATATTTTGAGTTGTATGTGTGGGAATGCTATCAGTTCCAGACATGCATTACAGTCTCTGCTATGAGTGTTGAAAGCAGTGACCCCATGGGTGTCCCTTTGTTTTGTTGATACATTTGTCCGTCAAATTGAAGGTTAAGTGGTTAGGCAGAGATTGATAAGATCTATGATTCTGGGTATTTCAATCTTGATGTATTTGGTTAGGTCGAGTGTGCTGTGGAGTAGTGCTGTCATGGATTCTTTGGCTATTATTATTATTATTGTTGTTGTTATTATTATTATTATTTAGAGTATGGCATATCATACATAAGCTAGCAATATATATTAACATTTCACTTAGATTAAAATAAAAATGTTAAAAGGATCTGTGTTCAAATACCAATGTCTATGCCATCTAATTATTGAAGCACAGCATTGCTTATTATTTTTTTAAAAATCAGATACTGGATCGGTATATGCCCTCAGCTTACAGCCAGTTGCAATGGGGCCTATAGTTTGATGTGGGATCCTGCAGTCACACTGAGAGAAAAATACTAAGCCCCATTCATAGAGTGAGTCGTGGCAGACGCTGTGTGTGGTACAAATCCTATTCAGGATTGTCCACTGTCAACGTGGTAGTTCAAAGTCTGGCACCTTTTTTGTGGAGTCATTTATACGTCTTCCTATGTCTGGGCATTCAGTGACCCATTTGGATTTCCATTGGGAATCAATGTTAAAGTTGTTGGGCAGATGTTGTGGGCTTCCTGATTTAAGCCTTCTGGCTAATAAAATGAGGAAAGTCAGCGTCCACCGGTGGTTGTTCATAATTTTCTGCATTCTCTCACTAGTGCATCTTGCCTTCGTGAAGCTAGCAGTGCTATCTGGCTCAGAACAGGAAGGCAGCAAATCAGAGTAGTTTTAATACATCTGCTTATTATCCTCGTGGTGTCATTGAGTTTGGCATCTAGCTTACTACTATGGCAGCTGTAAAGCCATACAGGGGCACAGTATTCTGCTGTGGAGTACATCAGTCCTAGTGCTAATGTCCTGAGCGTGGCAGCTGAAACTCTCCTTTTATTTCTACATAATTTCTGGAGTATGTTGTTCCTAGTTATTGATTTTTGCCACCATATTTTTTACATGTATCTTATAGGAGAGATTTTGGTCCAATGTTATTCCAAGGTATTTTGGATGATGGTTACAGGGGAGTAAGATGTTGTTTAAGTAGACCGTAGGGGCTTCATATGCTAGTTAAGGTGAAAGCACATAGTTACTGTTTTCCTGGCACTAGGATAAGCTTCCAATCAGTTAAGAATTTTTCCAAGATCTTAAGATCTTTGGACAGGAGATTGTCTGTCACTTCCATGAGTTTTTGGGGTTTTTTTTGTACTGTTATGGCCAAATCATCAGCATATCCAAATATGCATCCCCTTCTCATTGGCGTATCTGATATGTCTAAGTTTGCATCTTTGGCTAATTCTGGATCTATGGATGTGATTATGGATGTTAGCCGCCAATTTTCTGAAATTGTATTTAGATAGCCAATTGTATCATTATTTTCACCTACTCGTTTGCCAAGATCCCATGTATTAGAGAAATTGTTCAGAGCCAAATTGTGATATTGAAATTAGCTTTAATGTAGGTCAGTTTTAAACACACCCTAAAGCAGGGGTCCCCAACTTGTGGGCCACGGCGCGGTAGTGGGCCATGGCCTATTGGCCACCGGACAGGTTAGCCAGCACATGCACATGTGCACGCACACACACCCACTTGCGCTAGTGCCGCGAAAACAGACCACTGCTGCACCTCGGGGCGTGAAAATGGGATGCCGCCACACTGTGAGGCACAAAAACAGGATGCCGCCGTGCTACGAAGTGCAAAAATGGGCCGCCGCTGTGCCTCGGGGGGTGAAAATAGGATGCCACCATGCTGTGAAAAAATGGGCCGCTGCTGCACCATGGGGCACAAAAACAGGCTGCTGCTGCATTGCAGGACATGGAAACAGGGTGCTGCACTGTGCAATAACGGGGCAGGGCTAGTATCATGCGGGCATTAGCCCTGCTCCATTTGCATCATGCGCATTTGTGTGCACTTGCACGTGTCTAAAATGCTTCCCCCTCCCTTTCCCTCTGGTCCGCCAACTGAGAAAGGTTGGTGACCGCTGCCCTAAAGTATAGTTTAAAACAGGTAGCCTAGAATTCTGATCTAACAATGGCCCTTTTGGACCAGAATCAGTAGAATCCTCATTCTTAGTGATGACAGACCATAGACCATGTTTGCCATTTACTGTTTGATTTTAATGTTCTGTTTCTTCTACGCTGTTGGACTTCCTTTTTTTTTCCTCTTTTGTATGCTGCCCAGAGTCATATAAGTTGGAAAGCCATATAAATGCTTAAAAAACCCAAAGACTGTACTTTTTCAATCTCTCTCCTGTTGTTTACTGGGCACTCTACAAATGCTACTGGAAATAGAAGTGGAGATGCCAAACGTAACTTACCTAAGGCTATGTAAATTAGTTCCAAGCCATTCAAAAAATTGAAACTGTCACAGATTTGGGGTTGTTCTTTCTTTCACTACAGAACTGAAAGAATCAATTATAGTGGTATATCGGTACTCAACTGCTTTGAAACTTGTCAAATCTGGTACTCAACATTATTTTGACATGAAAATTTTGTCATGGTACTCAAGGTGTAAGCTAGAATTTGTGTTGGCGGCCTCATGACTCGTTATCCTTTCCAGCTGAAATGAATCTGTTTGGTACTCATCATTTTTGGTACTTGTTGCACCTCCCAGAACCATTAACAAGTACTGAAGTACAACTATACTTGTTCATCGTGATGCACAAAGTTCAGAGAATCAGCACTGTAGATTTAGAAAAAATGTGATCTTTTCAGGTCAGTTGAATTTTGAGTATTTACCCAAATAAGGCTATTATTTCATCAAAATAACTAAGATTAAAGTATTTTAAAATGGGAACTATTCACTGCAAAATAACAAATATAAACTTTAAGCTGTGAAGCAATTTACATTAAAAAGTACTATGGCTGAACCTACAGCTACTAATTCTGTTACCAATTCAACACAAATTACATCATGAGAAAACTTGTCACAGTCTACAACCACACTTAACATTAAAAAAACTTATGAATTCTTGAACATTGTTCAACAGGACTCTGTTGAACAGCAAGAAGGGGAAGCCTAGATTAGAAAAATTAGCCATTGTTGTTGTTATTTGCGAAGTCGTGTCCGACCCATCGCGACCCATGTACAACATTCCTCCAGGCCTTCCTGTCCTCTACCATCTTCTGAAGTCCATTTAAGCTCACGCCTACTGCTTCAGTGACTCCATCCAGCCACCTCATTCTCTGTCGTCCCCTTCTTCTGTTGCCCTCCATCTTTCCCAGCATTAGGCTCTTCTCCAGTGAGTCCTTCCTTCTCATTTGGTGGCCAGAGTACTTGAGTTTCAACTTCAGGATCTGGCCTTCTAAAGAGCAGTCAGGGTTGATTTCCTCTAAGACTGACAGGTTTGGTCACCTTGCAGTCCAGGGGACTCACGGGAGTCTTCTCCAACACCATAGTTCAAAGGCCTCAATTCTTTTGCGCTCAGCCTTTCTTATGGTCCAACTTTCACAGCCATACATTGCAACTGGAAAAACCATGGCCTTGACTATACGTATTTTTGTTGGCAGGATGATGTCTCTGCTTTTTAGTATGCTGTCCAGATTTGCCATAGCTTTCCTCCCCAGGAGCAAGCGTCTTTTAATTTCTTGGCTGCAGTCCCCATCTGTCGTGATCTTGGAGTCCAGGAAGATAAAATCCTTCCTCCATTTCTTCCCCATCTATTTGCCAGGAATTGAGAGGACCGGATGCCATGATTTTGGTTTTCTTAATGTTGAGTTTCAAGCCAACTTTTGCACTCTCCTTCACCCGCATCAAGAGGCTCTTTAGTTCCTCTTCACTTTCTGCCATTAGAGTGGTATCATCTGCATATCTTAGGTTTTTGATATTTCTCCCAGCAATCTTAATTCCAACTTTTGATTCATCTAGCCCTGCCTTTCTCATGATGTGCTCTGCATATAAATTAAATAGGCAGGGCGACAGAATACAGCCTTGCCGGACTCCTTTCCCAATTTTGAACCAATCAGTGGTTCCATGTCCAGTTCTCACTGTTGCTTCTTGACCCGCATATTGTAGAAAGTATTAAAAATGTCTTCAAGGACAGAGGGAAGATCTGTTATAAAGATAATCTATATATAACTAAAAGTCTCCTGTCCTGGCAATCTATATACTTCTAAAACTCTTCTGTTTATTTGTTTGCTTGTAGCCTTCAGCTGGTGAAATAGTACATCAGGGCAACATTTTTTGAATCAATATACTTCAAATGGGCTAACTTACAGAATGCACCCAAAACGTGGGATCCATGACTCCCATGAAATTAAAATTTGGCGAAGTTGTGGCTGCTTCAGTGCTGTAATGGTCAGCAGCAGTCACATGATAATCATTTCAATGCTCCCTGACAGCTTCCTACAAGGAAAGTCCAGGGGAAACTGGCAGGAAGTCAGAAGTCACTCCCAGTCCCACTGCCTTTTTGCCCGACCATGGTCATTCTGTTTCTCGGTTTAGTAAGGAAATATCTCTGAACAGCTTACGGTTGTGTAGTAATTAGATAATAAAAATAATAAAGTTGGAAGGGACCTTGGAGGTCATCTAGTCCAACCCCTTGCTCAGACAGGAAACCCATTACCATTTCAGACAAATGGCTGTCCAGTCTCTTCTTAAAAACTTTCAGTGTTGGAGCATTCACCGCTTCTGGAGGCAGGTTGTTCCACTGGTTAATTGTTCTAACTGTCAGGAAGTTTCTCCTTAGTTCTAGGTTGCTTCTCTCCTTTAGCTCATACTAACAAAGAGATTTTTGAAAATGCCTCAGACAGCCTCTCCTTTTTATATGAAAATAAAGAAACAAGAGGAAGCACATTCAGACTTCCAAGATTCTGTTACCACAGCTATTTTAATAAGAGTAGCTTTATGCCTACATGGTGTCTGCTTCTTAGTGTGGTCTATCTGTGGGGATCACAGTAATGCGGGCTAGAAAAAAAAATTAGCTGGCTCCAGGAACAAAGTGGAACAAACTGTAGATGGCAGACAGTATGTTAAGATCGAGAATTACTGAAGGTAAAGGTTGGATGGATGGAGGAAACTGACAGGGAGCATATGAATGACAAAAGGGGGAGGACAGAATAGACTAATATCAGTTAATTGATTGAGAATAAGAAATGTTGATAAATGATTCTTCAGCTACTGCTGCCCATCATGGCTCTGAACAGAATTGTCTCTATACAGAGAACATAGTTCTACGCATTGAACTCAAGCTCAATCATTTTTGAAAGTTACTCATAATATATAATAAGTTTGCTCATGTAACCAACAATTGGTATAAAGATGGACATTTTAAGATGGGGACATTTCACCTCCTCCTTTCTAGTGAATATTTCTATTGTAAGTATTTTAAGGGTTCTTCCTCTATACTTTAGAGATACATTGGTTTAGCTAAAATTATTTAATTTGGCTTATTATATATTATATCTATATAAGAATATTGTAGATGATGGGTTTGCATTCATTGTTATATGCAGACCTCTCACCTAAATATTGAAGTTCAGAAATTTGTCATTTTCTGACACTGGGAAGATATTACACTCTTAGTAGGCTTACAGGCCAATGAACTCTCCTGACCTAGAACCAATTAAGTGCTAGCTGTATACAACTAATTAGCGAAAAACTAGTTTGGGATGGGAGACTATATAAAAGTGGAGTAGTTGATGAAGGCAAATCATCAGAAGCACAAAAAATTAAGTCTTAAGAAAAACTGAAGTTACAGAAACATCAAGAGACCAGATGATCCAATGTGGCTTGGGGAGAAGCAAAGACCTACCAAAATGTGCCATGCTATGCACAGAGCAGATAGCACACAACAGTTCTTGATGTTTGCAGTTATGAATCAACAAGATATTTCTACAAACTATACTAGTCAAGAAATCAACTCTGCCAAGTATCTTGTATAAATTCAGGCTTTGGTGAAATGGAAGTATAAATTAAGATGGCACATTGAAATTGAGTTTGGTTTTGGAAGGGAAATTGATATATTTTCCGAAATTATAAAAGTGGGTATATATATGGGATTGAATGTTTTCATCATTGTCATGCTTTCTTTTTGTCAATCTCTCTTAAAGTATTTGGGACAATAACTTTTATGTGTACTTTCTTCTCTTTCCAATAAAATTATCTTTCTGGATCTTTTCAATTCTTTCTTTGCTTGGGGCATCAAAGTGTATGGTTTGGGTTTCTTATGATGATGGTAGCAAATACTGGGCTACAAAAATGAAAAAGGTGTTTCTATTTTTCTGGAAAAAGAAAGGAATAGGAATTAGATTCTATCTTCCTCAATGTGGTCAACTGTAAGAACCTCTGGGGGAGGTATGGCAAATTGAAGTGGAGCTGACAACTGAGGAGTAGACTGGCTCCATGGAAAATCTCTGGATAAGGTGAGCTTGAGAGATCAGCCACCCATGCTCCAGATGGTTGCTCCTTGCCAGACCACAAGTTATCAGTTTTGCACAGATTTGAGCACCAAGAGATAACAGGACTATCCCCCTTGCTCACAATGCAGTAGAGCCTTTTAAAGGACTCTTCGTTTCCAATCCTCACTTTCAGAAATTATCTATTAACCATTTTAAAGCTGTTGAAGACTTTCATGACAAATCTAAAAAGTCATCAAATGCAAGTTATGTTCTTTATACCAGTTAATACTGGGACTTACACCATGACACAAAACATAGGAAAGATTAAAGGAGATCTTTAAAGAATGGAGTCAGAAATTAGTAACTATAATATCAACACTGAAAAAAATGATGTCTGTTTCTATGGATAGACAATGTCCAAAATATGTTATGGAATAATGACAGGTGTTCACAAATCTTATCTGACAAATACTAAAAGTAGAACTACAAATGACAGGCCAGGATAATGATTTGGAAAAGGATGCTTTACTGGATACATGAAAGAAACTGGCTAAAGTTTTAAAAATTAAAAGGAAAATGATAAACCAAGAGAATGAATCGGAAAATGATTTTTACTGGAGTTATAAAAATGGCTTCAAGAAATCTGTGCAATGGTATAAATAAGACTTGAAGAGAAATCAAATCCTACAACAATATTTGAATTAAATATTAAGACTGTTAGAAGTAAAAGAAAAGAATATAAAGTTGGTTTATTTGATCAAAGTTAAATAAGACATGCTCTGCCAATCCTTTGTGGACTTTTTGCTGACATCAGGATGGAAAAGTTGATATTTTATGGATCTGCTTATAAAGGATTGGGTATGGAATGAAGGCACCATATTCAGGAAGGCTATCTGGTAACATCAAAAGTGAATAGGTAATTAAAACATTCCTCACACCATACGTAGAAGCACACACCAGCATTTTCACTGCAACATTCTGGCCCAAGTTCTGAAGTTTCTAGCGATAACACACTAAATATAAAACTTCAGAGCAATAATGTACACTAGGGTCTGTGGCCTTGTCAGAAACAGAGTTGGCACAACAAGGTAGGTTAGGCAAAAATACTCCTGATTTCAGCAACTACCTAGTATTCAGGTGCACAAAGGAACTGGAGAATATTCTCAAGTATTAATCTGATTCATTAGGAAGGGAGATACTTTATGAAAAACTTGTAAAACCCATTCTCCTAACTATAAGCACATCTCTCTTATTAAGATTAAATTCAATTTTAGATAATATAGATATTAGCTTTTTAAGAATTCCAGAGAAATACAAAAGCTTGCCCGATCAACTATAAATGTATCCAATCAATTATAAAAGTGTCTAATGAGATGGGATTATATTAGACAGACTTATCAAGAAAAGTTAGTGAATTACAAAAAATGCTGGGAATACAGAATAAAAACTTCCACAATGCCCAAATCCTCACCGTAGTTGTCAACCTTTATATGAATCAATGGGTATTCTGTAATACTAAAAAAAGCATTGTTTTGCATCATAGGAGAAATTTTGAAGCTGAGCACAACAGAAGTAACTGTAATTTCTTTGCCTTAGATTTTTTTTTCTCCTTTCTTAGTATCCCTACAATCTGAAATGCTAAGCATAATTTTGTATTTTACAATTACATATTTAAGTCACCTCATTTGAGAATTTTTGTTGGGGAGAGGGATTGTTAACTGGACATATATATAGAAATATGCTGACATTTAAAAAGAAAATTAACAATTAACTTGGCCATATGTTGCTATTATTATACTCATACAAGTGATCATTTCATCCTATCAAGAAAGTGGCAACATTTATAGTTGGTTAACCAGCTTACGATCACAGATCCATTAACACAAAACTTAAATACTTAAAATATTTATAACATTGCACAAATGTCATACATATTAATTGAATGACTATTCTGTAATACAATAGGAAAGCATGCTGAAACAAAACACCTCAGCAGTATTTTAAACCAGTAACCACCTAGCCAATTTCTGTATGTTCTGTAGTTTTTCTAATCCACTCTCCCTGTGGCTGAGCAAAATCGAATTGCCTCTCACATTTGCAGACAGCTCTGTGAAGGTGATAATAGAGCTGCTCCCTGCTGTCATGAGGCAGGAAATAGGAAAATGGCATATGGGGCTAGAAAGAAATAAAAAAAGAATCAAACAAGAACAAAAGAGATTTCAACAAAGGACAAACTATAACCCAATATGCTTTGCAAGTTAATCTCTTTTCATAAGGATTCTGCATAATCATTCATCCGCAAACTTACCCTAAAATGTGAATGGTTGCAAAGTTGTTAGGGAAATTTTTATTTTGGAGAACATACAAAAAGTATCCTATTCCATTTCAAGGGGGGGGGGAGAAACCATTATGTATCTCTAGAGAAAGATTTAATCTAACTTGACCTGCTATTTCATTTTGAAAAGACTGAAGATTTTACCTACCTAAATTGTATTTATAATCTTGACCCTATGAAAAAAAATTGTATTGGACTTAATAGAAATGCCTACTATGTTGCGAAGTTTTTTTAGCTTCTTTTTAACTTACCCATAAAGACCAAAGAGTTCTTCAAGAACAAAATAATTAAAGGAAGTGAACATTTTCTATAAACCTCAAGATGTGATTAAAAAAACATTAAAATAGGCATTTCCCTCCTTTAATATAAACTAGCACATACCTTTCCTTTTACACTCTGAATGGGATCCACTACTACTGCCACAGCTCTTTCTGAAAGGGCCTCAAAACTCTGTTGAGTATTGATATCCACACCCGACAACCAACAGCCAAAACCAGGATGACTGTGATACCAGCCAACAACCATCTCAGGTCTGGAAAAAAGGAGGCATTGGGAAATTCAATTATTTGCAGCAGGACCTATGAAAGGCAGCAATATAATTTATAGAAGGGTAAGAAAATACAAAGGTAAAAGAAAGTGCCAGTAGAAACATTTATATTTATGCTTACCACATTATAATAAAAACATGAAAATGTGGTGAAGAAGTGCTAGCGTTAAGGGAGGTGTAGTAAAAAGTGTAGATCAGGCTCTCAGTTTTTCATCCTGGTTCCACACCTCCCATCCACATTTTGGGAAATATCACCTCTGAACACACTAGAGCCAAGTTTGCTTTTCACCCCAGAATATCTGTTTCAAGCATGGATGATAGGATCAAACGATATCAAAAGATTAAATATCAATTAAACCAGAAGTAGAGATTTGCTCAAAAAGCAATTTGCACTGTTCTGTTTGGTGGTCAAGTCTTTTGTTAACATTAACTCTTATAAGATTTTATATCAGTATACAAATTTCAGCACAAAGATGGCAACTGTCGAGACATTCCAAATGAAGTCCTGATTTTTTTTTAATATTTGAATGTTTTTTTTCTCCAAATAATCTTTGTTGGTTATACAGAACAGTGGTTAAAAAGTTGGAAAAAGGGTGGTTAATTGCCCCTTATATATAGTGTTAATACAGAAATGTAACCTCTTATTGAATATTGTAATTGATCCACTGAAGAAAAACAGTAATGGGAATCTGAAAATACTTAGCTGGCTTTTGACAATATATTAAATTAATTATTAAATGTAAGCAATCTATCATATAAATCACTCAGAAGGAACAAGGTTATGTTTAAACACTAGCAAATGATAGGACAGAAAATCAAGAGGCCTTGACTGTTATTATAACGTACTTTTATAGTCAATAAAGAAAATCCTAACCTTCCAGTTTGTTTTAACATATCCAACATTTTGGCTTGAAACACAGGATCAACTGCCTCCACACTTACTCCCTGCATTTGGAAGCAGATTAACAAAGGCAATTTTAGGTACAAGTAATAAACTTTCATGATCGATTCAGGACAGTAATAATATACTCTACTAACAAAGAGAAATATCAGAAATCACAAAAATATTTCTGTCAACAAATATATTTAATTCATTTGTATTCACTGCTCTCTTTCAGGAGTGCACAGCAGTTTAAGCCTAGAAGATTCTATGAAGTGAGCTGTGACTGCTTTGTCCAAGATCACTAACTTCATCCCTTACCATGTATCCAGTCTACTGTAATCATGCTTTGAGAGCAATTCAAAAAGTAAATCACTACTGTTTACGACAAACTTAGCCAGTAGCTTTCACATCAAAATCCAGCTTTTTAATTAATATCCCAAGTTTATAAATGTAATATTTAAAAAATTTTAGAAGTACATTTTAGAAGAAAAGAATAAACTTGGGGAGGAGTCAAAAGCAGACTTAAGTCTAGAACAGCGGTTCTCAACCTGTGGGTCGCGACCCCATTTGGGGTCGAACGACCATTTCACGGGGTCACCAAGCACCGCAGTCCGCCATTTTTTTATTTATTTTTTTGGTCGGCCATTTTTTTCCCTATTGCGATGCGGGCCGTCGCGCCGCACATGCACCGCGCATGGACGGTGCGGGCCCGCCATTTTTTTTGGTCGGCCATTTTTTGGGGGGGTCGGGGTCGCGCCGCGCATGGGCGGTGCAGGTGGGGTCTCGGCCTGAAAAAGGTTGAGAACCGCTGATCTAGAATCCCTACGTAAGCACAACCTCCCCTGAATGCCGTTCAACCTTATCTAGTCTCAACCAGGTATAAACTGTCAAGTCTGAGAAGATCCTGTGTATACGTTTGAGCAATGAAAAAAATAATTGAAATCTTCAAGTGTGGGTCTGGTTGTTTGCACCTGACAGATTGAACCTATTGTTTACCATTCACCTTAATGCTTCATGTAATTGACATCTAGTTACAAAACAACATAGCTATTTATGACTGGAAAAGTTATATAGAACATAGAGCATCACATATAAGCTTGGATATATGTTAATTAAGCATGTTGGGGAGGAACATTTTTGAGGTACGATTATAACAGTGTTATAGCACATGTGCTAACTGAAAGAACTCACCGTTCCTGACTGTGGCATAGCAAACACATCAATCACTCTGACAGTGTAGTCATCAACAAATTCTCCAAGCATGAGTCCCATAACTTCCATGGGAACACCAGCTCGACCATGCTTCAACATCTGGAAAGATCAGAATTTTACTGAATAATATTTAAGGAACAGATGCTTGATTCTCTGGTGGTTTTTAAATTTCTTTTCTATTATATATTCATATCTTTAGAGCTATAAGGCCAAAAGCAGCTTTCTCTGAAAATACTATAGTATCACTTGTCTTACACAATGATTCATAGTAAGCTATTATTGGAGAAATAAAGTTTCTGATAGCATAAGACAATGGGATGGCATGAGAATTGATTGTATTTTAGAAGATGACGCCTTTAAAAAGATAAAAGAGTATTTTATAAAATATATGATTCCTTCCAATGCCTATTAGTTCTGTTTGTATAAAACAAGCTACAAAATCTATGCTCAAAATATCTCAATTGGGAAAAAAACCTGGAGACCTCCGAAGAGCATGACGCAGAACAGTGAGATACTGGTGGAGGGAAAAAAATCCCTCTGCTTTCATAGCACAAGTCACATTTTTAACTATAAAATAGCTTTTCTCCTCTTTGATCAGTGTGCCAGTTATTGCCCAGGTTTGAGAACAACAGATTAACTAGCATAATTCATGTCCTGCTAACTTCTCATTTAGGGTCATGTAATATATGCCATATAGTGGGTTTTATAAAGATAGCACTAAAATTTTACTTTGTATCATATATTATCACAAAAATAGTTATATTGGTCATATCATGCCAGGTTTATACAATTAAAATGGATTCTCAATTTATTTATGGTTCTATTGATGCTCTTCTTTAAATCTCATTCTCCTGCTCTTCTTGCTCTAGGAGCCCCAACACTGGAATGCATCCTTAGTTCTTGATGAACACTTCATTTTCATTTCAGATTGCATTTTCCTTCGAGCATCAAGCAAAAACATTTTCATTCTCCCAAGGTTTCAATGTATTACTATATTAATACCTTAATGCTTTGTTACAATTAAACCTTTCAATAAATACTGCTATAGTAATCTACATTCAATCTGATTTTTTTAATATGATTTCTAAAGAGTTTTAAAAACCATGACCTCATTTGAATACATCACATTTAGAAGGTTATGTGTAAACTATAGACATGGAACAGATAGCTGCCCATAGTAGTAAAATTAAAGCTACTTACCAGTATATCATCAACCACTTAAAATATACAGTGCAGAGAAAAACGGAGGATAACGAACCCATAAAAAGTTCAATGAGAACTGAACATATTCATTAAATGCTAAGTGTTGAGCAATTTTTATTGGGCACAGGAGGAAAAACTGAATGGAAGTAAGAATATGACAAATGATTGTATCAGAAAGGTTGCTTGACCACATCACTCTCAGCATCCTTTGCCATTGGTAGTATTGCTGAAGTTGTAGTTCTACAATACCTGGAGGGCTTCTGATTATCCATTTCTCTTATTTGATTTTTAAATACCTCAGAAAATGTAATTTTTGATATAAGACACGGTAGAAGCATCCTGCTTATTACATTCAGTGCTTTGCACAATACTTAAAAACACACACAATAATTTACCTTTAGAAGTGCAAGCGAAGAAATGTAAACTTGCTCAGCTGTGTCAACTGCAGGTGCATCTGTAGGAGGTCCCTAGATGAAGAAACAACACTCTATAATGTACACAATTCTAATTTATATATAAAATGTACTTCATCTAATCAAACACTGCATGAATACATTTGGTTCTATTAAATGCAGAATTTTGAAACAAAAATGGTAGCAGCAATCCCAAACCCCTGCTCTAATACAGAAGAGTTTCAACTTTTTCTTCCCTGACCATTTAAAAAGACTCATATGAATAATTCAAAGCTATTGTGGTTATTTCCATCTATGTGAAATACTCAATATCCTCACTTGCATATACAAAAACAAGTTGCTGAAGTATGAATTAGAACAGTGGTATCAAACTGCTGGCCCGCGGACTGGTTCCCTGATGCAGAGGCCACGCCCACCCCACCTCCGGCAATGCGAAAAAAGCCACGATATGTTGCAACACATCACGTGATACGGCGAGTTTGACACCCATGTATTAAAAGATCTAACTGAAACTTTGCATCTGTCATAAACTCGTAAGTGTTTTTCAACAAGTCACGAGTTGACTTCACACACTGCAATACCCCAGTCCCATGGTTTGATGAATAAGCATAATGGTTTGTTCCATATATTAAGCCAAAACCTTACATGTCACATTATGTCTTAGCACAATATGTGAACCCTATTATTCTTCGTACTGGTCCTGCACCTATGAGGATTACATAGATCCTGCTCCCATTCATACAATGCTGATTATTATTTATACATCTCTCAGTTCCACTCGAATCTATTTGGTTGTGCAGCATTTAGCTAGCCAGAATAATAAAAAAAACTATGCATACTGCTCTTTCTTCCTCTCCCTCTCCCTCACACACAATCTCCAATTAACTACATGTTTCTTACAGCGGTGTGAATATAAATGCTGCTAGGCTAGCATGATTAACTGGCACCAACACAAACACAATTTCCCTTTGCTTCATCAGTTTTTAGTTAAAGAGAACTTGGAAAAAGGCTACAAGAGCATTTTGCAGATCCATTGGTGCAGTGAGAGAAAAAAATGGATCTCCAATCCCTAGGCAGAAAAGCTGTGAACAAAATACTCTGCTCTTTGCTTTATGAGTAGCTAATAAAAAATTAGCACAATTGTCCCAGGTGTGAATGACGACCAAGGCCAAAATTATGTATTGTTCAAGCCCAGAATGCCATCTACAGCATTGCAAAATTAATATTATGCAATTCCTATGAATAATGACATAGTAGTACAAAATAATCTTTTAATTGTGGTTTGTGACCAAGGATAACTTCACAGAAACCCGCCATCACCAATATCAAGCATGCAATAAGCATTTCTACTTAACACTGTATTAGTTTGCTTCATTATATTTAAAAATTATTTAAATTATTTAAATATAATGAAGATCTATTTAGCCTAAACATCAGTATGTGAATTTTCAAAGATGAAGATATTTACAGGAGATCCAAAGAATTCAGCCCACAATTCAGAAGTCCTGCTTTTAATTATACAAATGATCTAAAAACTACAATGAGAGAGCAGTTCATGGCAACAGCTGTACAATGAAACAGAAGTTTCATGATAGTCATTATGAAAATAATTGCCATCATTTGTAAACTGAAAATTTAATGGTAAAGCACCATTAATAGGGAGCACAGGTAACATTTAAAACTATTAAGCATGTTTTATAAGAAAGACTATATTAGAAAATATAAAATTTTATAAAATATAAAATTAGCAGAAAATTTGCTAACGACGTTTCAGCGATTTTGATCTTTCCACATTACTGCTCAGAACTTTGGAACACTGAATTCTATTTCCTTCTTTTATACACAATCATCATTTTCAATTAATGTCTGAAAAAAAACAGTATTACAATTAAATAATCTGGAATTGTCACAGAATTGGTCTTTTTATTACTATTTTCAATAATACTTAGAATGCAACTTTTAATATTTCATTCTGCTAACAGGTTACAGATAACCCCATGTTAATACCAGTTTCTGAACTATTATATTATTTTGTGTATTTGCCTAAGGCTAAGCAAAAAAAAGACCATTTTCCCTATGGGTTTTTAAATATTAGTGCTTTGCCCTCACTGATATCAACAAAGACTTAATTTAACCACAAGTTGTTAGTATACAACTATATGGTATTCCCTCTTCTAACTTCCAAAATTTCCTAAAGAAATTTCCCTAACATGCTGTACACCATATACTGTATTCAACTAGTTGATTTAAAATCCTATGCCAAATATTATGATTAACAAGGAAAAACTAGATAGTTTCATTTGATATAAGTCAACACTATTTGGTCAACAGGACTTCTCATTCTATTTATAGTGCTTAATCTTGAGGGTTCCTCAATCATTAGAATAGATCTTCAGGATGTAATAATGGCAAATGAATCAATTCCCCTGGATGTTGCCATTCCACTGGTATATGTATCTCAGATACAACTGAGAATCAATTCTTTTACCCTAGGCATGCTTTCTTTAAGTAGTCTTACATGTGCCAATTCAGCCATACAGCCTATTTGCATATTCATTTGAAAATATGCTGTATTGTATAAGACTGCATAATTGCTACCCCTATCATAGGTACACTTTTTTCTGAATATTACTATTTCAGAGTGAATACTTTCAGAGCAACAACAGAAATTTGATTCATTATGGTACTGTTCCGAAGCAAAATTTTGGATATCTATTTAAACAAAACTGTATTTAAAATCTTCAGTCATGTAAATTGTTTACAGTTAAAAGTAAATAATTTTTACTTTTGTAATAATTACTACAGTAATTTACAGCAAATTATTTTAAGGGATTAGAAGAAACACACAGATACTGATCTACCAAATTACAATAAAGAACGCTACGGTTTGTAGACAGCAAGATACATTGGACACCCTTAATTCCACAGAATGATGAATTATTTTACACTCTTCTGTACCTACCGGTATGTATAAGCTCACAGATATACAAGATGGCACATCTGTACACCACAAGCTGTAGAAGGTTCTCGTGTTTTCTCCCCTACCTTCCCTTCCCATTTACCACTGGGCAACATTAATGAAGATGCACAGTGCTTGTATATTAAATTGTTAGATTATATATCAAACCACATCTGCCTGTCATTTTCCATTCCAACCAGTGATCTACAAAGGTGATGAAAAGTAAATATACTTTTCGCTGATATACCAGATGCATCAGAATCCCCAGAGAATCAATGTGCTAACATCATCACCAAAGACTAAAACCGAAGCAAGCCTTTAAATTTGATCGTTTACTTACAACTAAAGCCACAAAAATAAAATAGCACTTTATGGTTTTTAAAAGTTCTTTTGTATCCAGTGCATACAAAACAAGTGAGGAAAATCATTCCTGATTATACTTTTTAAGAAAAGAAACAGATGCTTCTTTCTGACTAAACTGTCTACCAAGTGTTAGACAGTGAACTGACCTGCCTGCAGGGCAATCGCATCAGTTATAAGCTGCATCAATCATTTCTTTTAGCCATTCCTTATTAGCTAATGCAGAATTTAAGGTAGTTTTTCACAATTAAAAACATCTTTGCATTTTAAAATACATACGTAATGTTTCTTAAAAAAAAAATCTAATAGAAGCAAGATCAGACAATCAATCCAGTGAGGTTAAAATGAGCTTTTCTTCATGAGCATTCAAATATAATCCAACTATAAAAGCTGTGACTTTTCCTTGGGCAGCCCTTGTTGACTAAGTGTTAAAAAAGGCATTTGCCATTCTAACAGCATAAAACTAACGCCTTAAAGTGTTATCTACTCAGGCCTTTTAGCAAATTTGTTAACACTTTTAGGTATATTACTCCACCTTTCTCTTAGTGTGAACTGGTATCAATTATTTAGCCAGTTTTATTATGTTATTAGAATACCTGCTGATTTATCATGAATCAAAGTGTCATTTTAGAGCACTGCCCTTTACATCACCATACATTTCTTTAAATGAAAATGATGGAAAATAAAGCCACAACTACAAAAAGAACCACAGACCTAGAAAATCACTTAAAACGCCTACTGAATAGTCTTCCCCATTTAATCATGCTACTTTTTTTAAAAAAATGTTTTTAAATGTGGAAAAAGTGGTCCACTTCTTAAAAATGTCATTATAAAGGAGACCTCTGTAACTAAATTATTAGATGGCTAGATCCAATATTATTTCCATCCGTTCTTTTTAGTTAAAACCCCTTTAAAATATAAACATAAAACAGACATAAGCAAATGTACAACTATCCAACACTGTCATGTTTATTCTTACCCAATAAAATAAAAATAGGAACCTTTTAATACTTAATTTTGTGAGTATTAAACAACTAGTGTGAAAAACAAGATGCATGTAAACTACTTCTACTGCCTCTGCCTCAATGACTAGCTGAGACAACCTGTTATAGGAGGTGTTAATTGGCAATAGGAGTGCAAGTCAGAAGCATGTTCCCCATCGTCCTAACCCAGCAAGGCTAGGTCATTAAAGTGGAAATGAATTCTTTCATGCTGACTTAACTCTTGGAGTACAGATTTTCAGCTGTTACACCTACAGACAATTGAGAGTGTGTGCTACTTCAGATGGCACAAAAAGAGGCATTTTCCTCTTAAAAATAATTGTATTATGTATACGGTTTATTATGCACTATATACCAGAAGTAATCTGTGAATGATCTAATGGTTATTGCACACATGACTACATGGAGATGTACAAGTAATCAAGTGCACAAGTATTCTGAAATGCACAACAGTCTGCAGACTTACAATAGAAGAGTCTGGGACAAATGATTTTCCTAACAAAGGAAATGGTAACATGTTACTGCAATTGTGCCTAATTGTGAAAGAAATTGCAACTGTCTTTCTTAAGATGTTAGGCACAATTGACAATATGTCTTAGTAATGGAACAGCACACAAACAGAATGAAGTAAATAACAAACTTTATATTTTTATTAATACTTAGGCCACCTAAGAAGAATTTTAGTAACATGAATATATGGAGTAGAACACACCATCTAAACCAGGGGTGTCAAACTGCCGGCCCATAGGCTGGACACGTCACGAGGAAACTGCACCCACCCCATTGCCGGCAATGGGGAAAAAGTTCCGATATGTCTTGCGACGTCACGTAACATCACGGGTTTGACATGTCTCATCTAAACACTATAATTTTGACAGCTTTTGTGTGAAGCAGTACTTGTAGGCCAAATAAGAGGCTTAAACCTCTGCTCCACTGTAAGGCTCATCAAGCAATGTTCTTCTTCTTCTTGTACCATATCTGTTACTGGACGTTGGCGATCATGTTGGCGATCCTGTTTTTATCAGCAGCGACATGAAAAAGTGCTGCTCAGTTTTGTCCAAACCAGTCCCTTAGATTTTGAAGCCATGATGTTCTTCTTCTGCCTGGACCTCGTTTGCCTTCAATCTTTCCCTGGAGGATTAAATAGAGTATGCCGTATTTTTCTGGGTGTCGCATCACATGTCCGAAATATTCTAACTTTCATTTTTTAATTGTTTTGATGATTTCCCTTGGCTTTCCCAGGCGGCTTATCACCTCCTCATTTCAGCCAGTTATATAACCTTTTCCATGACACTTGATCTGTAGGAGAACTGGATTGTGTACACTGGTTCTTCACCTTTAGTTCCATGCATATCTGGACTCACTCCCTGGGTTCTTGCCTTACTGTAAGCAGTAACAATTGAATCAGAGGTCTAACAGTGTAAATTTGAAAAAAAAGCAGAATTTCTGCACAACTGGAGACAGGACTTACCAGGTCCCAAGGTGCATAATAGACTCTATTCCTGTTAAAGGGACATGCATAGAACTCCCATTCAGACTTCTTCAGATCAACAAGTAAAGATCTGGGACTTGAAGCCTGTGAATACTGATGATATGGCGTACATGGCCAGTATGTGCAACTCATCTATTACATACTTTTAGACCTCATGAGCTTAGGTTAAACATCACAGAAGGTTAAGGAAAGAAAACACTGAGTGACTGACAGATCTGCCCTGAAATCAGAGTGATCCTTTCAAATAGGCCATTGTTGCAATTTTTTTAGGCGTGGAAAGATTTTAGATAAAGGAGAAATATTTTTGTTTTATAATTCACTCCATTTCCACTTTTAGATTCTCATATTGAGCAGTGACTCTATTTTTAATTGGTATATAGGTAGTCCTCGACTTATGATCAGTCACTTAGCAACTGCTTAAAGTTACGACACACCTCTGAAAAAGGTACTTAGGACTCAAAGTTCTGACAAGACTCCCCACTCCCACCCCACAGTTACCTGACCACATTTCGGTTGCTCAGCAACTGGCCCTCATTTATAGCTATTTGCTGTGTCCTGCAATTTACAATATTTTTGCTGGAAACCAGTGTTTACTTTAGCTTTCTGGCAAAAAAAAAAAAGCTCCATAGTGAACTGTGGACTTGCTTAATGACCGTCATGTTTACTTAATGACCTCGTTTTTTTGATTCACTCCACTTCCACTTCCAAATTCTCATGTTGAACAATGATTCTATTTTTAATCGATATACAGGTAGTTCTCGACTTATAACCAGTCACTTAGCAACCCCTTAACATTACAATAGGCCTCAGATTCAGATTCAAGTTTCCAACAATCCCCCCCCGTCACCTGGCCACATTCTGGGTATTGGACAACCAGTACTCAGTTACAGCCCTTTGCTGAGTCTTGCAATCACTGCAATTTACAATGATTTCGATGGAAACCAGTGTTTACTTTCAGAGTTTTTTTGGGGGGGAAGGAAATGCTCCATAGCAAACAGCAGGCTTGCTTAATGACCATTCCAAAAAAGGTAATAAAATTGGGCACAGTCATGTGATGGGCCACTTAATGCCCATCACGAATTATAACCAAAATTGTGGGCTCAATTGCAGTTGTAAGTCGAGGACTACCTGTACACTGATGTGGCTTATAAGCTGGTCTACTTTATGAAGGGTAATATAAAAATGAGTTAACCCTTTATACTTCCATCTTAACCAGCAACAATCAACCATAACAGCCATAACAGATATCATAATTTGTTACAAACACCTGTTCTCTTTGCACAAAATATTTTTAATTTTGCCCATTACAAGCTTGTTAGCAGCTTTTCATTGTAAGGACTACTATGGTTGCAAATTTCATCAGTTTGTCTCAGTCAGACAGCTAAGTATTTACATATATTTAAAATTAGCATGGCTTAAAAATCATTGCATCACCCTGTATACAATTTTGCACATATCACCTTCCCTTCACCCTGCTTGCCAATTTCATTCTAGACTGCTAAACAGCAAAGATAATACAGACAGTTATGTTCCTTCCATACTAGAATATAAAATAACAAAGATCACTTCTCTAATTTACATTTCTGATCCTGGCAATGATCCAGAATACCTATGTCCAGACTAATCCAGAATATATTGGACTTCTTGAACATGGAATTGGGCCAAGAGATTATACTAGATGATATCTGCACTCTATTAAGTAAAAACCATAAAAGAATCTACTTTATGAAATGTAGTGAGAAACTATGTAGTTGATTAAATAACGTTATAGCAGTCAATAAATACTTGTGAAAAAAATCAGGATGGAAGAAGTGAAGACAATACTGGAACAAAATATCTTTTTTTATAGTAAGGTATTATAAGATTTCCTTCTTAGGTACAATAGAAACTATTTTCCATACACGAGGTTATCAGAACATTAAAAACAGAACAGCTACAGACATTTGCAATGCTTTAAAGAGCTTATGACCAAGGAATGTGGAATATTGATTATATCTGTGTTTTGAATGTTATGATTTAAAATAATCTAAATAATACTCTATATGAATTATTTGAGAAAAAATGCACGACCAAGAGAGCAGCAACCAAAGGGGGAAGAGTCAATGTTTAAGAAGTAGAAATGCAAACAGGTTGATATGATGGCAACTCTCCTCTGAGCAAAGCCACATTAAAAAGCTATATTTTTGGGAAAGAAAAAAAAAGGCTGCATGTGGTTGTCTATCCTTATTGTCAGATGATTTCATTGTTGGATCATTATACAGATATCTATTATTTCTATTTCAGGCGGAAAACTTTAAAGATATTTAAACTCGAATATATTACTGAAGAAGTTATATATAATAGTAAAACGTTTAATGAGGATAGGGATTCAGTCCACATCTGTCAAGCAGAAGCATTTTTCCCCTGTCTTCAAAAATCTGTGGTGTGTAGGATAGCTCAATATGCTTAGCCCAGAGGTAGGCAACTTTGGCTCTTTTATGACTCATGGACTTCAACTCCCAGAATTCCTGAGCCAGCTTAAGTCCACGAGTCATAAAAGAGCCAATGTTGCCTACCCCTGGGCTAAGCATATTGAGCTATCCTACACACCACAGATTTTTGAAGACAGGGAAAAAAATGCTTCTGCTTGACAGATGTGGACTGAATCCCTATCCTCATTAAACGTTTTACTATTATATATAACTTCTTCAGTCGGAAGAAATGTGTAAGCTAGAAACAAGTTTCCTTCTTTTTTCTTTTTTGGGGAGCAAGACTGAATTTCTATTCACAGCTTCACATTTTCAAAATTTACTTAAGTGCACAACAGGAAAAGAGAGGTCTCAGCATAATAAGACCAATATTAATTATGCCATATTATAAGTTGCATTATAAATTGCAGTTATAAATAGCATTTATATATATAGATTTTTCAAGAAACTACCCTATTTAGGAAAAGATGTGGACCAATATTCTTTAGCGCATGGTTTTATTCTACCTTTTAAATCTGACCGATCTTATTTATAAAAGGTTACAGCTTTAGAAATGTCACTACAGTTCAATAAAAATACAAAAATGTATCTGTAGGCAGATAAACGGTAAAGCAAAAGGTATTACGGTAATTCCTAATCCATCAGACTGCTGAAATATTAAACTTCCTAAAGCTTTCAAAAGAGAGGCTCAAGGCATATCTGAAAGCAAGCTTACTACACTGATCTTGAAGTATTAAAAGAAACAGACTTTATCTTTAGTCCTTTTAAAAGACATCACTATTACATAATCCAAAATGAAATTAGATTACAGGGTTAAGATCTACATATATTAGACCAGTAGTAGATTCAACAAGATTTTTAGATCAGTGGCAGGTCTTTTAAGTGCTACAGGTTTTATCAATTCTACAGCATCAAGCAGTGCAGCACTTGAAACCTTTCAAAGTGACAGTTTTCAAGTGCCATGTACAATGCCCTAATCTGGAAGTGTCCCAACCAACCCATCTGATCAACAATTTCACAGATGGAAGCACTTGATGGCTAATTGGCAAGCCGATTATTCAAACAAAATAGCTATTTGCAATTCTTGCTTCTTTATTTCCAGTAGAAGTGCTAACACGGCTAAGAGACAGGTCACCCCTCCTCCATGCTCATTTTTAAAATAAAAGATCTACCTTTCTAGCTATTCCCCCTGGGTACCATTTAAAGCACTGAACTGAAGTTGCACTAAGCAAATATGACAAGATATAGTGTTCTGTATCGAAGGACAGGCTTTGCTAGCGTTTCAGTTACTCTTTTTGAGGGCTGTATACAGTGTTACTCTGGGTTATTTACCCACCCACGTCATCATGTCACCAGCTGTCAGTGCTATTGTGCACTCGAAATGACATTTTAAAATTCAGAAGAGGAAATGCAGCAAGAACACTTAATTTAAATTTACCAGATAACATGGGTAAATTCTGAACCACTGCTGACAGCACTGCAATTGTATAGCTATGTCCTATCTCTCACATGTTTTGTGTTATATTATGGATACCAGCAAATGTAAGAACAGGAGAATGGTTCTAATGCTGCTCATTATAAAGGTTATGAACAAGCATGCATACCTACACCTCCTATTTGGGAAGTGAGAATTACTGGCTCTTCTGCATGTTACAAAAAAAATAATAATAGTGCAGAATACTGTGCATGTATTACAACTTTAACATAAAAAAATACAATCCATGAAAACATTTTTAGTTCTTCAAAAATTCACCCATTCCCTACCTTCCTTAATATACACTTCAGTGTCAGAAAAAGTGCGAACTATTTTAAAAGATTGTTAACTCTTTTCTCCAGGAGGTAATAGTCATATTCAAATGTAGTGTCCAATCAAAAATCAATGTCCTGGGAACTTAGCTGCAAGCAAACCATGAATTCAATAAACCATGGCTTATCTTAGTTGGGTATCTTCTCTTCTTGGGCACAAAAAAGAGAGATATGGGGGTGCCCACTTCTAAAGCTTGAATGCACAAGTCTTCAACTGATAATCAGAAATATGTAGTAGGTCATAGCCATGAGCAGCAAAACTATATCCACATATAGTCTAAATCCAAAGGGTATCACAAAAACATTCAGGTGGTCTCCAAAACATGTTAACAGGTCAGATTTTGACTTCTATATGCTTCCTTGAAACAGAGAGGTAGGGCACAAAATGGTACTAATTAACATGTTCAGACCTTTTGTCAACCTTCTATACTGGTGCAGTTTCTTTTAGTTTACACAACTAAAAGGTATACTATTTTGTTTCCTTGCAACAATGGGAATTCTTTGTTAAAGAAAGTAAATTGCTTTCAAAAACCAAGGAAATTTCTAAAGTAGTTTGGGTCTAATTCTAAAAGTGTATGCTGGATGTTGGAATTGTTTATCTAGACTTTTGTCATAATTCTGCAATATTTTATATAAGCTGCTTTTAAATTTAGAAATATATTAAAAAATTTCAATTCAAGTCAATCATGGGCATACAAATCTCATTCTCATCTTTCGGTTGGACATGCATTTAATCACTATGTATAATTATAGCAAAATATATAGTTTATAACCAAACAACCTATATTCTACTTAAAAGAGATTAATCTTAACACATCACATATATAGTTTCTCCCACATAATGTGTATTAGTGACAAAACATTCCATCAACGGACACATTGACCCACAATCAGCCTACGAACCCTTCGGAATCCAAATCAACTGCACAGCACACCAGAGACAGCATCAACCCTCAACCAACCCATGCAAGCCCCCCCAACTAGCACTTCACTTCCCAATGACTGTGATCTGAGGTAACCTCTCCATCGCAAGACCTATCATAAGACTCCCACTGATGACTCATACCTGACCTATCACAAGACTCTTACTCGACACACCCACACCTGAATCCCTTATAAAGAACAGACACTGATATCTTCTAAATTCCGCTGAAGATGTTACCTAGCCTGGTAATGAAACGTTCAGAAACCAACCCACAGATTCAGAGAACGAACTTTTACCCTTATCCTACACCCAAGCTACAGATATTCGCATTACTGCATGTGTATTACTGCTATTCAATTCTTGATGATTATATCCATGCCTTTTACATGGCAGTATTGTGTAGATGGTTTTCCTAGGCTTCTGGGTTTTGGTTTGTTTTTTCAAAATCCTAGTTGAATCGAGAGCTTGGGATTCTGATCCACTATAGAAATGCTAACCAGACCAACTCTGCTCACCTTCCAAGTTTACCTACTAAGGCATGGGTCCCCAACCCCCGGTCCGTGAACTGGTCTCTGGTGCCCAAAAGGTTGGGGACCTCTGTACTAAGGTACAAAAATCCTCAGATAATTCTAATACTACAAATTAACAATCCTGTACAGTCCTGTAAGTGATGATGGAATCCAAATCCAAGCATGCATATAAGCAGGTAAAAGAGACTCAACATTTATTTTCACACGTAAATTGTAATTTTTTATTACAATATTCATGATACAGAATCTTACAACAGTGACATTTATTCTAGAATCTATCTCCACTTACAGAAAAATGGTGTCATTTTTCCTCAATTAGATAGATAACCTTTATTGTCATTTTTTACTGTGGGAACAATGGCACACATTAAAAATGAAATTTAGTTGCTTGCTCTCAACGTGTATATATATATAACACACATTGAAACATATATATATATAACATATAAATAGACCTACATCCTTACATATAAGTAACATATAAATATTAATCACTGTCCATCTTGAACATATAACGGAAGGAGGAAGATTTAGAATTCACAAGGTTAATACTGTATGGAATAAAACTGTGACTGAATCTGGATGTTCTGCTTTCGATACCATGGAGCCTCCTCCCAGAAGGTAACAAGGAAAACAGGTCGTGAGGAGGATGGGTAGTGTCTCAGATAATCTTACGGACCCTGCTCAAGCAACACTTTTTAGCTATGTCCTGGATGGAAGGGAGGGAACTGCCAATAATTTTTTCAGCCATCCTCACCACTCTCTGCACCGCCTTCTTGTCTGAAGCAGTGATGCTTCTAAACCAGACTGTGATGCTATATAACAGGATGCTCTTGATTGTCCCTCTGTAGAAAGTGGTAAGGACAGGGGAAGGAAGATGTACTTTTCTCATGCGACACAGAAAATGAGGCACTGCTGTGCCCGCTTCACCAGTGTCTCGCTGTTGAGTGACCAAGCCAGCCTAGTTGTTAACTGCATGCCCAGGAATTTGATGCTGGTAACCATCTCCACAGGTGAGTCATTAATGCACAGAGAAGTGCGGCTGTGCCTGCCTTTTCTGAAATCGACAATGATCTCTTTGGTTTTTCCAGTATTTAAAACTAGCCTGTTTTCCTTACACCAATTCACCAAACCCTCAACCTCCTTCCGGTAAGCCCCCATGTCATCATGAATAAGGCCCACTACTGTTGTATCATCTGCGAACTTCACAATAAGGTTGGTGGCAAACCTCGCACAACAGTCATGGGTCAACAAGGTAAACGGTAGTGGACATAGGACACAGCCCTGAGGAGAACCAGTGCTCAATAAAATGGTTAGAAATACAGTATTTGTTCCAGCTTGCACATATTGGGGCCTGTTAATAAGAAAATCAAGGATTTCTCCTTCCTCTTGGGCCTCTCCATACTACATACCACTACCCTTTCCCTATTGAATCCTTTGATTGTCCAGAATTTTAGAAAGCAGAGAGATACAAAAACAATTGGTGAAAGTCATCAATAATAACAACAACAATAAAGTTGGAAGGGACCTTGGAAGTCATCTAGTCCAACCCCCTGCTCAGGCAGGAAACCCTATACCATTTCAGACAAATGGCTGTCCAGTCTCTTCTTAAAAACTTCCAGTGTTGGAGCATTCACAACTTCTGGAGACAGGTTATTCCACCGATCAATTATTCTGTTAGGAAATTTCTCCTTAGTTCTAGGTTGCTTCTCTCTTTGATTAGTTTCCATCCATTGCTTCTTGTCCTGCCTTCAGGTGCTTTGGAGAATAGCTTAACTCCCTCTTCTTTATGGCAACCCGAGATATCAAACACTATTATGTCACCCCTAGTCCTTCTCTTCATTAAACAAAACAAACCCAATTCCAGCAACCGTTCCTTATGTTTTAGCCTCCAGTCCCCTAATCATTTTTGTTGCTGTTCTCTGTACTTTCTAGAGTCTCGACATCTTTTTTACATCGTGAACAAAACTGGATGCAATATTCCAAGTGTGGCCTTACCAAGGCATTGTAAAGTGGTACTAACACTTCACATGATCTTGATTCTATCCCTCTGTTAATGCAGCCTAGCACTATGTTGGCTTTTTTGGCAGCTGCAGCACACTGCTGGTTCATATTTAAGTAATTGTCCACTAGGACTCCAAGATCCCTCTCACAGTTACTACTATTGAGCAAGGTACCCCCTATACTATACCTGTACATTTGGTTTTTCTTGCCTAAATGTAGAACCTTACTTTTTTCACTATTGAATTTCATTTTGTTAAATAGTGCCCAATGTTCAAGTCTGTCAAGATCCGTCTGTATCTTAAGCCTATCTTCTGGAATGCTGACTATTCCTGCCAGCTTGGTGTCATCTGCAAATTTGATGAGGTCCCTATCTATCCCCTCATCCAAATCACTGATGAAGATGTTGAAGAGCACTGGGCCCAGAACAGAGCCTTGGGGCACCCCACTACACACTTCTCTCCATGTAGATGCAGTTCCATTGAGGACCACACACTTAGTACGGCCAATCAGCCAGCTACGAATCCATCTGGTGGTGATGCTGTCTAACCCACATTTTTCTATCTTATCAAGTAGTAGGTTGTGGTCTACTTTATCAAACGCCTTATTGAAGTCCAAGTAAATTATATCCACAGCATTCCTCTGATCCACTAATTTTGTCACCTGGTCAAAGAATGCAATAAGATTTGTCTGGCATGATCTGTTTTTAACAAACCCATGTTGGCTTTTGGTAATGACTTTGTTTGCCTGTAGGTGTTCGCCGATTCGTTGCTTGATCATCTTTTCCAGAATCTTCCCAGGTATTGAGGTCAGGCTGATAGGTCTGTAGTTTCCTGGATCCATTTTTTTTTCCTTTTTTGAAGATGGGAACTACATCAGCTCTTTTTCCAGTCCTCCGGTAGTTCCCCAGTGTTCGGGGATCTTTGAAAGATATAGTTCAGTGGTTCTGAGATCACATCTGCCAGTTCCTTCAGAACCTGGGGGTGTAATCCATCTGATCCTGGTGATTTGAACTCGTCTAGGGTGGACAGGTGCTCACTTACCATTTTCTTGCCTATCTTGTGTTTCTAATCTGTTTTTTACAGTACTGTTTTTGATAGGTTGGGTTGTTTTTTCCCTTTGTGTAAAGACGGATGCAAAAAATGAGTTGAGTAGTTCTGCTTTCTCCCTGTTGCTTGTCACCTTCTTGCCACTTTCTCCCACTAATGGACCAATCAATTCCTTAACTTTTTTTTCTTTTTTACATGTTGAAAGCAGCTTTTTTTTGTGTGTTATTTTTGACTTCTATTGCAAGTTTTAGGTCATTTTGAGCCTTAGCTTTCCTCACTTCATCTTTGCAGGCTCGGGCTATTTGTTGATATTCTGCCTTAGTTATGTGCTCCTCTTTCCACTTTTTATACTTGTCCATTTTATCTTTCAATTTATCAGAGAGTTCTTTATGCAGCCATGCTGGTTTCTTTTGAGAGTTGTTATTTTTCTTCTTCACTGGTATTGTGCTAGACTTGGCTTTTATAATCTCACTTTTCAAAATTTCCCAAGCTTCTTGAGTTGTTTTCCCCTTAAGGATTCTCATCCATGGAATCCTTCCCAAGCTCTAAGTTTATTGAAATTAGCTCTCTTAAAGTCCAAGATTCTAGTTTGACTGTGTTCAGTTGCTTGTGCTTGCATAATGAATTCCAATATTGTATGGTCACTCCCCCCCTCCCAAGATTTCTGTGGCTTCAACACCTTCTATCATTTCATCTCTGTATTTTGCTGATAGGGCATTACCAAGCAGAAATGCATCGGAATTTTGTGATTTTCCGAAGGTCTTCTATTCAGGTTTTAGTCTAAAAAATACCATCAATACCTCTGTGAGCAGGATTTTTCTCCCATTTTATCAAATACTAATTTCTACAGTTGTTCAATTGCATTTCAGAAACTTCCATACATTAATGTTTTTTTCTATATAAGAAAAATACTGCAGATTGCACCTCTAAGGTGTTCATGCTCATGGAAAGACTTGATTTAGTAGATGCCTCTAATAGAAGCTGGAAGAGACAATTTCTCCTATTGTCTGTAAACCCCTAAATCTGGCCTCAAATGTTTGAGAACCTCTAGAACAGCATGAGACACAGCATGAAGGGAAACAGTCAACAAATTCTTTACTTTTGTTGAAAAGATTTAATGCTTTGTAATAAGTGGAATGGCAATACAGTACCCATTTGGATCAGAGGCTCCAGGCAACCAGTATGTCTTCCATGTTTAGATGCAAGTTACCTCTAGATTCCTACCTTCCTGGACAAATTGGACTAGCTTCAAACCATGGACAATCCATCTTATAAAAAGGTGTCAGTCATGACAGATTACTTTAATTATGCTGTCATTACACCAAAGGAGGCTGATAGCTATCAATTTTCTTGCTTATTTTAAAAATATGTTGATTTATTTATCACAAAACTGCACTATCAAAATAGATCCCCACAGGAGACAGAAAACAACAAAATTGAGGCTCCCCCCCCCAGTATTTGTTTTGCATGATTGCAGAGTCTACTTATTATCTGTGTCACCTTGTTCTTACAAGAAAGCTATCAATACATGATACAACAAGATCTTTTGCAGAGTGGTGTGCTGATTAGTACTGAGAGGAATTGACTGGCCCAAGGTTACCCATCTGGCTTTCATGCCTAAGCAAGGACTAGAACTTGGGTTTCCTCACTCCTAGTCTAGCACCTTAATCATTACACCACGCTGCATTGCAAGAACAAAGTAACAATAAATATATTAAATTCAGCATGTGTCTCTTTTCCTAATTTTCTGGCTAAGAAAAACTACAATAATTATGAATCTCTTACTGTGTTAAAGAATGAGGCTCATGAGAAGTGTTCCAATTGCATAGTGTTAAAAAAGTATTTTTAAACAGTATTCACTGAGAAGCACCTGGAAGAAAGTGTAAAATGCAAATACTTGCTATAAAGTTAATTTTAAAAACAAAAGTTCTGCTTTGGGCAATACACTATACTCTGGATTAGTTGCACAATCACCTAAAGCAATACCTGTCCTAAACTAATAACCTAGTCCTAAAAATTCAATGAAATATTCCATTTCAGGGAGAAAAATAATGTCTGTATCCTAAGTTACATTATATTAAAGCAGCAAGTCTATAATTGAAACTATGGAGAGAGTTAAATGTAGTTCACAATATGAAGTCAAAAGGAAAATAGTTTTACATCTAGCTCCTCAGCAATTTGGTAGCCAAAACAATACCTTCATCTGTAAAGTTTGCTCATGCATTAAGATCTTCAGAAGTTCACTGATAGTTCTAAGTATTAGAAATATATTATATTATGCATTTGCAAAACAGCAAGCCTTCTATGTAATGGCATGTTTACTTTGTAATGTCTTCACAACAGAGAGATAATTTGCTTTCCTTTCAGTGTTATATCGGAACATTCCCTTGTGTTGAGGCATTTTATATATACATTAAAAAATACACCTAAGTATTCATTAGGTTACTTTGTTGACTGAATAGATCTGATAATTTTTTTTGACAATTTTCTTACTTGCTGTAGATTGTATTTTAAATATGCAAACTATAAGACTGAATTATAAATTAGGAATGACAGTAAGTAACCCGTCTAGCACTAATAAAGTCAACACTGCTATTTGTTAAAATGGCTCTTATTTATCTGTTTGAAACCAGTGGGTAGCAGTTGTATGAACATTCACAGGCATCTTTCTCAACTACTGTTAATATGGATAAGTCAATAACATGATTGAAATTGTCATTTCTAGAGAGACCAGAAAGATTAATCTGGATGACAGGGTGAAAAAGGTGGTGTATTCCATAGCTGGATCCAATGGTGTGATTATGTTCTATTGCTGATATTTTTCCTGTGAGAGGATTTTTAATCTCTTGAAAACCTGATCCAGAGAGCTGAAAGACACTTTGGAGCAGATCTGGGATCTCACTTTGAGGTGATAGAGCCGAAGTGACAGTCCTGTCGCAGCAGCATGAGTACACGCAAAAGGTTTGAGAATAACATCTGCTAACTGATTGTGGAAGATTTTGTTTATAAAATCATGTGAATTTTCCAGTACCAGATGGATCAGAATATATAATAATATATGACAAATAAAAAGATCTTGCTTCTTGATAAAAGCGAGCAAATATAAGTTCTGTTTGGAAGATTAATAAAGTTAGTGTGAAACTTTGAGGTGAAAGAGGACACTGCAATGTTTTGTTACAGCAAACATCCAGGTACTCTTCTACAATGAGACAAATAATCTATCAAAAATATATGCTTACTTTTCTGCACTTACTATACATAAAATTTGTGTAATTGTAATTTGATAATAACCTTAAATGGTTATTTTTCCAGAGAGGAACAAGATTCAAACATGTAATCTAAATTCAAAAAAAGGTTACTGGCAATCTGCATACTAACCTGTCCTAGACCAGGCATTCCTCCTCCAAGTCGTAGAAGTCGATCCATATTTCCTAAAGAAACAAACAGATAGCATACCTAGGTTCTAATGTGTTTACCAAACTGTTCTCCATAAAATTCACCTTCAGTCACTCATTATGTCAAAAATATTGGTCGTAATTACAACACAACATCAGACTTCCTGTTAATTAACACCACATATTAATTCAAGAAGCTGTCTTCCATACTAATTAACAACTGCACTTTAAGCGTACTGATTTTGGGTTATCCCCAGTTTTAAAAAATATAAGCTTTTTTTGTTTAACTCCTTTTTTATTGCAAAATTCATTTATTTCCTCCTCTGATCCCACCTACCCCCAAAAAGCATCTGCACAGCAAACCAAAGAATACTCAACACCAGCAGATTAATTTCCTTCAATTTATCCAGAACACATCAATATAAAAATAATTCAAAAGTGAAGATTTTTAACATCCTCATTAGTAAGTTCTGTGCTAATTAACTTACAGCTTGTCAGTTAGCATCAAAACTGCATGTGAAAGACACTGAACAGATTAGATTTCTGAATTAGCATCAAAAGCTTTTTTAATGAACTCATTACACCAAAAGAACACCATAAAGTAAACATTAAATGCCTTTAGTTAAAATATTAAGGGCTACATAGTTGTTGCATATATCATTAAATATGAAATACTGTGGAAAGAAAATGAATCTCATTGTTGTTATATTGCTTTAATAGTAAAATATTTAACATGCACCATGGTAATATGACTGGAAACATTTTTAATACTATTAGCATGTCACCAAGTGCCGATTTCTGGATGAATAAAAATATCTAGCATTCCTCATTAAGAGTGTGCAAATGATTTAAAGGAGCATTTCACTCAAATTGTTTAAACAGCCCAAATCTTCACCACTTTCCCTATTGGCGAGAATTGCTTGGAGTTGTAGTTTATCTGGCAGGTCCTGGTTCCCACCTGTGACCTAGGCTGTATACAATATTCAAGAGGGCTGACCAAAACCTTTAGGAGATGCTTCTGAAACAATAGGACAGAGGCTGCTCTGCATACACATGCAAGCAGAGACAGCTAGGAGCAGCTTCCAAGGCAAAAGATGCAGCTGCTGCTATGAATCAAGAAATGTTTTTCATGAACTTTAATGCAGTAAGCATGGTGGCCTGTAATTCTTGGTTAATATCTATCTCTATCTGCATTCTGCTCTCTATGTCTTTCGTCTTACCACGCTATGTCTAACTGTAGCCAGACAAATGCAAACTTAAAAATACTAAAGGTTTTCCTAAAGATTAAAAAAAAAACTAGAATTATAATCATGCCCACAGGGCACAATCCAAAAGAATTCTCATTACTTTTAATTAAAATTAATTATCTCAAGATTATCATCAAGGATCCAATTACTACAATGTGAATATTTCAGTAAAGATCAATCAATAAAAGTTAATTTTTCATCATAACGCACGAGCTGAACACACAAATAGTTCCATGGCCTATCTCAATATTCTTGATGCTAGAATGACATTTTGTTTTAGCAATTTAAGTAGAACTGCCACAAACAACTAAGGAAACCAGTTCATGTACTTAATTTTACATTGTACTCACCTGGTTTTCAGCTTTTTTCCACAATGTTTTTCCAGTTCTTAGTGGAGTCTCCAAGTTTAGATGCAAAGTGAAGCTCCTACTAAAGAGTAACAATTAATCAAGATATCTTTTTAAAAACCTTTATTTTATGTACTGAAATCCTATTTCAACTCTAAGCAAACTTTTACAGTAGAAGAATTTTCTATTAAAAAAAGACAATACTTAATTTTCATCCACACTTTTTCCTTTCCCCCCTGCAAAGAGAAGAAACTCCACTATTTATATGTTAAAGACATGAGGGCATGATTTTGTCTTCAGCACCTCCTCCTCTACCTCGCCACAAAGACCACCTCCATTCATAGTTTTATTTTTCTTCTTCAAAAGTGCTATTTTTCCATCCCTCAGTTGTGCTCAGTGGTCTGTCTACAGCAAATTGTTCTGAGGTAAGTTTAGTGTGGATGGCATTTCTTGTTTTACCAGTCACCAGAGGCTACTGCAGACATTCCACCCTGAATTCCTGGCCATTAACATTTTAGCAGCAGAAGAATCAGGGCTCTCGTACAATGCCAAAAAGCCGCCTCTCCCTTCTTAATCTTTGAACATCACAAGGGGGAAGGAAAGGAAAGTGGATCTTTTCAGTACAGATAGTCCTCATCTTACAACCATTCATTTAGTGACGTTTGAAGTTACAACAGCACTGAAAAAAGGGAACACGGTCGTTTTTCACACTTACAACCCTGCAGCATCCCCACGGTCATGTGATTAAAATTTGAGTCTTGGCAACGGGCATGTGTTTATGACAGTTGCACTGTCTTGAGGTCATGTGACCACCATTTGCAAGCTTCCCAGTTGGCTTCTGATGAGCAAAGCCAATGGAGGAAGTCAGATTCATTTAATGACCACATGATTCATTAAAAAATACAGTGATTTGTTTAACAACTGTTAAAAAAATTTGTAAAATGGGGCAAAATTCACTTAACAACTGCCTTGCTTAGCAATAGAAATTTTGGGCTCAATTGGGGTCGTAAGTTGAGGACTGCCTGTACCAGTTTTCCCAAAACCAAAAACACCCCCCAAAAGAAAAATAGGGTAAGTGGGATTTCTGTGATTACTTCCCCAATCTCTGTGAAATTAGTGAACTAGAAACAAATATTGTAAGCCATTCTCCGTTTTTCCTGCTTGGGAGAAAGGGTAGGAAACAGGTCTTTTGGTGCCACTTCTCTTTTGTGTAAAAAGACCTGCTTCCTCCCAGAGGTTCAGCTGTATTGCAAAAGTGACAGGGCCTAAGATAGGAGCTGCAATCAAGGTCTCACAATTCCAGAAGTTTTGCCAATTGATCGCTGGACACACACATAAATAAAATAAAGCAAAGCTACTTCCTGGCAGCACTGTTGGCAGAACTAGTAGCCTTGTGAGGAACCCATAGTGAAACTACCTACAGCTTCCTGGCAGTATTGCCAGCAACTCTACAAGTAGCTCCACCATGCCTCTGCCTGCAGAAGAGCAGCTGGTCGCCCCATGATGGAGTTTCAATTTGGCAAATAGCGTTAGAGTTGTTTATTTAAGATACTCAGGCTATCCTATGTACACTGTGGGCACAATTATTAGGCAAGTTGTATTTTGGAGGATTAATTTTCTTATTGAATAACTACTGTGCTCTCGGTCAATCCAAAATGTTAATAAACCTCAAACCTGAATATTTAAGAAAGTAAAAGTGAGGTTTTGACTTTCTTAGGAGAATATCTATCTGTGTGCAATTATTGGGCAACTATTAGTGTGCAGAATTAGTATGCAGCTAAATGAAAAATTGCCCATCTCACTCATTTGCATCTGGTTAAAGTGAGAATAATAAGCAAACAACTCAAAATGTACAAAATAAGCATTTTCAACAAAAAAAAAATCAGTGACCAATATAGCCACCCTCCTTTTCAATAATAGTCATAAGCCTTCCATTCATGGAGTCTGTCAGTTTCTTGATCTGTTGACGATGGACGTATTATGCAGTAGCAACGACAGCCTACCAGACACTGCTCAGAGAGGTGTGCTGTTTTCCTTCACTGTAAATCTCCCATTTAAGAAGGACCTACAAGTTCTCAATAGGATTTAGGTCAGGTGAGGAAGGGGGCCATGTCATTATTTGTTAATCTTTAAGGCCTTTACTGGCTAGCCATGCAGTGGGTTACAGTACTTCAATGCATGCGATGAAGCATTGTCCTGTATAAAAATCATGCTGTTCTTGAAAAATGCAGGTTTTTTTCTCTTGTACCACCGCTTGAAGAAAGTGTCTTCTAAAAACTGGCAGTAGGTTTGGGAATAGATTTTGAGTCCATCTTCAATCTGAAAAGGTCCAACTAGCTCGTCTTTAATAATACCAGTCCATACCAGTAGCCCACCTCCACCTTCACCTTGCTGGGGTCTGAGTCAAAGTGGAGCTCTGTGCCCATTACTGATCCAGCCACGGGCCCATCCATCTGGTCCACCAAGAGTCACTCTCATCTCATCAGTCCATAAAACATTTGAAAAATCTGTCTTCATATATCTTGCTGTTCCAACTTATGTGTCTTATTCAGTAGTGGTCGGGTTTCAGCCTTCTTTACCTTGGCCATGTCTCTGAGCACTGAACACCTTGTATTCCTGGGTATTCCAGGTAGGTTGCAGTTCTGGAATATGACTGGAGGATAATAGTTCCTGGTAGTTTCACATTTGATTCTTCTCAAATCTTTGGTATCTTTTTTCTCAACACGTTTCTTGTGACCTTGTTGATTATTTGCAACAAAATGTTTGATGGTTCTGTGATCACGCCTCAATCTTAGCAATTTCAAGGGTGCTGCATCCCTCTGAAAGACTTTTTACCATTTTTGACTTTTCAGAGTCAGTTAAATCTCTTTTTTGGCCCATTTTGCCTGAGGAAAAGAAGCTGCCTAATAATTACGCACACCTTAATATAGGCTGTGGCTCTCCTTAGGCCATGCCCTCCCTCATTACACAAATACACGTCACCTGATATGCTTATATCCACTAAGCTTGGAGGTGAAATATATGCATAAAAATGATATGGTCAAAATACTCACTTGCCCAATAATTGTGCACACAGTGTATTGATAGGTGGAAAATTCAATCAAGCTATCCCTGCAATATAAGCTGAACTAATTGGACAAGTACCATTTTTATCAAGGTCAAATTTATAAATTAAACTCAACATATTAAAACCAATAAGAGATTTCTTTTGAGAATTATTGAGAACTGAGTTTCCAAACATGGAAGAACAGTTGCCAGAAGAAACATTAAATGTTAGCATTCTATCCTCTATTTAATTGCTACATATGAATGGATATAGCACTCAATCCACAATTATATATAAATTCTCAATTGCTGGATTACTTCCTAGCATATTGTAATGTGGAAGATTCTGGCTTAATGTGCTATTCTATTTGAAGCCAGACAGATGTGTTCACTCAGGAAACTAGGCTTAAGAAAAGCATAGATTCATGAGAGACATAAAATATATGAATGTGCATTTTGACTGCTGGTTTTTGACTTAATATGTTAACTGAATCCCATTAATAATAAATATTGATAAATTTGGGGTAGATATATATGACTCTACAATTCATCTCAACAGCCAAGATAACTGTAGATCACCATCTATTCTAAATAGTGGATGATTATCAAGTTTCCATAACTATCTAGAATGGCTGCACATTTTTAAATGCTGAATGACATTTAGTATTTTACATGACATAGATAATGCTGAATTGTCAAAAATTAATAACTGATCAATTTGAGCACCAAGAACTGTCCACAACAGATTTCCTAATTACCTTAAGCTTTTTACATTATACACTTCTAGTTTTCATTCTTCATCCAGTCAAAATATCCCAATTATCTTTAATACTTATTATGAAGGCATTCCTGTGTCAGACTGTAAGAGATACGTAAGATTGTAGCACAAATTACCTCCAAGCATTTTCTTTTAAAAAAAAAATCTTCCCAGTCAGCCATTTATCAGAAACAGATAGCTAGTGATAGATTTTGGTGCTCAAATTTTGCTCTACTTCCCCCACTTTTTAATTCCCTCATTTTGCTTATTTGTTCAGAAACAAAGTAAAACACATGCTTGTTATGAAAATGCAAATAAAAACACTGAGGCAGTTCACTTCATTTACTACTTTGAAATCAGGGAACTTTATACAGATATATAAATAGAAATCACAAAGCATTTTTGTATAAATCTGAGTAATAGAAAAGTTACTGTTTTTACCTGTCCTAAATCACTGAGATGGGACAAACTTCACACAACGTCCTCCAACAGTAACTGAAAGATAAATACAATATATAATTGAATGTATATCAAAACAAGTTTTAAAATACAGGTAGACTTCACTTAACAACAGCAATTGGAACCTATGTTTCCATTGCTAAACAATGTGGTTGTAAAGCATGATGTCAAACGACTATATCGCTTAGCAATAGCAATCCCAGCAGTCTGTATTGACATCCTTAAGCAAAAATCATCAATGAGAACCACCTCAAGGTTTCCAGCTGGCTTCCAACAAGCACAGTTAGTGGGGAAGCTGGCAGGAAGTCTCAAGTCCTGGGCAGCTTGCAAGTAGGCTTGTGGGTGGGTGACTGCAGTGTCGTAACACAAGCATAGCCAGCAAGTAATGGCTGATGCTGGGTGAGAATGAGTGGCTGCTACAGGTGCACACTATGGAATACCAGATCCCTAGGATCCTGTACTCTGTAGTTCGGATCCTTGGGAGAAAAAGTGGTGGGAGGGAAACGACTTACAGGAGCCACCTGCAATTATTGACTTTGATTGAGGGAAGCTGGCAGAGAGTCACAACTGGTGATCATGTGACTGTGGGACACTGTAATCATCATAATTGCAAGCTGGTTACCAAGCACCTGGATTGCAATCATAAATGACAACAGGGGTGGTAGCACAATCAAAACTATCAGGAGCGGTCATAAGTACAACTTGTTCAGAGCAGTCTGAACAGTGAATGGTCACTGAAGAAGTAACGGTTAACCAAAGATTACCTTTGCATACAGGGCAAGATATTATGTGCAAAAAGACAGTAAATGGAAGTACTTTATTTCTGAATCCTTCGGTTCTATCTGTACATCTGTAGAACTGCATCTGCATTCTTGCATTCACATCTACTTTTTACAGCAGAAGCACAGAAAAATTAACAGAAATTATAATAATGGAGTTAAATATTGTTGTCACAGCAACAAAAGCAAAAGGCACCCAACAGGTTTCCTGGCAAGAATAACTTCTGAGAAATAACTAGTGAAAATATTATCTATTAAAATATGCTAAATGAACTACAGGTAGTTCCTATGTTAAGACCATTTGTTCAACGTTATGGCAGTACTGAACAAATGATACATATGCTCAGTTCCTAAAATTATGGCCATTGCAGCATCCCCAAAGTCACATGATCAAAATTCAGGCCCTTGGCAATCCACCCAAACTTACAACAGCAGAGGTGCTGCAACTCCTACTTGCCCATCTCTGCAATTTTGGCCCCATGCACTCTGCAGTCTCTACTACCTTGCACTTTGTCATCCCCAGCTGACTTTTGACATCTTCTTGCTCCTGCTACTGACCAAGCATACTCAGTCTGGCCCTTCATGAGGCAAACCCTGACTGGGCAAGGCTTTCTTTCTGAGGCTAGTAGCAGCAGTTTGAGGAAGAGGGCCTTGTGTGGCCAAGCAGTTGCTTCATAAAGGATCATGATGGGCATGCCTTGTAAGTAGCAGGAGCAAGAAGAGGGCAAAGGTCAGCTGGGACAGTGGATCGCCTCACGAGTGCAGGATGGCTGTGTGTTTGTGCTGCAGGGCCCGGAAGCAGGGGTTTCCTGGGGGGGGGTGGAGCTTCCCAGGGCAATTGCAATTTTGTGCTGGGTTTGACTGAGGCTTCCTAGGGTTTGTCCTGCACTGTGGCTCAAGGACTCTTTGCAAGGAAGGGCAAAGGGTAGCCAAGATGACAGAGAGGGAGCAGGTGGAAAATAGGCATTTGGGGGAGTTGAGGGGGAGTCAATCTCCTACCTTAGCTTGGGGAACCGAAGCTTGGGTCTGGGAGGACCAAGCCAGGAACAGTTTGGATCAGGGTTGGTCTTCAGCTAACAACTGATGGGATTCAGTTAACAACAGCAATGGGGACTGCACGGATTGCCACTGTTAAGCAATAGTTACAAGACACTGAGCTTTATGGCTGCATCACTTAATGATAGAAATTTGAATCCTGTTGTAACTCAAGGACTATCTGTATACTGGGCCTGTAGAAGCTGGAAACAAATATGAGCTAACTTTGTCTTCTTCTATGCCAGCCTACGATTTCCTCAAAATAGTTACAAAAGAAATTATTTTTAAAATTTATATTAACACCCAACTCCCAACAATTCTGGGTGGTTCACAAATAAACAAGGAATAAACCAATATTATAATAAACAAGAACAAGGAATAAAAGGCTACAAACTGGACAGGAATGAAAAAAAAAATTCAAACCCTCTAAAGGGGTCTTTAATCACCTCACCAAAGCCTGGATGAAGAGCCAGGCAAGGTCACTCGAAATTCTGGCTGGGCGAGGCCATCTGGACTTGTGGTGGAACCTAATTTCACAGAGCAGGTGCCAGGCAGAAAAAAACCCAACTGATGGCATTAATTGAAAGAACCCAAAATGCACTTATCTTGCTGGATCAAATTGGCTCTGCCCTATGCAAGGTGTTGTTTATAGGTAATGACCAGCACCCCGAATTGCACCTGGAAACAAACTGGCAACCAGTGCGGCTCGCAAAGTAGGAGTTTACATGGGTATTCTGGGCCAGTTCAAGCTTTCAAGGGGTCTTCCGGGGCAGCTCCACATACAGTACATCACAGTAGTCAAGCTATGAAATGACTACGCTCCGAGTCTGCTAGGCCTCCAGATCCAGGAACAGGTGCAACTGTCACATCAGATGAAGTTGTGCAAAAGCCTTCCTGGCCACAGCTACAGCCACTGATCAAGCAGGAGCTGATACACCTTCATGGGGGCCCCCATAACGTTGTTTCGGGTTTCTAACATTCCTGTGAGGAACACACAGAGTGGGCCAAGTGAAAGCGCACCAGAGGTGCTCAGCATCGGGAGGGTCGCTCTCCCATAATCCAAACAGCCCTTTTCGGCTACAAGACCAGAGTAGCTGCCGTTTTTGGGGGTGGGGGGGGGGAATCCCACCACTCCAGTCTTCGAAGGGATCCAACCTTACCAGAAGACTCTCCCAAACTCGAAACCACAACGTTAATCGTGGTTGAGGATACACAAGTGGAGCCTCAGCCTGGTTTCAGGCCGGGCGTCTCTTTTTTTTTTTTCAGCCGCCTCGGGAGGAAGACTCAGCGTTGCGCTTGAAACAGCGCAGGACCGAAGTGTCTCCTACTCCCCACCCCCCTAAAAAGGCAGGCAGGCAGGCAGGCAGGGCACAGGTCAAGACAAGGCGCCTTTCGAGGCAGAGCTCCGTCCGGCGGAACTTTTATTTCCTCCTAACCTCCGTGAAGTTTCCTCCTTCCTCTTTTCTCGCTTTTGGGATAAAAGGAGACTCGAAGCTACCGTCTCAGCAAGTCTTACTCCCGAACAAGGGTGGGGGGTGGGGAATAACCAATGGCCACCCGACTAAAAGGGCCAGCCGTTGCCCCGCCTGGAAACAATCCCCGCGCGCTCCTGCACAAGACGGACCGGCTCCCTTTCTCCTATCAGCAGAGCCCGGCGGTCGCGCTCTCACCCGCTGAGCGCCTGCGTACCTCGCACGCGGCCTACCTCTCGCCGTTGTGATCGCCGAAATCCCACTTCACGTCGCCCCGCTCGGCACCTTCCGCTCAGCCGGGCCGCGATGAATCAGCCCGATTCATTCAAACCCGGTGTAGCGTCTCAGGCCCCCACTGGAAACACTTCCGGGACCAAAGAGTGGCACCCGCTCCTACTTCAAGGCCCATCTTCCGTTGCTTGCATTGGTAGCCAATCGTGTGCTCGAGCTGGGAATCCCTAGCAACGGGTTGTCCCGCCCCGTCGCTGGTTCTGCCTGTCTTGAGCCGCGCGTTGGAGAATATGCTTCTCTTTCAGCCTCAGGAGGCTGGTGGCTTTGGGGGTTATCCTCTGTCTTCTTTTGGTTGTAGGTACGCAGCATTTTTTTTACTGGTGTTAAAAAAGAGGATATTGCTGGAATCCTAAACCCAGTAGTATTGCAAGCCTTGATGCATAATAGCAGCGATTTGCAAAGATCAATTATGGTGATTTATACATGGTACCATTTTTTTTTCTTTCCTTTATATATAGCAGGGGTCTCCAACCTTGACAACTTTAAGACTTGTGGACTTCAACTCCCAGAATTCCTCAGCCAGCTTGTGGCTGAAGCCCACAAGTCTTAAAGTTGCCAAAGTTGGAGATCCCTGCTTTATAGAACGCTGCCCTTAAAATTTGGTATTGTCTGTATTGAAACACAATGGAGGTGAAAATGGCTCTTAGGGAACATCACAGGCTGGATACTTTTATGATTAATACAATGTCTTATTTCACTAAATAGGGCAGGAAGCAGGATTTCAAGGAATTATACATAGCAAAAAGAGGCATGTGTGTGCACCTCAGCCTTCCTCAAACTGGTCCATTGGCTGAGAGTTCTGTCATTTGGAGCAAACATGGTCTGTGGCATTTGCAGTTCAGGACATCCAAACAGGTCGGAGACTGATCCACAACACAATACAACACAAAATACATCATCTAAGAAAATCTTTGAATTATCTTTCAGCTTCCTGTCGGGCTGTATTTTTTTAATTGGACCATAAATTATGTGCTGAGAAGCGTATTTAGAATTAAATTATCTTGGAAATACAGCTTTACTCTCTGGCATTTACAGCAAGGTGCCTGAAATTTCCACCTTTTCATAACAAAAGGTCTCTTCTGTTTACGCTGTAGGCAGTGGTGGGATTCAAATATGTGAACAACCGGTTCTCTGTATGGATGCCGTTTCCAGAAATCCATTGTGGGCCTGAGCAACAAAAAATTAGCTACCGGTTCTGCCAAAGTGGTGCGAACTGGCTGAATCCCACCACTGGCTGTATGGATTGGATTGACTGGGAACTGAGCCAATACAGCATTTCTTTCTGTTGAAAAGACAGTTTATAACTAGTGCAATGGTATTATGAGATTCTAGTGTTACACCCAGATAATCATCTTGAAATCACAGTCTCTTGCAGGTGCAAGAATTTACACCCCACATTCACTTGCCAGACAAGGGGCTTCTTATTCTTATCAATGGATGGAGCCATTCCAAGGCAGAAACTGATTTGCGTACCAAGCTGCTGCTTCTTTTGAGGTAAAAAAGCATCTATAGACATACCAAAAGCTATGGATCCGAGTTAATGTTTTCAAGTATCTATGCCTCACATTTTCCTCAGCTTTTCCATAATTATTCACATTATGGAACCATAAATAATAGAGTTAAAAGGGAACCTTTAGTTCTGGCCTGCACAATTTGTAGAGGGAAAAAGGCTACCATGGTAAAAAGAATTGTGAGTCACAATGGAATACTGTACATGTTGATCAGCTGTTCGGTGACTAGAATTCTCGAGGCAGCATTGGAGTGGAATATTGGTGATGCATTGTATGTGCTCAACACTATGTTTTTTGGGGTAGTGAGGACAGATCGTTCTAGCAATGTGACATTTGGCAGTGGTGAGTTTATTGAAATTTTGAAAAATGCCAATGAAGCACACAAAGTTGCTTGGTAGTCTGTGATCCATATGTTGCATAGGCCTGCTTTAGTCCATTCCATTTAATTTCCTGGTCAGTGCAGGAACCACAGCTAAAACATCTTAGACAAATGGCTGCCTGGCTCAACACATGCATAAAAGGGAACCTAACGCCCCAATGGGCAACTAGTTCCATTGTTAAACTTTATTTATTAAATTTATATAGCCACCCATCTCAACGCGCAACGGTAGATGATTTGCATTACTAGTGGAAGAGTCTATCCACAGCAGAATAGAATGGATTGTTGCTTCCTGTGATTTGGGAATTATACTAAATTATACTATTAGACTAAAATTCTCTTTGCCTTGTTTTCCGGCTGTACATTGCTGCTTGTATTCATTGTTTGCAATCAACCATTATTCCAATAACTTTTTCCATATTTTTCATTATTAACCAAGGAATCTCCAGTCTTATAAGAGATTTGCATTTACTTCTCTTGAATTTAATTTGATTACTTTCTGGCAATTTCTTCCACATTAGCATCAAGGTTTTAATATTTTTGGAATCTTAACTGCCACCCCCCAACTTTGTATCTTCTGTGGGAATCTGATAAACATGTCTTCTACCTCTTCACCCCAATTTATAATTACTGCAGAGCAGAGGACTCAGTATTGATTCTTGCGGTAGCCCATTTCATACTTTTCTCCAATTTGAGAAGTGACCGCTGATTAAATTATGGGAAGTCAGCCCCCCAGAGAAGGAAATATAAAAAGGGCAGAAAAATATATTTCCTCAAAGGATCTTAAAGAGTTAGAAAAGCATACCCAGTTTTTCTTAATAACCCCAGGTCTCCCTCCCCCAAGCAGAAACCACTCTGTAGAAATGCAGATGGAGGCCCCCAGCTAGAAGATTAAAAAGACAAAGACACCTAAAATCTACATACCCCATTCAACCTTTAAGACAGGACATAATAGGATTAACCCAGATGCCAAAGGACACATCCAGACTCAGGTCAAAATACATGACACAGGAAATAGCCTCAAACAGGAAACAGGAAACAACTCCAAACAAAAGGCTCAAGAGGGTATAAAAACCCACTCCCTACATGTGCTCAGTCTTTTTTCTCTTTTCTGCCAGAGCCATCTTTCTGTCTGGCTCTCCTCTTCAATAAACTGCAACCTTCCTTCTAAAGCAGTCGCCATGTTTATTCCCAGCTTGGACTGAACCACGATGAAGACTTTTCTTCCAACAAAATCTTACTGAGGCGGATGTTTGAGTTAGCTATGTAGCCACTTAATTAGCATGCGAGTCACACTTCATTAAGCTTACTAATTATATATCATGGGATACTTTGTGAAGTGCTTTGGTGAAGTCAAATTATATAATATCTAGAGTACTCTTACAATCTGTTAAGGAAGTTATTTAATTTAAAAGTGAGATAAGGTGACACTGCAAGATTTATTCTTGATAAATGCATGTGGACTTCTGGTTATTATCACACTGTTTTTAGGTGTTTATAGATGGATCGCTTTATTGTAATTTTATTGTTATATATACGTTGTTAGCCGCTCCGAGTCCCCGGAGAGGAGCGGCATACAAACCAAAATAAATAAATAAATAAATAAATAAATAAATAAATAAATAAATAAATAAATAACTCACTCACTCACTCACTCACTCACTCACTCACTCACTCACTCACTCACTCACTCACTCACTCTAGAATTTTCCCAAGTATCAAAGCCAGATAGATTGATCTGTAAGTTGTTGAATTTTTCTTTTCCCTTATGTGAAGAGAGGGGAAAGATTTTGTATCTTCTAATTATATCCTCCAGGATTTCTGAAAGATCATACCTAAGAGTTTGGCCAGTACTTCTATTACCCCATCGTGTCCTAGAGATTTAACCTACAGTAATTCAGAGAGGTGTTCCCAAACCCTATTTCTATCAGTCTCAAATTTCAAATTTATTTAATTATTGAATTTATATGCTGCCCATCTAACAGTTGGAGTGACTCTCAATTTAGTATTTTTTTCCTGTCTTCACAACTGCCTGATCTTGTGGAACCCACAATATTTTTGTCAGAAAAGTCTAAACCAAAATAGAAGGCTTTTCTTTATTATTATTTGTTTTCTTAATCAAGCAGCTGAAATACTGATTCTTTTGCTTTCCTGACACTGCTCTACAATTGGAGCTTCTAGTCCAGTGATGGCGAATCTTTTAGAGGTCGAGTGCCCAAAAATTGCCGCCACCTCCACCCCACACTGCCCACAGTACCACCCACCTCCATCGGCCACTGCAGATCACCCAGAGGGCCCAGTAGCACTATGGGGGCCACACCCTTCGCCCGTGTCCCATATCATCTGCGTACAACAGGATGTGAGGGCGGAGCTTTGTCCCCGCTGCCCGGCTGCCATGTCTTTGGCTGCGCTGCTCTGTGAGGGCGACTCTCTTCCAGGGGGCTGCTGGTGTGGGGGCCGTGGGGGTAGGCGGGAATGGGGCAATGGCATGTGTGCCCACAGAGAGGGCTCTGAGTGCCACCTCTGGCACGTGCCATAGGTTTGCCACCACTGTTCTAATCTGTACTCTTCCTTTTTGACCTGGCCATTTCCCCATTTCTTGTATGTGTTCTTTTTTTCTTTTCAGATGTTAATGAAACTTTTTTTGTACCCACATTGGCTTTCTTTACTGCCTCTATTTTTCCTCCTCTCTACAGTTTTGTTTTTATTGTGTCCTTTATTTAGCATTCTGATCCATCTTGAGATCCTTTTCCCATTAGCTTATCATTGTAGTGGCATCAGCATCATTGTAGTGGCATCAGCAGAGAGATCAAATGCAGGGGTGCACAGGAAGAAGAATGATATATTATTATGCCATTGCATTGCAAGCCTCACCCCTTTTGTATATATGTTGTGATGTACCATGCAACTCCCAAAGGGGTGGAGCTAGTATTTGCTGGCAGGTAGCTCATTCTGATAAAAAACAGCAGGATGCTGGGGATACCCATATGTTCTACTTATTATTGTTCTGACATTATTAAAATCTGTTTGTTTGAAGTTCAAGATATGGTCAGATTTGGTTTCCCTTCAAATCAAGAACTCCAGTTGTCACTTTCTACTTTGTCAACTATGTCTTCCCTCTTGATGAATATCAGATCAAGAACAGCTGATTGTCAGGCCAAGGACAGCTGATTAATCAGCTGATACTTGAGAAGTTTCTAGATTAGGGACCCTTTTACACAAGTGAAATTGGTTTGATATAGTAGGGATCTGGATCTGGAATTGTTCTCCTGGATAAATGGAGAGACCCTTCAGCAGTCCAAAAATCTGTATCTCATAACAATCTGCCAGATGCAGCTGGGAAGATTACAAGCAGAGTATCATGGTCATAGCTATCTGTGATGATCCTGGCTGCTGACATGGCTACTGCCAAAACTATTTTGTGTAATAGCCAGCAAAGCTATCCTGGAAAACTGTCAGTAAAGCTGGTTCATTTCACATACTCTCTATACATTATTTGGCGATGAAACCTAGCTCTCCAACTTAGTTAACAATAGCTTGGACAATTTCTTGTAAGTACAAATAAATTATTCGTCCTAGAACAGACATGTCAAACACAAGGCCCGGGGGCTGGATGCGGCCCGCGAAGTGGTTTCATGTGGCCCGTGAAGCCATTCTGGAAACAGGGAGGGAACAGCCCCTGCTGCCTTGGCCCTGGCCCAGGCCAGCCGGGAGCCAATGTACAATTTTGTGGTGGCCATCTGTGCTGAAATGCATTCAGTCTTAGCTCCACAAGGCCGTCTGCTGCGTTGGCCCCGTCCCCTGGGTGCATGCTGGGGAGGTGTCACCCTTTGTGAGGAATGAAGAAATGCACCATCGCCTGGAAGTGGCCAGCAAATGGCCCTCGCTTACATCACATATCCAGCTTGATGGGCTCTGCCCTAGTCCCACCTCTTTCTGCCAGAGACCCTCAGATCTGTCCCACTCCTGCCCAGGCCCCCACAGGCACCCTTGACACGAATGATGTAGAGCTGGTCACACCCACCCGGCCCCCGAGGGCAACCGCAATGCTGATGCGGCCCTCAATGAAATTGAGTTTGACACCCCTGTCCTAGAACCTAGACAGACTACCCAGAATGTAAATCAAATATTCCATCTTCTTGGGAACCCACAGTACAAAGTGAAATAAGCTAGCTACCTGGGTCTGGTAGCTATTAGTTGCTCAGCTGTATTATAATTGACTCCAACTGCAACATTACGGTTCCGTTTCTCTGAAAGGAAAATAGATTGTCCCCTAAATAATTTATTTTTAAAATGGGGAAGGTTGAGGATTTGCTGTGGATAGGATTATAGAGACAGATGTGGGGTTTTTTTCTGTCCAGTGTTTTGGAGGGAGGGGTCAGGTGACTTTTCCCTTCAAATAGATACAGTTTTGATAAAGAGGGTAGCTGTGGTTGTGGAAAATCCACTGTGTTCAGAAACTGGAGTTTTGAGCTTTTTGGGCCCATACTGGAAAGAAAAGGGCATGTTTTTGCATGTTTTGGTGACTACTGAATCTTCAGAATAAAATATCTAGCACATTGGGCACTTCTTCACTGAGATAATCATTGCTTTCTGTAGCCAATAGCAGCAAGATACTATTTAGGTTTTGTTTTTCTTTCCAGAAGGTATACATGTGTAGGGATATTTTCAGATTTGAATTGCTCTATGAACAAGTCCCAATTCTCTCTCTCCAGAATTTCCTCTTAAGGAAAAGCAGCCATCTCCTGCACTTCAAAGGCAGCACCATGTTTGTGGGTATGACCGTGGCCCTTAATTGTGGGGATAGGGCGAGCTGCCAGGACAGTACTGCTCTATCTCATTCTGCCCCATTCTTTATTTTATGGAACCAGTGTTTGGCAGTATGAAAAGCAAAAAAGCTGTGTAAATTATGGCCTAGGAATAAAACTAGTACCACGCTTGTAGGGATAACATATGGATTGCCAGGATGTGTTATATTATAGCAATGAACTAATAGAAGTTGGTCTTTTTTAGAAGAAAATTTGTCCTTAGCAAAGACAAAAAGAAAGACACCAGGGAATGATGAAGGGGCAGTTTAATAGGAGCACCAATTCTACTGAATGCCTCATCTTCAATTATTTCTAAAACATGATCTGCTTCTCCCACCATAGCCACTTTGCCATGCTTTTCTCCCATCCTGGGGCTGAAAAGAAATCACATTGTCCCAAATCATGCTGCTGTCTCCAGGGAACCCTGAATGCATATGGAGTGGAGCTGAATTTGTTGCTATATGTACATTGCTATGGGGTAAGGCTGCGAGGACAGTGATTGGAAATTTCAGTTATGTTCAATGTCATCAGCCATAGAGCAAGCTGCCATGGGTGTGGTCGTGTGGGCGCCTTTGACTTAGGACTGCAATGACTTATGATTGCAGTGGCAAACTTTGTGGTGCAATATTTATAAATTTCATCATATTAACAATGAAAAAGTCTCATATTGCTTCTGTGGTAATAAATGATAACTTTTTTTATTTATTTATCAAATTTATATGGCCACCCATCTCATGTCTCTGGGTAGCACTCAACAATCCAATTAACAATAAATATAAAACAATAGTTACAGTTACCTAAAATCATAATTACTAATAACTGTGAAGAAGCATTAAAAACTATAAAAGCAGAAGTAAACAAGAAAAGAAAAACAATAGACAGAGGGTTATTAATAATAATGGAGTCACCTCATGAATTTACCCTTCTCTTTAGGTTCCATGCATTGGCTGGAAATGAACTTTTCATTTATATATAATGGGAATATCACTTAGCAAAAAAGAAATTAAAATAAAAGCCTCAGGTAATAGAGTTTTTAGGATCTGAAATTCCACTTCACCCAATATTTTCTTTGTTAATCAGTATGTGGTACATCAGAAACTTAAAGAATATTATATTTCAAATTCAAAATCACCAGTCATACTTAAAATGAATGATTGTATAAGAAAAATGTGAGAATTTATTGTTATGGCTTAATTAATACATTGTATGAAAACAAAAGAACAAAGACAGGATACTTATAAATTTGGATCTTGCTTATTAAATATTATGACAAATGTTTGTGAGTTTTGAATGCAATAACTGTTTGCTCTTCTGTTGGTTTTTGGTAGACGAGTTTAAAATCGATATATTGTTTTCTGCTTTAATCAACATTATTTCTTTTTATGGATAAGTCACTTTAGGAATTTCTCTGGCTGAAGAACAATGCTTTAAGTTAGTATCTTTAAATTTAGGATTACAAAATCTGAGCTGCAAAAATTCATATGATCCCTAGATGGTCACAAAGAGTTGGAATTTTTGCTATCTCTTTGTTATCATCTAGTGGTCATTCTAACTTCTGCAGCCTAGATATGATAGTCCTAGTGTGAGACATCCGGTTGTCATTATGAAAAATGAGTTACTGGACTTTCATCTGATCCACTAAATCTGTGCCAATAGCACATGAAATGTATTCTCTTTCTGCTGATGGGAGGAGAGGAAGCAAATTTTGCGTAGTTGTCCTTTACTGACAGAGGGCCAAGATCTTAGTCACGCTAAGGATTCTTTGGATCCTGTTGGCCTTTTCTGCTGTGGCCCCATGCCCTCTGGAATATTCTCCTGTCAGAGGTGAGATTCACACCCACACTCCCGGCCTTCCAGGACAGCCTGAAAATTTGGTCCAGCTGTTTGGCCTAGGGCCCTGACAGAGAACTGCTACATTAGGGATGGCTGCCCATCATCTTGTTTTAACTTTTAATCTTTTTATTATAATTTTAATTTTTTTTGCGCTTCTTAACTTTTTATTAGATTGTAAGCGGCCTAGAGTCACTATATTAGTGAGATGGGCGACATAGAAATTAGGCTGCAAAAATCTAGACAACCACTATATATTAATTACTTGCCTTGTGGAAGGAAGAGAAACTAGCAGAATTATATTTTGTGACAACTCTCTGAACTATTACTGTATCTTTGAGAGGCTACAGTGGTCACAATTTCATTAAAAAAGAATTGGTGGCACTTTTTACCCATTTAGACACTCTTGTTTTTAAACTCCCTTATCAGTCTTATCCATAACTCTGCTTTTCTTAATCATTCAAGTTTCTGATTGATTCCTCTTTGTATTTGATGCTTTTATTATTTTTAAGTAATGTATCCTATATAAAGGTTTGATTTAGACTAAGCTTAAAATAGTTAATAAACTTTTGATGGAGGATTTCAATGGATTTAGAAGGTAGAAGAAAACACAATGGATGGGTGAATTTTCTTTTCCCAACTACATGTGAAGAGCAGACCTAAAGATTATATCAACAAGACTTTTTGAAAATGAGGCAGAGCTGGTTTTACTTTGTGCAGAAAATCTTAGGACAATAAAGATTCCTACAGAAATTTAATGGGAAGCATGAATGTATTGGCCCATTAATGTTATGAATCCTCATTCTATATTCTGCCTCGTTATATAAATGGCATTTTATGTTCTAGAAATACGACAAATCCTTTCTGACTCTCTGTGAATGCCAACAATCTCCCCATTTGGAAATGAAATTCACATCCATATCACAATCCCCATATTTCTAGTCAAAGAATTACAGAGATTTAGTGTATTCAAATGGGACAGTCTTCCTGGAATTCTTATTACGGGGTTATCGAGAATGATATCAAATGCAGTATGATGGGGACGTTCTAATTGGTCATCCAAGATGTTGGAAGATGTCTGTCCCTTAGTTTTTTTGTCCCAGAAAGCACAGAAATAATGGCAGTAAGGGGGAGAAAAACACATCTTTACCAGACAGGAGTCTAACGTCTTCAGGCTTCTTCGGTTCTCTTTGCCAAACTCTTTAAAACCTATTACATGAATCCAAGACAACAGCATAAATAACACTCCAAAAGTTATATGAATAAATATACATCTTGATTCGTGTTTTAGTCTTTATTTCAGTGGACAGAATTTCTGCTGCCAATTTGCACTAATAAACAGAGAGCTAACAGCAGGTTTGTGCATGACCTAAGTACACTTGAGTCTCAAATGAGTACTTTATTCCTGTAGAAATAATAATTAAAATGCACTGTCTTTACCCTGCAGGTTTTTACAGAACTTACATGAAATTTTAACACATACTAACTGACTGCATTGTATTTCCTAATGGGTAATATTTTGGAGATATATTTAACTATGCACTCAGACTTTTAACAGAAGAGTAAAGTGCAGGGATGAAAAAATAATGGGCCTCCAGATGTTCCAGTATTCCAGCTTTCTCTATTAGTTGTATTGGCCAAGATTATGGGCAGTTATAATTGAACAATATATGGAGGCCTATAGATTTTCCATTGCACTCTAGCAAATTCACAATACTTTACTGAAACTTCTTGGCACAAACTTGCTAGTTTACAGATATTTCTAAAGAGCTGGCTGTGGTGTTTGTGACCATAATAGAATGCTTGTTATCTTGAATAGTACAAAATAGTCAAAATCATATTAGGAACATAATAGTGTTTACATTTCAAGTGTACATTCCTATGCTAAATCAAATTGGCCATAAAAATAGATATTTTTTTAAAGGAAGGGCTTCAGCCAGAATTAAATAGAGTAGCCCACTAAATGAACACAGATCTACTTATGGCTTGTATCACTCAATCAATATTTAAAGATTAGACACATTGTACTAACCTATGCTATAATGGTCTATTTTTGTGCTAGAGGTAAGTGCAAGTAGAGATAAGGCCTATGTCTGATACAGTAGAATGGAGATGAGTAACCCACAAAATGCATATAATCTATGAGATTCTTTCTGGCTTATTACATTAAAAGGCAAGATAGAATCTCTGGGAATATAAATATGGATTACAGCCTTAATTCATTACAGTCCTCCATGATTTACAGAATAAGATCAAGTATAGCTTGATTGGTTTTGATTTAATATGTTGTACAAACTCAGCCTTTCTATTTTTTCCATAAATGATAATTGTTTAACAAAATTAACATTATTTAATCAAGTTATGTATGGATACTATTCTATCAATGTATCTACTTACCTACCTATCCTGCCTTAAGATATTAGACTAGTTCCAGTCCTGCCTTAACCAGTAAAGTCAGCTGAGTGACCTTGGATCCAGCCCTAGAAAGAAGCAATGTCAAGGTACTTCTGGAAATGTTGCCTAGAAATCTCATCCATGTTGACGCAAAGACAGGATAGGTAGGTAGGTAAGTAGGTAGGTAAAATAATACCCATGATATAACCTGATTAATACTACAGGGTTTAGCTATTGGGAAGCATGAAAATAAATGTCACATTTCCCATAGATATTGATGGAATTATACAGATTTTTAAAGATCATTTGTAGATGTCTTTGGTTTTTAGCATACCAAGTGAAAACAGATTCCCACTGTTACTTTTAATGATATATCAAGTCATAGTATTGTCTTCTAATGACTGATACATATACTGGAATACTGTAAAATAAATACATATTCAAAACAAGAAAAGAGAGGAAACAGGAGAAATATTTACATTAGGAAATACAGTGAATTAATTGCGTATTGTAAAGCCAATATCCAAGTTGTTACTTTTGACAGATGGTATTTTATATTTTGATATAAAATATACATCAAAATGATTAAGAATATATATATATGTCAAGCAAAGGAGACCATATGTTGTTAAACTGTTCCAAATTATCATTTATTCTGAAGGGCAATCTTTTTGCAGCCTTATTTTGCTGTGGTCTAATCCAGTATGTGAAATATTTAATGTGCTGGACTAGACTGCCACACATTAACAATGGAAATTAAAAAAATGATGTCAGTGTCTAAAATGCATTGTTATTGTTCTGTTTTAAAACTGTTGCAAAATTATTTTTACTAAACAAAAGAAAATAAAGAGATGTGAAAATAGAGCTTCTCAGCTCAAAGCAAAAATTGGTAATACCAAACATAGTTCAATAATGGCAATATTAGTAATAATTTGTGCATACATTTATTTACCACTCCCATCACTCCAGTCTTCTGTTATCTAATAGATTTAGTAAATTTTTGAAATACAGTATACATGAACATTTTGTCCCATATAATTTTTAGATCAAAATATATGACCAAAAAATGGTCATCTTTCTTTAATGAAAACTGATAGCACTGATATTGAAAGATAACTGAATACCTAGGTATTGGTGTGCATACACACACACACACACACACACACACACCAATTATTTCATTTTAATGGCTATACAAATAGTAATATTTCATAAATTCAAATAAATACTTAACAGTTTACAAGGCAAGGACACTATTAATATTAACATTACACACACCCACATTCATAATATTGATCTCTTTCATAGTTTCTTGTAACCTAATGTAGATATTTGATTGAATTTTCATGTTTAGAGTACTTATAAAATCATATGATACAGAAATAATTTTCTTCTATTTCTTTAACTGCGTATGTTTATTTTTCCATTATGTAATAAATCATACCTGTTTATAGGTATGATGAATAACTTTAATGGGAAAAGGTGGCATTAAGGTATTTAATTTTGAAGTATGTTTCCTGTACACTTGGTGAGTGAGAACCTAAGAAAGGGGATTATATATTCATTTCCATTCATCTTATACTATTTCTCTCAAAACATTACCATGACCAGACAGAGTTAAATAAGCTGCGTAGAATCAACATTATTACCATTTTTTTCTGTTATTTGCACCAGTGCTTACAGGAAATAAAAACCAAGATAATGTTCAGGAATAGCAGATTTTGTATGGTGTGAGAAGTGAATTGGATTCAGTAAAAATAAATAAACACTTCTGAGGCGATCAGTCTGGAGACAAAATTAGCAGAGAAATATAAAAAAACAGGGTTGGAATTGGTAAGTTGAATATTCTTTGCCCTGTTACAGTACATGCAACTATTATTTAATTTATTGTATGTTAGCTACTAATATATTCCAATGCTTGAAAGCTACTCTCAAATGATTTTAGGATTACAAGTTCCGTGCAAGAGCGTCACTGCTGTGCATTTCTGAATGTACGAATTGTTTCAGCCACAAATAAATCTAAGTAGTATTAAGACTGAATTGCTAGAAGCAGACGGACTAATTAGATGGATGTAGCTGTATTACAAGTGACGATCAAATCAAAGTGATTCCTGCATATGGCATTGGAAAGAACATGGAAACAATGAGCAACTAGCTTGCAAATACTTTATCTGGAAGTAGCCTGGAGAATACCCAAAGCCTCTGCAGCCTGAGAATTGGCAGCCAGGAATCCAGAACCAGGAATAGCCATCATAATCCTCAGTATGTTTGAAAACCTTCATTTAGAAATTCAACCATATGTAATAGAAAATCAAAACAGTGAAGATGGCATTCCTATCCAGACGGGGATTGGCAACTTTTGGCTGGCCAGAGGCCATTCTTAATATTTTTTTTAGTGGGGTTGGGGAGGTGCAGTGGGCTGGGTGATAATCCAAAGTGGCTTGCCCAGGATTTTATGTGAGATTTTTATATATATAAATTATTGGAGAGAGAATTGCTTTTTTAAAAAACGTTACAGCTATTTTAGCCATTATTTTCAAAATAATCCCATCTCAAACTTGCAGAAAACTGCTATCAGTTTTTAGCAACCATCTATTGAACTGAGCTTTAGCTCACAAAAGCCTCTGCCTGATAAATAACATTATCAAAGCAGTACAACCAGATTTCTCCTGGTTCTTGGTCAGATAGGGCTCCAAGGGCTGCAAAGGGGGGCATAGGGGCTTCGTGGAGCCTTGGGTTAGCTAGATCATCTCTTTTAAACTGGCAATGACACCTCTTCCTCCATGAGAGGAACGGGACCAATCTGTGTTCTCCAGTAGCATACTCAGTTGATTCATTTTGCTGCTTATTGCCTTGCTAAACGTCTACGGAGATTCTCAAGTCATCCAGATCATGGTTGTCCCAAAGGTGCTTTTTCAAAAGACAACTGGACTTTGTTTTTCCTTGAAGATGTTTCACTTTTCATCCAAGAAGCTTCTTCAGTTCTGACTGAATGGTGGAGTTAGTCAAGTAGAACTGATTCTAGCAGCTGAAAACCACAATATTTTAAAAAATCTATATGATTTTTGCATGACACACAGAAAAGGGACTGGATTTCCATCATACAGTTGTGACTACTATTTTGATCTTTTAACTTCCTACCTCTCTGAATAATCTTTTCTGAATAATCTGAATAATCTTTTTCCCCCACATAGAATTCATTAATTTGAAGATCTGTTTGCTTCCCACCCCCATAATGGTTGTAAAGTTTCATAGGATTCAATAAAAACACCCCTAAAAATCAAACTTGAAATATGACAGATGTAAGACACAAAACTAAACAGCGGAATTAAAAAGCCAGGGGAAATAGGTATGTTTTGATCCCTTTCTAAACTGTAATAAAGAGGGAGTATAGGGTCAAACCACTAGAGAGGGTAAGGGCCTTGGTAATGCAAACCGGCCTTTTTCTCTTTCTAGAAAAGTGTCCAACTGGATAGTAATTAGATGATTTATAAGGTGACCAACCGTCCTCCTTTACGGAGGACAGTCCTCCCTCAAAAAGTGTCCTCCTTCATGTCCTCCTTTTCGATATTTGAAGACTAATCTGCAGGGCTTTTTTTTTCTCTCATAGAACGCTCAGAACGGCGTTCCAGCACCTTTTTTTGATGGTTTTTTTTTTCAACTTTTGCATGAGCTGTGCTACTCCCACTATTGGCTTTCGAAAGCCAATAGGAATTGCTGTTGAGCGTGCCAAAACACCTGGCTGACAAACTTTGCACATGCAAGTTGTCTGTATTATTGTTGCAATGAATAAAATGTTTCTTTTATTTACGATATTTTTTTCTTCAATTTATTTGTGTCCTCCTTTTCATTGTAAAAAAGTTGGTCACCTTATGATTTATAAAACCTAAGCAGGAGAATCAGAGCTGGTTAGTACTTGGATGAGAAGTTACCAGGAAATCCTATAGCTCTGAAGGTAAGCAGTAAAAACATCCTAGAAAACAATGCCATATTACTTCTGTACTCTTCCCATGATATGTTCATGATGTCAGCAGAGTCAATTCCGATGGAAGGAGACATCTTGTTTTTCACCCCTGGAAATGGAAATAATGGCAAATTCTCCCAGGAGATATATCAATGGTGATGGTAATAGTAACTGTGTCATATGAAGACAAATTTATTTGTTATTTATCTGCTTGATTGAGTTTATCCTGTGCTATTTACTGCTTTTCCGTTATGTTGTTTTTGTTTTACTGAATAATCTGTATCAGCAGCAGCCTTGGCTTTTTCTTAAGGCAATGAGAGATATTATACAAAAGATCTTCAAAATAAATAAATGTTGAACCATTATTTTGTCTTCTAGTGACTCTACAAAGTCTGAAAATCAACATCTTCGGCAAATGTAGCTAAGAACATGGTGGACAGCTTTTGGTGGATGGATGTGTTGGGGTAAGGACATTCTTAATATGAACATGTCCTATTTATTTGATATTTGATGTAATGTTTATCCAACCAGTCACTGAAAGTGATATTGAAAATATCAATCATGAATGTGACATTTTATCTCAAAATACAAATTTGGAGAGCTTCATATTTGTTGCCATCATTTGATTGCTTTGATTTTGGTTGATGTCCAATACAAAATCTTTTTGAGTTGTGAACTGTAAAATGCAATCCGATACCATTGCAGGATAATTAACTGTCAAACACCAAACACTGTCTTTAACCTGAATATCAAGTACCAATATTGATTATTTGGGTAAAATATTAATGTTTCATTAAGTTCATATATCAACATTTGCAGACAAGAATTTAGAAATGTTTTTCAGCTCAAGATGAACTGGAAATTAACTAAGTAAATATATTTATGTGATGTCCTTTTTGTTTTATGTATAAATTTACAAAGATATCAATATATAGTTCCAATTAAAATCTCATGTATTAAGTTAGTGAACATTATTGTTACAATATCCTAAAAGTTATTGCTTCAAAATTTTACAACTATTATTTATTTACAAATACGATTGGGCTATAAATCCTTGTCCTACTTGTGTATATGTTAATTGCTATATAATAGTTTTCTAGAACTTATGGCAATATTCCAAAAATAGAAGAAAACTAATGTTGCTCCAAGTATACGCTAGTAAGTACTTTCTAGAGGTAGCCACAGGAGATGATCAAAAAGTCAAATAGTAGTCATGACAATGCAGTCATAGCTCCACCTGGTTTTTTTATCTGTGACACGCACAAAAACAAGCAGAGTTTTAATCATTATGACTATCACGTTGACTTTTTTTTATTATTATAAAAAATTCCTTTATTAAAACCATCAGCATTGTACATAAAATCTTTGTATGCATCAAACATCATAACATCTGATATACAACACTACATATTATTCTTTGTAGACGTCTGGTTTGGTAAACATTTTTCACTCCTCACTTCAATCCTCTATTATACACCTGTTACATTTTTTTTCTCTATGATCCCTAACAATAGGTATCACATCCAGCAGACACTCCTTACAGTAAACTAATCAAAGAAACTCTTGAGTTGAAACCCATGCAGTTTTCTTGGCAATAATATAGAAATGATTTGTCATTACTTTCTCCCAAGTTGCTTTTTCAGCTTCTTAATCTAGCCCACAACCTTGGAATTTCCTAGATTTCCCATCCAAATATTGTAATGGGCTGTGAGAATAACCTTGGGAGGCAGGAAGAGGAGGAGGAGGAAGAGGTGCACCAGCTGCCTTAGACAATAGTCAGACAAGGCTATTTCAGCACACAGAAGGAATAGGGGCAGAGAAAGGGTTTCAGAAGAACCTTTCAAGTTCTCTGGAAGATAAAGCCAAGGAAGGGAGGAAGTGCTTTCAGATTTTCAAGATTTTGTTACTGCAACCCTCCAATATAGGTAGTATTGATATTCATGGTTTTGGTATCCCATCTGTGTTCCTTAAAGAGCTGACAAATACTAATTTTGTCCGTTTAATGCTGAGCTCTTCCATTTAAAATCAGTAAATTGATCATTTTTACCAACAATGTAATAAGTTATACATTTGCTGTAATATATAAGGATTACATATCTTGCAACTAGGTTCAGTGTAATCAACTTTTTTCTAATATGCAATGAATTTTTATAATTTTTAAAAATGCTGATTTCTGGTGCACATTTTCCAAATGCACTATAACATGTGAGAGAGCCCACTTATTTACTGGTGCTTTTAAATCAATCTTGACTCAATTTTTAATGTGATCAAGTTGAAATTATTCAGTGCTTAGACAATAATCATATTAATTGCATTTAATTAATTGCATTTTAATAAATTTAAATGAAATTAAATTTACAAAGTGCAGATGCCAGAAGTTACTACGTAACCCTCCAAATTTTGTTTATCTTGGCACTCATAAAATTCTGTGTTTGAGGAACAGAAATTGGACAATTTAATCATAACTTGAAACTGCAAGTATGGTGTTATTTAAAAAAAACAAACTATTTTTTGCAACACTTCAATCAGAATTGCCCTTAGTACTACAAGCCAGAGATTCCAAATGAGCAAATCTATATACATCTGTTCAGTGTGTTGTTGCTAACTCAAGGAATTATGAATACAAATTCCCAAACCTTTTTCTTCAAACTTTAAAAATGCTTTTTTACTTACTTTCATTATAAATTCTTGTGACCCTTGCTCCTTATCTGTAAAGAAAACCATCACTTCCTTTTTAGACAAATGCGGCTTAGTTTCTTCTTGGCTTCTATCTTGTAAGGATATTAGGCTGACACTATTTTTTTAAAAACACACACATGCACATTGCCATGCAAATACACAAACCATAAACACCATGGCTTAAATATTAAGCTTTCTGGCAGAATAAATGTGATTACATTGCTGCATAATTCTTTTTTCTTTGCTGCAAAAGACCAACCTGGCTGTCTCTTTCACTGGATTCACTGACTCCTAAAGGATTGATTCCCCCCCATAGGGAAAAAATAAGGTCAAAAGCTACCATCAGTTCTATACACTGATTTTGCTAGCAGTCAGCAATAGAACATTTTTGCAGTAGTTGTGGCATTAAAATAAGTAACAGTATGCAAATGTGTGTTAAGCACACCATCTGTGTCATTTTAATAAAAGACCATTAATTGCGTGAGCTTAACACAGGAATAAGCTTTAAGATAAAAATTCTCTTACAAAGTAAGCAAATGAATAAATATCACCGCTAGATCATTCAAAATAACCTCATTCTGGCACAGCCGGTTAACAAGAAAAGAACCCTTCCCTGTTAATTCAGTTGTTTAGTGGAGAAAAATACAAGAGGAGGGGAATGTAGAAATCCTTGGTCCTGGAAATTCCTAAAAAAAAAAAAAAGTCTTATTAGGAATGTATGTATCAATAGTTATGTTGAAATTCAAGTTTCCATGACTTGATCTTCTGTATCTTTAGGAGCAACAGGCATGGAAGTAATTAGTAATTAGCAAAGGGACTCTGCACGTTTATCTTCTTTCCTTGTCTAAGGGACTTAATTTACGTGCCTCTGGATAACATGGGCCTTATTATTTGTTATGATTATCATTTATGAGGCTTCCATCATTTCCTTCCTATCTTAGCTCAGCTCTCTTTCACCTCTGATCTGATCTGTGCAGTTCAAGTTCTCACCCAATTCACTCACTTTCCATAAAGGAAGAAAACACACTACAGGTTCTCAGATAAGACTTAAGGTTTTCCTGTCACCATGTTATTTTCTAAATAAAAGTTATCTTTGTTTTTCTTTCACTCAAGTACCAGACTCAAGAATTTCTTCTTCTTCTAAATTAGACTTCTTTTATTATTTCTTTTATCATACATTCTTTCCGCTAGACAGTGTTGACCAGGCTTTTCTCAAACTCTGCAGCAGATCCAGAATGTTTTGTGTGTGTATCATCAGCCCAGGTGAGTAGCATCCACATGAAATCCTTTTTTTCTTTTCTTTTCTTTTTTCTTTTCTTTTCTTATCTAATCAAATAGATTGCACAGTAAAGGTTCTCTGCAGGTACTGGTATCAACAATAGAGGGAAGAGGAGGTGGAAGGCCTGGGAGAACTGGGAGAGAGAAGGGAGGAAAGAAGCCCATCAGCTGAGCCCCCTGAACCAAGGGAACCAAGGGACCCAGAAGCAGGGCATACAACAGGCAGAAGCCAGGATGGTCTCCAAGCAGACCAAACAGATGCCCACAAAGGGACCTGCACCCTCCCCATCCCAGCCTCCTGAAACATCCCACCCTCCTGAAACACCAGGGAGCACCCTACCCACCCCCACACCCTCCCATCCAACCACAGGCCCCCAGACCCATCTGTCAACTCAGGCCTGCCCAGCAGAGCACACGTTACAAGAAGTAAAAGAGATGTTGGGGACGCTGGTAAAAAGGATGGATGAAATGGACAAAAAATTAGAGGAAGTGGGTACACGGATGGAGAGAAGGTGCGTAGACGCAGAACAGAGGATGGAGGAAAGGTGCAAAGATATAAAACAGATGCTGTTGGACCAGGGCAGAGACCTAGAGAGAAAGCTGGAAGAACAACGCAGAGCGATGGCTGTAGACCTGGACCAACTTAAGGAGGCGATGCAAGCACACTACAAGAGGCTGGGGGATGAAATGGGGAAAAACCTCCAGGACACCAGGGAGAGTGTGGCAAAGAAGATAGAAGGAGTGGAAAACTACATGGAGGGACAGATAACAGAGATGAAAAGAATGGCCCAAGACCAATCCACCATGATGCAACACTGGCAAATGGCGTCCGCTATCAGATTTAGGGGATGGAAAGAGACAACAAACGAAACCCAAGAAGACCTGCGTAGACTCTTTGTAGGGGCCCTGGCAGCATTTCTGGGAAGGCAACCCGAAGGTATCGCGTGGCAATTCGACAGAGTCTACAGAGTCAACTCAAGGGCGGCAGCAATCAGGAACCTACCAAGGGATGTGGTCATCCACTTTACAACCAAGGAGTTCCGGAACCTTATCTCTGTAACATCTTACCACAAAAAATTATACATAGAGGAGCAGGAGGTGAAGATATTGAAAGAGATCCCCCAGACGATGCTGCGAGACAGAAAGAACTACAAGTTCCTGGTCGACGAACTGAGACTACGCGCTCTGCGATACCGATGGGAAGCCCACACGGGGATGTCACTTTTCTATAAAAATAAAAGATACTACCTGAACTCGGTCCAGAACGCCAGAGAATTCCTTGCAAAGGAACTGATGTCAGATGGACCTCAGCATGCCACGAGAGAAGACGCAGAAGGGCCACTGGAAAGTGGAAGGGACCGAGAACAACGAGCAACCCACCCAGAAATACAGACCGACGCAGTAGCAAGAGAAAGGAAAGGACCAACTCGAGACACGACGACACAGAGAACAGAAAGCAACAACAACAAGGAAACAGGACAGACTGCAGAGAGCAGAATACTAAGATCCACTACCAAACGCACGGAGCAGCAAGGCAAGACCCCCCTACACAACATGAGCACCAACTTGGATACCATGGGAACGAGACCAAAGAAGAACACAAGAGATAGAACAGAAGCGGTCTTGCAAGAGTATTCTGAAACCGACCATGACAACTAAATACTTGACATGGAACGTTAACAGATTAAATTCCCCACAGAAAAGGAGAAAGATTTCATTATCTGTATCAAGGAAGAAATGACATAATTTGCCTACAAGAAACACACATCAGAGCAGCGGACCAGAAATACTTAATCAACAACAGACTAGGTACCCATTTTGTCGCAGCGGCGCCACGAAAGAAGAACGGGATTGTTATATACGTGAAGAAACAGATAGTAGCTAAGCTAATAGAATCGGACTCCCAGGGTAGATACCTAGCAATCGAAGTGACACAGGACGACAAGAAAATTCTAGTGATGGGCATATATGCACCAAATCAACAACAAGGAAAATTCTACAAAAAGATACACAAGAAGTTAATACAACTCAACTACAGATCATGTATTATTATGGGAGATTGGAACGGGGTCATAGAGATTGCCCTAGACAAGAAGAAAACAAAACCTAACCCACAGAAGCACTCCAAGTTGCCTAAATCTTTCTTCGACATGAAGGAAGACCTTGTACTGACAGACGTCTGGAGGGAACGGCACGGCAAAGAGCAAGAATTCACCTTTTTCTCCGACAGGCATCAAGTATTTTCCAGAATTGACTTCATCCTGGCATCTAGCGACTTGCTAGTCCGCCTAAACACTGTGTCAATCCTACCCAAAGTACTAACAGACCATAACCCAGTAGGGATGGAATTAAGACAGGATCGGAAATCGAGGAGATCCTGGAGAATTAATGAAAACCTGTTTAGACGCGAGAAAGAGGTGGCTGAATGCAAAAGTGCCATGAAGGAATTCTTTAGTATAAACATGAACAATGAAACACCCATTGAAATGATTTGGGACGCTAGCAAGGCATTTATGCGCGGGATCCTCATGAACATGAACGCCAGGCACCGACACAAACAAGAACGAAAAAGAAAGGAACTAGAGGAGGAGATAAAGAAACAGGAACAATTATTAATAAAAAGACCGGAGGACAAAGCCACAAAAGAAGGAATTAAGATACTAAGAAAACAATTTGACATGCTGATGATGGACCAAGTAGCATGGAATATACAATATGCAAAACACAAGACATTCTGCAGCGCCAACAAACCGGGTCGGTGGCTGGCCTACACCATAAGAAAGAAACAGAAAGCCCGCATAATTGAAAAGATAGAGTACAAAGGCAAGGAAGAATTCAAACAGGAAACCATTAAGAAAGCTTTCATCGAGTTCTACTCAAAGCTATACGCCGAGGAGAAGATACAGGACAAAGAGATAGAAAAGTTTCTACAAAATGAAAAATTAATGGTACTCACCGATACACAACGAGATGCCCTGAACGCTCCAATCACGAAGGAGGAAATACACTCAGCGATCAAACAACTGAAAAAAGGAAAATCACCCGGGACGGATGGGATAACGGCTACCTATTACAAGCATCTCCAAGAGGAAATGGTATAGAACCCCTCAGAAAGCTATTTGTCAACATACAAGAAGGAGGCCAAGTCCCACCCTCCTGGAAAACAGCATACATTTCTCTAATTCCCAAAGAGGGAAAAGATAATGCACAACCGGCGAACTATAGGCCCATCTCACTACAGAATACAGACTACAAAATCTTTACAAAGGTTCTGGCCAACAGACTAATGACTGTACTACAAAAAATAATTCACCCGGATCAAACGGGGTTTATACAAGGACGTCAGATGAAAACCAACGTGAGACAGCTGCTGAACATAATAGAGTACTTGGAAAGGCACAACCAGGTACCGGCAACCCTCATGTTTGTGGACGCGGAAAAAGCCTTTGACAGACTGAATTGGCCATTCCTGACGAACCTAGCCCGAGAGATGAAAATGGGAAAGCAGTTCCTCAACTCCATAACAGCAATCTACCAGAAACAAACGGGCCAGATCATCGTGAACGGCGAAATAACAGACCCATTCAATATAGAAAGAGGCACGAGACAGGGGTGTCCGCTGTCACCACTGCTATTTGTCTTAACGATGGAGATTCTGCTAAACAAGATAAGAGCAGCAGAGGATGTAAAGGGCATACAGATTGGAAAACAGGACTACAGACTGTGTGCCTTTGCAGACGACCTACTGGTGACAGTATCGCAACCAGTACAATCAACAAAGAGTTTGATGGAGATAATGACAGACTATGGCAAGGTATCAGGTTTTAAAGTTAATATATCAAAAACGAAGATGCTAGTTAAAAATCTAGACAACAAAGCAAAACAGGACTTGGAAAGAATAACGGGTTGTGAAATAGTTAAGAAAGTTAAATACCTGGGAGTGGAGATAGAAATAACGAATGCAAAATTATACAAAAATAACTACGAGGTGCTGTGGAACAAGATACAAGCAGATCTGGAAAGGTGGAAAACACTACGACTATCCTTGCTGGGCAGGATAGCAGCAGTAAAGATGAACGTCTTGCCAAGATTTCTATTTCTCTTTCAAATGCTACCCATACTCAAAAAGGAGGAGGACTTGGACAATTGGCAGAGGGGCATCACCAGATTTATTTGGGATGATAAGAGACCGAGGGTGAAACTAAAAATCATCCAGGACACAAGGAAGAGAGGGGGACTGAAAATGCCTAATCTAAAGCTATACTACTATGCAGCTACGTTGGTGGCGTTGAGTGACTGGATCAATATGACGAATGATAGAATACTGAATGTTGAAGGGCATGGTCTACTATTCGGCTGGCACGCATACTTAGTATACGACAAAAAGGCAGACAGGAACTTCAAGGAGAACTCACTACGAATCCCATTGTTATGGGTCTGGAAGAAATATAAACACCTCTTGCACGACAAGATTCCCATCTGGACGATCCCCGGACACGCAATAGGGGATGTAAACACATCCCAAGGGCAAGAAGTGGTGCCCTACAGTAAACTTGTACTGGAAGAAGAAAATGGGTTCTCCTTGAAACCCCAAACAACGCTAGCAGACGAAGAAATAGGAGGTACCTGGCTATCATATCTACAACTGCAATCAAGGTGGCATAAAGACAAGAAGAAGGGTTTATCCCGGACTGACGAGAATTTAATTAAACAGATTAGAGAACAGGGGATCATGCACATCAAACGAGTGTACAGCATTCTGATAGAAATGGACTCTGAAACCGAGCTAGTCAAGAACTGTATGGTAAAGTGGGAACAAGACTTTGGGCATTCTATCACCATGGACACGTGGGAGAAAATCTGGGTGAGAAATGTAGAATTTACGAAATCGCAACACTTAAGGGAAAACTTCTACAAGATGTTCTATAGGTGGCACCTCGACCCGAAAAAACTATCACTCATCTATCCAGACTCCCAGCCCAAATGCTGGAGGTGTGGTGACGGGGAGGCTACCTACTTTCATGTATGGTGGACATGCAGAAAAATCAAAGGCTTCTGGAGGAAGATATGGTGGACACTCCAAACCATTTTCAAAAAGCGTATTGAATTTCTACCTCAGGTTTTTTTGTTAGGGATAACAAAGGATTGCACTACCTCAGAGACGAGCTTATTTCTGAACTTGATCACAGCAGCCAGATTGTTGGTGGGACAATACTGGAAGAATCCAGAAATACCGCCTATGGAAGAATGGACTGTGAAAGTAACAAATTTGGCGGAAATGGCGAAAATATCGGCATACTTGAAAGATCGCTCAAATGAACAATATTTGACAGACTGGAAACAGTGGATAGACTACATACAAGAGAAACACCAATCAAACAAAATGCACCTGGCGTTTAGTTGAGGCTCGACGTAAAGAGGGAAGAATGTTTACCAAATCAAATGTCTACAAAGACTAACACCTAATGTTGTATGTCTATGTTATATGATGAAAGCCTCTTAATATGATCTTATGCTTAATGTTGTTTGCCTTAATATTGATAAAGCGGATTGAATTTCGGCCTCAGGTTATGAAACTTCTACCTCAGGATCCTTGGTTAGGGACTATAAAAGATTGCACTATTACTGAGACGAAGTTAATTCAGAAGCGTGAATGAACAATATGTGATAGACTAGATATAGTAGATAGACCATATACAAGATTTACCTCAGGTTATTAAACTTTTACCTCAGGATTTTTGGTTAGGGATCATAAAAGATTGTACTAATACTGAGATGAATAATATGTGATGGACTAGAAACTGTGAATAGACTATAGAAAAGAGAAACACCAATCAAATAAATTGTAACAGGCGTATAGTTGAGGCTTGATGTGAGGAGTGAAAAATGTTTACCAAACTAGACGTTTATAAAGATTAAGACTTAATGATGTATATCAGGTGCTATGATGATTGATGCATACTATGATTTTATGTTCAATGCTGATTGTTTTAATAAAAGAATTTCTTTATATATATAAAAAATAATAGAGTGGCTGCGGGCTGGTGAAATAAAGCTGGATTTAGATAAGGAATAAGTAGTATTTGTCAGTGGATCAAACGGCCATGGTGATTTCCCTGGCACTTCCCCTCAAGGCACTCAAATTTGTCACCTGAGGTTGCTCTTGCATCCAGTATTGTTTCTGCATCTCCAGCAAAATTTTCTCCAACTTAGTTAAGTCACCTTTTGGCTTCATTCCTGGGGAAGCAACCTCCAACTTTAATACTGGCATCCCTAGCTTGCTATCCTCCATGTGTTGGGCCTATGGCTCCAAGCCTTTCTTCTTATCAGCTGTGGGAAGTCAGCCCCCACCCAGAGAAGGAAATATTAAAAGGGCAGAAAAATATATTTCCTCAAAGGATCTTAAAGAGACAGAAAAGCATGCCCAGTTTTTCTTAATAGCCCCAAGTCTGTTTCCCCCAAGCAGAAGCCAGCTCTGTACAAATGCAGATGTAACCCATCAGGAAAGTTGGAGCTAGATTAGGAAGACAAAGACCTACAATCTGCATACCTCACCTGAGACAGGACATGGTAGGATTAACTCACAAAGGCCAAAGGGCACACCCAAACTCAGGTCGGAATACATGAAATAGCCTCAAAACAGGAACAGGAAATAACTCCAAACAATAGGCTCCAGAGGGTATAAAAAACCTATTCTCTACAAGTGCTAGGGCCTTTTTTTTCACTTTTCTTGCTGCCAGAACCATCTTCCTGTCTGGCTCTTCTCTCCAATAAACTACAACCTTCTTCCCAAACCAGTTGCCATGTTTATTCCCAGCTTGGATGAACTACGATGAAGACTTTTCTTCCAACACAGCCTTGTTGACTGAAAATTCTGGGAGTTATATTCTTAAAGTATTTTTCTTTCTGCATGCTTCTCCATCTCTCTTTCCCTGTTGTCTTTTTTTTCCTCTCCCCTTCCCACCAAAGCCTCCTTTTATATCCTTTCCTCTCCCCCCCTCCTCCTCCTCTTCTCTTCTGGGTGCTCCGGAAGCGTCGATCAGTATGTAGCCCCACATGCCAATCCTGGGGTTTCTGCTGAGCCTTGACAGCCCTGCAGCTCCTGCTGACTCTCCCTCGGGCTTGTGTGATGCTGCCGCCACTTCAGCTCATTCCCCTCCCCCATTACATTTGTTTAGGATGGTCACCTGCCAAGTGCCAAAGTACCACCAGCGGTACGTGTACCACCAATTGAAAAGCCCTGATCTAAATCTCCAGTAATGAAGCCCTTATAACTCCATGAAGTAGGTTGTACCATTGCTTAATAGCTTTCATGGACAATAAATTATTCTTCATTTTGCGTTTGGATCTTTTTCTGTAAAGCTACCACCCATTGGTTGATATCCTGCTTTGGGGAATTATGGAGAATAATTATCCTCTTTCCTGGGGTCTATTATGCAACCCTGGTGCCCAAAAGTGCCAGATCAAGTCTATTTAATAACTAAGTTAAATGTACATTCCTGTATTCAGAGAAAAAAAGTTAGTTTAGCATGATTAAGCAAAAAAAAGTATAGAAGTTATCTAAGTTTTGATGGCAAGATGCAAATGGCCATATTTAGAATAGCAAGCATATGTCTGAATTATTCTCTCTCCTCAAAAGTATAATGACATTAGAGGCACAATCTTTCCCAAATTACTGGTTTTGTGTTTAGAATTATGTCTGGAATGGGGCATGTGATATGACCATTTGGATATCTGAATTACAAAACTGGCTGAATTATCCTTTCTGGGTTGAATCCAATTGACAATCAGTTGACAGAAAGACATCTGCCAGTGGAACAAATTCATCCTGGCATCCCGTATCTGCTGGGGAATGTTTTGGAGCAGATTGGGGGAATATAGCAGGGTAAGTCTCACTGGACAAGCAAAAATCCACTCACAGAATGTTGGATGAAATTCTATTATTTTAGACAGTTGATACATGTTCAGTTAAAAGTATTCATTATACACAGAGTGCAATGTTATTGAAATACAGCTTGCACTGCCTCTTTAGAGTGAAGAAAACACAAATTCATCCAACTCAAAACTGTAGGTGTCTTCATTCTATTCAAAGGCAGAGGCATTAGAGACAACATTTAGTCAAAGATATCATTGAAAGCTCTTAACTCTTTGTTACTATACTTTTTTGCTTGTAAACATGAACTCATACATTTTCCCCTTCCAATGAGTTCTTATTTTCCATAGGGGGAAAACCAGTTATTCTGCAATTAAGGTATTACACAGAGACATTTGAACTACAAATGCATTATTACAGAACATATAAGTTTGATGATCCCTTGTGCATCTGCAATGCATGCCAGATTCTCGTACTTCTAGATAGTTCCAGTATCACTTAATTAAACATACTATCTCATAAATGTAGGAGAGGGGATGGATTCATGCACACGTACACGCCTTTCACAAATGCAACTTTGTGCGCACACGTGCACCCTCGCCCACCACTTCCATTGCCCAGTTCCGAATGGGCTGCAGCCTGTCTCTGGGCAGTAGACGGGGATTGAGGACCCCCAGTGTACACCAAATACAAAGTAATTTGGTTGTCATTTGTACATCTAGCTGTCCATATGAGTCACCATTAATAGTGTGGCCAAAAGAATTCAAAATTACTCTTTTATTACATGAAGTAATTATCCATGCAGTCAAGCATGTTTTCACCACCATGATTAATGATTGTTTAAGATTTAACTGAAATGGTAAAGGGAGATATTGCATGCAATATTGCATGCAAATAGTGTGCACCACGTCCTACAGGTGAGTGATTTATCATGTGAGAATTAGACCTCTCAATGCAAGGTTTGGAGAGAAAAATGTAGGAATTTAATAAAGATGGAAAGGTTTCCACTGCACAAGCACATCTACATTAATTTCATACTTTGTATGATTTACAGAAACAATTTGCATCTAATAGTTAACTAGACTTTAGACATTCAGTGCTTAGATTTTTCCTCTTCAATTTACTACTATTTCAACTTTGCTCCCATTATATTCTCTTTATGAATACTTAGAATACATACCATTTTAGTCCACTTGTGAATATGCCAAAACATGTGAATATTTTTTCTGCAGCTTTCAGATTAGATAACATTAGAGTAAATTAGTCAGGATTACTTTTCAAAAATGAAGGAAAGAATAAACAAATGAACAAATAAATGGTTTTTGTTTTGTTCAGCTGGACTAATAATAGGCATTATTAGTTGGTTAATTCATTGATTTATTACTATAATAAATTATAATAATATTTACTATTCTTTGTGGAGTTGAAGTTTCCTCTGCAGGGAGATCCTAATTAATTAGGGCAGGGTATACTTTGCATCTTCCCAGATTTAGTTATCTGAAAACGGGATAATGGGGGAAACCCTTGAAAATTTAGAGAGCAGGCCAATTGGTGATGGTTAGATGACAATTTTCAATATTCAGAATCAGCATGGCTTATATCCAGTACATTTGGAAAAGACAGTATTGAATAACTCAATGGATTTTGTAGAAGGCAGATTCCTGCAGGTAGCGCTTGTTTAGGACTGCCTCATTTAGGCACCATTTACTATGACAATAGTGATGAAAAAGTAACTTTATGACCAATCCTCTCATTTACAACCTTAGCAGGTCTGTAAAGGAAAGCTGAAGTAAGATCCGTAAGCACAATCGGGGTTTCACTTAACTGTTTTGCCAAATGACTGAGTTGCTGGTCCCAATTGTGGTTGCTAAACATGGACTACCTGTTATTTCCTCATAGTGTACTCGTAAATAGCTAACAAAGGAGAATATTTGTAGCTCAGGGTTGAAATGAGGGGTCCTTGGTGCTCTCTGAGCTTGCTTGTTTTCTTGCAGACGTTTCGTTACCCTAACGTCTAACTAGTGCACTGATGATGTTACCTAGTTAGGGTACTGAAATGTCTGCAAGAAAACAAGCAAGCTCAGAGAGCATCAAGGACCCCTCTTAAATATCTCTGAGCACTATATGTTGTGTTCTTTCATTCTTAACACAGATCATAGAATAAGTTGTAACTTAAAACTATTTATTGCATAACATTTTGAGATATAACATTGAGTCCCCCGTTTTGTTTCTTTCCCCTCGTTTCCTTAATCCGCCTTCTTCCTGTTTGCTGCGGCATTTCCTGAAACTATAGTACTACACCAGGCTGTGTGTCCCACCAGAGAACAAACAGCTAAAATAGGATCAGCAAGCAAGACGAATCACAGGAAAAACTTCCTGACAGTTAGAACAATTAATCAGTGGAACAACCTGCCTCCAGAAGCTGTGAACGCTCCAACACTGGAAGTCTTTAAGAAGAGATTGGACAGCCAGTTGTCTGAAATGGTATAGGCCAGGGTTTCCTGCCTGAGCAGGTGGTTGCACTAGATGACCTCCAAGGTCCCTTCCAACATTATTATTATTATTATTATTATTATTATTATTATTATTATTACTATTATTACATGACATGTTTGGTAAGTGACAACTTATGCAGCCCTGACAGAGTTTACTTGTTCCATATAAATTCATGGAAAATCCAGAACAAAAGCAGACTAGTTGGCTTTGGCTGACCTTTTTCTCTTCACTTACAAAAGTCTTGCAAGAATAAAATGATGGTGGTAGGAGGTTTGCTGTTGCCCCGACCTCTGTGGGATAAATATATAACACAGTAACTAAATAAGTATCATCCATGAAAGCAAGCAATATACTTCTGAATACTACAATGCAGGGGATAAATGGAACAACTTTGCTACCCGGTTTAAGAATTTCTAGAGGCATTTACTATATCTGGAAACAAAATGCATTTACTCAGCCTGGCAATGCTTCTTTTCTTGCTCTATCACTATTGTTATTCATTGCATCATTTTTGTAGAACAAAAGAGAATTCTGTTAAGGTCGTACAAAACATATACAGTATTAAAATAACTAGACATTAATTTGTACTACATTGTTCGGATAACTTACTTCAAGGAAGGAAAAGATACTTGAGTATAGAAATCATATCAGTTTTTTATATACTCAAACCTTTTCTATCCTACTTTTTCTTTAAGAAGAAAATGACAATAAGTATTTAAAAAAAAAGATGGTACCATTTATTTCAGTAAACCCAATATTTAATAATGCTCAAATATAAGAATAGAGATTTTATTTGGAAAAACATTGGACCTTAAACGGTGCTATTTCACTTGCTTTGTTTTATTTTAATTGTCTTTTGAAGTAGGATGGAAAGCCCTTTGACCAGCGGTCTTCAAACTTGGCCCTTTTATAACTTGTGGACTTCAACTCCCAGAATTCCTCAGCCAGGCATGCTGGCTGAGGAATTCTGGGAGTTGAAGTCCACAAGTCATAAAAGGGCCAAATTTGAAGACCCCTGGCTTTGACTAATGTGCCAGGACTGACATTTCCTAACCTTGGTGGGCATGAGACAACTGACAGCAAGGACTCTTTATTTAAGATTCATCACAAGCACTTTTATAAATATAAAATGTTGTTTCCCGCTATATGTAACCACTTTTCTCTTTTTTCCATACAATATTCATAATTACAATATATTAGTAACTATTGAGAGGAGGGGCTGAACCTAAGGTTTTGGAAGCTATATAGAAGCAAAAGAACATACAGTTCTATAAGGCTACAGATTAGGGTTCTGCAGCCTTATACAACTGATTCAGATTCAAGGGCAAAAAGTTGCTCTTGGAGTCATGAATGGAGGTGGGATGTAGCACCTGTCTGCAACTTCTTAAAGCAGCTGCAATTTTCCCTCGGATTGCAAAGCTGCCTACTGGAGCTGCAATGTTATCCTGTGAAAAGAATCCTTTGACTTAGGAAGCTGCAGCCAAGAGCTGCATGCAGATTTCTATGTATGACAAAGCCCTTTTATTTTGCATTTGCATCTGAAGTTCTGCATGGCTGCATTGCAGGTTCATTCCTTTACAACAAGCACCCAGCAGGAAGCCTTACATGCTCAATATATTTTTGCCTTTGAGTTGGGCAAGGCATTCAGGAAGTCACCTATGGGCACTTCACTGTTCTGCTTCCATTTAGTTCCCTGCTCAGAGCACTTTGTTTCTTTCTCTTCTCCATCAAACACAAACGTCCCCTACATTTTCTGTGCACATATACTTACAAAGGAACATACTTTCCCCTTGTATTTTCTTTAACTGTTAAAAGCCCTTGAATGTTCGGCTAAGAAAATTTCACCTATGTTTCAATACCTTCATTTTTTTCTTGAAAGTATAAATTGATGAGCAGGGAGATTGAAGAGGAGATCCGTACAGACAGGGCCACTGCTGTTGTTTCTTTTTTCTTTTTTTAAAGACCTATGTAGCACCACATTTGAAGCCTTTTGCCCAGTGGTGCTACTCGCATATCACCAGTGTTTAAAAATCTCCTTTTTTGCTTCTTAATTGACCTGATTTGATTTGATGCCAATCAACTCAAAATGATTCTGCGTGGCTCCCAATACACATAACTATGTTCTTTCTCTTACACACAGTGCTGTCCTTTACATACAAAGCAGTTTTCAGTAACCATTAGTTCCCATTGAAAAATGTCAAACAATACATTTTAAAGTATAGCCTGCAATCCATATATAAAAATTAATGATTAGAGTGTGTATGTCTATTCTACAACAGACACTAATCTTGTTAAGCTAGGTTGGTACAGGCAATCATTTCAGACAAAATATGATGGAATCTTTTGTGTTTCGGGATTTGAGGCATTGAAACACGACACATCGTAAAGCAAACCTCTTTATTTCTCCTTAACTCCACTCCAAGCAACTGAAAAACAGACACTCAGGCCTTTTATAGATTTCCAACCCCCAGGCAGTCCAGCCAATAGGAATCCCTCTTTCTTCGCGCCTTGTGCATGCGCAGTAGTCCGGCGCCAGCCAGTCTGGTCCTGGGCAGCTTTTAGGTTGCCCGGGACCATTTGCAACATTTCTGGGCCTGCTGAGTTCCCTCATCAGGCCCAGGACACAACACCCCTCTCCCCTAGATAGAACACACACACTTCCAATTTTTTCCATAATCATAATAATAAAAATAAAAATATATATTCCCACTCACACACAGGCAACATTCTTATAAAACAATAGGGTTCTCTAACAACCCACCCTTTAATGTGGACTTCCTATGTCTATCTTTTACCCCACATAGGTCCAACTCCTATCCTAGACTAGTAAGGTTTCCTTGTGCTGACAGGAACCTCACATATTCACCTAGGTGCTTAGGAGGGGCCTTAGCCCTTTGTGACCTACGCAAAGTCAGGGAGGGTGCCTGGCCTGTCAGCTCACCTGCCCGGCTAGGCAGACCAGGACTTGTACTTAAGGGCGCCTGGCCTACCGGCCCATCTGGTGGGCTCACTAGACCAGGACTTTTATGCACAAATTTTGCAGGTGACCCCTGGTGAGGCGTACTGGCAGAATTGCCAGGGCTCTCTCCAGGCTCCATGAGAGCAGAGGAAATTCCCCAACCCGCTGGAGTGGTTGAGGACTCCCCAACTTCCCTGGATGGCTCCAGGGAACTTAGTCCCTCGAGTCCGCGACCAGTCTTGGACATGACCTGTGTTGCAGGTGTGCCCCAATACTCCCAGTCCCCTGTGGCCGAGGTGCCAAAGTCAGGAGCCGCCTCTATGGCAAACCCCTCCTCAGGAGAATTCCTGTTTGGCGCTCTTGCGGATACACCGGCCACCCCTTGGGATGACTTCCTCTTGGGAGCAATTGCTGATGCGCCGGACTCTCTGTTCGGCGTAATAGCTGAATCGTGAGGATGCCATTGCTCCTCCCCTGGGAAATCCCTAGCGACTTGTGACAATTCCCAGGAACAGTGAGATTGTGTCTCAGAAGGTTGACCTGAAGTGTGACATAGTTCCTGGCCCCCCTCCCCCCCGAGAGCGGAGGCAGGGGCAGAATCAACGGGACAGCCGCCAGCACAGTTGATCGATGTGGCGCCGCAGGACACCATCTCCCAAGGTCACTTCGTATGATAGATGTCCAGAGATCTTACAGATGACAGCAGGAACCCAGAGATGTCCAGGACCATAGTTCCTAGCCCAGACCAGATCGCCAACCTGAAGTCTCCGAGGAGCCCGTGGCTGTGACACCTGGGAAGACACCCGGTCAGGGTGCAATCTGTCTAACTTCGTGATGAGGCGGTGGCCCCAGCAGAGTTCAGCTGGGCTCCTCCCAGTGGCAGTGCAAGGTGTGGTGCGGTGTGCAAGAAGAAAGTCTGCTAACCTGTGATGCCAGCTGCCGTGCGTTAGTCTTTTGAGCGCGTCTTTGATGGTGCGCACCGTTCTTTCAGCTTGCCCGTTGGTGGAAGGGAGCTGACGTTGCATGCCGTATCAAGTTGGCCTGAAGGAAAGCCTGGAACTCACAAGATGTAAATTGAGGACCATTGTTAGAAACCAGAATATCAGGAAGGCCATGGGATGCAAAGATTCCTTTTAGCACCTGGATGGTCCTAGCAGTAGTAGTGGAGGAGACAGGTACAACCTCTAGCCACTTGGAATGGCTATCCACAAGGATAAGGAAGAATTGCCCCTGGAAGGGCCCAGCATAATTTAAATGTACCCTTGACCAAGGGATTTGTGTCTCCTCCTACCTGTGTACAGGGGCCTGAGGCATTTCAGGCCAAGATTGTTGGAACACCTGGCATCCGTGCACCTGGGCTTCAATAGCTTTATCAAGCCCAGGCCACCAGAGATGGCTGTGCGCCAGCGCTTTCATGCGCACTATGCCCGGATGTCCCTCATGCAGAGAGGACAAGACCCTAGACCTCAGTGAGGCTGGGATAACTACTCTACTCCCCCATAAAAGGCACCCATTAAAGGTAGACAGTGCGTGTCTCCTTTGCCAGAAACTTTGAAATGTAGCATCTGGACATGTGTCAGGCCATCCTGACAACACCCATGTCAGCACGTGTGCAAGCATGTGATCAGTGGCAGTTTCTGCAGCCACATCCCTAGCACTGAGGGGAGATTCAGGCAACTCCTGAATGGAGAGAATGTTTATAGCAGGAACAGGATCTGTCTCTATCTGTTTTAGAGATAATCTGCTAAGGCCATCTGCATGGCCCATTTCCTTTCCAGGTTTGTGAATTAAAGTATAGTCATATGCTGACAGGAAAACAGACCATCTCAGCATACATGGGGAAATAATGTGGGGTGTTTTTTTGTTCGTGGTAAACAAACCCAGCAAAGGCTTATGGTCTGTGTAGACCGTGAAGTGGCGGCCATATAAGAAATCATGAAATTTCTTTATGCCAACCACTATGGCCAAGGCTTCTCTGTCAATGTGAGCGTAATTACGCTCTGCAGATGACAGTCCTTGAATAGTAGGCCACAGCGACTTGGGTCCCATCAGCCTTCAGGTGACTGAGTACAGCACCCACCCCATAAGGGGATGCATCACAAGCAATGCATACAGGCAGTTGCTCATTAAAATGGGCTAATACCGCATTTGATGAGAGCAAGGCCTTGACCTCCTTAAAACTCCTGTCATGGACTTTAGTCCACTGCCATGGAGCTTGCTTGTCCAAGAGCTGGTGTAACGGCTCAGCCACAACAGCCTTATGGGGAAGGAAAGCATGATAAAAGTTAAGAAGTCCCAAGAAAGCCTGAAGCTCGCTCTTGGACTTGGGACTTGGGGCCTCCTAAATGGCCTTCAATTTAGACTCTGCAGGGTGGATGCCTTGAGCATCTATTTTAAAGCCTAAAAATTCTGTAGAAGTAACACCAATTTTACATTTGTCCTTTTTTAATTTGAGGCCCACTTGACAGAACCTCATCAACACAGCCCTTAATCTTTCAGCCAAATTCTGCGATGACTCCCCTGCAATGAGGACGTCATCAAAGTAGGGGCAGACCCCCGGGATACCCCTGAGCATGCGCTCCATGACACTCTGGAATATGCCAGGAGCAACATTCACCTCAAATTGTAACCTTTTTACTTTAAAAGCGCCCCTATGGATCACTATTGTTTGGGCTTCAGCAGTTGCCTCATCAACAGGTAGCTGTTGATAGGCCTGTGCTAAATCAAGCTTTGCAAACAGTGTTCCCCCTTTAAGGGAGGCCAGAATATGACTCACTACTGGTACAGGATATGCATACTGTTGCAAAGCTGTGTTCAGAGTACACTTATAGTCCGCGCAAATTCGGACTTCCCCGTTAGCCTTTAAAAGCATCACAATTGGGGTGGAAGTGATCCTTCAGCATGTTTTTTAGGTCTGTATAGGTGACAGACTCCAGTGGTGCCGGGGCTACCACGTTCTCGGCTACATCGAAAGTGTCCTGACCGCAGACGCACAGCAGGGTTGTTGCTTTCAAGCCATCTTCCAAAACCTGGTTAACCCTTAAATAATTTTCCACCCGGGCCACATAGGAGTTCCAGCGCTCTGGGTGAGAGACGTCGAACTCGGACAGACGTCCAATCTTTGACATCTTCTGCTTCAAATGCCTCGCTGCAAGCCTTTGTTGAGGGGAAGGGCCCGTTTGCCAAGCTCACCTCCAGCTCACCTCTGTATTGGCAGGTGTGTGCAGAACTGGACGCCGATTCTCAGGCTTCAGGCTTTTCAGATGAGGCTTATCCTCTTCTTACTGCCTTTTTCCTTGCAGCGATCCCATCCTCGTCGCCACTTTTGTGTTTCAGGATTCAAGGCATTGAAGCACGACACATCGTAAAGCAAACTTCTTTATTTCTCCTTAACTCCACTCCAAGCAACTGCAAAACAGGCATGCAGGCCTTTTATAGATTTCCAACCCACAGGCAGTCCAGCCAATAGGAATCCCTCTTTCTTCGCGCCTTGCGGATGCACAGTAGTCCGGCACCTGTCAGTCTGATCCCGGGCAGCTTTTAGGTTGCCTGGGACCATTTGCAACATTTCTGGGCCTGCTGAGTTCCCTCATCAGGCCCAGGACACAACAGAATCTATCATTAGATTCCATCACATTTAGTCTGAAACTATTATCTATACCAACCTATCTCAACAAGATTGGCATCGTTGTAGGATAGACAAATACACTCTTTTTGATGCTTCATAAGATCAAATGTTATCACTTATTACTAAATCAATTGTGTAGCCTTTTGGACCTTGAGAATTGGTTGCTACATTTGTTTCTAAGAAGAGGATGGGCTGGGAGCAATCTGAATATATATTACAGACCATGAGCAGGAACTGACTGTGTCTAATCTCAGACTTCTCTTAAAATAAGTCTTTCCACTCATCCTTTGGCACACCATGGCAAGTACCCTTAGTAAAGTGGCAGAGCCAGTGGTGGGATTCAAATATGTGTGAACAACCGGTTCTCTGTATGGATGCCATTTCCGGAAGTCCATTCTGGACCTGGGCAACAAAAAATTAGCTACCAGTTCTGCAGAAGTGGTGCGAATTGGCTGAATCCCACCACTGGGCAGAGGCCATCAGAAGGCACTTGTGTGTGTTACCCAGAGGTGCTGGAGACTGCTCCCCTGCAGATAGAAAGCTGAGCCCAAAAGAGGGGCAATCACTGTTGGAAGTCATGTCTAATATGTTGATCCCGTTCCTCCCACAACTCAGCTTGCCCAATCCCTTACCAGCCCTGTTGTTACTTAATATAGATAACTCAAAAGTGAGGTTGCATTTCAGTTACAGAAACCAAAAGAAAATGCAAACTTGTGTGATGCTCCAAAACTGCTTAAGCGCTGCCAGTCTTCTTCTGTCTAAGGATGAAGCAATGCCCATCTGGTGTAAAAGCAATAGTTGCATACGTAAGTGGAACAGCTGTTTTTAAGAGTTTTCCTGCTTTGTGTGAATGCAGGGATGATGGGGCGAGAGTTACATTCCTATGCTCTTTGAAATTCATCACAGCTAATAGTTTTTTATCGAGCCATTGCTGTTCAACATTTGTATGAAACAGCATGCATGCATATATTCTCAGAACGTTCTTAGAGGAGAGGCATGCATATTCCTGTAGCAGCTGAGTGTGAACTTACTGCAGGTGAAAATAAGATGATGTAGATCTGTCAACACTGCTATACATGTAGGTGGTTCCATTATTATAATTTGTGAAATGCTCACAAGCTGTCTTTGTAAAGGTTTGTACATAGAATAATGTATTACAACGAGGCAAGATGTTCTACCTTATAATGGCAGTTACACTTGGGCAGCCTGTGCAAGCGACTGAACGTGTCATAAACAATGTTTTAAAATTATGCTGTGAAGAGCGGAGGAAAGAAACAACAAAAACAGGAAAGCCACACACAATTTTGAGTCTGAGAGGCCAGAATCTTGAAACTTCCTTGTAATCGATCCAGTGCAAATCTCTGTTGAAGGGGAAGAATAAATAGCTCCCTGCAGAGGGTTTTTTTTAAAAATCAGCATCCTTTGTATTACATAAACCTTGCATAATAAATGTACTGTATTTCAGGGAAAGTCCATTTGTCTTTTTAGTGCAATCACCTAGCAAAAGACAGGAAAACACAATCACACTGGGATAGGGATGAGTCTATTCAAACTGCCAAAGAAGTTTTTTATTTGCTCTTCACACAAGAGATCAGTCCTTTTATCATATGTAGCTTTTCAGGTGGGTCACAATACCAGCAACGCTGCAAACTCATCTTTCTGACTCATCTCTGGATTTTTCCACTTGAGAGAGAGGGGAGAACCTTCCCAATGGATCCCACCAAACTTGCCTACTTCTTGCCTCCCATCATCCCATTGATTGATTACTCAATTACTTCCCCACTTTGCCCCCTTCTCCTTTATTCAGCTGAACAGGGAGTAGACAACCAATACTGTAGAACAGGGGTCTCCAAACTTGGCAACTTTAAGACTTCAACTGGCACAATTGAAGGCTGTCTGGATGAGGAATTCCGGGAGTTGAAATTCACAAGTCTTAAAAGTCACCAAGTTTGGAGACCCTTGCTGTAGAAGGAAGAGAAAGTACATGCAAAGGTAAGAGACGGGAAAATAGTTCAATTTGCTCATTGCTCTAAACCATTGATTAATATAGAATTGGAGATTAATGTAGATTAATGATTAATGTAGAACTGATTTGACTTGTATTATGTGCTAAAAGCATAATCCATGATACATGAATCACAATGGTTGGATTCACTCAGTGGGCCAAGTTGGAATCAAGCCAACTGCATTATGGCTGAATATAGCATGTGAACTCAGGTATTATGGTTGTAGTTCACATGTTGTACTAAGTGATAGTTTTTTTTAACTGATCTTTATTGAATATGGCCTGGTCCTTGTCATGAGGGCCACTGAGTTGCTCTACAGCTATTCCAAAGTGAGGTAAAAAGTGGAAATAGCTCTACTGGCTTCCTTAATATATATATAGTAGGTTACAATACTTAGAGGGAGCAGAGATTTGGTTTATGGTATTTTCTCCTTCTGTAGTTTGTCTTTTCTGATTTACTACATTATTTTTTTTTAATGTCGTTTTCCTTTTCTTTTTTACTACATTATTTTTTTTTAAAAATGTCTGTCATTTTCCTTTTCTTTTTTAATGTAAGGAGTATTCTAACTTTCCCTGAAAAGCGTCATCTAAATTTCTTAAGGAAATAAAATTTTGAGTGCGTAATATTGTACACAATATTGTAAGCATGAAGGTGCCATGGATTTATATAATGGTATTATATTTGCTCTTCTTTGCTGCTGGGGAAAGCAAAAAGCAAACAAACAAAGCCTCCTGAACTGAATTAAAATTGTGTTTTCTATTCCTGCTATGCAAGCCAATTTAGAATGAGTATTTGGAAGCTGACATTCAGTCTTTCATCTCAGTGGGAAAATATGATTAATACAGTCCTGGAAGTTGTGGAATTACTTTGAAATAGCCTACTGAAAATAGCATTTTGTAGGGACAGGGACTCACATTTTCCCTTAGTGGGAAAGGGTTTAAAATTGGATTTGATTGAACCAGTTATTGCAACAGCACCAATATAAAAGTTGATACTGGATTTGAAGTCTAATGTCAATTTTGAAAATGAGCTGACATCTAATAATTTTGCAGTTAAATGATAAATATGAATCAGAACATTATTCATTCTTCATTTCTCATTTTTAAAGTTTCCCTTTCTTTTCATTCTTGTAGTCCTTTCATTCTATAATATTGGTCATACTAAAATTATAAATTACAGCTGTTTGGTCATTAAGTCCAATTTCACCATTTCCTGCCCGCTGAAAAAGAATTATGGGAAATGTCTACAGTTTATATAAATTTTGTTCCAGCCAAACAGATTTCTTGGCATTCATACTGCCTTTTAATTAATCTAAGTGAAAATGTATTTCTAATTGTTTCCCACATTTTTAAAGTTTTAGGTACATGTATGTTTGATTGCTGTTTTAACATATAGCATTATTTTAATTAGGCTTTTTTGTTTCTTTATTGCATTGTAGTTTGTATTTTATTATGTAAAGTATCTTGACAATATTTTCAAAGGTCAAATTTGATTGGAAATACTTTGTTGGTGTTGGCTGAACTTTATAGCTAAGCAAGGTTTGGTTTGGAAATCAGCTGGATGTCAGGCATGAAAGATCAGGTCCACACATGAAGGTCCAATTAAACTGATTTATTGCTACTTGTGCCTAAGCACAGGAATATTCTTAACTAACAGTTATCACCTGCTAGGGGTTAAATAAGGGTCAACGGAATTCAAGGGGGTGCAGGACTTAACTGGCTTGTGGCTATGTAGAGCTTTTAGAGGTTGATTCCTTTTTTGACCCTGCCCCCCAGATTCTGTCACTTTTTCCACTAGATTGGATGAGGGACCATGTAGGAATTCCAGGGCTATTGGCTAGGTTAGGAATTTAGCAAACCATTTTGGAAAAAAACAATTCTAATCCTGCCAAGAAAACTGCATGGAGAAATGAGAATTAAATCACTTTCTGATTGGAAGCATTTTTAGTACCATTATGTCTTGACTCAAACCACCATGTCATGCAGAAGTTCAATAGGCACTTCATAATAAGGTAGACCAAGCTAACTGCTATGTTGATTAAAACGATAATTTAACTAGTACACTAGTTTTTCTGAGTTTGAACAGCAGGTGCCACAGTAGTTGTCGTGCAATTTATATTAATTGGGATTTACACTTATATAAAACTCAATGCATGGAAATTTCTTTAGTTTACAAGAAAGATGTGAGTGCAATAGTCAGAAGGCAAAGACTCCAGACAGGTGTCAGTTCAAAACTTCATTGTATTCTAAAACCTAAGATAAAACTGTTAAATATGCAACAATATTCTTGATTAATATCTAACAGCATTTTAGACTAATAAACCTGTACTGAAAGAAGTACTATGGTTATTAATGATTAGGGAGTAAAACTTAATAACACCCAGCTTAAGCTGAACTTACTATTGAAATTAATATGAAAATGTAATTCCTTAGATTTCAATTGATTTAAGTGTGACTACTGGATAACATAATCAAGGGCATATTTCTTCTGAAGAAGTTTTACTATTGAACGTTTATGCTTAGATTTTTACTATTGAGTACTTGTATCTCAACTGAAGTCCTACACTTGTATTTCATCCAAAGAACTCAAGATGGTGTACATCATTTCTTCTTCCCTATCATTTTATCCCCACAACAACCTTGAACAGATTTGAGAAAGCTTGGATAATTGGCCCAAAGGTACCCAGGGAATTTCAAGAGTAATTTGGGATAACAAGCCAGGTCTTCCTAATTTACTCAATAAATGCTATATCCCACTTTAAAAGTTCTCACTAATCTGTGGAGCTATATCATACAATTAACCAGTTTGGACAAATGAAGTGTTATATATATGTTTATAATTGTTGATATGTATTGGGAGATAGTATGTTCCTTCATAATAGTGTGTGGTAGGGAAGTTGAAATTTCTAGAGCTGAGCTGAGCTTCTGGAGAAGATTCATTAGTAATGGAGAGGGTTGACAAGAAAACATTCTCCTGCAGCCAAATATGTTCCATGACATTCTTCTTTTCTTCATCCATGGAAACCTCCATCTTGGCTGTTCTTCAGGTGGTCCACGAAGATAATGTCTCTCATTCTCAAGAATTTTGGAATTTTAGAGCTCTTTTTCCAATGCAAATGTATCTGTGCCAATGTTCTGAGCTCTGATAGCTAGTAAGATGAGCCCTACTTAGCTTTGAGCATGTATTACTTGACTGTACAGGTTCTTTCACTCATATTGGCCGATGGCCCTGTTTCTGCTCCATTCAGAAAAGAGTCCTACCAAATTTGCTGCTCTTAGCTCAGTGTCTGCTAGCTGTGAACTTTCTATAACATACAATCTTTTGAGAAAATGGAAAATGAAAATAAAGCATTAATAACACCACCCCATTTTAAAAAGAAATGGTGTTATCAGTTCAGTTGACAATAGAAAGTAGGGGGGCACATTTGAGTCATCTCTCTTCCTCTCTCCCTTCCCATCCCCCACATTCCAGACTTGAATTGTGAAGGAATATCAGGAGCTTTCCAAGTTTCCTCTGTGTAGCAGCACAGCTTTTGCCTCCTTTTGTTCTGCCCAGTGTGCCCATTTTTAAATATTCAAACAAAGCTCCATAAACCGCTAGTTACACCATAATACCAGCTTGTGTTTACATTTTCAGCTCTCCAGATCATGATCCCATTGAGTGCACATAGAGCGAGTGCTCGTGAGTATGCGCCCATTCACCATCAGGAGAAATCAGACTGTAAACACAAGCTGGTATTTTGGTGGGAGCGCACTAATATGGCGGCTGGGAGGGTTGGAAGTGAAAGGTCAATGATAGGTTCAGAAATTCCTTGCTTTTTTCAGGCTAAGTGATGCTGTGTGTGTAATAGCTGTTATATTTCTCTCTCCCTTCCAAATGGGAAGCAGTCATCTGTTCTGAAGCAACAAGGCCTAGTTAGAATGGTTTCCTTTTTTTAAGATGGCATGAATCTTCTATGCCACTTGAGAGCAGCATTATTTAAAATATTTAAAACAAGACCAGATCAGAATTGTTTGTCTTACGAGTTAGACTAGATGACCTTCAAATTCTTGGCCATAATTCAGAGAATCACTAAATGAAGTACCCTACTGATATCTCCTTTTTTTTTTTTTTTTTTTAGAAAAAAAATCATCCATCCATCCCTCCATCCATCCATCCATCCCACATCTTAATCCATGTTTGAATCTTGGGAATCTACAAAGAAACTTATGACACTAATGAATGTAGACATGCAGTCCAAATGTTCCTCAACAAATCCTTGGGCACCTCTGGAGAAGTCCTCCCCTCTTGTTTAAAAAAAAGAAATCACATGAAAGCTGCTCAGATACCACACTTCCTTTCTAAATGCTAAATCAAAAAAAATTAAGTACAACTTAAAAATAATCCAATAAATGAAATGGGAGCTACCAAATTAATTCTGAGAAACCTATTTAAATCTCAGATGAGATTTGCATTGAGAACATACTCATCTAAATAAGCTAAGTATAAAGCATTTCATCCTGGAAACAGAAAACTTAGCAATATATGACAGCTCTAATCAGATGTCTGTGAGGAATTTCCTAAATGGTTCTCTTCATTTAGATCATCTTTTAATAGAATTCATTCATTTCAGACGTAAAATAATAATAAGAGTCTAGTCAAGCTCGCTAGCAGAAGCATCATTAAGAAGCAAAGAAGTAATGAGCAAGTTACAATACACGAGCTAAATATATCTTACAGAAATCTTCTGTGTATTTATATAAACAAGTCATATATGGGCAAAGATCACCAGATCTCTTTGGGAAATATTTTGACACTGGTGACTTGGAATATATATTCCCTAACTGTTGATGTTCATGAAGTTACACGTAGGGTCTTCTTACTGTAACAAAAGAGAAAGAACTGATGTATCTTTATGCAAAGAAAGAGGGGGCAATTTATCCATTTGATTTCAAAATTAAAGGCTGAGTAATTGAATTTCTACAATGAATTCCCATCTATTACATATGCAATGACTAACATTCTCAATGAGATTTGATTTCTTTCTTCTTGCCCGATATATTTTTCTTGAGGGCCTGACATTAATGCTGAATCAGAGATTGTAATGCAGTTGTTGGCAAATGATATGATTAATATTTACAATGAAATCATATAGAAAAGAATGTTAATAAATTATAATACAGTACTGAGCTCTTCCTATGACAATGGTTGTAGAAATATAAATGAGATAGGAAATAAATTGTTCAGTTTTGACAGAAGACTAATAGTTTTACTAATCTGATAGAAAAAAAATTACACAGCAACTCTGAAAGTCAGCCTTTGAAACTCTTTGAAACAATCGAGCTACTGTGATGTCATAAAAGGCAGGTAGGTGGGCATGAAGGCAGAAATCTGAATGCACCATGTCAGAAGATCTTGGGAAGCCAAAGGCTAAAGAAACAGATGGGAGCTTTTGAGACAATCGGCAGTCGAGGCGTATTTGTGATGCAAAACAGATGATAAAACTAGTAAGCCCTGTATTTCTGATATAAAATAGTGCTAGAAAATGATATCTTTGGGAATAAGTAACCATACTATGTGGTAGGCAAATTTCCCATCGCAACTATTGGCTGTGAGAAGAGTTAAAATAATTGTGGCACGTTTTGGAATAAACCATGTTTTTATCTGGTTGGTGGGATGTGGGCCACAATATGTTGGCTATCAAAGTTATCCCCAGATTAGAGATACCAGCTAGTGAAAGTAGCAGAATAGAAGTTGAGAAATGATTCCCTGCCATCCTTCTCCCAGAGTCCATCTAACAGTCCAATAAAATCATTATCCAACTAGCTAGTAAGCCAGGTTTCTCGCTTATTTTTCCCAGAATCAGTGGACCTTATACCCCAGTGTATATGATAGTACTTCCCTAGTTTACTCCCACTTTCTGCAGAGCAGCTAAAGGCATAAACAACACCTTCAGTCCCCATTAAGGCTAGGATCACCACTGCCTCCCCCCCCACATCATCTCTGACCCAAAGGGAGCTAAACATATGTTGTTTGACACCAGGTCTGTTGCCACAGCTGCATCATTGCTCTTGCACCCGTGTACTGTACAGACATTTGATATTATATCCAATATAAAATACAATAATTAGAAGGGCTGCAGTTCAGAGATAGTGGTTCTGTTCCTGTTCCTAATATAATTATTAGTGGTGATTATAACTGATACTACTAAGCTTAAGTGGCCCACTGGTCTGATTTGGTATAAGACAACTTTTCTTTTCATGTTCTATTTATTTCTGATTTATCTTAAATGTTCCCCAGCATTTGCATTCACAATTTTTGTTACTTATTTCATTGATAAAATTTTGATCAACATTATGATATATATTAATCACATGATTGCTGTTAATTCATAATTTATCATGATTGCTGTATAATTGGTGTGGTCAAATCTACCTTCATCTCCTTTTCCCCCTTTTACTAAAAAAAAACCCTCCCCTACATATACAATTCTACCAATATACAGATTTTTTCCCTCCTCATATTCTCATGTTGATGGCTTTTGTTTTTTTCATAATTTAGTTCTTTCTTTTGATACTGATGCTGGAATGATTTGAACATTTTAATCATCACTTGTAGCAGTTCATAATTATAGATATTTAATTCTTGAAGGTACCAAAAAAAACAACCTTAAGATTTTGGGATATGTGGCCTTTACACTTAAGATGGATTCTGAATATTGCATTGAGTTCAACTCAATCACAGGGGTTCTAGATCCAGATTATAAAACGTTCCTTGTTGCAATCTGATAGTCATCCAGCATTATGCAGCTCACATCTGGTATGTCTAGGCAATTAATCAACTTTAACAGGACTAGCGTTCAGTCTTTTAAATAAGAGCCAGTGTGGTTCAGTGACTAAGGTATTAAACTGTGATTAGGAAGACCCCAATAAAATATATATGCAGCTGTGGAAGTTTACTGGTTCATACAATGACAATGGATTACTGGTTAATTTTGTGGCCATTCTCTGTCTCTCAGTACTATTTATCCTATAGGAGTATTGTTACAGCAAAAGTTGGAGAATAGATATCAGCTATGCTATTTTGATCTTCTGTAGAATGTAAATCTAATTAATAATATTAATTCTGGTAGAATATATAATGTATTCTTGAAGTTACCTGAGCTAAAATTGTGATCAAAGCTAGATAGACAAAACAATATTTATACATGTTCATTGAATTTTTATAATTATTCTCAGGCTAGCTGGAAATTCATAAGAGACCATATCCACAATGTCATGGAAAACAGTCAAAACTATAATCATGAGGTTATGTTAATTATATGATGATAGTAAAGGATAATTGAAATAAAATATACTTTTTGGAGGCAAACACAGAAACAGATTTATTGAACAGGGTTGAGAGTTACACATATATTTGTTGGACCAAACAAACGACGTAGGTGTAACATTTCATCATTCTACTTTAAGAATTCCCACCACTAGTGAATGCAAAACCATGAATATCTATAATGTTCTTGTGAAGAAAGTTTACTTCAGGGGGAAATGGTTAGGGATTAGGTATATTCTGGAGATACAGACTTTGCCTTGAAAGGATATTCAAGAGACACAAATAAAAGAGAAATAAAAAATAGCTACCTGAGGCGAAATAAAGGGTTTTTCCCCCCTTCTCTGAAGGGAACAAGTGTGACTACAAATCAAAGGAGCACAAAACTCAAAATTTCTTCCTTGAAGATAACAAAAATGTTTGAGGATCATGGAACTAGTCCATCTCTGTCTTGCCTGCCCTCTGAGTGAAAAGACAGATACCCTCACCTAAAATAATCCTTGGAGAAGTAGAAAGGATTAAAACTGAATGTCCTCAGTTCAGGAAATTGGGTTAGAATAGAACGTGGTTGTTAGAATAGCTTCAGCTTTATCATTCCCTTCAAATCGTGACCTGAACTAGACTGTATTTGCCTCAGAAACTGAGACTCAGATAGAAATTATATTGAACTGAGATGAGATATGACAAGGATTCTAATATACTGCTATTGCTTGTAGTATTTGCTTTTACTACCAGCCTGACTTCCAAGCCCTGAAGTTCTTGCTCTATTTATGGTTTAACTAAGCGATGCATTTCCAGCCAGTGCCCTGCTTTTGAGGCCTGCAGTGTTGGCATGCATTAGATGAAGCCAGCAAAGGCTGCTGTTGGGGCACATTGAAGGCCTGATCACTTTAAAATGCTTGGCATTGCTTTGCTTGGCAGCTTCTTTCTTCCTGACAGCTGTTTGTTAATCCAGTTGAATTTCTTCACTCCCTCGGGGATAAAAGCGCTTCCTGCGCCAAATCCAAATCTCCATTTTCACCAAATAGCCAATGCCATGTGCCACCACTAGGTTTCATTTCCACATGAGCAGGACTTTAAAGGGTCCATGCCAATGGGACAGACCCTGCTTTAAAATCAATGTGTGGAGGAATATCACTGCCATCAGAAGCTATGGCATCTTCTCCTCTACGTTGTTTGAGCTGGGTTGAGCCTTATAAATCTTAAAAATATAAATACATAAATTTTAGTAAGCAAGAGATAAGAAATAGCCAGGAACGCTACAGTGGGAAAATCCAGGAAAAGATAATTAAGTAGTGGATTTGTTAGCATGTAGAAATGAACAATTACTGGAAGCCAGCATGGGTTTGTTAAAAACAGATCATGACAAAGCTTATTGCTTTCTTTGATAAAAGTGACTATGTTAGTGGATCAGGGAAATGTTGTGGACATAACATACCTGGATTTCAGTAACGCATTTGACAAGGTAGATCACAATCTATTTCTTGGTAAAATAGAACAATGTAAAATAGAACAGGGGTCCCACTACTGGGCTTTGAACCTTTTGGAACCGGGCTGTGAAAGTGGTGGGCGAGCCATTCCCTCTCCCCCACCCACTGGTCCACAAAGCCAAAAAGGTTGGGGAACTCTAGAGTAGACAGTACCACCATCAGATGGATTTGCAGTTGGCTGACCAACTACACTCAGCATGTAGTTCTCAATGGAGCTGCATAGAGGGAAGCATGCAATGAGCTACCTCAAGGTTCTGATTTGGGCCTGGTGCTTTTCAACATCTCCATAAATGATCTAGAGGGGACAGAAGGGGAACTCATCAAATCTGCTGATGACACTAAGCTAGGAGGAAATTGTCAACACTTTGGAAGATAAAACTCAAGATTCAAATGGATCTTGACAGACTTGTACATTGCACCTTATCCAACAAGATGCAGTTCAGTGGTCAGAAAAGTAAGGTCCTGCATTTAGGCAGGAAAAAACTTCCTAAATGCATAGGTATAGGAGATATCTGGTTCAACAAAAATAAATCTGAGAGGTGCCCTGGTGGATCACGACGTAATTATGAGTCAGCAGTGCAGTTCTACGCTGCATCAACAGAGGGATAGCATCAAGATCACGGAAAATGATAGTACCATTTTATACAGCACTTCTGAGACCACATTTAGAATATAGTGACCAGGTTTGGTCACAATTCCAAAAAGATGCTGAGGCCCTAGAGAGAGGGCAGAGAAGAGTGACAAAGATGATAAAGAGTCTGGAGATTAAATCATATGATGAACGGCTAAGGGAACTATGTATGTTTAGCCTAATGAAGAGAAGGCTTAGGGGAGATATGATAGCAGTCTTCCAATACTTGAAGAGCTGTCACAGGGAAAGGCAATAATTTATTCTTCATAGCACCTGAGGGCCAGAGATCAAGAAGCAATGGGTAGAAGCTTGTCAGAGGGAGATTCAGATTGGAAATACAGGAATTTCCTGACAACGAGAATGATTAATCAATGGAACAGCTTGCCTCCTGGAGTTGCAGGTGCTCCATCACTGGAGGTTTTCAAGAAAAGATTGGACAATCATTTGTCCAGGATGGTATAAGGACTCCTACTTTGGACAGAGGTCGAACTAGAACTCTAAGGTCTCTTCCTGCCATATGATTCTAAGGAATTTCCAGGATCAAGGCAAGAATAGTCATGGCTGGAACAATGCAAACTTTGAAAACTTGGGGAATGGGATCTTTGTTTTTATCCTCTCCAAGAACATATTTCACAAATGCAATTTTGAGCAGAGGAAAGTGTGCCTATTATTTGGCTCATGGAGGGGACAAAGACAATCACTCTATTTTGTTTAGATGCTTTTTAGGAACACACTGCAGAAAATTAAACTCTCGGCTGAAAATTTGACAACACCCTGGGAAATGGAAGCTATATATATATGTGTGTGTGTGTGTGTATGTAGGTCTTTGGTTATTCGAGTTTTCTCCCGCGTAAAATTGGAAGTGTCTTGGCGACGTTTTGACGAAGTCCCATTCGTCATCTTCAGGCTGGTGCTTTCAGCTTCGTGCTTCTAGGAGCAGTGTGTGATCATAGCTGTTTCTTCCCTTTAACTGCCAGTGGGGGTATGAACTGATTGGGTGGGAGCCTGGCTGTGTTCTGATTGGGTGGATGTGTTCTGATTGGTTAGGGGCTTGGCTGTGCTCTGATTGGATGGGGGGTTGGCTGTGCTCTGAGCCACAGGACATGAAATTGACTTTAAAAAGACCAGAACTATCGCCAAAACTGAACACTTTAATAACAGAATAATCAGAGAAGCCATTGAGATAGAAAACCGCCCACACAGCATGAATAAACGAGATGATACCTCCCGCCTACCAGCCATTTGGAAACCTGCCCTTATTGGCAAACGAGTCCCTAACACAAAGAATGACACCAGACCCACACTCACGAAACCCACACACAATGTCACCACCACACATCCACGCAAAAAGCAAACCCAAACCCACACCGATGATGAGGCACGACCACAAACCAGAAGCCAGACCACAGCTACATCATTAGCCACTTTAAACCCCTCCAATCCATACATGAAGCAAACTGACACCCACCATGAAGATGAGGCACGACCACGAACGCGAAGCCAAACAACAGCAACGCAGCTCACCATCTCAAATCCCCCTGCAACTCAGACTAACCTGAGCACAACAAAGCCCCCACCCAAACAGAACACTCCCCCAGCCAATCAAAGCACAGTCAACCCCCCATCCAGTCAGAGCACAGCCAAGCCCCTAACCAATCAGAACACACCTCCACCCAATCAGAACACAGCCAGGCTCCCACCCAATCAGTTCATACCCCCACTGGCAGTTAAAGGGAAGAAACACCTACGATCACACATTGCTCCTAGAAGCGCGAAGCCGAAAGCACCAGCCTGAAGATGACAAATGGGACTTTGTCGAGACACTTCCAATTTTACGCAGGAGAAAACCCGAATAACCAAAGACCTACATTTGAAAGTCATCAATATGCCGTACCACTTCATATTCACAAATGTTTTCTTCTTACACATTCACAGAACAATTTATTTGGAAGAGGTGCAGTCAGTGGGTGCCAGCTGAGAAGACTCTACAGGCATCTGGGTTTTGTTCTTTTTTTCACATGAATAAATGACTACAAAACAAACAAATATGATAGAAATAATAACCATGGTTCTTTAATGACTTTATCATGTCTGCCTAATCCAAGTGCCACAATGCAAAGAGAGAAAGATCCCCAAATCTCACTTTTCCTGAGATTCAAAACCTAAGAAACATGGCCTTGGGTTGGCTGTTTTCAAAATGTCCTTAAATTTTGAATTCAGGAAATTGTGCATACCTTTTTAGAGCTCTGTATAGATCCTACTGTGCTGTTTACATGCTTATCTCACTCTTAGTAATAATATGGGAAACAACAGGAGTAGCAATGGTTCAACTAGGAAATAGCACAGGCATGATAATGAAGCACAACCCTAAAAAATATCAATGACAGTTGTAATTTTTAAAATGTTAACTAGATATGATAATCTATGCTAATAACCTGAGCCAACTGAGCAAGAATTCAGGTTTAAACTGAATTTTCTAAATCATTACCTTGTTGTTTTTTTTTCTTTCTTCACTACAATATTACCGGTTTCGTCTTGGTACCAAAGTGCATCCAGCCTTTTAACAGTACAGTCCCCTGCCCCTCCTAAATCAACACTGCTCTGCCATAGCTTCAAGGCATAACATTTTTCTTCCCCTTCCATTCAATCATCAGTTTGCTTGGCAGTGTTTTTTAGAAGTAGTTTGCCCTTGCCTGCTTCCTAGGGCTGAGAGAAAGTGACTAGCCCACAGTCAGCCAGCTGGCTTTATGCCTAAGGCAGAAGTAGAACTCACACTCTTCTAATTTCTAGCCCAGCGGCTCCCAACCTTTTCTATACCCAGCACCCCTAGAACACTTCTGATATATTCTCGCACCCCTTACAAAAGGTTGAAATAACGGCAACGAATTATGCATATACACTACAATTTTGAAAACCCAAGTTTTCGCACCCCTGGAATATCGTCTCGCACCCCCAGTTGGGAACCCCTGTTCTAGCCTGATGCCTTAAACATGACACCTAGCTGACTCTCTTATAACAACTATAGTGGCTATTTATTATTGTAGCATTATCACTCTCTTGCATTTTAATATTTAATGACTATGGGCTTCACAGTTTAAGGAGTGATATTATATTATAGTTAGGCCATGCTGTGTTTTGCTTGTGTGCAACTGACAGATTGGATGCCAAAGTGTGATTTTAATCTAGATTTTATCTGTTATTTATTATTTTATTCTAGAATTTTTAACTGGATATTCCTTGAGTGTTTTTAACTTGCTCTGGTCTTTGACTGTAATACACAAACGTGAACTGTTATAATATTATATTATATATTGTATTGTGTATATTGTATATATTATATTATATATTGTATATTATTAGTTGTGTTTTGGGAGGACTTTCCCTCTGGCCATTGCCCAGGATCTACTATTATAATTTCTTTCCATGCCGTTTCCTTTCCTAGTTGATCTCCCATTTTTAAACTCAAATTCTCCCATAGTCTTCCTTCCAACCATACTGTGAGAAGTATAGAGCAAAAATCAGAGCAAAACCACAGCAAACATAATTCTGGGGAGAATCATATTACAGGAGAAAGTACAGTCTCTATAGATAGATTATTTGTGGTGGCTACAGCATTCTAAAAGCGGTTCAAAATACTGAACTGGTCTTTTACAAAGAATTGCCAGTATCAGTAAATTGGAAGTAAGAAAATAAGATGCTGGGTAGTCGGGGGTTGGTTCATTTTAGTTTATCAACTTTGTAGACTCTACTAAGCATATATCAGAGGTTGTTTCCTTCCTCTGTAGGGCTTTTTCTGCCTGGGGTCTCCCTCTGTATGTTTAATTATATCTGATAGAATTAGAAATTTCCTGGTGCTCAATCAATTAAATGATTTTTTTTTGTAAGACACATGTTTTCCCATATGTTTCTTCTTCACATTACTTTAATTTCTGAGATGCCCAAACAAGATGTGAGAGGATGAGAAGATGAATCAGCTTCTGGAAGTTAAGGTGGAGTTTCACAACTGCTTAGTGTTCCGGTTTGTGGATATTTTCCCATTAGCTAGTGATGTGTCCAAGAGGAATAGTGACAAAACCAGATGAAAAGACTAAACATCACACAAAACTACTAGCATGTCTACTAAAGAGAATGTGATTTGACATTAAATTGCAACTGGCAATGTAGATTTTGGATAGAGAGCTGTTGATTTTGACCATTAACTTTGATAGCAGTTATGAGGATGTGGTTTTTGGAAGACACAACCAGGTAACAAAGTATTCCATGTACTTGCATGATTCATTTAAAATTAATACTGATCATACTTATCCTACAGTTGTCACAGACTAATGTATTTATAAAAATTACAAAACAATCAAATCAATCAAAATACACATAAAAAATGGTTGCTGCAGAGGAAAAAAGCTAAATATGTATACAAATACCTAAAAAACTTTTATATTTTTAGATGCCAGGTCTTGTACATGTTTCTCATTAATATATTTTATAATGGTTATTATTTGAAATATTTAATTTGAAGATATGTTCTATTTGTATGTGCATACATATTATGCATACAGGCTTTACTTTGTACTTTGAGTATCTCTCAAAGAAACTACAGTATTAGTGATATTCTAAAAAAATTGTAGATGAGATTTGAAAAATAGTATTCAAGAGTAAGGTAGATTTTCAATTCACTTTCTTTCCCCTTTAAATTATCTTAATTTAGAAGATTCAGAATTATTACACTTATTAGATGTACCAAGTGCTTGTTTAGGTTCTACATTTCCTATTATGCTTAGAGTTAATTTTTTAAAAAAATTAAAAGTTCTGGAAATCATAGCATTTGGCATCTGAATATGCATGACACTAAAAAGAAATATATTAAATATAAGTGTACACTTTGTACACTTTAAGGAAATAGTCATTAGGAGGCAAGCTGTCAAAATCTGGATGGGCTCTTTGCAAAGCAAGATTAAAGCACTCATTTTGATCCTAAGACTGATAAATGAATGCTTCAGTAGTAATCATCCCATCTCATTCAAATGCCCACTTTACTTCTGAAAAATGGGTATGTTTACACTATTTAAATCCAGCCTGTGTCCATTCAGGATTTAGTTTAACATCAGAAGCAGCCTTAATACTCTTTATAAATGAGTATGATATTTCTGTTCAAACTGAATGCATCAATTTTCTACTATGCTAAGTTGTGTATCTTCTGTCCATCTATCCATCTTTTTGTCCTAGCGTCTTTCAATGTCAGCAGAGAACCAAATTCAAAATAGAACAGTTTTATAGTTTGTTCTGCTCCTTCCTCTTGACTCCTAATCTATTCTAGCTGGGAGACCCTGAAAACCTTTAGCTGGAGGGTGGACCCATGTAGTCTTTTCCAACAAGTGGGGGAAATGGGTAGAAGACAACTGGTAGGGAGCTATATTTCTAGAGATATGCAAGTAATCCCAGCCTTGGGCACAGGCCCAGTGTGCAAGAAATGTAGCAAAGGAAGACCTGCTGAGCATGGAAGTATAATCATTCTGCTTGATTTACACACATGGAGCTGCTGTTTGAGGCTGAGGGGCAGACCCAAAGCAAATTTGGCAACCTCAATTGGAGAATAAAAATAGGGTTTCAAAGCCTGCCTCCTTTTCTGTTCTGTTTCAAGGTTGCTGGTATGCTCACACACATAAACATTGTCAGATTTCAAGTCATAGGCAGACTCTGAATCATGGCTTATAATATTTTCTGTGGTGAGACCAGACCACGGACAGGGAATGGGAGCAGGAAGCGTCTCCTCTCCTGGGCAATCCAGAACTCCTGATCATTACTATTGTTTGAAGAGCTAAACAATTGCAGCCCATTTCTAACCAGGTTTGAGGCAGCTGCCTCTTTTTACCCACCCAGGAGCAGCACTTGAGCCCCAGCAATCCCAGTTTGCATGATAGCAGTCGATACCGCAACTACAATACATGGCCTGGAAAAGCCCTCTGATAAATGTGCACTGTGTTTTGCTAATGACCACAAATAATATATTTATATTGTATTTTTATTTGTATAATTAGTATAATAATTATGAGCAATGTACCAGTGCATTATTATGGTTAACTAACTGTGCAACTAACCATAATACTGTAATAATAATGCTTTGGTACCATAGGTGAAGGAATAGCAGGTTGTTAGTGGGAAAACTGCATTTATAGGCAGACAATTGTAGGGCGAATTCTTTTCCTTCCTTTAGACAAAAGGGATGCTAATTGGAGAGACTCCTTTCTGGAAAGCCAGCATGGCTGGGACTCTAGCTGGGGAAACTCGGCAGGATCACAAAAACCCACACATGTGAAAGAGAGCGGCCAGCAAGAGAGTAGGCGGGGCCACCTTCTTTCTCCAGTGGCTCATTAATTGGGCGACATTCTGATCAAGTTTGCCAGGCACTGAGAAGATTAGACACGTTCAGGTAGCTTCTCTTTTCCTCCTCCCTTTTGGGGGGGGGAATATTAAAACTCTCTCTCTCTCTCTCTCTCTCTCTCTCTCTCTCTCTCTCTCTCCCTCTCCCCAACCCAGAATGTTATATTATTAATTGCCAATTTGCATATGTGTGCAGCTGCTGTTTTGGCATCCGATTAGCTTGCTGGAGGTATCGCGGAGCATTTGGCAGCTTTCCTCTTCCAAGGGAAGAAAAAGGAGAGAGAGAGAGAAAGCAAAGGAAGAAGGCGGCTTCCCCTAACTACAGAACAGCTGATAGTCTATCAGCCATAGACCCTGATGGCGTGAATTACAATTACACTACTTTTCACACTAAATCTGGGTGATAGCTAGTTGGAGAGAAGTTTCATTTTTAAAAAAAAAAAAACCCGTAAAGTAAGTGTGTGTGTGTGTGTTGGGGGGCGGTTTGCAGAGAAGTAAAGGGGAAAAAAAAACATGGTCACGCTGTGCTTTTAAAGGCGGTATGGGTCAGTTTTGTCTCTTTAACACCTCATTCCGAGGGTCCGTAGGCATCTGGGAGACGCGAACGGCGCCTAACGCGGCTTGAGCTGCTCTCTTCCCCCGCCGCTCCGCCTCTTTAATAAATCTACCTCAAATTACATTTATTAACGAGGCGACCGGGAAGTGTGAGAGTTGTGTTAGACGCTTCATTGATTAAATAATTTGTGGGGATTTTCAGTTGTCATCTCCAGAGTCACGGGGGTGGTTGTGACTTCACTTGTTGTATTATTACCAGTGACTTTAAAACAAGGTTCCAGCGATCTTCGCAATTCATCACCGTCGAAAGCGGGGCTCCGGCTGCCAGCCAGCTGCTAATGGGGGTGGGAACTAGGGGTTAGGGCTCTTTTGCAGCCCAGCCTGATTAGATGGAGCCCCTGCTGCCCCTTACCTGGTAAGAGAGCCTCGCTGAATTCGAGGGGGCCTTACCTCTGAGTAGGCGCGTGAGAAGCCAGTCGTTCAAAGACCAGGTTCACGTCGATAGTTTGTTTTGCCTTGCTGTACTCATACGTCTTAATTGGCTGGGTCCCCACGACACAATGAAGCCACTAAGCCGGCACACGCGATGATCTCCGTGGCGTCCGAATTCAGCGACGCGTTTCCCCGCGATTTGGGAGATGTAATGATCATGACTGGGAATCCAGGCCCACCCGGGGTGGCAAAATATGGTCCTCTGGAACATTTTTTCAAAGCAATCCTAATGTGAATGGGGGTTAATCTCCGGCACAAAGGCGACAGAATGGTAGCCAAACCTGCGGATTCCCCCATCGCCACTAAGAAATTGCCCGAAAACTTATCCGGGTTTAGGATGCCCAACTTTTTTTTACACCCTGCCGTGTTTAATGGGGCTGATTCGCAAGTTAGGAGGCATTTGCTGTTGGAGCTTTTCCAAGACACAGGTCCACTTATTTCAGTTCCAGACTTACACATAACTTTCCGCTTAAAGTCACTAAGATTTTAAAGCGCTGGAGTTGGCTGGGTCATAGCTATTTAGTGTCGTTTGGTGGCTTAGTTAAATTTCCCACGAAGCTAATACACTGAAAAACTGTCCCTGGCCTTTTCCTTGCATTTCAACAATTCTGCTTCACACAGTGGTTAGGGTGATGACATCTCCCACAGGTGTTAAAGTCAGATCCATGGCCTAAAAAAATAAGGGGGGAGCTATCAATTATCATCCTTAACAACAGGTCTAAATCCTATGCACTCTTAATAGAAAATAAACCCTGCAGGAATCGGATTCACGCCCTTAATTTAATCTTCAGGAGTCGGGCCTATTAGCAGCATCAGGTTAGAGGACAGCCTTGTTCTCGAAACTTCCATCCTCCGGCTGCCTCGAAAAAGGGAAAGGGGTGTGATGGAGGAAAGTGCGCGGGAAAGCTGTTATAATAAGCGGGACACCCTATAGCTCCGTCCCTGGGCCACGGAGACAAACGCCGAGCCTCATAGCTTCTTAGCAGAAGAGTGGCACCTCCGGCCTGCTTCAGCTTCAATCCACCCGCATAATTGGGCCATTGGGATGTCAGAAAGAGACTTTCCCCTTTGTCACTGTAGCTCTCATCTGAAACCTGGACCGTTTCTTCCTTCCTCTCTTTGTCTTCAGTTATCTGCCATCCCCCCCCTTAGTCGTGTGCTTCCAGTAATATGGAATATACAATAAATTTCATATGCTTTTCGTGCGTCGATAAAAATAGCCATATGCAATGTGTCTATGTAGGCCCGCGCGCGCACGCGGATGCACACACAAACACACCAAAACGTGCACTAATTTCTTGCATAAACGGTTCTAGTCCTGGCTCTGCTAACGTAAGAGAAAATAGACTGTTTTCCTTTTCTGAGTTGCTTGCATTATTAGATTTCTCACTCTCACAGATTATCCAAAAACTACCCATTGATTGATCGCCCGTAGAGCTGCATTTGGTGTAAAGAAAAACTTCACAGCTTTATTGGCTCCCAAGAGACAAAACAAACAGAACAAGATATTCGTATTAATACAAACAATGCAACAACCGAGAGAACCGTCCTGCGGAAAACAGCGCAGCCAAGGCCGTGCAGCGCACCGCAGCTCCAGCAGAAGAGAGATCCGGGAGGGCGTCTCCGGTTTATCGGCTGGCGCTCTCAGAGAAAAATCCCTCTGGGATTGGCAATAGCGTTCAAAGCCTCTCTCGGAGGGATCCCGGTTCAAAGTGGGAAAGATCCGGCCAGAGGAATGGGAAGGGCTCCTCCTGTTCAGGGGAGCTTCGTTACTACAGTGGGGACGGCTGCCAACAGGTGTCCCAGCAACTCCGGGTATCTGCTGAAGCTTCCCCCCCCCCCGGTGCAATTTGGTCCATGTTTGTCGCTTGTTGGGTTTTAAAGCGTCGGCGGGCGCAGTTTTCCCTTCCTGGAGGCTTCCAAGTCTTCTATCTCCCGAACCTGTACAGTCTCGGTCGGTTGGGATTATGGGAGTGGTAGTGCAACGCGTATCAGGGAGGAACGTGATGAAACTCGTAATCAATCACTCCGCGGCCTGTTCAGAAGTGTTTATCTGAGCGTCCTCTTGGGCCTTTATACTGTCTATTCAAATTAACATACGCATAATTCGACGGGATTTACTCCCAGAAAACAGTCCAGAGTTGTAATCTGACCCCAGGTAATTTATTTTTGCGCAGCATGGCAACCGGAGAAAATAAAATGTAGGAATCCCAGTTCACAAAAGCGCCTTGCAGCTAGTTGCATTTGCCTGCTGGAAAGAAGACGTACATTAATTCGCATTTATTTAGCGCCAGGCGATGCGAGCTCCGCGCCAGAAACCAGATTGCCTTTAGTTTTGCAGCTGCAGAGCTGTGTTGAATAAAACAGATTTTCGTATTCTATATACAGTAATGATTACTTAATTGCCTGGATGCATAAAGAAGGTAACAGAAAGCATTGCTATTTGTAGTGCAAGCAACCCCAATGTGAATTCAAGTGCAGGAAGTCCCTTGTTTCAAGGGTGACCGTGGCATATGGTCAAAAATGTTAGGATGGAGACCAGGATGGGCTAGACCAGGGCTTTTCAACCTTTTCACTGATTGTACCACTTTTAGGATATGGCAATATTCCAGTACCACTTAGCAAGGTGTCAAAAACTTGATGACAAAAAAAACTGTTCAAAGTTGCAATTGCACTGAAATGACTTATGACCATTTTTCACACTTACGACCATTGCAGCGTGCCCAGGGTCATGTGATTTATATTTGAATGCTTGGCAACTGATTCATATTTATGATTGTCCCAGGGTCATGTGATCCCCTTTTGCAACCTTTTGACAAGCAAAGTCAATGGCAGGGCTGCTGGTGGCCAAGTGCTAAGGCGGGACTTCCCTCCCTCCCTCCTTCCCTGCCTCCCTCTTTCTCATGGCCATCTCCTTCTGAAGAAAGAATTTGAACCCCCCCCCCATTTTCTCTCTTCCATATATTCATCAAACAAGGAAAAGCCTCCAGAGGCAGAAAATACAAACTGCTGAGTGAACTAGCTTAAAAAGGCACATTCCCCTTTAAGAATTAGCTACTGGCTAGAAAGGAAAGTTAAGGAATGCAGCTGGCACTTAAGGAAGCTGGCCAAGGCTAAGGCTCAAGTTATTAACTTTTTGAAATACTGGAGGGAATCTGACAGCAGGATTTTAGGTAACTTATTTGGGTGCCTCCTAATCATTGTTGACTCCTGGTAACTGCCAGGACAAATCCCTGCAGTTTTCTTTGCAAGAGTTCTTAAGTGGTTTGCCATTACCTTCTGCCTAGGTCTGTGAGAGAGGGACTGGCCCAAAGTCATTCAGCTGGCTTTGTGCTTAAGGCAGGACTCTATAGCTCACTGTCTCTGGCCTCACGCCTTCACCACTGCACCACAATTAGTATAATTATCCTTCTGAATTTGGTAGGTTAATTTCCTGACTTTGGCTGATCTGGAAAAAAAAACTATACAGGGTCCCACCAGCTCAGAATTGGGAGAGGTAAGCAGGAAATGCTAGGCAAGAAGAAAGGAATAGCAACTACTTCCGTATAAGTTGCCATAAAGTCACCAGGGGTCAAGACAGACTCAAAGAAGATTTTCTTCCCTTCTAAAGCTGCCAAAACAGCCTTGCTGGAAGAAAATATCAATTCATTGGTATGCTGTATAAATATATTTATTTACAAATAAATAAACGTGTGTATTTTCCCAGGTCATGTAATAAAATTAAAGCTTGTATTTTAAGTATCTGAGGACACTAGCAGTAAAGGGAGCATATAAACACTTTTAAAAGTGAGTCTATAAATATAGGCACGCAGCATATTTTATAGAAAATGAAATTTCCTGGGTTTAACTCTGAGGAAAGTACATAGCATACTGGACCTCCAAAAATGAAAGAGAGAAAGGAAGGAGAAACCCAGTTAGAGCAGGAGAATAGGCAACTTGATGCTCTCTGCACATTCTGGATTTCAGTCTCTTTCTCCCCCAGGGCCAGTGATTGGAAATGGTGGTTGTTGAAAACCAAAAAAGCACTATTTGTGCCAAAGGTTCACCCACTCTCTTTTTAACTGGAGATGTTTTGGTAGTTGAATCTAGCAACCTTCTGCCTTCAAACATATACTCTCGAAAACTGAGCAGTGTGTCTTGATGTTAGCGTCCATATATTTTGATTGCAGTCAGTCATTAGATGGAGAAATGTTCTATGAAGATACTTTGAAAGCTAAAAGATGAACCCCAACAATTGGGAATCTGGAACTGCAGTCAATTTCCGAAGGGGGTAATTGGAATTCTCCTTTTTAGTATAATTTTGCTGGATTAGGCAGGCTGACTGACGCCTTCTAGATGCTTTGCATGATCACTGAGAAAGATGGCTAAGGTTTATGGGAATTGTATTTGGTTATAGCACCAACACACTATCATTCTACTGCTGTCCCCCTATATTTTTTAGATATTCAATCTTGTTCACTTTTCATCTCTTTGGATTTGTCAGACAAAAACTGCTCCATCTATTTGTGTACATCTGCTGCTGGCAAATTAATATTGAATTAATTTGATTTTTCATTCCCAAAATATTTTAGTATGGCCCCATGTTCTTTGCTATATAAAGGCAGGTGCAGCTCTTGATTTAATGAAGTAGCCATTGACATAAGAAAGTTCCACACTCCAATTGTTGTAGGAAGCTACTGTTGAAATGTATCATGTATATATTATGAGGCTTGCAGCTACAAATCTAATTCCTAACCTCCCAGACATCATAGATCAGGGGTGTCAAACTTGCAATGTCACGTGACGTGTTGTGACATCTTTGCCATTGCCGGCAATGGGGTGGGCGCGGTTTCACTATGAAGCATCTGGCCTGCGGGCCGGCAGTTTGACATCTGTCATAGGTGGTCATGATATCAGAACGAGTATTGCTGAATATTTTGTATGGGGGCCTAAGGGGGAGGTAGTTTTAAGTACAGTATGGTAATCAGGATCTCTTAAATATCCTGTGCTCACACTATCTGCACAACTGAGCCATCTCTTATTTAATGTGTTGTATAAACCTAAAAGCTGATTTAATATTACAGTAAGAAGAAATAGCTCATCTGGTCATATTTCCCATCTGATCTACCATACCAGGACAATCTTGAAAATCTGAAAGTAGCTCTCTCCCTCTATTTCCTTTATAGCCTAAGAAACTAGTGAGGATCCTATTTTGCCATGTGTCAGGCAATAGCCAGATGCCAGAAAATGGTTCTTTTGAGGGTCAGTCTACACTTGCAGTCAGGGATTTTGTAGGATTAGAGGTAGATGTATGATTAACCAATAATACCAAGCAGGTGCCAATGATCATCAATTTCATATATAGGTTGAAACAGTCATTAACTGAAACAGAAACAGCTGTATAGGAGGCTTAAAACTGGCCAGCCAAAATCTGCTACTAAGGTGAACTTCTGCAAGAGTTTCATGTCACATGACAAAATTGAGCATAGGAACAAGACAAGGTAGTTTTACTGCATCAGCAAGATCTCTCCCAGGCAAAGATTTCAGAATAGACTGGGGTTTCAAGATGTGCTGTTCAAGCTCTTTTGAAGAAGCACAAAGATATGGGCAATGTTAAACACTGTAGACACAGTAGTCGGTCAAGGAAACTTAATGCAACAGATGAAACATATCATGCTTACTTCCCTTTGACATCAGATGTCCAGCAGTGCCATCACCATAGCGGGACCCAGTTATACCCATCTGCTATCTGAAGAAGTCTGGTCAGAAGTGATCTTCATGGAAGAATTGTGCCCAAAAAGCCCTACCGCCAATGTGGAAACAAGGCTAAGTAACTCAACTATACATGAAAACATAGGAACTGGGCTGCAGAAAAATAGCAACAGGTGCTCTGGACTGATGAGTCAAAATTTGAAATATTTGGCTGTAGCATGATGCGGTTTGTTCATGGAAGGGCTAGAGAAAAATACAATGAGTGTCTGCAGGCAACAATGAAACATAGTGGAGGTTCCTTGCAAATTTGAGGCTGCATTTCTGCAAATGGAGTTGGAGATTTGGTCAGGATCAATAGTGTCCTCAATACGAAGAAATACAAGCAGATACTTATCCATCATGCCATACTATCAGGGAGATGTGTGATTGGTCCCAAATGTATTCTGCAGCAGGACAATGACCCTAAACATATAGCCAATGTCATTAAGAAGTATTTTCAGTGTAAAGAAGAACAAGAAGTCCTGGAAGTGGTGGTTTGACCCCACACAGCCCTGATCTCAACATCTTCGAGTCTGTTTGGGATTACATGAAGAGACAGAAGGATTTGAGGCCGCCTACATCCACAGAAAATCTGTGGTTAGTTCTCCAAGATGTTTGGAACAAGCTTGAAGGAACCTTGCTGAGTTCTTTCAAAAACTCTGTACAAGTATTCCTAAAAGAATTGGTGCTGTTTTGAAGATAAAGAGTTGTCACACCAAATTTGATTTGATTTCGATTTCTCTTCTAGTCATTTACTTTTCATTTTGTTAATTGATAATAAATTAACACTTCTATTTCTGAAAGCATTCTTAATTTACAGCATTTTTGCACAACTGCCTAAAATTTTTGCACAGTACTGTACATGAATTGATGCCAAGGCCTAGCAGTAAAGAACTTACCTTCTAAACACTGATTAGTTTCAACCTTTCAAGCCATAACCACTGTTTCCCATTTGGCCAATTGCAAAGGGGCAATTGAAATACAGGTAGTCCTTGACTTATGACCACAATTAAGCACAAAAGTTCTGTTGCTACCGGTAAGTGAAACTTTGAAGTGAATTTTGCCCCATTTTACAACCCTTTTTGTTACAATTGTTTGTTGAATCACTGCAATTGTTAAGTTAGTAATATGATTAAGTAAATCTGCCTTTTTTGTTTATCAGGTCACAAAAAGTGATCACATGAACCTGGAACACTGCAATTGTCATAAATATGAGTCAGTTGCCAAGCATCTGAATTTTGATCACATGACTATGACTAGCTGCAAAAGTTGTAAGGGTGAAAAATGGTCATAAGTCACTATTTTCAGTGTCCTTGTAACTCTAACCGGTAAGTTGAGGACTATCTGTATTGAAGCCCTACTAATACGTTCTAGTCTAAAAGCTGGTAGGATATCAGAAGTGAAGAAAATGATCATTTTATATTCCTCCCCATCCAGTAATGAATATTGAAATAGTTATTCTGATTGTTACCAGCAGTAAGGATTTTTCTTTGAATTAGAGGTTGTCCAAGCTGCTTAAATCAAATATTTAGATTCTCAGTCTGTTTAATACTGATATTGTCATAACAATCTTAAGCCCCAACAAGCAAGCTTGTTCTTTTTTTTTGCCTGCAGTTAGTTTTGCCCCTCCTGTTTACTTATTTCAGCTGTCTCAAGCTTTCCCACCAAATGGATAATTGATCAATGGTTAATAGTTGTATCTGCAAATTTACGTAATCATGCTGTAATCATAAGGATATACCAAACTATTACATCTGTGGCAGGCAAACACTATTTGGACTCTAGTGGCAGATAAAAAACAGGTGCCAACAAGCAAACCACTTTATGGGTTTGTAAATTGTGTAAACTCAATCCTAGAATAGAGAACACACTAGGTCTCATTACTGCTACCTTCCATAGAGGTGATGGTTGGGTCACTTGTATATCCAAGTCCATTGTGGTTTTATTATTTTAATTCAGTACTCCTTGGTTACTCAGAAAATGACGAGCTGTAACCAGAGCCCCGATTTGTATTTCCGGTTGCAAAGGGACGAGAAGTCAAATTTGGACGGCTCTTAATTGCAGAATGACCTGGAAGAGTCCCACAGCAGCTGGGGATTCACGTGCGGGATGTTGAAGTGAAGCCAATGGAAAGCAGGTTGGCGGTTCCCCCTCCCAGCGCTGGTTATGGCCGCTCCCTCCGGAGAACAAGCGACTCGATTCCGCGGCTAATTTCCGCGTGCCAAGAATGGCGCGACCACGTGGTTTCAAGCGGCCTCCCTCGGGAAACGCCACGCTGCTGCGCGCAGCCGGGCCTCTCGCTTTTTAACATCCTCGCCTTTTAATAAGGAGCAATGCAGGAGGTTGTAGTTCAGAAGCGCGAATGTCCCCTCCTGGGCAAAGCAGCTGCAGCTTTCTGGTGTGCCCTCCCCAGGACTTCGCCATTAAAGATGGTCTCTAGGGGCTTCCCTTTTTTTCTTTTAAACAGACATACAGCACAGAAATACTGTTTAAAAAATTACTACTATTTAAGAGCATAACAAGTTACCTCTTCAGCTCCTTCCATTCCTGATACAAGAGGCCTCCCAGGCTCTCCCTCCCTCGCTTAATTTTAATAACATCCAAAAGGAGAACTTGGCTTTTTAAATATTCTTCACTGTATTGAAGGGTTCTGGCCTCGGTTTGGCTTCAGGTGGGGGAGGCTTCTTAATAATAATTATTAAATAATATATAATAATAATAATAATAATAATAATAATAATAATAATAATAATAATAATAATAATAAAAAGTTGGAAGGGGCCTTGGAGGTCATCTAGTCCAACCCCTTGCTCAGGCAGGAAACCCTATACCATTTCGAACAAATGGCTGTCCAGTCTCTTCTTAAAAACTTCCAGTGTTGGAGCATTCACTGCTTCTGGAGGCAGGTTGTTCCACTGGTTAATTGTTCTGTCAGGAAGTTTCTCCTTAGTTCTAGGTTGCTTCTCTCTTTGGTTAGTTTCCACCCATTGCTTCTTGTCCTGCCTTCAGGCGCTTTGGAGAATAGCTTGACTCCCTCTTCTTTGTGGCAGCCCCTGAGATATTGGAACACTGCTATCATGTCCCCCCTCGTCCTTCTCTTCATTAAACTAGACATACCCAATTCTAGCAGCTGTTCCTTAGTTTTCTCATGGTTGTGTTTCCAAACACTAGATGCCCAGGAAGTTCTTGGTGAAAACACAATAGGCCAACTCGTACTTCAGGGTGTTTGTACCAATTTAGGAGAGTTCTTTGCCATTCAGGAATGTGTCGCATGGTACCGTAGTATTTGTCCATGGAGATGTGTCCAGTTTAAGATCACAGAGTCCCTAAGACAAGATATAGATTAAGTGATCTTTTCAAAATCAAAAAGGTGTGTATGAGGCTACCTTCCTCGAGTCCTGATTTGGGCGCAGTTTATATCAGCGGGATGAAAAGTCAAGCTCACCATTTATTCACTAAGCCAGGGGTTCTCAACCTTGGCAACTTTAAGACTTGTGGACTTCAACTCCCAGAATTCCTCAGCCAGCTTTGCTGGCTGAGGAATTCTGGGAGTTGAAGTCCACAAGTCTTAAAAGTTGCCAAGGTTGAGAACCCCTGCTAAGCAATCCGGGCCCACCATCTGCTCTGAAGCCGGCATTATAATAGGAAAGGAGACCATTGACTCCGGTTTGTGTAGAACCTTCTGTCTTGGTTTTATCTCTTTCTTGTCCTCCTCCTATCGCTGGAGGACAGCCTCTCCAAGGGAGTAGGAATGTGGAATAGGAGTGTTTTCTCCTTCAGTCCTGCGACTGCTTTTATCCTTAATTAGCAGTTACTGTTTTTAGTTGTAGCTGACTCCACCAGTGGCATCTGAGGTCCTTTATCAATTAGATGACAACTAAAAGTCTCCTCTTGACTCAAAGGTTAAGTATTTGACACTCCCCAAACCTGCTCCTTGCTATCCACTTAAACTAGCCAGAATCCTAATCCACAAAATGTTGGAGAGTTTCCTTTCTAGTTCTCTATTCAATCTCATTAAACTAGTAATTGTACCTTGTAGACAAATGAGTTTTTTTCCTATCTGTGAAATGGGAATAATGCTCCACTCAGTGCAAACATAGGCTTGCCTTTTATGCTGGTATGTATTCTTCGAACACCCAAACTTAAAAAAACACTTTACTGCATGACTTTACTGTGATTTAATAAAGAGGTATTGTCTCCTTTGTGCAATATTTAAATATATAGTGGCAATAATTAGTATTTTTTCCAATAACATAAAATTTAATTTCAAACAACTGATTTTCAGATATGGGATGCAATTTAATGACTTATTGGATGCCATTCAAGTTACACAGTATCTTTTTGAATATCGTGTATCTCATTAACTCAGTTGGCATAATTTAAGTTTAAAAAGGGATCCAAATTGCAACTGAGACTGGACTGTATCTAAACAGTGGTAATTTTTAGGCTTCTTACAACTGGTCAAAGAGCAGATTGTGTATTGAGTATACATGCATTCAATGAGAAAAGTTTCATCAGTTGGGCTCCTATTTGTCAGATTGTTAATAGTAATTTCACCAGGGAGAGAAGTTTATACCTTTAATTGCAGCAAAATTTATTATGAACATGTTAAATTTGCTCACAAGCAAAATACAGTTTGGGGCTGTGTCAACCAGAAGTGAAACACATTTTTTTTTGGAAAATCATAACTGCTGGGTGGCAAATGGAAGGTTTATTTTATCTCAAGTCCTGCTCTCTTGTCTGCAGTGAGTGGGTTTTCTGCCTTGGGAGGCTGTCAGATGCATTAGAAAGCATGAAAAAGGGTGAAAAAAAGCCTTTTTGAGGATAAATAAAATACACTTTTAAAAGTTATGGATACCACCAAGACTAATAGAACTTTTAAGTCCTTAAATTTCAAGAAGAATCAAGTCTGAAAATCTACATATAAGGACTTGAGAGAAAGCCATATGAAACTGGGGGAGGGGGGGAGTATTTGTAAGCAAATTCTTCCTAAAATCAAGTTTGCAAACAACAAATCCAGTGCAGTTTACTTCTACCTAAATACAACTGTTTCTTCAGCAAAAAGTACACCTTGTGTGTGAAATTGCTGTGGCATGCTTTAGTTTCTCTTACTGTAATCTTGCAGTGGAATTTTATATAGCTTGATGCAGAAGCAAATCCCACTGAGTTTATTCCCAGATAACTGTTTTTAACTTGCAGATTTCAGGAGTCCTTTGTGCTTTCAAAAATGGGATTTAAAGCTAAGAGTGTGCAAAGATGCCAAACCAGCAGGCTCTCCAAAATTCGACAGTGCTGGATAATTTTTTGCTTGACCAGCCGAGCCCTATAAACATTTTACATTTGGTTATCAATATCTGCCTGCCTTCTTGGCCTCCATCTCCGTCATTATCTTTAGCCCACCATAGAGGAAAATCAACTCCTCGGTCCTTCACTTTAGCACCTGGGACTGCAGTAAAATCAGAAGGGAACAATAGAGCTGATAAACTTATTTGGGAGGGGAAAAAAACGCCTTCCCCATTTTTCAATTGGTCCCATTGATAAGTGGAAGGTAAGGCTGCCCTTTCTTATTCCGCCTCTTTCCCGCTTCATAGAGAAGAGAAAATGACCTAGGCTTAATGAGAGGCCAAAGAGCCCAGTAGGACTTTTCAGGATCTAAAACTATTTCTCAGCATCAGATTTGGTGGACTGTATAGTCCACTTCACCCGCTCTCCTGAGTGACATCACTTTCGGACACGTACAGAAAGTGTTTAATAGAATTCCCTACCCGGACTCCGTCTGGAAACACATTCGGAGGCGTCTGAAATCGCTTCCTTTTGAGGTTAATTGCGCCGCAGTTTAAACACGCTGTTTCTCCGCGCGCTTCGCCAGGCCTAACTACTGCACGCACGTCCACTTCCCCACAAGGGAGCGAAGTGACGTCCCTGCCAGGCGGCTGCGAATCTGTCTCTGCTCAGTTATTTCTCTTTCTCTGTTCCCCGGAGCATAATCTGGTGGGATCTCAGCAAAGCCGTGGACAGATGATCCAGAGGCACCCAACAACAGCGATATCCGGGGCCATCTGGTCGGGGAGCCACACCAGAGTAAAACGCGTCAAGTCCCCCTCTTGTGCGCCATAAAGAACGAAGAGCGACCGACTCGGGGACAAGCTCGACGACCTCGCGCTTCGGCAGAGCGTCCAAGAGGAGACGAGCCGCTTCCGAACCGCTTCTGTAGCTCCCCACTCCACCCCGCTTTTCGCAGCCTCCCAGATCCCTCGCCGCCTTCTTGCAAAAAGGCTCGGCGCCTCTCCGAAAGTATTCTTCCACAAGTAAAAGGTTGACAATCGCCAGGAAAAATAATCCACCAATTTAGTAAAGCAACTGGATCCCTTCAGTTTTTAACTCTTGCGGGGCCCAGGGTAGAATTAACAGAACGAGAACTGAAGGTGTGCGATTTTTTTAAAGGAAGGGCAATGCCCACGACCTTCCCAACCTGCCAGGGGTCTTGTTTTGAAAGGGCTTCGCCGGTTGCGTAAATGCTGGCAGGCCGGGCTGAGCCTAGCCTCTTCGCTTCTCCAAGGGCGTTGGCTTGGCGGGCTTCCCTTTTGAATTATCTCGGGGAACGCGCGGCTCTCAAGCGCTTCGCTCCCTGACTATTAATGGGGATCCTTCTCCAGCACGCCTCAATATGTTGCTCTCCTCACATTAAAAACAGCCATGCCGTTTGTGTAAATCTGTAATAAATAATATTTTAATGTTAAAAGAGAAGTGTATAGTAATCAAAATCTTTAGGGGCAGGATGGAATGGAAACTGAGAAGGATTTGACAGTAAACAATCCAACGCTCATTCCTCTGCCTCACAAGACGAGTAAAAGGCACCGGGTGTTTCCAGTTGCCATGGAAGAAGGATATGGCTTTTTAACAAAAAGAAATGCTAAAACATCAGGAAGAGGTGGTGTGCAGGGACAGAGACCAAACCTTGAAGGTGAGGCCAGGGGTTGAAAGAGGAACTCGGGCTGCTTTGGAGAAGTGGGGTGCTAGTGCAACATCAAATGGGTAACTCTACCATTCCCACAATGTTTGATTCTCAACTAAATTGCCACTATGTAATGCTTTCATTGTTCTGCAGATTTATCTGGGGCCTCTGTCATATCAGGCTACAATTCTGACCCCTGGGATTAGAGATCTATTCTGAATTGAGGAATTTATCAGTGGAAAACATTTTGGTGCTTGATCTGGAGGAACTGCAAACCCCATCCCAACCTAATCCAAGGTACAGGAGCCAAAACCTATCAAATTATTTTGGCAGAAAATTTTACAAGCTTTTTCTTTCTTTGGCAGTTAAAACTAAATAATGACAGATCATATAACTGTTTGCTGCCCTTTTCTGATACTTGGAACCAGGCCTTTGAGCCGGTGGAGTGTCATCCTCATGCTACAGCTGTTTTCATACTGTATAATAACTTAGTTGAAACGTAGTTGACTAAATTAGTCCAACTGCCTGGATTTGGATGAACATTGAGCCATAAATGATAAACAGAATTCATATATTTGATGTATTACATGTTTATCCTTGTTCTCCATTCCTTTTTTCCCAACTTCCAGCAATGCATCAATGCACACTTTCCTAGATTTAAAATGTATGTGACCAGCTGGTGGCTCAGTTTGTAGTAAGAACACAGCCACTGAACCATAAAGTAGTTAACCATATTTTAGCCTAGCATACTATATTGTGTGAGCTCATTGCCCTGTGTTTGGAGACAGCTCTGTTTAAGGTAGTGCTTCTTCTCATAAGACCTGTAAGCTTGGATAGGATCTGAAAATGCCATTGATGATTTAAACATAATATTTCCCTGAAACTGGATTTCCCTGACTTAGAGTGATAACTTGGGCGTTTTCATTCCATTTTTCCTAGAATACAAAGTGGTCTGCCATTTCCTTCTATAATTTATTTTTCCAATTTGTATCTGTGTACTCCTAGCAAATGCAACATTCTTCTCAGTTTAGTCAAGAATCATGGCATCTCCTATTGGTTATTAACCAGATGTTAATAACTTAGCTATTGTTCAAATTATTCTTATTGCTGTGTGCATAATCTGGATTTAGTTCTGACTGGATTTTTTTTTACTTTTTACTGCCAGATCTTTTCAAGAATCTAGCTTAAAGATAACATATACTATATATCATGTATATATTTATGTATTATGTATGTATATTATGAACTGAGATGATGCTGATGATGATTTTTGAAAAGCTTCTGGGAATGCTGCACTCTCAGAATGCAGAACACTATGCACTTCTGATAAGTGATATGGGCAATTCTGTGTAGTCTGAAGCTCCAAACTATAGTGAAAGTAGCCACTGGCCTTGTACTTCTTGATGGAGAGAAATCATATATACCACTGCCACAGACATAATCCTTTTGTTGAATTTGTGCAACACACTCAATCACAAACTGATCATGGTCAATTTCATTCAGAATGTTGTGTCAGAACCTATCTATGGTCTACATATTGCATAATGCAGCCCTTTCCTTACAGTTTTCCATCAGCAGCAGAATATGCTAGCCCTTCCAATCTTTTCATTTGATGGTATAATGCTGATCTGTGTCAGAATTATGGACAGTTTTATTCCATTCTAGAAAGCAACTAGTTATTCCTGCTTAACAGGGTCCTTCCACACAACATATCATTCCATAGAGCTTCACTAGCCTTTTTAGGAAAGGGAGGTCATGTGGAAAGATGTGGTCAGCTTCTCCCCTATGCCATTGGCCTGAAAAAGTTAGAATGGGTCTTCAAACTTGGCCCTTTTATGACTTGTGGACTTCAACTCCCAGAATTCCTCAGCCAGCGTGCCTGGCTGAGGAATTGTGGGAGTTGAAGTCCACAAGTCATAAAAGGGCCAAGTTTGAAGACCCCTGAGTTAGAACTTCTGATAGTATGACAATTGTGGATTTGAATAACTAGGTAGTACATGTAGTCCTCATCTTACAACCTCAATTGAGCCCATTATTTCCATTACTAAGCAAGACTGTTGTTAAGCAAGTTTTGCCCCATTTTATGATCTTTCTTGCCACAGATGTTTTAAATGAATCACTGCAGTTGTCAAGTTAGTAAAACAGTTAAGTGAATATGGCTTCCCCATTGATTTTGCTTGTTAGAAGGTTGCAAAATGAGCCCGGGACACTGCAACTGCCAGTTGCCAAGCGTCCAAAGTTTAATCACATGCTGCAATGATCATGTGAAAAATGGTCAATAGTCACTTTTTTGGTGCTGTGGTAACTTCAAATGGTCATTAAATGAATGGTTGTAAGGACTACAACTATAGACACAAAATAGAAGGTACAATCTGGCAAATTCTATTGTAGCAGCTTGTTTTATTGGCACAAGGATTGGGGTTTTTTTAAAGCCACTGTTTAAAGAGCCTTTGTTGTCAAACTCAGAACAGTAGAAATAGTTTCCAAAGCTGAAATAAGAGAGTGGGGACAGCATGTACAAATGCTAATACGGTAGCCTTACAAGCAGTAATGCTAATGGGGGAAAGTTAAAACCAATGAAGTATTCCATCATCTTAATTTATAGTTGGATTCATATAACAGTATAGACCAAAATATGGTTATTTTGGGGCTCAGTCTTAACACTCAATCTATAAGGTTAAATAGCCTGTAATCAATAGTTTGAAAAACATCTACATCAAGAATTGACTCCTGAAGAAAGAATTTGTTCCCAAACATTCAGAGTAAAAGAAAGTGTGATGCTATCTGGTAAATTGGATTTCATTTTCACAGAAGCATTTTTGCCATGGTCTGGAGCAAAAGTTCATACTTTTACTACTAGTTTAGGCAATTTATTCAGAAATAAATCCAGTTGAATAGGATTTTTTTCTGTTAATTTTAATGAACAAAAACTAGTCTTATATTTGGTCTGGAAAAGAGTTGTGGTTTCTTGAATTGATTTAAGTTGGCCAGTTGTGTTTTTATTTTACTCCAAGCTGGATTATTTAAGACATTTTGAGGAGTGTGAGGATCCTGCCGAACGCAAACCAGGACAGAAACAAATAATTCATTAGTAAAATCAATTCTATTAATGTTTTATTTGGAAATGAGCCAACTGAGATTTTTACTGAGTTGTTTTAAAAATATACATGTTGCTCTTCAAAGCCAGGTTTTCTGTGAAACAGAGGACTCTTAAATAAAGGACTCAATCCCAAATGAATTTCAAAGGCAGATAACATATTATATAGTTCGTCCAAAACTGCTTGCATCAAAAGGGGCATGTTGCCTCTGGGGCCAAGTTCCCACCCAATAGCCCCAGCTGTTGATTTAGCCGAGACCATGTCGCAATCGCCCCTATCAGAAAAAGGTTCAGCAAGCAGAAATTCTTGACTTGGGCGCATGGAAAGGATGTCAACCAGGCCTGCTTCTTTCCCTAGTTAAATAATGTGCTCAGTAAATAACGGGGCGCCAGCCGGTTGAAAGTCGGCCTAATTGGTCTGTGGAAGATCACCCAGCCATTAAACGCTCGCTCTTTCCCCTCCCTGGCCCTTCTCGCCCCCCTTCCCCTCGCGTAATTAGAGACGCTGGTGGCGACGGCTGGGTTAAAGGCAACGGGGGATCCCCAAATGGGTTTGGAGAAGCGAGGACCGTGCCCCCGATTCGTGGAAGCGAGCGTGGGCATATGTGCGGGATGCGTCTGAGCGCGGAAGCGTCGGCGATGAGCTTAACTCTCCGGCGCAGGAGTAGTAGGGAAGGCGGGATCGCGTCGAGCCGAGCGAAAGGAAGAAGGAAGGAAGGAGGCCCGGCTGATTAGCATGCAGCAGCGCTCTCGAGCCCGGCTCCATTGTTTTAACACCTCCCCTCTCCTCCGCGCCAATCTGTCACCGTTCAGCAGGCGAACGCTGCTGCTTCGAACGCTGCTGCCTCAAATGAGACGGATAATTAGCTGCCCCGCACGAATGGCGCACTCTTCTCACCCCTGATTGCTATCACCTTCTTGCTCCTGGCAGTTTTGACACCTCGTAATCAGCCTGCTGCTTTTTCTCTTTTCTTTCTCTGTTTCTGATCCCCCACCCCCACCCCCACCCCACGCTCCCTCTTTTCCTTCAGATTTTTTTTTTTTTAATAAATGCAATGCCAGTTGCCATTTGGATTGAGTCTTCTCTGTTGAGTTAACCTTGCATGAATTGCAAAGGGAGGAAGGCTGGGGAGGGGGAGAATGCGAGTCTACCAAAGCTTCCGAGAAATAGGTGGGTTAGTAAGGGGGCTCCGCCGCGGGCGAAAGGAAGCGCTTCTGTCGCTCGCCGGCTTCCCCCTCACGAGCATTCCCGGACCGGTGGGAGTGGGAGTTCTAGCACGCCCCCTTTAGCTCACGGCAGATCACTGCAAGGCAGGCCCCGCGGCCCGGCCAACCTGCAGTGGTGGATTGGCTCAGATCTGGCGCTTCTTGGCGGGCTGGAAGGCGAAGGGAAAGAAACTCTAGCTGAGTGTGGCGATAAACAAACTACGGAGGGAACCTCCAGAAAAGGACAGAGCTGAGACCTCAAATTAATGTACTAAATTTCCCTTCGAAAATCGCACCCCCTCGATGAACTAGTGGAATCTGTCACAAGAGCGTTTCCCGCTCGCCTCTAACGAGCAGTGACAGGCTAATTACGGGAACGACATTGCAAGAAGCAGCTGGCGAGGTAGCCGGAGAGCCAGGGAAGAAAGGTGCGCGGCGGTGCGTAGGCGAGAGCACGGAGGAAAGGAATCCAAGGCAAAAGCCGCACAGTGGCGCCCGGAACGAGCTTCCTCGCCCCTCGGCGCCTTCCTCTGGTTGCTGCGTTTTGTTGGAAGTCGCTCCCGCTCGCCTCCTGGCTCCCAGCCTACCCAGACGGTCCTCGGGAGGTTGCAGGAGTGTGAAAATGCCCCCCCCTTCAGTAGATTATTTTGCAGTACGGGGAGGGGGAGAATGGCAATAGCACCTTTTCCGAGGTGGGGTAATATAGGAGGGACTTCTCATTTTCCTCAAACTTGTGTTTTCTTCCATCACTGTACCTGAAAAACAAACCGGGCCTCTGTTGAATGCAGTTATTGCTGCTGAGCTAAGGCCGCGTTTACTCCATCTTACCGCCTGAGGTGCTTTTCGTGAGGGTAACAGACGGGATGGCTGCTCTCCCCCAAAGCTGGGGGAGGAACACTTTTATTCTTCCTTGTTTCCTACCCACCCCTAGCTAAATTCATAGCATAATCCGGCAAGGCAGAAACACATATGCCATGTACTCCCAAATCCCAATGTGGGTTTTTGCTTACTAGTTGCTTTCTACAATGGTCAAATCATGGTATACAGTGGCATCCTGTTAGACAGGCCTTGGCAGAATTTTGCTTTCAGACTGTGGTCTCCACTTTTGATACCGAGAGGTGAATACACAATATACTCATTGACTTTGTGTCTGTGGTGCTCCAAAGGCTGAAAATCATTGATGACTGCCTTATCTATAAACTGTATTCTAGCCTAGAATTCTAGAAATCTGGGACAGGATTTCTTCACCCTTTAAGGAACAAAGTTGTTATCAGGTAGCACTGTACTGCCTATGTACTGTACTGTACCATCACTCATCTTGGTTGGTTAGAAATCGCAGAGGGGAAAAAACCTTGTATTTAATCTGTAACTCATTCTGTAGATTGGATTCTTGTATTTTCTGTTTCATATAAAAAAGTTAGGGTTACATACAAATAAAATCTGATGGATTGGATAAGCAGTTATTTCTAGAAAGGTGAATTATTCTTGCTGTATAATGTTAGCAGTACATTCCGGCAACACGTAGCTCTCTACCTTAGGTTATAATGTAATGGTTTGCTTATCTTTCTGTAGTTCCCAAAATCAGATACAGTATAATGGGTGCTGAGGCTTTTTCTTTTTTTTCTTTTTTTTGAGATATATCCCTTGTTTACTTGTGCAAACTACAGGTCCCTTTTGATAAAGGCCAATGTAGCTCAGGGTTGAAATGAGGGGTCCTTGGTGTTCTCTGAGCTTTGGTTGTTTTGGTTGCAGAGGTTTCATTACCCAAACTAGGTAACATTATCAGTGTAAGTAGGGAATGGGGTTTGCTCTCAATTTATAGAGGTCCCTTTCAACAAACTAGTAGCTCTCTCTCATTTTCAGTTGTCCAGTTTGATTGTTTTTGTTAACACAGAAGCATTCTGTAGATTGAAGGATTAGAGAACACAAACACATTACATTAAACATGTACATTCCTGTTACATAGCCATAAGTTTAGGATCAGACATTATTTTCAAGCCATGCCATGACTTTTCTTTCCCAAATACGGTACATCCTCCACAGCAGCATAAGCAGGCAGGCCTGAAGAGGTCTCTTTGTTCCTGTCATATATACATTTGTAAAAAGTTTGAACAACCAAAAATATTCTGGAGCACATTACAAATAAAACCTGTAGAATACTTATTTTAGTACAAAGGTAGTTAACAGCTTGTCAAGGAAGTCCTAGAGGTTGTAACTAAAATTGTAAAAGATGTTTGCATAACCAAATGAGTAACAAATCATGCAAGGTATTACTCCTCCACCCAAGTTATAAAATGGACATGTCACATTTCTATTGCACAAGACATTTTGAGAAAGTAAAAGAAGATCCTTCAATCGCATTTGTTAACACTTTATTAAAACCGATCACTTTTTATTCTTACATCTGGAATAAAAATTCAATAGGCTGCATTTATCCATTTCGTAAAGCTTCCTGAAAAATACGACATTGTAGTAGATAAAATGGATTACTGTTAATAAGCTCAATATAAATGACTTAGTCTGGAAAAACTAATATGTTTTAAACTGGAGATTGTGAACTTGACCTTGTCTTTGTGATTTACTACTGAAGTACTTTCCTCTTAATTCAGAAGTAGGGAATCTCAGATGTTGTCAATTCATCTGGCCTGAAACATTTGGAAGTTGTAGTTCAACATCTAGAGGTTTCAAACTTCATCTACCATATCCCACAATTATTAGATTAGGCCTTAATATAATTCTTTCCTTGTTTTTTCTTCTTTGTGGTTTTAAGATTAGTCATAATACCAGTCAGTTTAGAGAAAGATGAAAATAACCTAGGCTGGAATCACTGGCCTAGTCAGTCCTCAGTTTACAAGGAAATTTGTAAACTGAGGACTGACTAGATCAGTGTTTCTCAACCTTAGGAGCTTTAAGATGTGGACTTCAACTCCCAGAATTCCCCAACCAATACATTTTGAAGTTGCTGAGATTAAAAAACAAATACTGGACTAGACTATTAGAAACTGAATATGAACAATGTAGCAGGAGGAATCAATTAGAGGAGAAAGGAATTTTGGTTCACCTCTCATAAGCATGAACAATTGACTATATTTATGTACCTATATATAAGAGGTCTTATACAGAATCTGATACAGGTAGTCCATGACTTATAACAATTCATTTAGTGACTGTTCAAAGTTACAATGGCACTGAAAAAAGTGACCATTTTTCACCGTTGCAATTGTTGCAACATCCCCATGGACACGTGATCAAAATGCAGATGCTTGACAACTGGTTCATATTTATGACGGTTGCAGTGTCCCAGGGTCATGTGATCACTTTTTGCAACCTGAAAAGCAAAGTCAATGGGGAAGACATTCACTTAGCAACCATTTTACTAACTTAACTACAGTGATTCACTTAACTGTGGCAAAATAGGTAGTAAAATGGGACAAAATTCACTTAACAAATGTCTTGCTTAGCAACAGAAATTTTGGGCTCAATTGTGGTTGTAAGTTGAGGACAACTTGTACTTGATCCCTTTTATTCAGTATTGTCTGCATTGTCTGGTAATGGTTCTGCATGTCTCCAGCTCTAGTAATGATGGGGACTGGTTCTTGGTGATACTGTGTGCAAAACCTGTATTTCACCTACCAAGAAACTAAAGTCTTTCCCAAATATTTAATATGTGAGTGCTATTTAGTTAAAAAAAGAGAAAAGCCTCTGGAATTGATCTGGATTCCTAGTAATTTCATAGATATGGCTATACCTCCCTTACCCAAGTACAAACCAGGTCTGACTCTGCTTTGCCTCATCTGTCAGTCTAAACAAAGTCAGCAAAGTGCTGGATATTTACAGTCCAATCGGGAAAAAGTTATTGCACACTGGTTATAAATTCCATGTATGCAACAGACTGAATTGCAGATGACAGACTCTTGCCTTCAATGGCTTTAGTTAAGCACATAGCAAGACATTAGCTGTTGCAACACAGCCATTGCCTTCTTCCTTCTTCACGGGAGGTCCATGATTCTGTTCCAGGTTAGAAATAAGAAACTAAACACTATATTATCTTAGCCCAAATTGATCATGCCATACTGATTCTGAATAGTTTTTTTTTTAAAATATGGAAAGTCCTAGTCTCATTGTAGTAGAGGTAAGAGTATTTGCTGTATTTAAACAGTAGCTGATTGTCACTTTCTGTTACCAAGTCAACATTACAAATTCTGTTCTAAATAACTTTTTTTGATTAGGAATAAAATGATATAGGGCCACAGAATAAAGCATTCGTACCTGCATACATGTTCCATGCATACTTACATGTAAATACATTTATGGTTTATTTTTATATTAATATAACAATTATAAATAGGTGAAACATGTGGGTCATTGGTTTATTACAAAGGGGCAACATAAAAGTTCATTTTAATAACGTTCACAGTTAAATGCCTAATATAAAGGTCAGTGTGTACTTGCAAGCACTAACATGATAACACTTATTTCCATGTACCTCTTCCAATGTTGCATTAACTAGTCTGCCAAATGTTAAAAAAGTATACTAATAAATAAATGTTATTTAGAAATACAAAGGATGATACACACTTATCTATTCTATATACAAAATACGATCTCAATTTTTGTTACATTCAGACTGGATCATAGTATTCAGCATCCCTCTGCAACTGCAGTTTTAACACAAGACATGTTGATTCAAAAGGAGTTTTGGGATATTTATTTTAGGGATTTGTATCTGATTTTAATTATATTAATGTTGGGTATGAAACTCGACAGATTGTTATAAATGCCACCTTACATTCTGAAATTTGTATATCTGTTGGGATCAAAATCAAAGACAGTATCTACAATTAAATTAAATAAAACTTGTCTGTTTTCCAGTGATGCTAAGACTTCAAGTTGAAATGAGAATTCAGATGCCTCAGAAAATCCTCCCTTGATGTAAGAGATGGTGGGAACACTTTCTGACAGAATTCACATATTCCTGACTGCCTGGGTTCCGAGTCTTCAGAAGCAAGTGCCAGTAAGTCAGTGTCTTGTGAGGAGTAAGACTTCCACGGAGGCTGAAAGAAGCAGGGGGGGGGGGGAAGGAGTGAATGCTTTGTGCACAATCAGGGTTGTGTTCTCACTGACAATGGTTTAGTTTCCCTAAATATGTAGCATTTTACTAAAGAATAAGCTTTGATTTTCTCTAAAGCAATCAACATATTTCAAAAGATGCCACGGTTGAGAAATACTGGTCTAAAGCCTGAAGCATTGTAAAATATTTATTTCTTTTTAATTGTAGAACTGATTACCATTAACAAGCACATTTGGTCAGAAGTTCCAGCATGATAAATATAGACATTACATTTTACTTCTGTAAAATAAGGCACTGGTATTCACATTATGTAAGAATTCTGATCATCAGCATTTTATACTTTTAAAACAACCAAATATATAAATATTAAAGTCTTAAATAAAAGGTTCATTGATTATGGCAGAATAATTTTGGTAAGCAAATATTCAGTGTTTCAAGACTTCTTTTTCAAGATAATACATATTTTGAAAATGTGATTATGCAATAACAACAAGGGCACAAAGCCCAGGATATATTTCTAGAAGTACTTTGTGTTATTTTACTACGTAAGAACATGTAATTTGAGTCTACATGTTTTCTTTGATATTCAAATACAATATACACAAATATGTATATATCTACTCCTATCCATGTCATTGAATTTTGAAATACAATAGTTAAATTTAAAAGGGATGAGGAACAGAGAAGAAGCTACTGTTTCTCTTAGGAGTTAATGCTTTGTCTAAACAATATTTAAGATTTGTCACAGGGCCTTTGCAGATTTCTCTTGTACATCTTGTACTGTGGTCAGTCATCAATCCTTCCAAGCTAATTAGGTATAATTACATCAAGTTCTAACAAACACTACTTTTTTGTTGGTGTAAATTGCTTTGGAAACCTGTCTAAGCATTGATGTGTGTTTTAAGTATCACTACGGAAGTGTGCTTTTAATTACTTATTTGCAACTCCACCTTCATTTAAACTGGCAGTTTTAATAACTGTAACAGGAAGCATTTCATGCTTTTTTTGTAATATTTGATCATGTACACATCAGTTCTTCTCTTGAGAATTTTTATTTACTGGCCTGGTTAACACCTGACACTAAGCCATAATGTGATTTGTTTGGTTTTTGGGTAAGTATGATGTGTGAATTCACCCATTATGTCTTAGTATTCTGTACAGAGTAGGTCACTGGAGCTTGTTTAACAAACCATAATGAAAAACAAGCTATGTGAATCCTTCAGTTGAGTTTTGTGTTACAACTTGATTCAATATGCAGTTTTATTTATTTAGGATTGAATACAGTCAATCTTACTTTTGACTAGACATCTAGAATTTTCTTAAAATCTCCCCTTAACGTAACAACTTCACTTAAGAGCTAATGAAATCAGCACTGCCCATGAAAGCATTTCTTTGGATTAACATTCCCCTGTAGAAGAAACTAAGCTATCTGGGTAGGTTTTATTTTGGAACGTAGTTGATGGTGTAATATTTATGTTATATTGTTATGAATATTTGCAATAATTTTAATATTGCAATTAATTAGTTACCTTTTAGGTGAGTAATGAAATACATTTTTTTCATTTCCATAATTTCAACATGCATTCACATTTGAAATAATAAAAAATACAATTAAAATTCAGTAACTACTACTACCACTTCACGTTAAAAGGAAAAACTTAATGTGTTTATTTCAGTTGAAAATAAGAATCCAAAGAGAATTAACGATAAACAAATGGGATCTTAACTTGCAGCCCATTGGTTTAAAAAACACACACGAATGAGCGTTTTAATTGCTCTATCCTATTTTATGCATGCTCCTTGCTAACCTAGCTTTTAGTTAGAGAAACTGAGTGGCCTCCTGAGTGGCTCATATAGATAGCTAAACACGATGTATTTGTGTAAGTATTGGGATATATATTTCTAAATGGTATACATCTAAGTGTATGCTAAAGTACTTTGTTTAATAGGTGCAGCATGTCCTTTATATTTGTTTTCCTCCAAATGAGGGGCAATCCATTCTGAACCTAGAGCCCTAAATGAGCCATGGTACAGGGACGCACAACATTCCTAATTCAGTCTACATTCTTGTTTTCATTATTACAGTTTTCAATCCAGGTGTTTAAGAAACTGCAATACACTAAGAAAGCAGACTCAAGTTTTTATATTTAGTCTGCAAGGAAGAGCTAAATTTATTACATCAACTGAGAGCCACAGTTCTAACGACTTATGGTTGCCAATTACGCTGCATTTAAGTTTCCCCTCCTCATCTTTACTTGTTAACACATGTACTAAATACATGACAGAAATTCTTGTCTGCTGAAGAAAAAAAAAAGGATGGGGGAATCAAGTGTGTAAATCAGCAATATTAGGATGTCAGCAAGGTTAATCCTGTATACAAGGATCCAAACATTTTAAATGCATTTTCATACTGTCTACGTTCACTCTGCAGGCAAGATAATGAGGTGCCCCCAAGCTATCTTCAGTTGATTCAGAGAGTGAATCTATCTACTTTTATTAGGAGAGGATAGTCTTATAGTCTCATTGAAAACATCTCAAATCAGACTCTGAAATAAGACCAACTTTATTTGTCAGTGGAGGACCCTGCCTTCACTTTAATGCCAGCTTGCCAGAGCCACATTAGCATGTTGAAGGAATTGGGGCCATTATTATTTTTAGCAAAATTGAACTTTCACATTTTCTCCTGTTGCTAAAAAGGACCGTGCATTTAAGCTTCTTTTCCTGCCTATAATTTAGCTTGGATGTTGATCAGTTAAAAACAAATTAGTGTTTTTATATTTGAAAGGAATGCAAGAATTGAAGGATAAGAAAAGTAACAAAATATTTAAGCAAATATATGTGTCTGTATCTTTAATGAAGTCTAAAGTAGCATTGGCTTCTTATGCCTACGTTTCTGGATAAGATACATAATTTTAATCAAAGGCCTTATGTTCTACATTCCTTCCTGGATACAACTAACAAATATTGGAACTATTTTCTGTCGCCAGTTGTCTTTCCAAATGTAAACACTTAAGATATCAAGACATCCTGGCTATCACTGAATTATAGTACAGTACTGGCTACTCAGAATTTAAAAATGCATGTGCTTATTTTTCAAAAACAAAAATTTTAGCCTAATATCTTTAACAGTATGACACTTTAACTTCTATTCGCCTGTCTGTTTTAAGCTGCATAATTCCCTATCAACTTAGAATCTCATACCAGCTGTTTCATATGCTTTACTATACAATGCAGGGTGCCATCTATTGAGAAATGAATACACAATCTAACTAGTTAAAAGAACAAGCAGGAGACATATTGGAGAAAAGGGAAAGTAAGAAGTAATAGACCGGATGCTTTGTAACGCCACAGGAATCTTCATAGTAATAGAAAAAATAGTTTAATTTGTTTTGTACCAACTCAGCTCAGGATTTGATGCAGTGAAAAGCAAAAACTGGTTAGTCATCAAATAATGTGGGTGAAAAAAAATAAAACCTAGTGAAGGAAATAAACAGTTTGGTATGTGCATGTGTATGTGTGTGTATATAAATTATGTATAATAAAACATTTGACAGTTTTTCACATGAATTTTGTTCTGGAAGACATGATTTGTCTTTTAGATGTTTTCTTTTGATATCATTTGAAAACTACCGGTAGTAAGAGGAAAGTAGACATGGTTATTACCTGCTTTTATGATTGAAAAAAATAGATATTACAAGACTGAGTGGACATCTATTCTCTGTCACACACCCAATTATACAAATGGAGTCATCTCAATATTAGAACAAACATTCCAGAAGTTGAAGGGCTCTTCAAAAATCTAGACTGCATGTATTTACATGACATTAATATGTTTTGTCTAGAAAATAAATGATAAATGCTTTTATAAGCTTTTATTTTCCATAAAATAAACATGTATTGTAAAAATTTCATCTTATTGTATGAAAAATTTAAATACTTTTAAGGATTTACATTGTAAAATTGTCTAATAGGTAAAGGTGTACATATCTAATCTTTAACAATTTAAAGATGAGAAGCTACTGTTTATAAAGGTGGAGATTTTATTTAAATTGCATCTAAACCCCTGCATGGTACAATCTGGTATGAATTTACTCTGATGGCCGCTGCATTTCTTTATGAGTGTGTTTAGGTTTGCAGCCTAATAGAAGCCCAATCTACTACCAGTATAGGAACAGGGCAGCAACAATATGGCACAGCAGTACGCTAAGACAGTGCAGAGACAGAAAAGAAGTGGAGCAGCATGGGAAAAACAATCAGGGCTGAGCCAGTGGATGGAGAATCATAAGACTCATTGTGATGTTATCTGAAAGGTTTAAATATCTTGAGTCACTTTAGAAGTACAGTTGTAAATCTTCCATGCATTATAAAGAAATTACCATATTTTTCCGTGTATAAGACACTATGTTTTCCTGCAAACACCCTGTTCAAAAATCAGTTGAGTCTTATACAAGTGCAGTGTCTTATACACGGAAAAATAACGGTAACCTCCGCAGCCCAGGGCATGCCTGTGTGTGTTGCAATGCCGCCTGGCGCAAGTGTCAAGCCCCTGTGGGCTTGCCACTAACGGGAGGGGGGAGGGGGCAAGATCATCGGCTGGCTGAACTTCCGGATTTGCCGGCTCATGTTCGGCGCTCCGCCGAACAGCTGATCGGCATGGAGAAACTCACATGCCAGAGCATCTTATACAAGGGTGCGTCTTATAGACAGAAAAATGCGGTACTTTCCAGCATCTACCTTTAGGGATTGCAAGGACTGAAACTGGGCTATCTGTAAGCAATATTGTGCTCTACTACTGGGCTATAGAAGGATAAAAGTAGGGAGAAAGAGGGAAACCAAGAATATCATACTAGGTTCCCAAAGCAGGCTTCCTGTAATCCAGATGTATTGAGCTACACTGAGCCATCTTGGAAGTCCTCTACATCTGTAATACATAAAATAGAGGAAGGCTGTCCTAGGAGTGAAGAGTAATAAAACATTAATAAAAATAAATGAGGTTTTCTTATTTCTGACTATTTTAAGGCAAATCCATGCATACATCACGACTATATCCAGAGAGAGTTGCTGAAACAGGTCAGGAGAAAGACATCTGAATTATCTGAATGCGTGCAACATGAGGCCCTTGAGTAAACTAAGAACAACCTATAAAAGAATCACTTATTTGCAGTCATTCACACATCATGGGTAAACTTGCCTAAAATTAACCATTTTAATTTAAAAACATGCATCATCATCATCATCATATGTTTTTAATGATTTTACTGTTTTAAAATATTTTTAGTATTTTTAACTGTAATAGACGTTTTGAATTGTAAGCCACCGAGAGTTACAAGACTGAGATGGTGGCTATAGAAATTGAATAAATTAGTTAAATAAATAAATACCAGAATGGAGAACACTAGCTTTTATTCCACAGCAAAATTTTAAATACCGTTATAATACTGATATATATTAGCATGATATATGTATACATATAGGTATGTAAAAATAGAAGTGTCGGCTAATGTTTAGAGATTGTGAGCACACTGTGAGCATGTGATCCTGAAAAGGCTGCTATGGGAGACTTGGCTTTTCAGTAAATTGGCCAGGCCCAGGCACAGAACATGCATTATCATAAAGCAAATCAGCTCCTGGTAATGTCTTACTACTTCATTGGGATCTTTGTTCACCCAAAAGAAGTTGCATAAATAAAAATTATGGTGAGGAGTGGTATTGGAGACATGCCAATTTCTGATTTCATTTTTTTCAAATGTAAAAATAAATCAGGTGAATAGAGCACCTGACATATATACCAAGAGAGAGGTTTCAGAGCTTATTGGTACCTACAGACCCTATGTTGCTTAGCCCTGGACTAATGCAGATATTTTTGATTAGGACAGCAAGCAGCAAGTTTTGCCTTGGAAATATATATCAGAAAGAAACTGAAGCCCAAACTCAATCTTACAGCTTATAAATCAATCATAAATAAAAATAAAGGATATATTTTAAAAGATTGATACCAGCTGAGGTGCCCCAACATTTTTCTCATTAGCTTCTGAAGAGGAAAATTCTATTTATTATAGTTTCTAGTTGCAGAGTTATAAAGAAATGTGTTTTTAAATAACACGGAGCTTTGTTCAAAAGAGTCTGGATGAGCAGATTTGGGCGAGTTGAAGGTTGGGTAAACTTACCTTCGACCTGCTTTGCATCACTGAAGTAGTACAGTCATTACTCATACTCTCTGCAGTTAAAATTCATCTTATTGAAACTCACCTCCTGGTCCCCAAGATCCATGTTAAATGGCTGATTTGGGAGCACATTTTCAGTCATCAGAGTGTTTAGAATTGGAGTTGTCTCTGGAGAGCTCTCCAAGAATTCAGCATCACCATCTGTAGGTGGGAACTTAACATTAAGCTTAGAAAGGGATTCCACGGAGTTTTCTTCCTCATCCGGTCCCATTCCTCTTGATGCAATAGATGGGAAGTGAGATACATCTCTGTTTGCCTCCTTTTTAACCCAAGGATTACAAAGGTCATCTGTTTGTTCATCAGTGCACTGGACGGGCTTGGAGAAAGGGATTTCTGATAAAAAAGATGCAAAGGAAAAGATTAAAAGATATCCCAAATACCAAATTAAAAAATATCATACAGTTATACAAATTCATGACCAATTCCAATATCCAGATAGGTAGCCTCCAAATTTAACACATACATACATACATACATACATACATACATACATACATACATACATACATACATACATACATCTTCCCCATAGCAAGCTGATGTTGGTGTTCCTCCTTGTCAAATCATTAATTTCTTTCTTCAGAGATAACATGTTAGAATTCTTGCTTGGAACTAAAGTAAAATATTACATAATTGCTTTTATGTCTCAAAGTGTTAAAGTTTTCTTGATTAGTAGTCTACCAATTAAACAGTCTATCTGGTCTTTTTTTTCGAAGAGCTCATTGCTTACATATAAATATCTTTATTTTCTATATTAAATTAAATTACCTGTCTATCTATAACTACATCTGTTCTTTCAATTCAGCTTGGCTTCATTCAGGCCAGTCTCATTTTTTTTAGTGCTTTAATACAGATTTCAACTGTTTCACTGCATAGAGAAGGGGCATTTCTTCCTCCGTTCCCTCATGATTTTCCTCTTTCAAGAGACCCTTTGGGGGGAGTTCTTGCGGGAAGAATGGATTGAAAAGGGTCACTAATTATACAATTATAAGACATCCTTTTAGCACATATCATTGCAGCCATGTTGTAGAATTTGCTAAAACAACCACATATCTGCACTTATTAGAGACTAAGTTAAGCCCATATTTGTCTCTGGTAAAATACAGAGAATTTTGGCAGGTTAAAAGCCATTATTCAAGGAAATGACTGGCTCTGTCCAGACTTAACTTCTTCCAGTACATGTTATGCTGTGAAGCACTTACATCAGCTATTCCTAAACTGCCCAAGCTTTGGAAGTTGGCTATAAATCAGCCAAGCCTAGCAATCAGATGCAGCTATTATTAGAGAACAAAGAATGTCAAAAATAGGGTTATAAGCACATATACTTTGCAGGAGCATCTGATAGGCCCCTGTTGGCTGTCATAGATTAGACAGATTTTGGTTTGATCTAGCAAAGATGGTTTTTACAACTGAGGTGAGGAAAGGGCTTTCAGTAGGGGGTGTGCAAATGTTTCAAATTTCAACTGTTTTAAATTCAAAACCTGAAACAAGTTTGCATTAAAAAAAGGCTCTTTCAATCACTCGGAAGTGGTCTGAGCTTGAAACAGTGTGTTTTGAACTCGAAATGGAGTTATCAGAGTGCAAAATACTTCCAAAATGATCAAAATTAGTCCATTTTGAATGCAAAACAGCTTTAAAGTTGAAATAGAGTATTTATTTGCTCAAACCTGAGATGCTTTGCATGTCAGTAGCTTTTAGACATTCACATCACATTAAACGACTTATCTCTAAAAGAAAATTAAGTCATAGTTTACTGCTTTTTCAGTCTGCTCAAAATGTTATCAGCAGCCCAATCCCTAGAAATACATCCTGTTGTGCCACTCATTTTTATAAAAAAGAAATCAGGTATCTTAGATTGTGGATTAAATCCATCACATTATATTTCTGGAGATACATAAAACATACATTAAAGCAAACCTGGGCAGTATGCATCCTTTCCGTATACCATGCCACAAGCTGCAAATTCATATCTGCTTAAATAACTCAAGAGTAGCCTCACATGAGGCTTGTGTTGCGCTGAGATTATCTCACTACAGTGGATATTAAAGCAAACAAACCCTGATACAGTACTGCATCAAGGGGGAATAAGGACCTCACTTTCTAGCCCAACCATCTTAATTTAGAGTTCCCTCAGTCAGTGAACATGTCTGCTGCAAAAATGTAAATATATTCATTAGAATGTGGTTGCAAACCTAACTGACCAAGATTCTGAAATCTAAGTGGCGTTATACCAAATGAGGTCATAGTAGGCTTTTGCTAGCAATATATGGTGGTTAGGAAGGAGTGAGGTAACCCAGACACTGTTGCCTTTCTCCTTCTACATAGTTTATTTTTAGAGTGACCAAAAAATCTTTATTTTGCCAGTAAAACCATCAAGACAATCACTGCAAAATGGAATTTGTGCATTCACAGCAAACTGAGCTGTCAAATCACATGCCATAAATGAAGATGCACTGATATTTCCCCTAAAACCTGAGGGTTATTGCCATATCAAATAAATGCACTCTATTATGTGGCATTCTGCATAACAAAAAGGTATGGACAATCTTAAACTGAATCTCTACGCAGTCAGTGCAAAGAGTTAGAAGGCAGTAAAGCATAGTTTTCAAAAGAAGTACTGCAATAAATTGATACCAGTTGTAGGTTCTCTCCGTAGGTTACATTTATTCAGCTGGTCTGCCTGTGCCCTTGCCAGTGCACGTATTCGACTGAATTCTTCTTTCATGCCCCAGAAAACACTTTCCAGTTCATCCCTAAAGATTAATGATTTCAGATGTAAAGTATCATACCATGCTTTTTCTGTTCCTTTAGCCCAACAAACATATCGTTAAAAACACCGGCACCATCTGTTTGCAACCCAGACTTAAGGCCAGAAGTTATGGGAGGGGATCCATGATCCCATCTTCAAGGAATTTTGATAAAACAGTAACTTTGTAAGGTAGCTGATGGGAAGGACAAATTCTCAAATTGACTGAAACAATACCACACAGACATGTAGTTAAACCTTTCCTCTTCTCCCTGCAAACTGATTCTTTCTTATTATAGTCCCCATTAGAGAATACAAAAATATAGGCATACTACAGGGATTTTGTATCTGTCCTTCTGGCCTCCAACAAAATTAATATTGGAGCATGGGGGGGTTATACGAGGGGGGGGAAGTGTGAGAAGTTAAAACAACTGAAGTAACTTCTGGCATAAAGATATCAGAGTTTTTTTCTTCTACATATGTTATTTTTTTAAAAAAGTAGAGAGATCCAGCATGAACCGATATAATACCTTTATTTTGGTATTCAGGATGAAAGCAAAATAAATTTGAGCATATTCCTATCATTTATCCTTGAATGGTACGTAGAAAAACAACCCTTATTGATACCACCCCATGGGTAAAATGTCTCCCCATTTGTAGTGTTTTAAGCATATTCAGATAATGAGGGTTCTCCTGGAGGAGCTTGAAATCAGAAGAGGTAGACTGAGGACCCAGAGCTATTTGGAGAGAGGAATATACCCTAAAAGATGCAAAATAGTGAGAGTACAGTGAAAGGTGAAATAATCATTTTATTTTATTTTCTCTTCTTGGAGGTCATAATTCTGACTTTGGAGACAGTCTGTTCCAGCCTAATCTTTTTCCAATTCAGATTCGGAATTTTTGAAAAATGATCCAGGCTTCAGGTATCATTGAAAGACAGATTTTTTTTCCAGAATTTTTGAAAAATGATCCAGGCTTCAAGTATCTTTATATTGATCCACTTGAAATCCAGCAAGTGAAGGTTTTACTGCCTAGGCATACCCATTTGCTGTTCTGCTTGGACCAAGCCTTTCCTTTCTGTTAATTAAGGCACCAGGTGTCCACTGGCAGCTTTTATGTTATTAATTGTTCAGTTTAGAGCACTGGATTCACACATCATCACATAAGCCTGGCTTATTTGCAGTTGCCTCTGTCCCTATATTGCCTAAGCCCTAAATTGTAAATTACAAAGCAAAAGCCAAAACCAAGCAAAATCACATTAGTTGGGATGGGTCAACCCAGCCTAAAAGTGGTTCCAGACATCCATCTTAGATGTGGGAAGGGAGAAATCAAGAAGTAAGGGGGAAATATCCCCCATCTTTTAAAACCAGCAAGCAAGGACAAATAATGCATTATTATACAAGGGGAGGGGAAAAAAAACCCCAATTCCATACCTTTCACAGACAGATGCAGAAGAGATGCCTGATGATAATTCCTGTCTAGACGAAGGATGTTTTTCACTCCTTGCCTTTTGAAGGTGATCAGAAGTAGAAAAAAAAAAGTTGAATTATAACATTGTTACAGGAATCACCCTATAAATTAACAGAACCATAATGTACTAATATAATATCCACTTGTTAATGGCGTCTTGCCTTACTTTTTATGCAAAAAAATAAAATCCATAAATCATTGTTTAGAAATACGTATGCTGGAGATTTATTATGGATCATATCCTCATTATTTTTAGGTGCTAGAATATGCCCAAAGTATTTTGGATAGCTGAGTTAACCAAGAAGTGTTACATACTCATACCTAAGAAATAATTAATTTAGCTAAATAAGAGGGACACATTGAATGCTGACTTGCATTTCATTCTTTTTTATTAGGCTTTCCCATAATTCAGTCATTTTCATACAAAAAGAAACCATACAAATATTCTTCCACGTAGAATTCTCTCCACATAATGAAACTGGGCAGGGATTACCAAGTCCATACATATTTATGCATCAGGCTTTGTACATTAACATGCATCATCATAAAACTCAGGAAGAACACTTTACTCTTTATTAAAGCTGATCCAGTTCTAATATAACATGTTTTCTCAAGTAAGAAGAGAAGTTATTATATTTTACTACCATCTTGTGGATTATCCCTGTATTACATGGGCGTTTTATTTCAAAGCCTATTAGCTAAGATAGTCTTCTTCAAGGCCAGTTCGAATTATGGGAACTTCATGGACTTATCCTTGAAGCTTTCTTGACAGATGTAAGAAAGTGTTATTCCATTTTTTTTTTGAAAAAAAAAATCAGTTTACCCTACAGCTCAATTTTTTTCAGAGCATTCCCAGCCATGCCCTAACTGGACCCACCTTTCTTATCTTCAGAGCCCCAATAAGGTTGGCCAGGGGTTGCCACGTGCTGTTAATCCATCTTTTACATAGCTTTCAGAGTTTAGAAAAAGTCTGCCTGGGTAAATGAATCCAGTACGGTCTTTAAAGTAAAATATTAGGTATACAAAGGAATGACAGATTGAATATCTGCTTTTCATTCCAAAAGGCAGAGGAAATTAATCTGAGTATTTTTTAAATAAATAGACCAGTACTCAGAGTACTTTATTTACAAAAGAGTACACTGCATTTAAGTTTTGGCTTATGAAATTAGTTTCAATCCTACAGTATCTGAATATCTTGAGATCTCTACAATATCTCTGAATTTTCTTACCTCTTTTTCGTATCTTGATACCTGTATGCAGTTTTGTGCTTCATTTATTTCTTTCAGCTGCTTTTTTAGATTCCTTATTTCATCTTCTTTGGCAGTGATAATAGATTCAAATTTCTTTTCCTTTAAATTACTATCTTCTTCAGTTTTTTTTAATTTTACACTCTCACTTTCCAATTGTTCCTTTTTTAAAAAAAAATCATACACACACAGAGAGAAAGAGAGCACAGTTGGTTAATTTTCAAGCTCTGAGGAATGTCATTATAGAATAGATTGTTATAGGCTAAATTAAGTCTTAGCAATCTGTGAAAAAGCTGTGAAAAGGCGAATTCCATGTTAGAGATCATTAGGAAAAAGATTGAAAAATAAAACTGACAATATCATCATGCCTTTATACAAATCTATGGTGTGACCACACTTGGAATATGGCACATAGTTTTAGTAGCTGTGTGTGTGTGTGTGTGTGTGTGTGTGTGTGTGTATATATATATATATATATATATATATATATATATATATATATATATATATATATATATACACACACATACAATTATATATATATATGTAATTATATATATATATAATTATATATATATATATGTAATTTTATATATATATATATAATTATATATATATAATTATATATATATATATATATATATATATATATATATATATATATATATATATATATATATATATATATATATATATATATATATATATATATATATATATATATATATATATATATATATATATATATATATATATATATATATATATATATATATATATATAATCTGACGGAGCTGGAAAAGAGGCAGAAAAGGAGCAATTAAATGATAACGGAAATGGTGTAGTTTTTCTATGAAGAAAATAGAAACTGTAAGTTAAGAGAGGCACAGCATTAACAGTATATAATATGCCACAATGTAAGTGGGTAATGTATAGATAAGTTTTTTCTTCATTCATTGGAATCATCCAGTGGAACTGAAAGATGGGATTTATATGACATTCATCATTGAACAATGGCTTCCAATATCAGAAAATCCATCAAGAATGTTGGTAGTGATAAATGATTATTAAGGTAGCTAAATATGGCCTCAGGGTCCAAGATAGTATGGCTCTTCTCAATGGCACCTGCCCAGCAACTGAGTGGGAAGCCCTATTGTCCTCAAAACCAATTGTGGGCTTCTCAAAAGTCATGTGATTAAGGGACCAAATGGGCCTTTGATCTGATCAAGATTCCTTTTGTGCTCCTACATGAAATCAGATTAGAGTTAGTACCATTAGGTTAAGATGAAATAATTATAATTCATTTACTTACAATATGCAGTTAATTTTCTTGTGGACAATTATTCAAAACAATTGTGCTTTATTTTGAGTACATACATAAAAGGAGTCACACCACTACTATGCATATTAGTGCTTAGAAATGCAAGAAATGTTGTCTTATTCCATTTATATAGTCTGTTCACTAATATTTAATTAGTTTCAGCATGTGCTAGGATGAAGATAAAATATATTTAAAGAAAGTGACAATAGTCTTCAAGGCTCTTAATTTCTGGAACAGTTAAAATGTAGCTATTTAGCACTTAGGATTTTGCAAGACTCAAGATATTAAGCTTCAAAAATAAGATATTAAGGCTTTTAAATAGTCTACTTTCCCCCTGCATCATTAGGATATAATCTATTAATTCTCTGCATATAATGACAGTCTATACAGAAAAGGGGAAACCACCAAGAAAAAAACACGAAGCTATTACCACCACCAGCAGCAGCTTTAATAACATTGTGTTCTCCTGAAGATCAAAATCTCCAGCTCTGATGGATGTATGGCGTTTGTCAATTTACTATGAAGAACAGTAATTCAATGTAATCATATTACATGTTGCATGTGTGTGTTTTGCCTATGAAAAATGGCAGTCCAGAGTCAAAACTGGGAAACAGAGTATCAGAAGTAGGAACATTGTGAAAATGATGAGTAGCTAAAGCCTAGTTGGTTCCATCTGGTCAATCTGTTTAACTAATGACAAGCAAAACAACCGAAATACATTTGCTTTTGTTCACATTCTGAATGGAGAAAGAAGAAAAGTACAGTCCTATTATCTTCTTAGTGGCTCATCCATAGGATTTACTTCCGAATGGACAATGCATTGCAAAATGCTATTATGAAGATAAGTATCTCCTCAAACTGAAAAGGGGGAAAACTGCTGCAGTGATGAAAGCTCACCTATGTGCAATACATTTTTCATTCCCCAGCTGAAATTTCAAATATTTTATTTATGTGTATAAATGTATAAATATTTATATATTTATGGATTTATTTTGATATAGTAAGCCGCTCAAGAGTTGCCTTGCATCGAGATAGGCATCAAACAAATTTAATTAATAAATAAAATAAAAATTAAGGTGGATACCACCAGTACTTTAACCACTATTAAAAATACTGCTCAGTCATTCTCTGGGTTCTGTATTTCATTCTTTTCTTTTTTGTAAGCCACCCAGAGAACATTTGGTGTTATTTGCTGCCTGTGTAAATGTAAATAATAAAATAAATTTGTGGATGTGTTTGATAGAAAGGTTTTAGAAGGATGAAATCTATTTTTCTATTTATGGATGGGTGGGAAAAGCTATTAGCACCACATTTTGCTCAGAGTGGAGCCAAGGAAGATGGTAATAAATAATAGGAGAGAAACAACAGAAGAAGAAACAAATGAAAGATGTGAAAAGTACTGAGACAGTGACAGGTTTCTAAAAACAGCAAGAAGCAGGCTGACCTTTCTAAGAAATTTATGATTTTTTAAAAAAAGAAAAAAATGTTTAAAATGTAATAGAAAGCAGTACAATGGGATGAGGACTTTATAATCCCAAACTTCACACGATAAACTGAAGGAAGTTAGAATGAACCTGGAGAAGGTGCATATCTATATCTATTTATGAGACTGAGAATATTTGAACCCGCTTTTTAGTGCTAAAAATAAATCCTAAAGTGCAAAACAACACATTAGAAATGCTTAAAGCAAAGATGGAAAGTCTGTAACTCCCAATATTATTTTGTCTCTAGTCTTGTTCCTGGGGCTCATTTATGAACTTCTGGAGGGTCGTAAATCTTTGATTTTCAAAATGAAAAGAATGCTGGAAGAATAAAAAAAAATATAAAAGTCACAAAACAAGGTTAACATTTATTCAGTTAACTTGTTCCTTGCCATGTGGAACTTCATCAATCTGGATCTGCAGTAGTCTTTCTTCTTTTCTTGATATTTCTTAAGCTTGGAACTGCTTTGTAGAATAGCTGTGCTGTGTTACCTGCCTATCTCCTTCAAACCTTTGGACACAGCCCAGGAAGTGAAGTGAATCCTTGGAAGTAAAAGTAACCCCAGGTAACTTTTTCTCACCCCTTGAAGCCTCCAATGTCAAACTATTTTCTGTAGTGTTGCTTAGACAGCTATACCTCCCTGGAGTTACCATGAGAAGAGCTTGATTTGAAGGAGATTTAATGTTTTATGTGAACAAACAACAACACATTTATTCAAGAGAACACAGGAGAATCAAGGATAAAGGTAACAATGGAGAAAAAAGTAAAAATAGGAACAATTATTTTCCTATTATTGGCTTGCAGCCTTAAATTTCACATATATGAATAGCCCAATTCAAATTACATAGCCACACCAACAAAAACATGTGCACACTCAATAGGAATCCTCACTATTATCATCTGATGAGTGGGACTAAGATCTTGGCCATTGCTTTCAGAGTTTACGGTTAGGTGTACTGTATAGTAGGGAAAAAGCTTATTTTTTCCGACTTCCACCCTGCTTTTTCTCTATGTTTCCCAATAGACCTATTTCTTTTCTGAACTGGAGGCGACCAGAACACTCCAAGGAGTGTCCTCCTGGTACAATTTTTTTTAATAAGCATGTTGCTACCTGCTTTACTGAGGAATTCTTTTTCTTCTCCCTTGTGCTTAGATAAAACAGGGAATACCTCTTCCCTCCCGACTTTCAAGTATGACAAACCCCCTTTCCTTTTGACATATATTGAAAATAATAGCACATCCTTTTAAAAACAATGATATTTGGATTTCATATAACATTTGAGTTTCAAAATGCTTGCCACCTTTTATTTTTGCAATTTGTGTGACCCTCTCCTAAAGTAGGTTAGTGTTACCACAGGTAGAGAACTGAAGCAGAGGAAAGGAGGCTTGGTTAAGGTTACTTTGTGAAAGCAATATTAGTTGGACATCTGCATGTTGTCACAATGCAAATGTTGCTTAAAAGTAAGCAAAGATACTGGGGATATTTTTGTAGGGGCAATGAGGATTGCTATATCCCTATTTGCAGTCTGTAAACATAGGTATTATGTTGTTACCAGAGGAAGGTTAATTTTTCTTTTTGTTTCCAATTCCAAATTTCTCAGGCAGAAATTGCAAAGCTTGCTTAAAGAGAAAAGGGAAAAGAGAGATTCTGAAATTAGATTTCTCCAACGTAATTATCAAGTGTCACTAATTTGACAAAATAGGTATTCTTTATTAACAAATTAACACATAAGATTAAAATATGCTTAGCTGACAGAAATACAAGTCCCTAGCTCATTATCTGCAAGCTAAAAAAAATAAGCTTTCGTAAAAGAGTTTGATATTAGGAATTGAGAAAAGCTGACTTAATCCACATCAGATTCATTTAGCCAAGTACTAATCTTTTTGAGCTCTCCAAGATTCCAGACTGAGTTTTTCCCATTACCACTAATTCTCTGTGTCAGCTAGGGATGGTAAAAACTGACCAAAATCCCAAGCTAGCACTGTATGTAAATCACATACTATTTCACTGAGGCTAGATCCCATCTATTGCTTAACGCAAACAGACTTAGGGAACCTTCTATGCTTCATGATCATGCATAACCTCTAGTAAGACAAAAAGTAAAAGAAGTGTAAATATTACTGGAGGCAACCTAAAAGGCCTCCAACTATCTGCTCGACTACAATTCTTAGCATCCTTCACTATCTGACATGCTGGTTAATAAGGCTGCTGAGAATAATAATTCAGGGTACCAGAAAAAATCCTTGTCACTAGTTTACTGTGACCAAAGGAGAGAATCAAAGCTTTCCTTTTTAATTGGACCCTAAGTTGTGGTGACTCTTAATTGTGGCTAGTTGAAGAGCGACAAATGATTCCAAACAGGCATGTCTATGTAGCATATCTATATTTTGACAAGCTTATACGAAATAACACACTGCAGTGGATCAAAAACATAGGTGAAATATCTCTGCTGAGGAACAGCAGCATTGATGATGTCTTCAAGTTCATTCTCATTACATGGGTTTCTCCTAACAGTAATATACTCTTATAACTTACCTTTTCTAACTTTTAGAGCCACTATATATCTTAAAGAAAGCGTCCTACCTTCAAAAGCTTTTCTCTTTGCATTGCCAATTTCAGCTTTTCTTGGAGCTGATCAAAATCTGAGTTCAAGGTACCATTTCTTCTCATTTCATTGTCCTCATGGACTGGAACTTGACTATGAGTGTTGACTATAAAAGAAAGTATTGTTTCAAATTAAAATATTTAGGTGCATGTGAAAAAATGTAGAATACATTACGGTTTTGTTTCACAGATAAATCCCAATTTGAATTAAAAAATACAATACATAAAATTTCCTATTCCACCATCAAATGGATGCAACAATATACACATTCTAAATAAAACCCCTTTTCATATATACCATGCAAAAGAAAACCATAAAAAGATTGTATAAAGATTGTATAAATTATTGCTATTTAATGAAACTGCAAAACAATGCAAAGTCTGTTAATTAAATCAAATTGTTTAAAACTGATATGCCACTAAACAATAAGGAACACAATGCAACTTAAACAGTTACTCATTTCTGGCTAAAAGGCAGGGTGAATCAAATCTTATTTCTTTATGAGCTTACTTAATCCAATTTGGAGTTCACAAAGAGGGATAATTTCAGTGACTAAACTGAAGGGTTTTTTCTGAGTAAATAGAGAGCTTGCTAACTTTTCTCCAGAACCTTGCCTTAATTTGCTGCTTCACAAATGCTGGAGGTATAAGACAGAGTTCTTGCTTTAATTACTGGCTTATCTAGAACTTTTTGCGAAAGAGCATCCCTTGAAGTCAGGTTTCTAAGATCCAGTTTACAACCTGCTGGAATGCTTGTATCTAATTTATATCTATATACCATAAAAGACCACATCTAGATTTTAAAAACCTTTTTAAGTCTATCTCAGTGTGCATATCAAGACATGCAAATGAAATGCATGTGTACATTCACCTGCTCCCTCCAAATAGGCCATTTGAGTTTTGCATAAAATGAGATAATTAAATAAGATAATCTACCGGTAGGAACAGAACAATGCCATATGACTTGAGCATTGCACTGGAAGGGCCTTTCTTAAATATCTAGTTGAACCCACTGTTCATTACAGGAAGCCATTAAACTACTCCTGCTCTATTTGAAAACCTCCAGTGTGGGAATCTACTACTGTCCTAGATTCTTCCGTGGCTTACTATCAGGAAATTCCTTATAATGTTCTTTTTTAAAAAAAAATTCAGGTCACTGATCCTTGACTTGCCTTCCCTTTTAACAGAGAATGAGTCAGCACCTTCTTGTAGGTAATATTAATATTGTACTATCAAATTTCCTCTCAGTCTTCTTTTACAAGAGAAATCACTTTTCTGTTTCCCTATTAAAATACCCAAAGCTTTTAATTTTCCTCTTTATTTTCTCATTAAAACGTATGATTTCTTTATTTTTTCTATGCTTTATTTTTTAGGCTTTTTCACTTTCCTTTTCACTCCGTGTCCAATTCTGTCTCCCAACCCCCTTGCAGCACCTGCAAGCAGAACTAAACAACAGGATTTTTCAGAACATGTTCCCAAACATAATACTATAAAGTGACAGTATTTCAAGAAGAAAACCTGTCAATTTATCATCATCAGAAGAGCTGTGGTGGCACAATTCTTACAATGCAGTATTACAGGCTAATTCTGTCCACAGCCAGGAGTTCGATTCTGGCTGACTCAAGGTTGACTCAGCTTTCCATCCTGCCAAAGTCAGTCAAATGATGACCAAGATTGTTGGGGACAATATGCTGACATTTGTAAACACTCAGTGTGTGCGGTAAAGCAGGGCTTTTCAACCAGTGGTACACGTACCACCTGTAGTACTTTGCCACGTGGCAGGTGGTACGCGACTGTAGCCAAATGTCGCAGGGGAGGGGAATGAGCCGAAGCGACCCAAGCCTGAGGGAGAGGCAGATGCAACTGCAGGACTGTCTGGGCTCGGCAGAAGCCCCAAGAGCCGGCAGGGCTCCAACTGATTGGCGCTTCCAGAAGCAGCGTGGAGCTGGAGGTGAACTGAAGAAAAAGGGTTGGGGGAGGAGAGGCTATAAAAGGAGGTGGTTTGGGCGGGAAAGGGAAAAAAAAGACAACATGGAAAGAGAAAGAGGTCAGCAGGCAGGCAGGAAACCGGGACAGAGAAGAAGCAGCAGCTGTTGCTGGAAGAAAAGGTTCCCTGGTTCGTTTTCTCCAGCTAGGAGAATGTAATCAGCACTGATAAAATGAAAAGCTGGCATGTCGGAAAGGAGGTGGGTTTATTTAGTTCTGGATCAGCTGGCAGCTTACCATAAGGATTTTTGTATAGTTTTTACAGCATTTTGTAGTTCAGAGCTCGGTTTGTGTGCTTTGATTATTGGAATATTTTAGTCTGTATTTTAGGCTAGCAATGAGTCCAAATTGTTGACTTAAGTTTAATCCCTTTAAACAAACGTAAATAGTTTTACCCCCCTATCTTGAGTCTCTCTATGGCTTTTATAAAGTTTTCTTTGAAGGCAAACAGGCTTAATTTAAGGCTAAAGCTTTTTGCAATTGCCCGAGCCTTTCAGTCTCGGGTTGCAACATTGTGACACATGACACACCTGAGGTAGCTTTAAAAAAAAACTCCAGAGTTTATGTGTTTCTTTATTTTGCTTTGCATTTGATTCTTGTGTCTTTAAGGGTACAGGAAAGGGATTGGGGGTGGTGGTGCATTCTTACTATTCTGTGGAAAGAGCTCAGAAGGGAGAGAGGAAGAAGGGCCGACCAGCTAGCTCAGGGGTTTACAAACTTAGCAACTTTTAAGACCTGTGGATTTCAACTCTCAGAATTCCTCGACCAGCCATGATGGCTGAGGAATTTTGGAAGTTGAAATCCATTAGTCTTAAAAGTGCCAGGTTTGAAGACCCCTGAGCTAGCTGGCAGTGGTGCATGTTAATAAACATGGATAAATTCATCATATATTTGTCAGTGCAAAGGGAAAGTGATTCAGCAAAGGAACAGCCACTAAAGAAATTAAAACTGGTACCGTTTTCCTTTTTTTCCTACAGTTTGTAATATTTTATTAGATTATAGAATAAAATACAAAAATAGAAAAGCAAATAGTAGGACACAGTGGGGAGGAAAAAGGGGGGAAAAGTGAGTGGGAGAAGGGAAAAAGAACATACTTCCTTTTTTGCAATAGAAAGAAGCATTAACATCGAACCTCAACTGTTTACTTTTCCATAAAATTATAAACTAGCCATTTCTATAACAACAAATGAATCTAATCAGTAAAACCCAAAATCCCCCCTCCTTTTTTTAGTTATCAAGTTTTTGACACCTTGCTAAGCACTGGTAGTACTCAAATATTGTCTTGTCCTAAAAGTGGTACAATCTGTGAAAAGCACTATGGAGCAGTATATAAGTCTAAGTGCTATTGCTAGAATACAGGAGTCTAGGACCTTTAGGCTCCCACCATTGACTGTGCTCACTTCATCCCAAGCCACGAGCCTCAGCCCATTTGCAGCTAGCTTTCCTCCTCTGCTGGCTCCCCCCCAGCAATTCTCCATGGCCAATGGCCCCCTGGCCCTTTCCCCTAGGCACTGTTTGTCCTGGGCATTTTGCTCCATGGGACAAGAAACTGCCAGATAATTGGATGGTGGGTGGCAGTGATGGCATTGGGGGGGCGACCGAGGGAGCTCAGGGTGGTTGTGTGTGATGGGATCGGTGGCAGGCTGGGGCAGAGAACAAGATCTGTGCTGGCATGGGGCTGTTGGTGCCATGGAGGGGCAGCAGCCAATGGCGATGGCAAACAGCTGCTGGTGCTATGGGGGGGACGGCAGGCCAACGGCAGTGGTGTGCAGCTGCTGGTGCTTCAGGAGGGTGGCAGGCAAATTGCCTGCTTGGCATTCAGGCTAGACCCCAGACACAGAAGCAACAGCAGTGGCGAGGGGTGTCAAAATGGGAGGGCTATGCCCAGTGCCACCACTGCTTTGCCCACCTGCTTGCTCGCTTCCAATCCAGTGCAGCCCAAGGTGCGGAGGCAATGGCAGGAGGGGTATGCGTCAAAATAGGAAGGATTCAAGCTCCACCACCGTCTCTCTGTACATAAATACTGGCCACTCACGGAGCCCTCCAATTGATTCTGACACCCGTTGGTCGCATGTGGGGTGCATGTTCTTGCTCTCCCCGCAGCACCAGCAGCTGTGCACCACTGTAGATCTTGCTCTCTCTCCCAGCCTGCCACTGATCCCGGTGACACTGCTCCCCCCACAGTGCCCTTGGTCCCCTCTCAGAGCCATCACTGCCTCCCCCGAATTGGCTGGCAGCTTCTTGTGCTGTGGAGCAAAATGCCCACAACAAACCGTGCCTAGGGGAAAGGGCCAGGCTGAAGGGCTGGGGACAGAGGGCCAGGGGGCCATTTGCCATGGAGAATCACCGGGGGAGGGCCAGCGGAGGAGGAAACCTAGCTGTGAATGGGCAGGTGGCTAGGGGTGAAGTGGGTACAGTCAATGGTGGGTGCCTAAAGGTCCCATTCCAGAAAGTGGTTCAAGAAGGCCACCTACTTCAGACAGGAGGTGCTGCTTCCTGTATTGCATAATGAAATGAGCATTTCAGACATGTATCAGGTTTGGCCTTATTGTCCACGGTCTCAGTTTGCCACTTGGAATTGTGGCTCCTCTTCAGTTAAAGGTAGAGCTAGCCCAGACAAGCAACAGTCATTTATTGCCAGTATGTCAACAGCTCTATCCCAGGTAGCACAGCTGCCTTTATAGTAGAAAGTGGTCAAAAGACGTTGGAGGAGGATATTCAGATGTCAATTCTGTTTCGTATTTCACAAACACCATTCAGGTTATCTCAAGTGAAAAATATACCAGTTTAAAAAAACATATCAAGCCATACCCAACCAGAATTGGCTCCATGTTCACATTATACAGGTGAAACTCGAAAAATTAGAATATCGTGCAAAAGTTCATTTATTTCAGTAATGCAACTTAAAAGGTGAACCTAATACTGTATATGAGATAGACTCATTACATGCAAAGCAAGATAGTTCAAGCCATGATGTGTCATAAATGAGATGATTATGGCTTACAGCTCACAAAAACCCCAAATCCATAATCTCAGAAAATTAGAATATTACATGCAATCAATAAAGCAAGAATTGTACATAGAACAACATCGGACCTCTGAAAAGCATAAGCATGCATATGTACTCAGTACTTGGTTTGGGCCCCTTTTGCAGCAATTACTGTCTCAATGCGGCATGGCATGGAAGCTATCAGCCTGTGGCACTGCTGAGGTGTTATGGAAGACCAGGATGCTTTGATAGCGGCCTTCAGCTCTTCTGCATTGTTCAGTCTCATGTCTCTCATCTTTCTCTTGGCAATGCTCCATAGATTCACTATGGGGTTCAGGTCAGGTGAGTTTGCTGGCCAATCAAGCACAGTAATCCCACGGTCATTGAACCATGTTTTGGTGCTTTTGGCAGTGTGTGCCTCTCCATTCTTCCTCCAGACTCTGGGTCCTTGGTTCCCAAATGAGATGCAAAAGTTGCTCTCATCAGAAAAGAGGACTTTTGGACCACTGAGCAACAGACCAGTTCTGTTTTTCTTTAGTCCAGGTAAGATGCTTCTGATGTTGTTTGTTGTTCAGGAGCGGCTTGACAAGAGGAATACGACATTTGAAGCCCATGTCCAGGATCCATCTGTGTGTGGTGGCTCTTGATGCACTGACTCCAGCCTCAGTCCACTCCTTGTGAAAATCCCCAACACTTTTGAATGGCCTTTTTCTGACAATCCTCTCCAGGCTGCGGTCATCCCTGCTGCTTGTGCACCTTTTTCTTCCACACGTTTCCCTTCCACATAACTTTCTATTAATGTGCTTTGATACAGCACTTTGGGAACATCCAACTTCTTTTGCAATTACCTTTTGAGGCTTTCCCTCCTTATGGAGGGTGTCAACGATGGTTTTCTGCACAACTGTCAGGTCAGCAGTCTTTCCCATGATTGTGATTCCTACTGAACCAGACTGAGAGACCATTTAAAGGATCAGGAACCCTTTGCAGGTGTTAGCTGATTAGAGTGGGACACTTTGAGCCTAGAATATTGAACCTTTTCACAATATTCTAATTTTCTGAGATTGTGGATTTGGGGTTTTCATGAGCTGTAAGCCATAATCATCTCACTTATGACACATCATGGATTGAACTATCTTGCTTTGCATGTAATGAGTCTATCTCATATATTAGGTTCACCTTTTAAGTTGCATTACTGAAATAAATGAACTTTTGCACGATATTCTAATTTTTTGAGTTTCACCTGTACAAAAACACAAGGATAACCTCATACAAAACTTAGGTGTCAAAATCAAACAAATCACATAAGGACTTAGTGAATGTGGGACAGATACAATTTACTGACTTCACTGGAAAATTTGGGATATATTCAGAGATGTATCTGCTTTAAAAATAGCCCACACTGAACTGTATAGCACAATTAAACACCAGCACAGGAAATGTTCTATGATATTTTGTATTATGTCATAAACTGTTTAATAATATTGTTTATGTCCTGTTTTATAAAAATTTGCCAAATTTTAATTCCATGGGAGTCATGGGTCTTGGAGTTTGGACATATTTTGTAAGTGATACTTGAAGTATCTTGGTTGAAAAAGTTTTGCCCTATAGTCCACCAATCAGTGCCTTGATTTTTACTCATCCCAATTTCTTGTTCAATATTCATACATCAATCTCTTATGCTATAAAATGGTGAGCAGATTTTGTTTCTGTAATTCAATTCTGAATGGAAGCAGATCAGCTTATTAGAGACTGCCTGTTCTTTTTAAAAAGCTTTTAATGTAGATATTACCAGTATTAGGAGGATCACATGGAAAAAAAATAGAGTCCTGTGACATTATATACACAAGACAGACAGACAGACAAACAAACATAGAGACACTTATGGATGGCAAGAGACACAAACAGAGAGATAGTTGGTAAAAGGCAGAATGGAAATTACCTACCTCTGTTGGCAGTCATAGAAGCTAACTGTGATTTGAGTTTTGCAACAATACTCATTAGAAATTCGATTTTTTCCTGCTGGTCATGTATCTGCTTCTCATAGCTGTCTGTCTGTAACGATAATGTAATTGGAAGCAATCATTTTATGTTGATGAATAGGTTTTACCTCAGATAGGCACAAAGAACGCCTATGCCATGGCATTAGCGCTTAAATTTACTGCCTCAAACTCTAGCTTGATTTTATACTCAAGCAGCTAGAAATGCCCATGTATCTTGTTTCCCTTTTATCCATTTATTGTATTCTCATTTCATGGTTGTTCTGAGGAACCAGGGTAGAATATAAGAGTTTGTTTACCCTCCTCCCCCATTTACTTCACAATAATCTGATAAAGGAAGGTGTGGCTACAAAACAATGACTTGTCAAAAATACCAGTATCATATGCATGGCTGTACTCAAGTTTATCTAGTGTCCTCTACTATACTGCCATTTTAAAAGAAGTTCTGGATTTTTTCCACTTTTGACAAGACAATTATGGACCAGAAAACAATTAGCTTTCTGGCATAGACAGATGAGTTATTTGGTGGAACAATAGCAATGCCACAATTTCATTTTTTTTTAATCTTCCACTTCTGAAAACCATAGCCTTGAGCAAGCAACGGAAAGGGTGCAACTATCTCAAAACACAATAAAAGCTCAGCATATAGCAATAACTGCACCATAAGCCCATTAAAAGGCAAAGAGGTCAGTATATTTGAGCAGCCTAGATGACCTCAGGAAGCAGAAGGAAGAGAAAAAGTCATTAAGACCCAAATTGAAAATGTACAACAGCAATGTCTTGTCAACACTTCTGTACAGAGCACACTCATGACAGCTAAAACAGACAGAAGAAAAGATGCTTTTGACAGCCAGCGTGTACAAGTGATTCTTTTAGAGTCAGATGGCAGCAACAAGTTAGTAACTACAAGATATACTTGACAACCAAATATCCATCTGTATTGAGTACCATCTGGCCGTGATGACTCCGGCTTCTATGCATTTGACACAGCTTCGATCTGCAGAGTCTAGCAAAACAAGTGGCCAACCAGAATCCATCATCAGCCATAAACTGACAAATGCTCCAACCAGTCTGTGAGACCATAGAGTAAAAGGGAGGAGGGGTCACCAGAGCAAAAGTCTCTTCTTTAAGTCACCCCAAGTTAAATGGGAGACAGTAATAAGTTGACAAAACTTTAAGCAACTGCCTTGTACTTTGCCCTTGGGAATTTAAGTAGAGAAAATTTTAAAGCAATGAACTAATTAAGGAAAGGGAGAATCCAAATAGCATTTGACACCCATACACAATCCACTTATTTTGTTAATGTATTAAACGGTAATCAGGATATCATAGAGACGCAGAAGCATACAGCATAGGGACAGATTTTGTCCTCTGTATTGGTGGGACCACTAAACTGAGATTTGCTAAATTGTCTGTTGTACCATTTAGAGGCCTTTCATTCAGACTAAGAAAAAGAACCACTTGACTGTTCAATGAACAAACTTCTCTAGGCAAAAACTTTCACTGGGAAGCATTTACAAAATAAAATAACCAGCAATATATTTAAAAATTATCAGATGACATTGATAAGCTGCAGGTAGACTTCTTAGATCTCCTCAAATAGAATGGAGACCAACCCCAGTTCTATGGTGTTTCATTTGAAATGAAAAGTGAAACTCCAAAAGGGTGTGAGCAACAGCCCAAAGGCTTCCTGCATGGCTGCAGAACTATGGATGAGACTCATCTATAGTGAACCCAGTAAAGGTAGTCCTTGTTTAGTGACTACAATTGCGACTGACAACTTGGTCGTTAAGTGAAGTGATTGTTAGTGAAATTATGTCTGTGTTTATGATCTTACTTCAGCTTCCCTAGAACTTATTATCAGATTTTGTTTGATGGTTTTTACATAAAGATACCGACTGAATAAGGAGGCTTCTGTATGCAAAACCACTGAGCTATAGTATATTCCTCTCATCTCCCTATAATGTCCCTAGACCAGTGGGTCTCAGTAGTGTGCTGCAGCATATAGGTGTTTTTAGTGTGACACAAGATTTTTGTCTTATTTGTGTGTGTGTATATCTATGTCTATGTCTCTCTCTCTATATATAGACTATATATGTATATATGTATGTGTATAAATAGATGTATAATCTGTATATTTAACACAGTGCAGATATTTTTTAAAAAATATATAAATTTCCTTCAAACCTTTCGTTACATATTTAAAAATAGGCTCACTATATATGATTAATCATTTTCTTGTGTGCCACAGAACTACTGCTCTATTAAATATTGTGCCCTAGGATGCAATATTGCAGAACAGGGTGAGAAATATTGCACTAGACTACTGTATGTTTTTAAGTTTAATACTACTTTAACACTAAGACTAAGTTTAACACTACTTCTGTAATACAAAGCACCAACAAAAAAATATTTCACATGCCTGTTTCCTTACTGTTTCCTCTTGCAAATGTGGGAGACTGTTCTTCCCCTACTATCAATTTCCTGACTATTTCTGTCTCCTTGCAAGCCGAGCATTCTTTGACAAAGGCAATCCAAGAGGCAACTGGTAGATACATGTCAAAGCTGCCTAAGAGTTAAAAGAGAAATGCAAACTATCCTTGATAGACACAAAATTCAGTTTCATAAACAGAAAATAATATCTTTAGCATGGCACAGCCATTTTATTGTGATTGCATGATTTTGGCAGATAATCAAGATAGCATTATTGAACTACACTGAATATTTCTGTAATGTAGGAAATCTGAGTTGGCCTTTTTTCTCAGAAACGATCTTAAAGGAAATCTTAACTTACAGGATTAGTTATTAAAACATACGTACCTTTTGCTTTAGTTCTTTCCTAGCAAAGTCTCTCTCCATACACGCCTGTCGAAACGCTTCATATGCCTTATTAAGCTGCTCTGCAATATTTTTATCCATACTTCCCAACAATATTTCATCACTGAAGAAATTATGAATGCAGCAGATCTGGTTAAATTACTTTTAAAAAAAAAAGAAAGAAAGATATCAGTTATCATAGATTAGTTTTGCTGCTTCACATTTGTCCAGAGAAAAGAACAACTAATAGAACAATATGGTGATATCCCATTCAACACTATTTGAATTTTTTTTTCAGAACAAGGCTTGCCCTCCCCCCACTTTAATTTGAGGATCTCTTTTTAACATTGATACCTTGATACTCCAGTATTCCTTGATTCATAATTTAAAATTCAGCCCCAAAATTATTTTGCCAAGTGAAACAGTTTTAAGTGAATTTTGCCTCATTTTACAACTTTTCTTGCCACAGTCGTAAAGTGGATAACAGCAGTTGTTAAGTTAGTAACAGGGTTGTTAAGTGAATCTGGCTTCCCCATTGACTTTGCTTGTCAGAAGGTCGCAAAAGGTGATGACATGACCCTGGGACACTGCAATTGTGATAAATATGAATTAGTTGCCAAGTGTCTGAATTTTGATCACGTGACTGTGGGGACACTGCAACTGTTGTGTGCAAAAGGGTCATAAGTCACTTTTTTCCAGTGTCATTGTAACTTTGAATGTTTACTAAATGAACTGTTGTAAGTCAAGGTCTACCTGTAATGCACGAAATCAAACAAACAGCTACTATGAATTCAGTAACCACAGATAATGTTTTTAAATGAATCTGGATTTTATAAATTATATATGCATGTTCCATGTAGATGCAACTATTTACTCAGGAAGGTTAACTACTATTATGTTCTATAAAGCAAGCTTTCTGGCAATCCACTAAAACAGTCTAAAAGGTAGTAACATCTCCCCCTGTCCATTTACATATACCTGCTCCCCTCCAGAAAGAAGTAAAAGAGCTATAAATAAACATTTTTAAAATATGATTCCACCTACCCATATGTATTTCCTTATTTGAGTGAGGATGCTCTTTGTGCATGCTTACAGAAGCAATAGCATTCTCCCTGATTTGTTACTAGGAGTTAGCAGGATGTGATGGATGTGTGTATACAGGTGAGACTGGCCACATCAGCTTGCATGCATCATGGGAGTTTCCAGATGGGTGAAGGGTTCCCACTGGTAGTGTGGGATCAGGTGGGTGGAGTTGTGGCTACTTTTGCCATATGGCTTTGGCTTCTCATCTCCCAGTGAGAAAAGGGGCTAAAAGAAGCTGCTAGTACATTGCTGAGAGCTCAGACATCCAGTGGTGATGGGAGAAAGAAAAAGTAAGTGGAGGTTGGAATGGAAGGGATGTGTGGTAAGTCCTGGTAGAGTAGCTAAATACAGCAAAATAACTGGAGACCCCATGGTGGTTATGGGGTCATGTAATGGAATGGGTGAAAGCCTTAGGCAGGTTGGTGGGTGAGGGAATTAAAGGCTATAATAGAAGAGATTCTTGAGTCCAGTGAAGGGGACAGCATGAGAAAGAAGGTGGCTGCACCTTAATTATGCTTTGGCAGGCTTTTAGGATTTTGTTACATTATCCTATGACCAATAAGATATTTCCAGAAAATGGTTCTTTTTCCTGAGCTTGCCACCCTCACAGGACTGGGAGCATCCATGGGCAGCTTACAGGTATTGCAGCCAGAAATAATGCCAGGAATGTTACCATGGTAGGTAGCCATGCATACACTGGGTATCCTGGGAGGGACAGAAATACTGCCATTGGCCGGGAGGAAAGAAGGAAGGATCAGGCTAAACAGATTAGCGCTGTTCCTCTCAGTCTCCCTCTTAATCCAGTCAGTATTTCTGTCTCATCTCATCCCAAGCAGTATTTACAGAAGATCTATGTGAATGGTGTTTGTTTTGTTTTGCGTGTTTGGTGTATAAATGAATGCCCTCTAATAACTCCACAGCCTCCAAGGAATCCATGGCCCACAGTTTGGGAACCACCAGGAGGATTTAAGGCTGAAACTATCATCCATTTTCCTGGAAGATAAGCAGGAATTATTTATGGCTTAAGCCAGCAGTCCCCAACCTTTCTGGCACCAGGGACTGGTTTTGTGCAATTTTCCCCCCCCTAAGACCGGGGGGGGGGGGTGCACATGTGCAGATGAAGTTCTGCTTGCTCACCCGCCGCGGAGTGGTATTGGTCTGCTGCCTGGGATATTGGGAACCGTGGTTTAAGCCATAAAGGTGACTGTACAGTTTGGGCACAGCAGCTTGTGTGAATACAGCCATTTGTGGTTTATTCAAGAAATCATAATTAAGCAAACCCTGGCTTATGAACCAGGTTAGAGAGATGGAAAACAAAAATGATAAAGCTTGATAACATTCTAATCCTATAGACCACTGTACCTTCCTTTTACAAAACTGAAGTGATAAGAAAAAAAAACATTAGTTCCTGCTAGAAGGCTTATTGGAAGAGGGCAAGAAAAAGAAAAACACAAGAGAATTTATCCCAAAGAAAACAGGAAAAAATATTTTCTTTAAATCAAAAGGTCCATCTAGCCCAGTAATTTATTTTCTAATGGTGATTAGTAAGAGTTGACATTTGAAAAGTTATAAATAAAGGAAAAACCTAACATCAAATTGTCATAGGTACACCACCCTTAGCCACAATCTTTAATGTTTAGACCTAGCAATCTATATATAGATTGTTGCTTAATTATTAAAAAGTTATATTATTTTTCTCAGTGACTAATGTAATTATACAGTTTAATTAAATTATAAGATTATTAAAAATCAATAAAAAAAGAGAATGACCTGGTTAAAATTCTCTTCAACAATCCAATAAAAACTTAAATTAATAGAAACATCTATTAACAGAGAAAGAAGTAGACCAATCTTGGAGGCACCCTTCAAGACTTGGGAGAAACCATTCAAAAGGTTTTAATTCTCCCACTAAGTGTGACTTTAAAAAGTCAGTGGAGGAAAAAAATGTTTTTCCAAAAAACCTTAACACCTAAATAAATTAATGAGATGAAAAAGCTCATTAAGGGTTTTAAGTTAATTTAATCCAAGTCACATATGTCTTAAAAGTTACAATGAAGGTACCTTATAAACAGACTGATAAATATTGAAACTGGGCTACCTAAGAAGCCATCTTCAAAATCCTTTGCTATTACAATGGGCTATCTTTTGAAATACTGAATTTTGAGATAATTTAACCTGCCAACTAAAAGCAGTAAAATATAATTTCCCATTTAATATTACCCTATTACAGTAAAACTATAACAGAATAAAAATAGGTAAAAATTGAAGAGTTATTTTAAACCTACATGATCAGTGGACCAAGCATTTAGGAGATTTATCTATTAGCTAAGCCTGTTTGCAGCACGCTACTATGTGACAACACAAATACAAGATGTAGTGTGAATATGTAAGGAAAATACTCAAGTTGCCACTATAATTTCTTTAAAACATGAGACCATCTAATGCAATACCAGTAATGAAGGTTACTACGGACTGGAACAGTCCTTATTCCCTATGTAGACCAAAATATTGCAGAGTTCTCTTTAACCACAGATTTAATGCTAGTTGAAAAACCAAAACCAATTATCTTTCCTCAGATTTCATACCAAACAAACAAGAACAGCTTCCAGAACATAATTAATTAAATGTGACAAATTTCTAATTTAAACAGAGTCAACTTTGGCACCAGCATTCTTTTGCTTCCCTATTTATCATTGAGGGAAAACTATTTTTTTTAAGGAGCCCTTACTCATTCCTGCTCAGATCCTTTGCATTCGTTTTAACTGAAATGTAATGGTTTTAAAGATTTCTAATAGTGCCTTCTCAAGCCAGTTAACTCATAAGTGTCACCAAACGCAATGAATTTACTGCAATTTGTAGGCTCAAGGTGGTTGCTTAAGAGATTTAAATTTCCAACTTTTAATGGCTTATTTGGATGGATGCTAGATAGAACTCAAAGAGGTCAAAGAGTAATTCCAGGCGATTCCATCCATTGTGCACCCATCCTGAAGGAGTGGGATCTGAATGAAAGGTCAAAAATTACTCAGTATTTTCCCAGAGGGCTAGTCAAATGCTTTACTTGGTTGGGCTAAAATGAACTCTTCCCTCCTGTAAGACTGAGAAGGCATATTTGATTTGGCCTTATTGCCGACGGCTCCTCTTTCCATGCTCTTTCATGGTCCAGCAATGCTCATGTTAACTCAAAAATGAGCCCCATTAAATCCTGTGAGAAAAAGGTACAGGATTAGAGCCCCAGGGAACTATTAATTCTATATTTATGACAACTGTTGCCATGGTGTTATGTTTCTACAATTGCTTAGCTTTCCAACCCAACAGTAGCCAAATGTGTCAGAGTTTGATAAATGTCACAAATTGGCATCCACACCATAGTGGGGGGGGGACTATAAAGACATTTGTGTTGTTTTGCCAAATGTTGTGTCTTTCTTCAAAATGGGAATGAGAGCATCTTCTTGATAATTAATGCATCAGGTCAATTAGCCAGGCAGGACTAGGACTAGGGAGAGAAATGGATACTTGGCCTTGATTACGGCAATTGCTTCGCAGGGCTTCCATGACAGGTACTTCTTTTTTAATTTTTTTTTTTTAAATAAACAGGGAAACATAAAATATACTCTTTGGGAGAAAAAGAGATTTTTTTAAAAAAAGAATGGGCAAATACAGTACAGGTAGTCCTTGACTTACAACAGTTCGTTTAGCGATGTTTGAAGTTACAACAGCATTGAAAAAAGTGATTTATGACCGTTTTGCACACTTATAACCGTTGCAGCATCCCCATGGTCATGTGACCAAAATTCAGATGCTTGGCAACTGACTCATATTTATGATGGTTGCAGTGTCCCAGGGTCATGTGATCCCCTTTTGGGACATTCTGACAAGCAAAGTCAATGGGAAAGCCAGATTCACTGAACAACCGTGTTATTAACTTAACAACTGCAGTGATTCACTCAACAACTGTGGCCAGAAAGGTCATAAAATGGGGCATAATTCATTTAACAACTGTCTCGCTTAGCAACAAAAATTTTGGGCTCAATTGTGGTCATAAGGTGAGGACCACCTATACACAATCTGTGGGCATTGTTTCTCCTTGAAAGCATCGGAACTCATACCCTGTCACAGGACTCAACATTGGAGGAAAAGGAGGGGGAGGTTTTAGGGGGATCTGAAAATCACAACCGGAGGCCATAGCTTCCAGGTTGCCATCCCATCCTTTTGAAACAACTGATCCCAACACAGAGATAAAAGGACCTAGAACTGTTGGTAAGACAGGCAGCCCCCAAATATAAATTCTATATGCAGAGGAAGTAAACTACACACCTGTCTAGGAATACAAATCTCAAAGCAATATGCACGTGATGGGTTAAATTTACACTACATGAAAGAAAGCTGAAGATGCAGGCTTTGATCTGCCCATCCGCTACCCCCTTGAAAACGTCTGAACCCTGCTCACAGAACGCCCAAGTGGGTTTGGAAACTTTTCTACGGAACCTTAAGGTTCTGCAAGAACTTGATGAGATTCTGTGAGAGTTTGAAGACAAACCAAAAGCCCAAACATAACCAGGGACATCGGTACAATTTTTCTCAAGAATAGAAATCATATCCCAGTCACTGAACTTTGATTTGTTTGGTTGAAACATCAGCCTCCTATTGTGTAACTAGAATTGTGTAATTCTAGTTTTAACTTTGGTATGCCGAAATCTTTAATTTTTTATTTAAAGTAACAGGGTTTCTCAACTTTGGCAACTTTTAAGATGTGCGGCCTTTAAGTCCCAGAATTCCGTAGCCAGCGTGCTTAGGTCACTCATCTTAAAGTTGCCAAGGTTGAGAAACATAGACTTAGAATAATGGACAGATTTTCTGGGGAAGTAATTGTTACATCCAAGTTTGTGAAATTCATAAATTTGCATAAATAAGCTATAGTGAACCCAATTTAATTTTATTCCCCATTTTCTACCATTAGAGCTTTGTCTCTTACTCAGGGATTCTCAGATTCTGGTTCCATAGCCTGTAAAAGTTTGAAAATCCCTGTTGTAATGTCCCAAAGGTAGTTTTTGAAGAGGCAACTGCACTTTATGTTTCCTTGAAGACGTTTCGCTTCTTATCCAAGAAATGTTGTAATAGACTTAAAACTTTGCTGGAAGTGAAAGAAAATTGGGCTTAAGTGCCAAATCAGTTGCAATTCAATACAAATGAATCAGATGGGGGGAAAAGGTTATCTGGGACTTATCCCCAATGACCTCAGAGATTAGTAAGCAAATACGAGATGGCAGTCGAAGCCTTTAAAACAATTTTTCCAAACGGGATATTTTCTGGTTGTGCTGAAGTTCAATAATTCTCAGCTGGCATTGGAAAAAGATTATGTTTTGGCTATAAATGGCAAAAGTCAAAGTCCCATTCCTCTGGAGGGTACCCAGCTGAGAAATGTTGCTTTGAAAATCATCTAAAATTAAGTCAATGAAGATTCTCAGTCATCTTCTAGGTAGAGTTGTCTGGAAGTTGGGTCATGGCAACTGGATGTATTTTTGGTTTGAAACTATTCACTGCTTATTCAAGTCTTATCTAATCCAAGACTGAAGAAGCTACTTGGATAAGCAGCAAAGCACAGAAGTCCAGTTCCCATGACTCAACTTCCATCTAAAGTTAAATCATTATGCAGGAAAATCAGAAGCAGAGCCAAAACAGTTATCCAATACAATTAAAAGAAAAGTTGAAAAGGAGATGCTAGGAAGCCTATGTACCAGATCCAGAAACCAGTTTCTCTTAATCAATAATTGCTTGAAAAATTATTGCTATACAGTATTCAGATAATGGGAGCAATAGAAATATTACAGCTGCACTGCATTAACTTGAATGATCAGGAAACTTTCTTGAAGAATTACTGAAAGAAATGGCATCAACAAGACTGGATTCTTTTCTAAATTTATTGTTTCACTGGAGTTTCCATTAAAGGAAACGCTAGACAACTGTGCCAATGCAGCTTTTTAAATAGGTAAGACCATCAGAAATAGAACCGGAAGACAGTTCTTCAAAACAATAATCCAAATTAGATTTAGTGAAACATTTCTAGTGAAACATTTCTCATTTTTTAACCTCATTTTTCCCACTCTTCTTTCAAAGGTATGAACATTAATTTAAACAGAAACAAAAGTGGCTGATTTTTATGTTTCACGCCATGAGCCAAATGTTATTTGGGTTACATCTGTCCACTTAAAGTATGGTATTAAATGGAAATCTCCTGATAAACAAGGTTTATTCTTTGCATTATTCTTTGCATTATTCAATGCTGTTTTGAAGCTGCCTCACAATTATCTTGAAAATACCTATGCACTGCTTAGCAAATTATTGCAAGTTGTCTTGAAGAAATAAAAAGAAGCAATTCTTACAACAAGCTACTGAAAACCTAGGACATGCCCCTCCACTCTCAGTTATAAGAGACAGATATGACACATATATAAAACTAGTGGGTGCATTGCAAAATAATGCTTTTCATTTACATTTTTAGCACATTGTCTAATATCATAGGACAGTTTTATGAGTATCCTTACGGACATCCTTTTTATTTAAACCTCATCATTTTTGAGATACACTATATTGCAAGAAAGGTACATTGTTTGCAACAAAAATCAAATTCAACATAAACTAGAGATTCAAGCATCTGGAAAAGAAATATGGAGAAAGGATTTTTCCACACTTTCAGAGCTTTCTAACATATTTGGACCGTAAGTATCAACCTGTCATTTCATTTCTAGAAAATTGCCCCAAATGTTGCAAGTTCACTAAATCCTGCATGATTTTATTAAGCAAGACTCCTAAAACAAGAGAAATTGAATGAAAGTTCAGCATTCTAACTTGAGAGTTTGGCAGTGTTTTAAAATTGTTTTAACTAAATTGTTAGGGTTTGCGTAAGGTTTTTTTTTTGTGAGAAATGAATATTCTGGAATATGCTGGTGTCAGCCTTTTTTCCCTTGAAATATGAGCATTCTTTTAAAGAAAAGAAGCTCTACAACTTTAACTTTCCCCATTGGCCATCAAAGAAAAATGTATCTCCTTCTTTAAAAGAAATGGAAGATTTGTCCAGTCTATTCCTGAGCTGCTTAGGAGTAGCTTTTTTTTTTGTTCAAATCAATAACAGATAAAAATACATAATAAAGAACACTAAGATATAAGGAATGTGCACCACACAAAAAACTCACCAAAGCAAAGCAGACAAAATAGGGAGAACTATTTCACGGGATTTACCAACTCATTGAACCAAATGGAAAGATAATATCTGAGAATCAAAGTAGCCCATTGAGATGCAAAACCTGGCAGAAGAAAAAAACAGACCAATTCAAAGATATATGGGGAGAAGAATGGCAGGTGTAGAAAAAGCAAATTAAATATCACTATTAAAAATAGTCTAGTCCAGGGGTAGGCAACCTTGGCTCTTTTATGACTCGTGGACTTCAACTCCCAGAATTCCTGAGCCAACATGGCTCAGCTTGGAAACTCTCCCTTTCCCCTCTCAGGAATTCTGGGAGTTGAAGTCCATGAGTCATAAAACAGTCAAGATTGCCTACTCCTGGTCTAGTCAAACAGTGTACAAGTGCTGGACATGGAGCTTGATTCTGATCTCTATTTAGTCATGAAATTCACAGTTGATTCTAAGCAAATCACTCTCTTGGCTCAGAGATGCACAGCTCAAACCCCAAAGTTGTGTTACTCTTCTAAAACCTAACCTGTAACTGCTACATAACCTCAACAATTATCAAATTAAACGACTATAGGGTGAAATTGTTAATTGAGAGATTGGAGGATAATAATGACATTGAAATACATGAGAATTAAATCAGAGTTAGTCTTCATTTTATCCATCATTTTTCGCAATGTGACTGCCAAGTATATCATTTTAAAGCCAGGCTCACAAGAAGATGCTCATAAGATAGTTGTGGGAATACGAGGGGAGAATCTTAAAGGCTACCCAGGACTCCATGGAAAATGGAACAATTTTATTAATTAGTTTAAAGCTTATTCTACATACATATAATATATTCCATCTTTTTCTTTCAGAAATTATGAAATAGAAATCTTATTTAAAAATGTTATTTTCTAGCATGCCTATAGTGTGTGATAAATTTTTAAAAATATTTAAGATGATTATACTTAACTGAAATTCTTTAATTTTGCATAAAATTAATGATTATAATTAGGAGAGAAAGCTACAGCCCTTCTCTTTTGTTCATTGCTGAAAGTAATTCTGACATGTTTTGATAGAATTTAATCCTAGCATCAGAATACAAGCAGGTTTTTACACTCATACATGCCTTACTCATCAGTGTAGTTGAAGTGATAGAATAAAAATCTCACAGAAATTTTTAACTCCTCCTCTATGAAGTTTTCAACATCCACATTATTATGACAAATGCCTAAGTGGTTTAACTGTTTAAACAGATACTTTCAATGACCATTTTTCAGAGCAGAAAAATTGTATTGGGCTGGGTTCAACAATCACCTAAAGCTTAGTTTGCTTAAAAATGGGGCTGAACTAGCACATAAGATGCTGAGCTGAAACTAAGCAACCTTGATTATGGCTGAGAATATGTGAGTTCTGTCAGTACATTTCAGCTTTTTTTTTTAAATTCCAGATCTGGAGAGGAAAATGGACTTTTTTCAAGTAACATAATTTAGATTTTGTCAGTATGTATATCATTATTGTTAAGATGGTGTGGTTTGCATATCATCTGATGCAAACAATCTGTTGCAATCTTTCCACTGCCCATGCCACCTGTGACTTTTGTATGGATAGACTCAACTATCCCAGACCTAGCTTCTAAAGTTGCCAGGCTAAAGTTGCAGCCTTGGCTTTACAGATAGTCCTTGATTTACGACCTTAATTGAACCTAGAATTATGATCATAGGTGTAGGTCATAATACTCATTAAGTGGGTCACTGCATGAGTGCACTTGATTTCATTACTTTTTTGCAGTGGTTAAGTAAATATGGTGATTATTAAGCAAATCCATTGTTTGCTGTGATGTTTTTTGTTGGAAACCAGAAATAAATGCCCGCTTCTGGTTAAAAAGTCATAAATCATGGTCACAATACCAAAGGATGCTGTAAAAGGGCATAAAAGTGGGCCTGTTACCAAGTGCCCAAAATGTGATCAGCCTGATTGCAAGGCCAAACCACTTCTGAAATCTTGCCATGAAAACTGCAGGGACTTACCCAGGCAGTCGCCAGAAATCAATGATTGTAGAAGGCATAGTATTTGCATCTTGAGGAACGGACTAACGCTCTTGAATCCAAAGAGAGGGGGAAAAGCTACTCTTTATATCATATTCAGAAAGTGATCAGAGCATATCTTACCCTGCTCTTCACATGAATCTACCTAAAATTGATTCCCATCATTTTAAAGGTGCGTTCTTTTAAATTAATGTACACAAGACTACAGATATTTGAACCTAGCTGTTTAAACCTTGCATATGATTAAAAAATTATTCCACTGATTTCAACAGAAGCATATTTGTTTAGCTATGGCTTCTCAAAAGCACCTGCAATTGACTGCATCATATAACATACTAAATAGTATACAAAATGTATGCCTGGATTCGCACACCCCACTAACTCTAAACAAGCACTCTGACTTAATTAGATGTGTTCGTTACTTTCAGGAAATAGTGTCCATCGGATGATTGTCAAAAGGCTTCAGTAGGGCAATTCCCATCTCTCTTGTTAGTACAAAGATGGAAACTTTTCATTCAGGGAAACTGGAGTAGAACTTCACAGCCTTCAGGATTTCTATTCCAGTCGCAATCCTCCTAGGAAGAAAGAGCAAACTGGTTTTCCAAATACTAGCCCATTGGAATTTCTCGGGGGTGTAGTTTCGCAATAAAAAACTTCCACGGTCTGGGTTCAAGGATTCCGGAACAGGAAGCTTTCTCCGATCCTCGGCCCTTCCGCAATTGGTTCGTAAACACTCAGAGGATACAAGACACTCAAATGTTTGTGTGCTACTTATAAGAGGAAATGAACAAGCGATCTCTTTGCTCCAGGTATAACTGGTTTTAGACAAAGCAGCCACCCAGCCGGCTCTTCCCTTGAGCCACCGAGTGGTTTTCCTCCTTAGGCGCTTCCGCCTTTGTAATAAAATCTATGAATGACAAGGCGCGCTGAAAATAACAACCCTTGTAGCGTTTTTCTAACTGACCCCAAAGGCCCTGGCAAACAATGGCAAAACGGACCAGGAAAATAAAAGACACAGGTTAAGCTGCATCTCTTCGCCCACACCTCAAATCAAGAGCATTCGCCCCTGGATTAGGGGAGACGGACCTGAAAGAAAGCTTGTTTACAACTGCGCGGTTAGAGCTACGAGGCAGCTTTCAAAATGTAGCTAGGTAAAGTTTGTGCTGTGTGAAGCGACTATCCAAGCTAAGAAGAAGGCAGGGCTCAAAATGGAAAGAAAAACGGAAGCAGAATTGCTAGCTAAACTACGGGGGGGGGGAGAGAGAAAGAGAGAAAGAAACTTTGGGGGAACCAAGAGGAAAGAGCTTGGTGTTAATGTGGCTTGGAGAAAAGGCAAAGCATTATAGTTAAAAACGTCGGCGAAAAGTTGCGGGCTCGGCCGCTTAGCGGGTGACTTATAAAGGCAAGAAGAAACTTACGAAGCCCCCACCGTGATCGGCTACGCGCTCCGACCGCCTCGGAGCAAGCCCGAAACTCCGACGCGCCACCCAGGAACAGAGCTAACTTCCTGCTGAGCCGCCGCCGCCACCGCTGCCATGTGATCCGCTGCGTCAAGCCCTGCCAGCTTTCGGCAGCTGGGCGAACTAGGAGGGGGTGGCTGGGAGCTGATCTCGGCCTTGCCGCCCTCTCCGGGCTTTCTTGGTTCTCCGATGGGCTTTTTCTGCCCGTCTTAGACGGAGAAAGAGGGCAAATGGGCTGTTCTCGCAGCTTTCCCTCACCCGTCTTCTTGCCTCTGGCTGGGCAGCGCGGTGCTGGGGAGCTTCTCCCGCACGTCGCCCGACGGGAAAGGAAGGGCGCGAGAGCTGCTGGTTGTCCAGGCTTGGGTGAGCGGGGAGCGAGGGGAAAAAAATAGCAGGCAGAGCCTCTGCCCGTGGCTTGCCCGCTTGCCCACCTGCAGCTAACGCCACCGGGAGAATTGGGCTGCTGCGCCCAGTCCCGGTCGCTGCACCGCCTAGCGAGAGGTTGAAGCCGACAACAGGAAGATCGTCGGCCTGCGCTCCTCCTTGCGGCTGCCTTCTCTGCTTCCCCTATGAGAGAAGCTCAGAATACAAGGTCGGGGGACCACCCGTAAATCCTCCAATCTTGCCCTAGGGCCCTAGGCTATACCAAGAAATCGAAAAACACCCTGGAAGAAAGCACAGCATTACGGCGTTATTGTATACAATACAATACGGTTGTTGCATTCAGGAAGAGCCCAGCATTTTAGTTGAACTGAGGCCACTTTATCATATGATGGTTGGGAAGAGCACAGCTTAATCCTGTTCGATATCCAAAGGGCAGCGGGAGGAAGTGATCAAATCTGCAAATCAGGCAGTAGCCTACTTACTAATTTCTAAAGTAAGCTACAGTGAAGTGCTCACCATAATGGACATCTAGAACCTTGCAGATGTAGAAGTTGTTGCTTACCCTGACAGTTATTTGCTCTGCCTATCCTATCTAGACTACAAAAATCTGGATGGCCACCGGATAGTAGAAGATAGCAGAAAATGGGTAAATATTTCTGTTATCTTTACTACTCTGGAGCACTTGTTGGAATATTTGAAGCCTGCACGTCTATCCTTGTCTCAGTTTTCTGGGTTTGGATCTCCTATTGAACTATAAATTGATATCAAACATATACGGAAACATATGGGTGGGGTAGTGCTGTACATCATACTAGACTTACGATGTGGCTGACTATGATTATGGGGTTTTGCAGATGCAGTTTTACATATGAGACAAAACAGTCATTGACATTTACAGTATTTCCCATTAACTAACTAGTTTGGTGGCTGATAGTGGCCTATTATACTTTAATTGCAACATAAAGATTAAACATTTGAACAGTGCCTTGTATAAAGCTTTATTTTATTATACTAGTGGCTAAATATTTGGCTTCTGCAACAGATATGTAAAAAATAAGTGAATCTGATCACCAGTAAAGCTAGTAATATTGTATTTGCAGGAAGGAAGAAAACAGATGGATCACAGACAGATTCAGTTGGAAAAAAGGGAACTATGGTCAACTGCTGTATATGTTTGCAGTCTACTTTGCTTGCTGCAACAGAATCCTGAGAAAATCAAGCCCAACTTGATTGGCAGAGCTCACGTGGCCTAAAATGGAACAATTCTGCTCTTCTGTGATCTAAAACCATTACACCCATTTTACTGAAGAAAACAGGAGGTTATAATTGATGCCATTAGAACAAAAAAGATCCTATATAGATTTTGGAAAGATTCTTAACAAGGAAGAGAATTTTACCTGAAAAAAAACTCTATCCTCTATCAACGTGTGTAGATGTGTATTTTGCAAAAAAGGAAAACAATTTGGTGTGTTGTCACAACTGCGATGCCTGGTATAATTATGCATTGATATAATGATTATGTATATTATTACAAGGTACAAATGTTAAAGGCACTAAAGTATACCCTGGAAAAATGAAAAGGATTTTAGAATGTATGAACTAACTCTATTTATGTAACAGGTCCATTTTGGAAAAAAGTGATCAGCAGATTATGTGAACAGCATATCTGCTTTTAATTTAGACACTTTTAGACATAGAAAAGAGAGAGAACTTTCAAAGCCAGAATTTATTCTTATCCCTTACCAACACAGGATACTTCTAGATGAGCAGGTACCCTACCTTAAACACAAAATTGTATTAGCGAATCTTGTGATATTGTCCAAACTAATGGGTGGGAGACCTCATTCTGTAGAGATGGAAAAATCATATTTAAAAATAAAACTCATAATTAAAAGCCAGTCTAGTTGTTTTACATGGTTTAGACATTCACTTATATCAGCATGAAAGAACTTTTCTATTGTATCATTCTTTCTTTGAAACACTCTCTGCTTTAGAAATTGAGCACATGCCAACTTTGCTATGGTTGAATAGCAATTGCTGTGAAATGAAAATCTGTTTATTTACCCCTAGCATTTGAGAGCTCATGATGGCATAGCTGAACTAGTTAACAGCCATTGTTTTATTATTCTTGCATTATTTTGATGTGCTTAATCATGGTTCTTAAGATTTTCTTCAATAACAGAAAAATCATTGCACAAAAGGTAACAATATTTAAAATGCATTTTTAAAAAACTGGTTGCCTGTTTTGACAGAACTTCCCTGATTGTGGATGGCACTCCTGTTATTATAGTTTTTTAGGTCTACTCAGAGGTACATTCTTCTGTTCAGGGAAGCATAATTCCCAAGTTAAGATTAGGGGTGAATGCAGGTTAATTTTTTTTATCTGTTCCTGCCCATGTCCATCTTGTTATTCATGTAGCAAAATAAAAAGACGATTTTCCTTGGGTGACAGCTAGGGTAAATCTTTACTTGGGAATAATTTAGTATCAGGCAGAATTTAATACTGGGAAATTTTCTAAGGAAAAATTTGAGTAGCACAAGAAATGTTCCACTTCTAATAGACTGGGGCTATTGCATTTATATTGATGTTGTCCACATAGAAATATAGTTTCCTTACAGATAAAACTAAGTCACCATTACAAAATATTTACACACTGTTGTGCCCAGCATGATAATAGAATCATCATTATCATATCATCATGCAGCTTTACTGGGAACAGCTTAAAGTTGAGGTGATATCTGTAACACCATCAAATATCCACATCTGCCTATCCCAGATAGAAAATATGTAGATAGAAAGATAGGTAGATAGATTGATAGATAGATAGGAGAGGGAATTGGTATCTTCATGAACAGAAGTACAGTTAAAAAAACTATTAATTTCAGCATTCTGATTTGTTTTAACAAGTCATGATGTTTTATTTGGGGGGATTTTGTGGAAGAATAGTCCCAGGTTTTTTATCAGTAATTCCAATTGCAGAATTAATATTTTAATTGCTTATAAAATTGTAAAAGAATAGAAGAATCTCAGATAGCCAACTGTAATTATTTACACCAAAGCACATATAGGAGGTAGGCCCTAATTATAAAATGAATTATAAAATCTACACCCTTTTTCAAAACATGGATTTGATGCAGAGTACATACCTTCTATCTTAGCAAAGTAGTCTTTGATTTCCAGAATATTCAAATCATTTGGAAACACACCTTTTTTAGTCTGCTTTCGTGCCTATTTTGCTATCAGAAAGTTTTCTCAACAGCAACTTAGAAGTACAGTTCTATCTTGTTCAGCTAATGATTGATGTTAGCTGGGAACTTCCACTGAAAAATCCCCCACATGAGACTTCCCTGTATGTAACCACAGAAAACTGATCATTATAATTTGTACTCTCACTAAATCAGAATTTAAAGTGAAAACAAAATGTAAACTAGTTGTAGAACTTTAATATCCTGTCAATAATGCCGTGTACTACAGTAAAACTTCTGCTCTATGAATGTGAATTGAAGGATGAAAGTTTTTGAATGATTTTTAATCAGCAGGGACTCAGGAGTACTTTGTAAGGCTTATTTTGACCAAATGTATAGATTATGAAAAAATGAAAAATAATAACAAACATTTTCTGGGGGAAGATACACAGTTTCTTCAGATTTGAGAGGATACATATAGGTTGTGTGTGTTTTTCTTTATAAAAGTTTTACACTGAAAAGGAGTTGCCATTTTCACATTTTGAAAAGTGCTGTTGCAATCTCTGAACCATCTTTTTGTGGTGGGATTTGAGCCACTGTGTGGCTGTAAATCAGATGGCAAAATTGAATGGTGCATGTTCTGGATAATTGGAAGTTTCTGTACTAAAGTTTTGTATGAACATTTAAATTGGTTATATGGTAGTAAATGAATAGTTACTAGTGCTTAGCTAAAAGCCTTTGCAATTTTCCAGAATAAAAGCGCTGATAATATTGAGGTGCATCTTTTTGCAGAACATTAGAATGTAAAATACAAATCCAGTTACAAATTTAAAATATCAGTTATAAACAATTATAAACAGACAATCCAGTAGATTACCCTAAAGCAAAATCTCAGACCAGTGAATCAACAACTATTTTAGCAATAGCTTTTGTGTAAATTGACCAGCTGCAATTAAAACAATGGAGCTATTGTCTGCATTTTTATTATGTTGGCCAATAAGAAAACTATTTTTTTTTCTGGAAAAGACTTCTCCTGTGTATGAGTTAGAATGACTTAAAAAACTTAGTACACGTTTCCAGAACAAAGGACAGAATTGAAGATTACAGGGAAAGTTTCTTAACGGCAGGGATCCACAAATACACAGCCTGCACCAAGTATATCAGTTGTACCATCCATCATCATGGTAGACATAATTCATAAACAGATGGCTGTAAAAGTTTGTCTACCCTTAGCCAAATGTGGAACGATGATACAGTCTATTTTATATAAGTTGAACCATTCAGAGAAAGTAAATTTAAAGTCATCAGCAGATCTGATAGTGTTTGGTCAAACAGTCTTGAAAATGAGTGCCAGACAAAAATATAGGAGATACAGAAATAGAATTACAGTTTTAAAGCCGTTGAGAGTGAAAACAAATTGATCTTTGGTATTTAGTAGCGTAAGATGGGAATGGAGCCTTCTTTTTATTTTCCCAATTAACTGATGATTTGGAGTACTTAAGCAACAATACAGTGTGTGGAGGATAATACAAATCCTATTGCGTGAGCAGAAATCCTTTTGCACAATGTTGAATAGGCAGCTATAATTGTAATATTATCATATTTTATACCAAACAGGAAACATAAGGTTTTACGTTCATACAGGGAATAGATATAAAATTGTAGGGATATTTCCCTCCACAGCAGATTTGAAGGAATTGGGAGGGGGGCAGGCCTCTCTACCATAGTCTAGAAGGCTTTTGAAGACATCTGGTGGAATTAATGGATCCATGAATTGGATCAGATCACCTAACTATTATACAGTAATCCTATGAGTCCTAACTTTGGGGGTATGCCTCTCTGAACCTACTAATGAACCTGGGGTGGGTTTTTTTGCATAATTTCTGGATTGTTATTAGCAGAATATTGCATAGAACGCATAATACTAAATACTTAAATGCAGTGAATAACTTCCTGTAAATTTGTGGAGAAATTAAATCTGAATTAGAGCTGATCTCAATGGATGAACACTGCAAGAGTTCACTGCATTTCAAGCCCAAATCCTACCTCCCTAGTTCCTTCCAGACATTGCAGCAAAGTAGTATCTTCTGCTATGGCTTTGGGCATTTTGACAACAGAGAGAATATAACGAAATGGATAATTTATGTTAATTATTTTATAATCAAAAGCTACCTTGCAAGAAGGATTGAATCAAAACAAGTCCCACTCCATTATTTCTTGGTTTGCATGTTTGTTTATGCTTTATTGTACTTCATGGATGCGTGCACATCCTTTGATTTCTTGGTATTTGAGGCCAGTTCATAAATGATTTATATTTACTTATATGTCAGATTTGTTTCCCACCTTTTATTCAGGAACTCAAGCAACATAGAAGAGAATTTTCCTTTATTTTAGCTCACAACATTAAGTAGGGCTAAAGTATCACCTAGATCAGTGATGGTGAACCTTTTAGAGACCGAGTGCCCAAATTGCAACCCAATTTATGTATCATTGGGTGCTGGATGGGCGTGGCCCATTGGGTGGGTGTGGCTTCAGTGGTAACAGCAGACTGGGTGGGACTAAAAAGTTCAATCAGTTCCAACTTTGCGAGATCTTTTTTTTCTCGCGAGAAGTTGAAATTGATTAAAACTTTTTTTTTGCACACGGTGGCGGAGGCCTAAAGTGAAAAGGTTTTATAAAACCCAGCTGAAGGCCTGGGACTGGGGCGATGGTGCACGTGCCCACAGAGAGGGCTCTGTGTGCCACCTGTGGCATGAGTGCCATAGGTTTGCCACCATGGACCTAGATACTTTCTATGGCTGTAGTCTTTCTAACCCTAGCTCAGCCACCTAGCCATTAGTCCAACTTATATCTGGAACACCTTAAATAGTGGGATTTAAACAGTTTTTGAATCAACGTACCTCAAATGTGCTAATTTACATAATGCATTCAAAATCTGAAACTTCTGACTTTCGGTTCCGGTTCACGGTGTCCCTAGTTGCACGGGGAGACTCGTCTCCTCGTTGGCTAGCCTTCCCTCCGCCGGTAGACCCTTATGCGGGTCAAAAGTCGCCCTGGAGGGTGCGACTTCTGTCGAGGAGGCTTTGCTCGGTTGCGGAGGAGTGGCGTCTCCTCCACCTGTCCAAGCTATCTCTGAGGGCCGACGGAGAAGAAGATCGGCCAGTAAAATGGCCGATCACTCTGCCGCTTCAAACCGCAAGTCAAAGAACATCTAAGCTGTAAGAACCCCCGTGGTGAATCCGGGTGAGACTTTTCCTTGCTACTCTCTCTGCTCTATTTTGTTTTTTGTACCTGTAAGAGCCTTGTTGGAATTATTTCCCTGGCTTGAAAAAGCAGCTTCTACATGTTTGGGAAGAAAGGCATTGTATAAAAATAGAACAAAATTTTAAAGACTATATTGTATTTCCATATTTTTTGGGGTACAGAAAATTTTTTCTTTTTCTAAGAATTGTACTATCATCTTACGCTGGAAGATTATTTCTTTTTTCACATTATACTTTAAAAGATAGAAAAAAGGAAATGGTGTCTGGAAAAGATCTTTTTTTAACCTACTGAGGACATCTAGTGGAGAAAACGTAATATTGCAACCTCTGGTTACCCTTTGAAGATGGAACAGACCTGACCTTCAAATTACTTTTGAAGAGAAAAGATAAGCTGTGCATCTGTGGGAATTGTGGGAGGTGGATATTGCCTAATTTTTATCAAATATAGCCTCCACAAAAAAGAAAAAAGAAACTTTTTAAAATCACTGTCAAAATGGAGGAACCTCAGTTACAATTAAACTGTAAACTTATATTTATGAGGCTACTGCAGAAATATGTGCTACAATGAAAGAGTTTACTACAGAATTAAGATCCAGAAATCTCACTTCAAGCATTCAGACTACATCTGACTATTTTATAAATCAAAACATACTAGAAGAGGAATCAACAGAGATAAAAGAGGAACTTATTCTATCTTATAAACTTTCCATCTGTAACTTTGAGGAACAGAAGAAGCAAAGACTGAGATTTGAAACTACAAAGCAACAATGCTTTAAGGAGGAGAGGAATAGATGCCTAATGCAGAGGATGGGATTCCTATCCTTTCAAAGGCCACTGCAAGCAACAAAAATATATCTACTGGCTGAAAGGAAAGCGTGCTTATGGAAACCTGTCTGACACAGAAAAAAAGCCAGAATCAGACTGAAAAGAGAAATTTAAAATTGTGTAATGGATTAAAAGGCAATGTTGGAATTTTGGACTGTTTTAAGGATTAAGATTTAAGAAGCAAGAAATATATATATGAGGGTGATTATTAGAATATATATTTTAAATAGATTAGGAACGTATCTTTTGGAATAATAGATTTATTTTGATGAAAATTATTATGTATTGGAATTGAAAAAATGTTGACTTTTTAGATTTGGATGGTTCCAATAACGGAGTGTTTTAAATTAGTAAGATGACCTTTTTGTATGATAACATAGATGTGATAAGGCATTGGATGAAATTTGAATTTTGTTTAATGAATTGAAATGAATTAAGGTTTAACATTATTTTGTTATCCTAAAGAGATTGATCGACTGTGGGATTTTATATATATATAGGGTAGATTAATATTTTATTTTAATTATGATATCTATTGTGTAGTGGAAGAAGAAATAAATGAGATTGGTGATAAAATGAGGGATGTGAGAGATTAAGAATTAGATACCTGAATTGATAACTTGTTGATTTGAAATTAAATTTGATTATGGTAATTGTAAACTGATAAAGTTTTAAAACAGGTTTAGCAGCAATAGAAATTTAAATTAGAAATGGAATATTTTAAACGTATTATACTATTTGAGGGAAATAGAGAGGGGACAGTGAATATATTGAGTTGAGTTGTTTATATATGTTTTTACTTTTGAATGTTTGATTACCCAAAAACCACGGTGTGTCCTGAGTACCTTTTCTTAAGAATTAAAAAACCAATAAAATGTGTTTTAAAAAAAATCTGAATCCTCTGAAACTGAAATTTGGGCAAGTTGTGGCTGCTTCAGCATAATCAGCAGCGGTCATGTGATTTTCATTTCCAGTGCTCCCTGCAATCTTCATACAAGAAAAGTCAATAGAGAAGCCAGCAAGAAGTCACAGTTTTTTTTCCTTCTCCACTGCTTTTTTTGTCTGCCAGAGATCATTCTGTTTCTCTGTTTAGGTAAGGAAATATCTTTGAATTACCCCCAGTGGGTAATGGGTTGTGTAGTTAGATTTATACAGATTCTTTCACAGCTATATCTTGAGTTCTGGCATAAAAGGGAAGAATATAAATATAACATCATACCACACTGGAAGAGGTATCTCCTTCAATGTGCATGGGTGGGGATGACAAATTTTAAATTAAACCTTTAGAATAGCCGTCTTCCTCTCTCCCCCCTTCCCTCTGTTGATAAAAGTAAAACCCAAAGAGGATGGGAAGAAATCAGCATGGTTCCATAAAAGCACCAGAAAGCAACTCCTATCAGATAACAGTTCTTGGATTTATTTAACATTGTTGGTGATGTTTCAAAGTAATACATTATTCCTGCTCCTTATATTGATGGGTGTAGAACAAGCTCTCTTTTGAAATTGTTTAAACATGAAAAATCTGTTTCTTCAAGATTTTTGAGTGGTTACTGCTTTTTTCTGTCTATTTGATTGCAACCGGATCATCGGGCTTACTGGCAATTGTTTAAGTTGGCAGGCAGCCCAATGTTGCAGTTCTTGTGAGGATTTAGGGTCTAGAAAATAGCAATATTTGGCTCTTTAGTGATAGGTCTCCAGAATAAAGACATTTTCTTCCCTGCGTCTGGTAATTTGCTTCTGTAAGAATGTAAATTTTCAAAGGAGCACTGAAGATGCAAAACTGTTTAGGCCACAGAGAGACCTTGATTTCTGATCTAGAAAGTCAGATGTAGCAATGATACTTTCTAAGATCAGATCTGTACAGTGACATTAGAAATGGACTCTATCTTCTCCATCCCATGCTTCCAACTCTGAAAAAGCTCACAGTAACACCTTCAAGAGGCAACAGTAGGCTGATCCAAAGTATTTCTGTACTTCTTTAAGAGCTTTTTTAAGGAAGATTATTATTTTCATTTCTTTGAGCTGGAATTCAAGATAACATCTGCATTGTCTAGAACATCTACTAAATGTCAATATGGCCCTCCACAGTCTATCTGGCACAATAGACCAGTGCACAAGATGCTTTAATATCACAATCGTGGAGGAAAACATTTTAGTCTATGTGGAAGAGATGGCAATGTGAAGGAATGATATAAAATGAAAGAAGAACCCAATTATGTTTATTATTATTTATTAAAACATCTGCTTTATCGCTCTACCAAACATTTACAAGATGGTTAACAACCCACAAACAAAATCTGTAGTAAAACATAATTTACTGACTTAAACCCTTTATAAAGGCTTCTGGCTTTCTTAGTTACATTGTGATCTCACAGGAAAAAAACAACAACTTCACGTCATGAATGATTGCTTTGAGCATATTTGCATAAGAGTTGCAATGGAAGCAACTTACTGAATAAGCCTCAACTTGTATTTCTTGAGGAAATTTCTCTTTTGATTTGGAGCGTGTCTTTGCAGGGGATATAGTCAGGCTAAACCACAGAATAACTTTAAAATAATTTCTTTGCAAATGAAATGTCACTAGTGCATGGTTTTTCCAATTGGTGTTACAACCGTTGGAAAGAAAAGAATAATGTATGAACCATTTCAGACAAATTTTCTGAAATAAACATCATGCAGTTTGCACATTTAATTCTTAGATAAACTAAAAAGTGATTGGGGCTTTTCTAGAATTAGATGATTCTGGACAGCAGGCATTGGGAATGTCCACCTTATGTTCATTGCACAGCAGGGCCATTGCAGCTTTGAAATCCCCCATCGTACCAGCTGCAATTTTACAGAGCCAAGACTAGAAAAACAGTTATGATTTGTGTCACTGCAACTGTGAGAAGGCTATGCAAAGGTGGCTTATTGGGATGGTGATGTGCCATCTTTACCATTCCTGAAATATGCCAAATCAAAACAAAACTGACAAACTCCATCTCCATTTAGCTGTTTGGCTGTTCACTGGCGCCACTCATCAGAGTCATAATTATGCCATGGCAACCTGGACAGTAGAGTCACATCATTGGAGATCTGTGGACAGACAGATAAGTGGAAGACCAATGAGTTCTATTTGGTATTTAAAGAGGCATTCTGTTGCTGCCAGTTTTCTGAACCCAATTCAAAGTATTGATGTTGAGCTTTAAAGCTCTCATGTCAGGGCAACCAAGGAATTCATGGGGTGGCTTTGCCCCTCCCCCCTTAGCCCAATCTATTGTATAGAGGTATTGTAAGAATAAAGGGAAGGCTAATTAATTTCAGGTTGTTTAGTATATATCAGGATGGGCAGCTCTGGCACCTTTATAGCCTGTGGACTTCAACTCCCAGAATTCCTGAGCTAGCAATGCTGGTTCAGGAATTCTGGGAGTTGGAGTTCACAGGTTGTAAAATTGCCATAGTTGTCCACCTTTGCTTTAGGTGATGATGATACCGGTAGTAGTCAGGGAATAGGTCTTTTCCTGGGTGGCATTTAACTTGTAGAACAGGGGAAGTTAAGGGAAGTTTTACTGCAGTGGTGCCTCTGAGTTCAAGAATCCAAAATAAAACCAACATAGGACATATAGGAGAGCCTGTGGGATGTAGAGGTCGAGGAGTGTTGGACTAAGAGCAAGGAGAGTCAGTTTTCAGTCTGCTCTCAACGTCAGTCATTGGGTGACTTTGGGCAAGATTAAAATTACTTTCCTGCCCTGACTCAATTCATACTTACTGGACTAATGGTCAAATTGAAATATATGACCTTTTGGATTTCATACTTTTCTGAATTTTACAAAAATATGCACTAAAACCCATAATTTACTCAAAAATGCATTTAGAAATGTGTAGATTTTGATGAAGTATGTTTAGAAATTAATTTTGTATGTGAAAATATACTTTATATAAAGGTGTATTCAAAATAAACATGTAAATACATTTGTATATACATTTAAAATGTGATACATTCCTATGTATAGGTAAAGGTATCCATTCCTACATAAAAGAATTACTGTTCTGTTACATAATTCCCAATGACCCAATAACTTTGTATTGTTAGTATTTATAATTAAAATTTGATGATGTGTGATTGACTTTTGCATTAATTATCCTTTCATTTTTTGGTGATGAATAAGTCCGCCGTTGCACCTGTTCCTTGTAAAGTATGTTGTCCGTATCTCTGCTAGTCCAAATAATAGATGAGATGAAAGTTTGGTACAGATGAAAAAAAAATCCCAAAGAGTGAATGAGGTCCAAATCAAGAGGCTAATTGCTACGGATTAATTGCAATACTTTTTCCACTACTATTTCCGGTTTAAACCAGCCATAGGGGAAGATGCCATCTGGACAAGCCCTTAGTAAATGAAAAACGTGTGTGCACGCTCTCTCTCTCTCTTTCTCACACACACACCAGTTTGCTTGGCACAAGTTCAATTTCTTTTATTCACCAGCTGCTAAGTCATTTTCATATATCTTGCGGCTTCTTTCAAATGAAAACACACCTGTTCTTCTAACACTGTACCCATTTTCTGTTGGCTGCCTGCTCATAAGAAATCCAAGATCATTTTTATAAGTGGATTGTCTGACAATTTCTGAATTTGTTATCATTTAAAAGAGCTTTGTGTTTAAATTTTGTGAGTGGTATGCGGGGGGGGGGGGAAGCAAGAATGGTATAACTTTAGCTTGTACCTTTCAGTCTGCAGATCCAACCTGGAAGTAAATAAGAATTCTCGAGAATACCTCTTTGAAGGTGCAACATAAATTAAGGAATTGAAAAACTGTCCCCTCCCACCCCAATTGGTAATTGTTTTGCTGATGGTGTAATCTTAAGCATATACCTGAAGGTTAGTACTTTTCCCACTCATAAGACATACTTCCAAGTAAAAACTGGGAGAATCAGATGGTTCTTTTCTAGATGAAAATAAATAGTCTTATTCATACTGACTTACATAAACAAATTCTGTTGGCATTTGAAATTATAGCCATATTCTGAAAGAAAATCTTTTAGAGCATAAGCAGGGCAACTAGTATTAGAACTGTCACTGATAGAGCACATGTAAAAGTACCACTTACATACCGGTACCTCTGTGTATACAGAGAGAGAGAGAGAGAGAGAGAGAGAGAGAGAGAGAGAGAGAGAGAGAGAGAGAGAGAGAGAGAGAGAGAGAGAGAACACTGAACAATGAGAAAAGAGAAGATACAATTGTGTAGAGAGTGTACATGTTCTGCATGTGTGATTCTCAAAAATAATGATTTGAATGGAAACAGAAGGAAATTTCAGTTTCCCTTCCAAAACCTCTTAGTAGATAAAGCACACCTTACAATTCTTTGCATCCTTTCTCAGTCATCCAAATCATGGCCCTTGGCCTCAAGGTAGTTTATGGGATTAAAAAAAATACCTTAAATCTCTCATATTACAGCCCAATAGCGGGTGATCCAGCAGTAATAACTAATTTATTCAAATAATTAAATAAATAATTCCAGCCAATATTCATTGGCCATTTGCTCAGACAGGACCCAAGAATAATTCCCCTTCCTGATTGTATCTGTGTTAGAAGGGAGAAGCTGCTCTCTGCCAGCCACAATATTTATCCCCAATTCCCTCAGCGTTCAGTTTCCTAGGATTTTGCCACTGAAATTGGGAAAAAGGGTACCCTCCCCAAAATGTGAAATAACACAATGCTGTGAAGTCAGGGGCTCCTGCATTCAAGAAGAAAAGTATTATGGGGGAGGGTAGAGGTATGGGACTCTAATTCTTTGTCTCTATTAAAAGAGAAGTTCCTTGTAATGCTTGAGAAAGGGAAGAGTATCAACTTTAAGGAGAGGGACTTTATCTACAATAATGACATTGGTTAGGAAGATTTGGACTGAGTCATTTCCTTAATATGTGTCAGGTCTTGGGACCGAATAAACCTGGATTATATTTTGTGGCATGTGGCTTGATGGAGGGAGGGATAAAAGACTTTACCTGTGCAAAGCTTCTGCAGGTGGCATCTTATCCTGTAAGTGGCTCTGGGACCTAATACTTGCATTTTTCTGCAAATCAGTGATCCAGTTAGGTTGCAAATTCTTCTCTTCTTACTTGCCTCCTAATTCTGTGTCTTCTCTGTCTAGCTCTTAGGAGAGCTTTTAATTATGCTTTTGGTGTATTGACCATCATCCAATATCCCGAGTGCCTACAAAATCATTGTTCTGATATTTTCATTTTATGTATTTATTTGTTTTTCCTTTCCATCTTTTTTTTTTTAAGTTCCAATCTGCATTTCTCCCATCTGGTTAGTCCAGCACTCTTCTTAATTAGTAAAATGCCATCCTGTCAGATTCTCTTCTGCCAGGAAAGTCATTCAGTTACCAGATCACTTCTTCACCTCCATCATATATCAGTACATTTTAAAACTGAAACACATCATATTATCTCTCTCTCTGTCTGTCTGTCTCTCTCTCTCTCTCTCTCTGTCTCTCTCTCTCTCTCTCTCTCTCTCTCTGTGTGTGTGTGTGTGTGAGAGAGAGAGGGAGATAGAGATAGAGATAGATAGATAGATAGATAGATAGAGAGAGAGAGAGAGAGAGAGAGAGAGAGAGAGAGAGAGAATAAGGGACAGCAATACTAATTAAGAAGAATTTCACAGTAGCCTCAGCTATCACAGTCCTTGGAGTACAGTATTTAAAAGTATAATAAAATGCTTACCTGAACATTTCAATTAACCTTTATTTACAAATTACAACAAATGCAGTAAACAAAAATAACTTCCTTCTCATTCCTTGCCCCATCACACCATTATCTCTCTTTATTCTTCTATAGACATAATCATGTAAATTCCAAGGAAATAGTCTTAAATACTAGGTCAGATAGATGACAAAGGAAAGATGTCACTATGGTTCATTATCATTATAATTATTGTTGCTACTTATTGTTTTATTCATTTCTTCCCTTAAGGAACCACTTAAAGAGAACATGTTGGCTATTAAATCATAAGCCTTATGTTGAATGTATCAGTTATATTACAAAAACATAATTATTTTGCTTCCATCTACCAATTACACTAAATAGAATGCCAACCATTTTCAAATTACTGGATGAGAGAAGTTTATTTATTCATAAACTGAAGAAATAAAACTTCAGCCAGTCAAACAGCCCAGCATATTGGAAAAACAAAACAATCATTCTAAAAAAAAGCCTATTAATGTTATAATAAAATGATAAGAACCATTGCAAACATATGGGGGCATATGGGGGCCATTCAATTGCTCTGTAAACAATTGCAAAAAAAATGGTTTAAGAAATGAATAGGGTCTTCTACTACTTACCATGGCCTGTATTAACAAGAGGGGATGATTAACCTTTCCATAAAAGTTAAATAGCCACCTGCTGACCTTACTGATTTCAAAAAGTGAAGCAGAGCCAGCTTTAGTTCAATGGGAGAAATCCTACTGCTGGAAGCTTGACTTAGAAATAAAAAAAAGAAATAAAACAAGAAAGGAGTGGCAACCTTCTATTGCTGCCAACAAAATAAAAATGTCCATGAATTTAATTTATCAGCAGTGAAGCTTGACTTGAAGGAGACTTATTTATGAATCGTATGAAAATTATTAATGAAAAGAAAATGCCATTTCCAGTCATTAGGGAATAAACTTTACTAGGCCTTAACTCAGAGGGTTAATTCATGTTTACAATTAAAATCTGAAAGTAAACTCACCTATTTTCATCCATAAGGGGGGGGGATCAAAACTAGCTCTATTGGGATTAAACTGTGAATGAGCTTTTATCATTTCCAATTTTTTTCTTCAGGCAAGATAATACACAAATAGGATTTGCTTGGGTTTCCAACCTTTTTGCATCTTTTGGGAGCTTTAATGGTTAGAGTCCCCAAATGGCTGCTATGAGTAATTGTGTCCATTTCTCCAATTGCTAGTGGTGTGGGCAACATTCAGAATGTACTCATTCCATTAAAAATCAAATTGGAGAAGCTAAAAGACAAATGATTTGTGATTGAGCTGTAACGCAGACAGCTGGCAGGATATGAGCTGTACTTTATTTGTTACAAATGTTTCTAGGCCCACCCAGGATCTAGAGCAGGGGTCTTCAAACTTGGCTCTTGGCAGGATTTCTACATCACATTAAACCATTCACTTGCTTCACAAACTGCATTAAGGCATAATATGTGAATCTGGCCATTGGTTTCATTTAGCACTGATCTAGAATTGGCCAGTGTTTTTGGCAAGGGAATGGCAACTCATCCTTCCAATGGTTAATGCATGTCTAGGGATGTTAGGTAGCCTCTGTAATGTCCATTCATTCCCACCCCAAACCTCTTTCTTTAATTTTGATTTCTTGAATAAGTCACAGATGACCAGTTTACGCTTCATGCTAAGCAATAAACCATAGCTCACAGACCACAATAGTAGGATTCATATGTTGCACTAAGCCCAAATTAAAGAGGTCACTTTAGGTTCTAAAGAAATAGTAATTGTTTCAGGTTATTTCTCAAACTTTGATGGCCTACATTGCATTCATATATAGCTGCATTTAGTGGATTCCAGAACTATGCCAAACTAGGATTCCCAGCACAATAGTCTTTGAGTATCCAGGATTATGAGATGGAGTTGCATCCAGAATAAAAAATGTTCCTGAAAAATAAGCCTGTTTGTTCTAAAACACAAAAGATTGTGACCATATATGGTGGTACTATAAAGAATCAGACTGGTGCGGCCCTGTCCTACGTGTAGCTCTGTGGAGTTTCCAGATAAACTATTTATCCAGATACAGATTATTTTTTTTTACCCTTTAGCCTTTAGTATGATTTGCTGTTTTTAGTCAAAATGGGACTGGACACAAAGCAAAACTGAGCTTAATTTAAGAAATGAAGGTGTATGGCTCGAAATCTAGCATCTGAAGCTATTGCTATGAAAATACATTGGTCTATCTTTTTATCATTTCTGCTAGACGCCACATTTCCCTTCTCAAATGCTTCTAATTTGGTAAGGTGCACATGAGGTCTGAAACAGAAAATGTGCGGCAGAACACTTTAATAAATGCAATGTTTCTCTGTAAGAAGAAGGGTGAAAAAAGCTCTGCATCCTCTTGGTTTTGCACAGGCCATGTGGAAGATGGAGGGAACATATTTCGTTGCAAGATCTCTGGTAAGTTGAGACAGCAGAGGATTTTTGATTAGGCCTCAGCCTGCTGGGAGTAGTGTAGTTACAGAAGTCAACTTAGCTCTTGTTTCTCTCTAGCCTGAGATGGAATTTAAAGCTAAAAAATCCACATAGGAAAAGATAGGGTAGCTTTTCTTTACATAATTGTTAGAATTGGAACCTTCTAATGTTTTTTTTATCCTTCTTCTACTTGGACTTTATTCACAATTCTATAATTATAAATTACTGCTGTGATTTCTTCCCTCATCCCCCCCCCCCGGGCCCAGGTATTGACTCAAAGGGGAAAGTGTCCCAACCTTTAGTTTATCCCTTAAATTTTCTCTCTACCAGTGCTGGAATTTTCACTCTGGATGATGGTGGGTTTTACAATAGGGAAGGCAACACAATGAAATGGGCAGGACATACAGGCAAGTTAGGTTCATGGGGATTTGTGCTTTTCTGGGAGTAGGGTTTCCCTAGGTTTCTCCTTTATAAAGCATAAGTCTATTTTAGCGTTTCTGCCACAGTATTTTAATCTTTCTTGCCTGGTGTGAAATCAAATTACCATTTTTCAGGAATTATGGTTTGTGCAAGCATTGGGGATTAAATAAAAAGGCTCTAAATGCTGCATATTAGTTCAGTAGAAGCTGATTTTGATCAGTCATCTTCAAGCCTCTCCTTAGCATCCTCCACTTTGTAATAGACAGAAAAGATTTCAGCACAAAACACACATAGAATCTCTTTTGGTTATTTTGAGCAGGCTGCAGGATAAGAAAGAATCTTCCAAACTGCTTCCATTCCCAAACTGTATCTCCCTTGTGTGAAGGATGTCTGAAACTCATACCACTGATTTTTAGTACCCCAAAAGTTGAATTTTGACAGCAAGGTTTTGGTTCTTTCTTACTGTTTCTAGGAGTCTTCTGCCACCAATTTCCAGTTGGTTTTGGGGTGCTGGTGACTATAAATGATCCTTGGGCTACAGGCTCCTATTACCAGAGGCAACTGTGAGAGGGACCTTGGAGTCCTAGTGGACGATCACATGACTATGAGCCAGCAGTGTGCAGCAGCAACCAAAATAGCTAACACAATCCTGGGTTGTATAAACAGAGGCATAGAATCAAGATCACGAGAAGTGCTATTATTGCTTAATAAAGCCCTAATAAGACCACACCAAGAATACTGCACCCAATTTTGGTCACCATACCACAAAAAGATGTTGAGAGTTTGTAAAAAATTCAGAGAAGAGCAACTAAGATGATCAGGGGCCTGGAGACTAAAACATAAAAAGAATGGCTACGGGATTTGGGTCTGGCTAGTCTAAGGAAAAGAAGAAATAGGGGAGACATGATAGCAGTGTTCCAGTATCTAAGGGGCTACCACAAGACAGAGGGGGGCAGGTTGTTCACCAAAGCACCAGATAGAAGGATGAGAAACTAACCAAAGAGAGAAGCAACCTGGAACTAAGGAGAAATTTCCTAACAGTGAGGACAATCAACCAGTGGAACAGCTTACCCCCAGAAATCGTGGACGCTTCATCATTGGAGATTTTAAAGAAAAGACTAGGCATTCATCTGTCTGAGACGATATAGGTTCTTCTGCTTGAGCAGGGGGCTGGACTAGAAGACCTCCAAGGTCCCTTCCAGATTCTATTCTATTCTATTCTATTCTATTCTATTCTATTCTATTCTATTCTATTCTATTCTATTCTATTCTATTGTTAGACCATGAGTTGGGAAACCCAGGTTCAAGTTTGCCTTCAGTCATGGAAAGTAAGTGACTGAAGGGGCTAAGATTGTTGTACGAATAAAACAAAAAAGAGATCCCTATGTAGATTATCTTGAGATTTTAGAGAAAAACTGAGTTCTGAATCTAAGCAATAATAATAATAACATTGACAACAACAAGAAAACTGTAGGTTGCACCCTAAATCTTGCATTTGGTAAGCTCATCAAGTAATTTTAAAAAATACTGCTGTATGCGAAGCTACAGTGTTTTACTGCTCTATGTAGCCTCTCTTGCTATCTAGGCCCTCTCATTATGTTCATGTTATATATAATAGAAAGACTACTTAGATCTTTCTCAAGATCCAATCTTGCCTACAATTTTCCTTTCATTCCTTTCATCTCTCCTCCTTGTGGAGTCATTTATACCATCCTGCCTCGTCAGAACTTTATCGATAATAGCAGAGTAAATTAGGTGTGGGAATCCTGTGATCCTCTAAATCTTGCTAAACCACAACTCAAAATATCCCTTATCAGTGGTATCTGCCATTTCAATTGCATCAAGTGAAATAGTTTAATCTCAGAAATGGCTCTCAGACTAGAGAAGGTCAGAAAGTCTATTTAGCCAAAGTTGGGTTTGGCTTGATTGGGACAGTGCACTATTGCCCTCTATTCCTGCCTTCAGTTATTTTTTTCTTTATATCTGCACTCATACTGAGGACCAACTCTTAAAAGTACCATACTGCCAAAATTCATCAAATCACACAGTGATCAAATTGGTCCTGTGCAACGCAGACATGCCTATTTTAAGAAAAGTATTATTAGTACCAACAGGCCTTCCAGATAAATATAAAGCTTTGGGGACACAGATACATCCATCTCTAGCTCTTCTCCCCCGTACACCAGCTTGGTAGTGGGTGATCCTGGTATAATTATTTGCAAAGAACTGTTCCTCCACTCCACCCCCTGGCTGTTGTTAACAGATGTAACATTAAAACAAGAAAAAAAAACCACCCCAAACCACAGTGCTAACATTAGACAATAGAAACTCTTTGCAAACAATGAGTCAACTACTCTTGAACAGGGTGGGATACTGAAGATAAAGGCAAACAGGGGCATTCAGAAACTTCAACTGTTTCAGAAAACAATTGGAACATTTCAGATGAACCCTTTTCTGTAGCATCTGAAGCGTTCCTTGGCAGTTTACTGGATGTCTTTACAATATTGTGTGCTGTTGTTGCAGAACAATTGTGTACTTCAGTGTTTCTCAATTCTGACAACTTCAACTCCCAGAATTTGCCACTAATATTTTCTCCAACAGAATGTCTAGCTCAGTGATGGTGAATCTTTCAGAGACCGAGTACCCAAAAACTGGCCCCGCCCCTGCTCCACCTCCTGCCCCGCCCCTGCTGCACCTCCTGCCCCGCCCCTGCCCCACCCCACCCCGCCCCACCCCATCCCCCACCCTGCCTGCCCGCAAGGCCACTCACCGCCTCCACGGCCTGTTGCAGATCGCCCAGGCAGCCCAGCAGCACTATGGCAGCCACACCCTCTGCCCGTGCCCCGCAGCATCAACTGTGCGCAATGGGATATGAGGGCAGAGTCTTGTCCATGCTGCCTGGCTGCCATGTCCTTGGCTGCACTGCTTCTTGTGGGCCACGCTCGGGGACGACTTTTCTCCAGGGGGGCTACTGGTGAGAGGGTCACGGGGGAAGGCAAGGCTGGGGCAACGGCACGTATGCCCACAGAGAGGGCTCCGAGTGCCGCCTCTGGCATGCATGCCATAGTTCGCCACCACTGGTCTAGCTTATGCCAAAGATCTCACATTATTATCTTCAGCCGAAGGTGAAAATACACTCCAGTGTTTTTATCTAAATTGGTAGGTCAGTCTTTCTGTTTCTTGGCTAATATCATAGGTCATTTCTCCATTGCCATGCTTCCTCTCCTTCAGCCAACCTAGATCTGTGCAGTGTTGTGTATTTCCTTTTGTAGCTGGGCAGTCAACAATATGTATCTGTGGTTTTCCTTGAAGCCTTTCCCTATTGCTGAGTTGCTGTTCTCCATCAATCAATGGATTAGCAGAAAATCATGCTGGCATAAAGTTTGCTACCCTATTACTGGTCTCTAGCCTATTTCTGTTGTCTCACACAATTTTCTTGAGCATAATGAAAGAGAAAATTTGACCAGTGTCATACATCTTGAAGCTGTCTTTTGATAGAGTTGGAATAATGAGAGAAAACACAATTTTAATACCGACTATATAACCCGTGATCCATTATCATTTCAGAGATATTTCCTTACCATATTTCTCAATATCTTCAACAATGAAATTTATAATGCACTGACTTTAATGGAAAGTTGGAATACATTCGGAGATGTATCTGCCTTGAAAATAGCCCATACTGAACTGTATAAACACAGTCAAACATCAGCATAGGAAACATTTTATGACAGTTTGACAATTTATGTCAAACTTTGACAGTTTATGTCAAACTTTGACAGTTTATGTCATAAACTGTTTCATAAAAATTGCTAAATTTCAATTCCATGGAATCATGGATTCCAGATTTTGGACACATTTCGTAAGTTAGTCCATTTGAGGTGCCTTAGTTCCAAAGTTGTTGCCTTAAGATACACTATTTTGCCCAATTAAAGGTTACAGGAACAACAGTCTTAGTAATATAAAGAAGATACAAACTCAGGGTGACTTAATTGAAGACAGTGTCATGGAGATCCAATGGTAAAGATACTAGGGTATGTTTGTCCCATGAATAAATGCACAGAAGAAACTGTACAATCAGCAATCAGCCATTTGCAAGAATTTTCAACTAGACCAACTACAAAAATAATGAACCTTTGGTAAAATAATTCCTGAGCCAGTGCATGAGAGAGTTTTTTTTTAAAAGAATAGTGGGGCAAGGATACTTGCTGCAAATTACTTAGGTGAAGAACCAGTCTATTTATATTGTGGCATGACCCCAACTGGATATATCATAAAACTGTACTTTGTATTTCCATAATGAGAAAGGAGCCACCCACCTGAAATTGCTATAGGATTCAGTATTTGGAATAACTCTAACCCTTGTACAATGTTTGCTGGGTACTATGTGAAGTGCTGATATTGATCTAAAAAGCTTTGTTTGACTCAGAAGCAAGGAATGCACTGGGCCATCAATTAATAGAAAAAATCACATGCTTCATTACCAATCCTCTTCAAAAGGTTTCTTGATAGGCGTTTTTGCTAATGACTTCCCAATGAAGGAATGTTTTCCCCAAAATTCCCTGTTGAAATATATTGTTTTTTACTTGGCTATACCCTATAGCAGCAGTTCTCAACCTTTTTCAGGCCGCGACCCCGACCTGTCAAGCGCCGCACATGCGTGATGCTACCCCCTGCGCCGCGCATGCGTGGTGCTACCCCCTGCGCCGCGCATGTGTGGTGCTACCCCCTGCGCCGCACATGCACGGTGCTGCCCCCTGCGCTGGCCAAGGCATAGGCCGCCGCCCGTTCGGGGCGGCGGCAGGCAGGCCCAGGTGCTCCAGGGTGACCATGGGCTGGGCCACCAGCTGGCCCAGCCCAAGGAAGGTAAGACACCCGCTGGGCCCCACACATGCCAAAAACCCTCCCTGCGCCCGCCGCTGCCCCGCTAGCCTTACCTTCGCTGCTGCCCGTTCGGGGAGGTGGCAGGCAGGCCCAGGTGCTCCTGGGCGGCCGCAGCAGCAACGGCGCAGGGCGACCATGGGCTGGGCCACCAGCTGGCTCAGCCCAAGGGAGGTAAAAAACCCGCCGGGCCCCACACGCGCCAAAAACCCTCCCTGCGCCCGCCGCTGCCCCGCTAGCCTTACCTTCGCCGCCGCCCATTCGGGGCAGCAGCAGGCAGGCCCAGGTGCTCCTGGGCGGCCGCAGCAGCGATGGCGCAGGGCGACCACGGGCTGGACCACCAGCTGGCCCAGCCCAAGGGAGGTAAAAAACCCGCCGGGCCCCACATGGGCCAAAAACCTTCCCTGCGCCCGCCGGCCTCCCACCTCCCACCCCTGGCCCTCTTTTACTTACAGTTTTAGTAGTTGCTCAGCAGGGAGGGGTAGAAACTTCCAGACTGCTTGCCTTCGCTGCAGACAACTTGCAGCACCGTTTGCAGACTGGGACTTTTGGCGGCCTCAGCAGGGCAGAGACAGCCTGGACAATTCCTATTGGCTTTTGAAAGCCAATAGAATTAGACTCTATTCAAGAGAGTCCATTCTATTGGCTTTCAAAAGCCAATAGAATAAGAGGAAGTAGCACAGCTAAGGAAAAGGGGAAAAAATGGCGGACTGCGTTGTTTGGCAACCCCCGTGAAATGGTCGTTCGACCCCAAATGGGGTCGCGACCCACAGGTTGAGAACCGCTGCCCTATAGTAAATACAGTACTGCTCATCTGTTTTAGATATTGTAGCGTATGTATTAATCTGCTTTGTGCCCAGCCTCTACTTGCAAGAGATGAATTTAGCAAAGCCATTACAAATAGATGTTTTAAGTCTTCCCCATTTATTCTTAGTGCCCTCTGTTGTGATTGGGTCCTGGTGTGTTTCTAATGAAAGTTAAAAAAAAGAAGCAACCAGGAGGACAATTGAAACTTACGCATTCAACAAAACATGGAGTGTTACACATATAGATATGATGCTAGATCAAATCTTTAACAATGTGTGCAGTTTTAGTAACCTGTACTGTTGCTACAGTTTTATATATAGCATTTGATAGCAAAGAGCTTGTTTTATCAATGCATATTTTTGTGTTTACTGTTATGGTTGGAAGTGTGGGAAGTCAGCCGCCCCCAGAGAAGGAAATATTAAAAGGGCAGAATATTATATTTCCTCAAAGGATCTTAAAGAGGCAGAAAAGCATGTCCAGTTTTCTTAATAGCCCCAAGTCTCCCTCCCCCAAGCAGAAACCAGCTCTGTAGAAAAGCAGATATAAACCATTCAGGAAGGTTGAAGCTAGAAGATTAAGAAGACAAAGACACCTAAAATCAACATACCCCACCCAAACTCTTAAGACAGGACATAATAGGATTAACCCACAGATGCCAAAGGGTTAGACTCAGACTCAGGTCAAAATACACGACACAGGAAATACAAAGCCTCAAACAGGAACAGGAAACAATCTCAAAAGCCCCACTCCCACTCCCTATATGTGCTCTCTCTCTTTTCTTCCGAGCCATCTTTCTGTCTGGCTCTCCTCTTCAATAAACTGCAATCTTCTTTCTAAAGCAGGCACCATGTTGTTTATTCCCGGCTTGGACTGACTGATGAAGACTTTTCTTTCAACAGAAGTTTCTATGATAATGCTAATTGAAAGATGACCCTAGGAATGTTATTTATAATTCTTTTTTATCTTCCTCTGTAAATTTCCTTATAGTTTGCAAAGAATTACATGCACTAATTTTTTGATATGAAATAAATCCATCCTGGATTTAAGTGGTAGGATTTTTGAGTAGACAAATGATTCAGTATAAAATAATAATCACTTACAAAAGTTTGGAGAAAAATCCAAGGTTTGAGCATGCATTGAAGAATCACAATGATCTTTCTAGAATTTTTAAGATTTGGAAATTATTTTTGAGATTCCTTTTAATATATTATTCCCATTGTTCTAGTCTCCTCTTCTGCTTTTAAATACCAGAGCAACCAGACGGTTTTATTTAATGAATTTGTATCTGAAAAGAAAATAGTGACATGATTTTTTTGGGGGGGAGGGGTTTAAATTTCAAAACATAGTACAAAAGTTCTGGGAAGATTTGAAGTGCTCTCAGACGTGGCCTGAGACATCTGTTGGATTTTCATACTACCTGCCAGTATTCTTCTTTTGAAATCTTAGGCAGTATCTGTAATTACCTGATTCATTAAATATGGAGGCATCTGGGTTTAAAGTACATTTTGAGTAGTTGAAGATGGTGTAAAAAATCATTTTTCAATGTTTGTTAATAGTGCACCTAGAGCAGTACATTACAGATGGTGTTGCTCAAGATATCAAATTTAGGTTCTTATGTTTGCATAATTATCAGAAACAGCCCAACCGATTTAAGTGTTAATGTCCATATGGGTGGACTTCACTGGTTACCAGGAAAAAAAATGTATACAGTATTTACCTGAAAAATAAATGATTTCTCCCCAGATAATTTAACAATAACATCTGAAAGGTGTTGAAGATTCACTGAAGATTTAACAGAAGCAGTTGTGTTATTTTTATCTAATATCCTTTTGGGGGAGGAATTGTTTTATTTTGGATAAACATGGTAATAATCAGTTCTGGGTATCAGCTTAGGTATCATATCTAAACAGAGAGTCTGCTTACTCCTCCTCCTCTTCTCTCCCCCTTTTTCACTTTCTTTTTCTCTCACATGCTGTTCCAAATTTAATCATTCAAGTCACCACAATATCCCCATCTTGTAAATAGGTGCTGCGTAGATTACAATACTTCTTAATATTTCAATAATGTTAAAATTAAATCTTGTACTTTTTTAAACTAAATATGGGTGTGCCCAAGAAAAGTATCTGGCATTTTTAAAACTAGGATTGCTGCTCTGCTACTTAAAAATCATACTTCTTCATAATGTGTCAGCTTTTGGACAGGTTTGCTGTCTCCTTTATAGGAATCACATATAATAAAAAATTCCTATGATTCTGTGATGCTGTGAGTTGATCAGCTGCATTCTTCTGGATCTCTGTTTTCTCCATCCAGGAAAAGTGCTCCTGGAAACAAAGTTAGCAAACCGTGTTGAAAATCTCATTTTTAAAATCTAGATAATATCACTTGCTTGGGACTGAATGAGGGAAGTTGTAGTTATCAATCTTCACTCTAAACTCAAATGTATCTGCATGTCTAAAAACTAAAGAGGCTATTCCACTATCCTGGTGCTTCTTGACCTCTCAGAGGCATTCGATACCATCGACCATGGTATCCTTCTGCGCCGGTTGGAGGGGGTCAGAGTGCGGGGCACCGTTTTATGGTGGTTCACCTCCTACCTCTCTGGCCAGTCGCAGTCGGTGTTCGCAGGAGGTCAGAGATCGGCTCCGAGGCCTCTTCCATGTGGAGTCCCTCAGGGGTCTGTTCTCTCACCTCTGCTTTTTAACATCTACATGAAGCCATTGGGTGAGATCATCCATCGACACGGGGTGAGTTATCATCAATATGCTGATGATACTCAGCTTTATATCTCTACCCCGTGTCATTACAGCAAAGCAGTGGAAGTGATGAACCGGTGCCTGGAGGCTGTTGAAGTCTGGATGGGTGCCAACAGGCTCAGACTCAATCCCGACAAGACGGAGTGGCTATGGGTTCTGCCTCCCAAGGACAATTCCAACTCTCCGTCCATTACCCTGGGGGGAGAAGTTCTGTCCCCCTCGGAGAAGGTTCGCAACTTGGGTGTCCTCCTCGATCCACAGCTAAGTCTAGAACATCATTTTTCGGCTGTGGCGAGGGGGGCGTTCACCCAGGTTCGCCTGGTGCGCCAGTTGGGGTCCTATTTGGACCGGGAGTGGCTCCTCACAGTCACCCATGCCCTTGTCACCTCGCGATTCGACTACTGTAATGCTCTCTACATGGGGTAACCTTTGAAGAATGTCCGGAGACTGCAGGTAGTCCAGAATGCGGCCACACGAGCCGTCTTGGGCCTCCCAAGACATGCTCATATCACTCCAGCTCTCTGTGAGCTGCACTGGCTACCAATCGGTCTCCGAACACAATTCAAAGTGTTGGTTATGACCTATAAAGCCCTCTATGGCAATGGACCAGGTTACTTGCGGGATCGTCTTCTGCCTCATGAATCCCAGCGACCGGTTAGGGCACATAGGGTTGGCCTCCTACGAGTCCCGTCTATTAGGCAATGTCATCTGGCGGGGCCTAGGGCAAGGGCCTTCTCTGCTGCTGCCCCAGCTCTCTGGAACCAGCTTCCCACAGAGGTTCGCACTGCTTCCTCCCTCCTAGTTTTCCGGAAATTATTGAAGACTTATTTATGCCGACAGGCTTGAGGCGTATGAACTGTACTCTGCCCCTGGGCCTAGGAATGTGCCTCCATCAGTGACTGTGTGTTGATTGTGATTGTGTGTTGTATGAATGTGTTTTGGATTGGATGGTTGATTGTCATTGGTAAATTAAATTTTATTATTGTT